>OW679199.1:87481710-87567224 GCA_940337035.1 Agriotes lineatus | reverse complement strand
TATTGTTTTCTACAAAATACTTTTACCAAGGTTTAAAATATAATTTGTGATTGAACTTGAACTAATTTTCGGTGATAAAAATTGGTAATTTAGCATTTTCTGTCCATTACATTAAAAAAGACATCGTCATAACGGAAGCAACAAGTCTTTAAGGAACTAAAACAAACACGAGCTGTATTTATTTTAGAGCAGAACTCGTTTGATGAAAATGCATTTTTTCAATAAAATTCTTGCATTTTACGACTTTAAATTAGCATAAATTACATCTCATAATTAGGAAGTCCATACATTTCTGAAAGCGATAACATATGCCGCTATGCCATATAGACCCTCATTTGCACATAGAAGTATTCCTAACTACAGTTAAACAAAAGTTTATCACATAGAAAAGCTTCCGTAAAAGCCTCATTCGTGTAAATGAGATTATAATGAAATCCTTTATGACAATTGCGCCTTGTTGATGTTCCGGCTCATAAAGTTCTTTGTCGCTTCTGCAAACTAGCTGATAAACTAACTTCACAGGTAACCGCCTTCAAGAGGCCAAAAGGTGAATTGATAAGAGTAACTGATTAGAATAGTTTTTCTGCAGCCGTCTGAAAAGTAATTATTTTTAATACCAAAATTTGACATTAAAGGTGACGTTTCTCTTGCTGACGAGAAAAGTAACGGATTAAAAAAGTCTCTGTTTGACTAGCAATTTTTGCTATTTGCTCGGCTACGCTACGATTCGCCTCGTTTTCCAACAAAGTCTCAGTTTTAATCCTAATAAAACCATGTACTATTTTGCAAATTATCTTGTTCGACACGTTTTTGTTATTTTACTTACTTTTTATTTTTTGTGTTTTTATTTTTTACTTCCTCTGTGATCGGTTATGTTTATTGATTTCAAGAGTTAGTCTAATTTTAGCATTTAAATTGTGTAAATAGACATCTTTGATTATTGAAAACTATTTCTTTTATCGCCTGTTTTATTGTAAATATACAGGGTGGCCCATAAATAACTATACAAACTCAAAGAGGTTATATGGACAGTTAAAACAGAAAATTGCATTTAAACGTATTCTTTTAAATCCCTTCTTGTCGAATTATATTATAGTTTTACCGAAGACGAATTTTATTATACAAAAAAATATACTGATTTATTTTAAAAAGATTATATTTGTTTATAACAGCTGTTTTATAGGTATATTCAATATATTTTAGGACAATTATTCAGCGAATTATCTTCTTATATTAAAATATTTTTGACATTTCGTCAGCTCAGCTGACTTCCTCAGAAAATACACATTACGACGAATACAATAAACTAAAAGGAAAATGAGATTAAGGTTAGATCACTTGAACAATGTATATTTACTCTTACCTTATGTAATGTCGATTGAAATTTTGAGATTGTAAAGTTGTATAATGTTCTAAAGTTAATAATAATTCTTACAAGTATCAAGTTATACCTTTAAAATAAGAAAATTTAGATTTCAAATTTTGACATCTGACATTTTATATCTACGAAATCTTTTTAAATATTCTTATCAAGTTATATTGTAAGAATTATTATTAACTTTAGAACATTATACAATTTTACAATCTCAAAATTTCAATCGACATTACATAAGGTAAGAGTAAATATACATTGTTCAAGTGATCTAAACTTAATCTCATTTTCCTTTTAGTTTATTGTATTCGTCGTAATGTGTATTTTCTGAGGAAGTCAGCTGAGCTGACGAAACGTCAAAAATATATTAATATAAGAAGATAATTAGCTGAATAATTTTCCTAAAATATATTTCAAAAAGATGTTTTCTATTTTTGTTAAAAAAAAAACTAAAATACATACATAATGATGCACGGCTATTCAGAAAAATGCCCTGCGTTGTACGGTATTCAATTTTATTACATACAAAATATTATCTTTACGAAAAAACTGAAAGAGATAAAAAAGTTTTTAAATAAAGCAAGATTTTTAGTATATATTTTTACTTCCTTTTACGATAAAGGAAGTATTGGATTCACCCCAAAAATTCGAAATTGAGTTTTTAACAGATCTTCACGTTTCAGATTCCCCTGAACCCAAAAAACATATTTTTTTCATTGGTCTGTCTGTCTGTCTGTGTGTGTGTCTGTGTGTCTGTCTGTCTGTCTGTGAACAGAATATCTCAAAAACGAAAAGAGGTATGGTGTTGAAACTTCATATATAAGTTTTGTGTACTATGTAGATGGGACAGCAAGGTTTTGAAGAAAATCGCATAACCGGAAGTAGGTGTTTACTCTTGTGATTTTTCAGTTTTTTTCGATTTTTTCAAAAGCTGCTCTAACGATTTTTTTTAAACTTTACATTTTTATTAAATTTTTAATGTGTATTGATGTGAGATAAGTGATTTTCCAGTTGAATACTTTTAAAATGGGTTTCTTTTGTTTTTTTTTTTTGTTTTTTATTAACTCCTATTTTAAATGGAACACCGTGTATATTATTACATTTTTGAATTCAGCTTAAAATTCTAGAGAAAATTTGTCTCTTGAACTAACACTCTATTTTGTACCGTTTTTGTAAAATTTGTATTTTTAAAAAAATTTTGACAAATTTTTAAAAATTAAAAATGAAATTTTTTACCAATTATAAGATCACTGTAAAAGGAAGTTGTGTGAGTGTATCACACCAGATTTTTAAAATAAGGATTAGCACTGCTGCGTTCCAATACTTGTACATTTTTTCTTCCAGACCATTCCACATATTTTGAGAAGTAGTTGATGTATTTATTTTATTGTTTATTTAATTTCTTCCAGTGTTATATAGTCATCTGTTGCTTTTCAAGGTTTAATTTATTTTGTAGCTTTATTGGATTCGTGTTATACCTTCTTCTACAATGTCTTATTCTCCTTTCGGTCTGTAATATAAGGTTAGCTTTTGTCTGTGTTTGCGTTTTCATATTATCATAAGTTAAGTTCCTGTAACATCCATTCCTTTTTTTATCATTTTCTCCTTTTCTGCAAATATCTCATATTTTATATTTTTTATTTACATGCTCTGGTTTATTTTTTCTTTGCTTTTTTTAGATTTTTATACTCTAAATCAGTTTCCAAACTGTGCTCCGTGTAGCATCTCCAAGTGCTCCTCCAAAAAGATTAGAAAGAAAAATAAATAAAGGTCATTCAAAATGTTATGTGATGACATGCGGGTTTACATACGTCTTTGCTTCTTCACACAGAAGTAAGATGACTTTCACGGAAAGTCTTTGATTCGGCTCTTCGAAATAAGGGTTGAAGTAAGGTCACTATATCAATAAGGTACCGCCATTCCATTCCTTGCGTGAGAATGTGAGAAAATTGTGTGATAAGGATAACAAATACAAATTTCCCAAGTGCAATAGAGAAGACACTAGTTTTTGGGGATTTTCTTTATGGTGTAATGGCACCATAGGAAATATAATCGAATGGCACTTGTAAAGTCAGGAATCTGTTAGGTTATGTCACTTATTATCAACAAAAAAATTGCAATTGAAAATATGTTTTATTGGTTCCAGAAACGTAAATTGGGCAAATTTGGCTAGTATAGAGAACGCTGTTCTTTTTAATAATATCGACCTGATTCGGGATCAGTTCTGTCAATTCTGCTGAATAAACCAGTGCAGCAAGGGTTTTGTGAATTGTTTTAAGCTGAAATGAGTTACAAGGTGGTTTTGATAGACATTTTAAACTATCTTGAAGATAGTAAACGACCTCTAAAAGAAGGCGGGGAGGTGTTAGTGGCCGAAATGGTTATTAAATGTGGTAAAATGAGAGCCGAGAATAGTATCGTAGGACTGTCTTAAAATTTCGAAAATACGCGATTATCCACATGAAATCAAGCTAATTTTTAATGAAGGTAAATATTTATTTCGTATTCTAGTAATAATCCTAGTTTTTATGAACTATTTTCTGTTGTGAGTTAGAGTACAGGTTGCGGAATTGCGTGTGTACGTGCAAGTCGGGAAGAGGTGAAAAATGCAAGCACATACTTGCTGCTCTTTTACTTGTAGATAGGTAAAGATATGTAACACAAAAAAGTCATATTATTAAAAGAAAACTGATTTTAGAGCTGATGAGTTACCCGATATCACCTGAGGTAGACTATCCATTTATCCGCAATTGTATTAGAGAAAATATTTTTTAGCATTGATTTTAAAGCTGTCTTTACTCAAATGCATTCCATATGTACTAGGGTGGTCTTTATTTATATCGATTATTTGACAAACGCCACGCTGAATTGTGTGACAAACGTCAGTGACGTTTGTCAAACGTTTCAGCAGGCCGTGATCTTTCGATTGTGTTTTTATCCCCAGTTGTAGAGATGGGCGCGTGAGTGATTTTTCGCTCACGTCACGCACGTTTCACGCTGGCTTTAAAAAGTCACGTTCACGCACGTTCACGCTCACGTTCACTCACGTTTACGGCGTGACACGCCACTCACGACGTGACACGCAGCTTTTATTTCAAAATTTAAATTCAGATAGAACAGAATGTTCAAATTTAAAACCAATGAAAAAACCCTAAAGAGAACTAAAAATATGTTTTGCACCTGACATAATTTACGTGATATGTTGCAATCAGAATAGTTGACATAAAAAGGAAAACATGAAAATTTACTACAATAACTTCGACAAGGGATAAATACTGAGTTCGCGCAAATATATTTCTTGCAGCTGTTTTCAAAGACATCACTTTTAATACTAAAAGCTGTCATTGGAATTGACGTTTCCCTTATTGGTGTGAGTACAGAAGGTATATGTTGCTAGGCAACACTTTTAATTCGTAGGTTTGAAATTACTTTTACGTACTTTACGTAAGGATCAACATTTTCAGCGTTAAGGCGAGTATACAAAAAAAAAACATTAGGTACTTTTCTAAAAATAGGATCATCTACACATCTACACAATAAATTTTTGGTTTAATAATAAAACGTAATTAACATTTTCAGCGTTAGCCGAGTATAAAAAACAAACCATTACTTTTATTAGAATAATAAGTTCATCTACACATCTAAACATTAAAATGTTGATTTAAAAATAATATGTAATCAACATTTTCAGCGTTAAGTCGAATTCTGCGCTCTTCTAAAATTCGCCGAGCTGTAGAAAATACTCTTTCGCTTGTAGCGGAACTTGCCGGTATGTTTAAAATTTCTCAAGTTTTTCTAACAGTGGCGTATTTACACTGTTTTTCCAAAATCCTAAAATGTCATCTACATTTCCGAATTTTAATTTAACATACTAATTTAGTTCTGTTTCGACATCATCCTAATTACATGTGTAGCTATCTCTAAGTGTAGAAAGATAAGAATCTGATGCTGATGTACCAGTTTTGAGTCGTTTGCTATGTATTTCATCATTATCATCTATAGTTTTATTTGCATTATAATCTTCTCTTTTATGTGAAGGTATGAACTTTAAGGATTTATAATTAGGGTCCAAAAATAAAACCACATAATGTAACTTGGTTGGCACAATTTGTGATTTAATGAATTTAAAAGTTGCTGCACCCTGCAGTTTTTTATTCGTTACTAAATATTTAACGTGAAATTAACGTGAAACCTGAATCACGCCTTGGAAATTTTCACTCACGTTCACTCACGTTCACGTCACGATTTTCAAATATAAGTCACGTTCACGACGTGACACGCCGTGACACGACGTGACACGACTGTTTTCACGTCACGCGCCCATCCCTACCCAGTTGGAGAAAATTGTGCGACAAGGATAGATATAAAAAAATCACTAATGGCGGTACCTTATTGATATAGTGACCTTAGGTTGAAGTCGTAATTGGCGACCACTACGCTTTTGGAGACAAGTTGTGTGATGAGCGTTGGTTCACGAAATTGGCATATTTTTCAGACATTGACTTCTACTAAATTTCGAATAAGAATGCAGTAGATGGCGCTCTGAACTCAAACTCAGTTTTACATTAGGAAAATATAAGGTTTTTTGACTGCTCGTGATTTACATAATTTTGTTCTGTATAATTCAAGTAAACGTGATACGCCAGCCTGTTTTATCCACTATTTATTGGTTTTTGTTCAAACTTTTCTTTGACCATGAATTTAACATAAAAAGTGTAAAACGAACTGAAATCGTCTAAACACAAAAGTGCCTGCAAGTAAGTTACAAGAACTAGTGAAGCGTGCCAATTAAGTGTTTGTAAACAAAGACTCGGCATTTTTATCAAATGCACTAGGTCATATTACAAATTACTACAGCGAGCATTCGACAACGTCTGCATTACGCTATGTGTATTAGCGATGTGTATTAGGTCGAATTGCAAATAATGTATACAATTACGCTGTACTAAATGCATACTCTCGTGTTTTTTAATAGTAGGTTAAAAAACACGGCACACATTTAATTGTATATACGCTTCTGTAATATTAATTTTAAATCAATATACTTTAAACCATGAAAGTGTATTCATTGGTAACGATAGACGAAGGCTAAAATTATCTGTAAAGATTTGGTTAGGCTTGGCCAACTCGCGTTATCTCTTATAGCAACAACCACAAGTTTCATCTCCTGTCAAGGAATAACCTGGTCCTACAATACTGTAAAAATTCTAAGTTCCATATTGGACTTGGCTATTTCTACAGTTTTCCTTTTATATTTTTAGGATTTATACCGAATGTCAAATTGACATTCTGAAAAAAATTATAAAATTTTCAGATGGTTATAAGTTATAATGATGAATCTGTTTTAACCAATCACGGTCATAGTTGTGATTACTGTTTAGTTCCAAGTGGTGCGGTGCGCGGTTATTTGAAATTTAGTATAAATCTCCCACTTCTAGGAAAATCTAACAGCCGTAACCGTTTTTGGCACCAACGATAAAGTACAATTGTTCAAAGAGAAAACAAGTTTTGGGGAGAAATAATGAAAACTGAAAATCTGGACAGCTTACAAATGATAAAAAGTCTACCCTTGATAAAAATGGGTCCGAAAAACTATAGCGTAAAAGGGACAAAAATGTGTAGCAATCTTTGCGGACCCCACTTGCGAGTGAAATTTCTTGTAAAACCTGTAATACATTTTTTATTATTGTTGTTCGTTTGTATAGTTTAATAAGTTTTTTGTGGAGAAAATAACAATTCAAATGAGGGCAAATGCTTAAAATTTCTTCTATCATCAATACTGCTGCCAGCAGCTTATGCCAGACACGTATCTAAAAAATTGGTGTGCTTAGAAACTATATTTCAAGTTCCAATTTTTAATAACTTTCAATGGGCAAAATTAAATTTAGATTACAATTCAAACTACTTAGAATATGAAAAGAGTTTGTGCCTTTGCTCTATGATAAAATATCAACAAATTGAAAAATACAGTAGGAGAATGTACAATGTACAAAAAAATCGGGTACACTTTAAAAATCAAGTACTTTTATTTAGCCCATAATTATTTGCTATTCCTCTTACAGGCCATCCCTTCTATAACTTAGAACCGATGCTTTTGATTATATGGTGTGTTTTATATGTTCGTTGTTAAAATAGATTATCTGCGCTTCTCCTGATGTTGGCCTGTATTTCTGTTAAAATGTTGCTATGTCTATTTAATATTACGTTTATATTGTTTGTTCGTTGCGACTATTTCATTTGATTAACATTTAATCCTACAGTTAACATGCAGTAGCTGTTCTTTATTTCTGGGCGTTTTCAGGCTCTTAACACCTGGTGCATTTTTCAATTATTATTCAATATAAGGGGTGTCTAAAAATAGGTCAAGAGTGCTTTGACTAAAATTTTGTAGCACTCGGACCTGTCAAGTTTAACCTACAATTTGTGATTAAGTGTCATAAGCGTCATAATTACATTATTGTGAGGTTGTGTATATTACCTACCCAGTCAAAACAAAACAGCTGTTGGTTGCTCAGCTAAATGTAACCTATTATACAAGACATTCGCTAGAAATCCAAGCACTCTTACCTCATCTTTTTTCTTTGACACCCGTATTTCTATCATCAGCATCATCATCATCATCGTCATCATCATCATCGGTATCGGCTATTACTCCTTTTTGAGTTTTAATAAACCATTGAAAATGACAGAATTAGCAAGCATGTCCGTGGATGACAAACTAGCCCAATTTTAACAAAATAATTCTTCTACACTCTGACATTGGAAAGCTCCGTCTTCATTTTCTTGTCTCTTTCTCTATATTTATAAGTTATTATGGACGTGACAAAATTTCTCTGAGATTTAAAAGCGCACATGAAATGTTTTTATATTTACAATAATTTTTACATCAGCATTCCTCTGGAAGAAAAAGATGGGAAATTGGAATTCAGCCAATGTTTCATGTACAACCACAACTACACCGACATCTCAGATGCTATTGCCGAGGGAAACCTAAATTTTTCAACCGGTCGGAAGATAGCCTGCAAACACGGCTGGATTTACGATCGTTCCCAATTTAAGAATTCCGTTATAATGGAGGTAAATTGCTTTGAAATATGGCAGACAAGTAAATATTTCAGATTTTCAGTGGGATTTGGTGTGCGACAAAGATTTATCAGCAACCTTGGCTCTGGTGCTGCTAGCAGTCGGCGGTTTGGTGGGCAATTACATTTTCGGGTATGTCCAAGACGGCCTTGGGAGAAAGCCCTCATTCTTCATCTACTTACTGATTCAATGCATTTTTGGAATTGCTACCGCATTCGCCACTAACTTTTACATGTGGAGTTTGTTTCGTGTCGGGGTGGGGTTTACTGTTCCTGCAATACTTGGAACCCCTTGTGTGTTAGGTTTGTACTTTTTGCTTCGTCTTTATTTGTTGTATATGTATTACATTTATACTGCTTGTTTTGCTTAATAAGATTAATCTAGAATTGCGATCTAATTTGCTTATAGCTATTGAACTAGTAGGCCCACGTTACAGGACAACAGTGACCATTCTCATAAACATAGCCTATTCCATTTCGTTGATATCACTCTCTGTAATCGTATGGGCAGTCAGAGATTGGAGACAACTGGCTATTATAACCACGTTACCATTTCTGCCATTGTTTTGCCTCTACTGGTCGCTTCCAGAGAGTCCCCGATGGCTTCTTTCACAAGGAAAATTTGACCAAACGGAGAAGATTCTAAAATCCATGTCAAGGTACTATTGACTTTGCAGGTTTTTACAGATGTGCTATTACAAAATTGTAGAATAAACGGAAAGAAGCTCAAATCAAGCACTTTGACGAACTTAAAGCGCGCAGTTGAAGAAGAAATGCACAGATCTCTCATCCAGAAAAGCTATGGAGTTTACGATCTCTTCCGACATCGCAATTTGAGGATGAAAACAATCATTATCACTTTTATATGGTTTGCCAACACTAGCGTTTATGTGGGGCTATCGTACTATGCTCCTGTTCTTGGGGGAGACGAGTTTTTAAATTTTTTTTTAGCTGGTGCCGTTGAGTTGCCCACCTATTTATTCCTCTGGCCGGCCATGGAACGATGGGGAAGAAGGTGGGCGTTGTGTGTTAGTATGATAATTGGGGGATCGGCCTGTTTATCTACATTTTTGGTTAAAAATGGTAATTGCTTGCATTTAGTATAAGTATGTATTGAGGATGTTCATAGAAAACATGCATAGGGGTTAGCCAAGGGTAGGTATTGTTGAATGCATTAAAATTTGTTCATTGCGATTATTGTCTCTCGAGCTGTTACATGGCAAAATAATTAACCCTAATATTATTCAGGTTGTATTTTCCATATAACTAATATTTAGTAAACATTTTGTCCTTTGACAATTTGTTCATTTTATTTCTAAAAACATTTGGAGCTATTCTTTAAAATTGTTATCAGCTATTTGCGCTTTCCGTACATTGCGTGAATTATTTAGTAGCAACCATACATTCACTCACAAACCATATTCACTGAATATGTAATTAAAGTGATCTTCACCGAAATGATAATTAATCTTCATACACGGTTACGGTATAATCGGGATTTTCTACAATACCGGACTGCATTTACTACAGGCTGGTTTTGGTTTTAAGAGGCAACGGTATTAATTCACGGATCTTTCTCAGCTAGCTCGCCGGGAAGGTAGGGTTCACGTTACTCGTAAAGTTTGGTACTGTTTTAGGACAGTAAAAAGTGCAATGATTGCCAGGGTGCCACCGTAAAAACTCAATCCGTAACTGTATGAATATGCTACGTCCACGATTGAAACACCGGGCTTCGGTGCAAAGGATGCTTACGTGAAAGCTTATTTTTTTTAGCTGTCGGAGTCCTTTTTCCTGCACTTTTTTAATATTTGCCCAAACAATAGCTAAACACAACTTTTGAATTTATCGCGACTGAAGAGCTACAAAATGTAGTTTAACAAATGATATTTATTACACCTTTATATTTCTGGGGCAGTATAATAGGTAATACAAAGTAAAAACACAACTGTCTATTGCGCGACACACAAACCAAAAAATTGCTGTTCCGTTAGTTAATAATCAACGAAATCCAAACTCTTAAATATGGCAAATAAACCACACTGTAGAAATATAGTATGATCAAAAATTATCTTCATCTAGTATGGCTCTGGAATAGTTACTAATTTATATGTGCAGCTGTAAGTCACTTAAAAATCAAATGTCAAGTTTGACATTTACGTATAAATGTAGTTGCATTAATCAATTAAGAACTATTCCATAACATAGATAAAAATAATTTTTACTTTAAAATATAATGCAGAATGAATCCCTGTAAATAGAGGGAAAAATAAAGAAAGCTTGACATCAAAACAGCTAGCCTTGGCTATATAGAATTCAATTTTCTTTAAAAACCAATAATAGTCATGCAACATTACATTGATATTGGAAATTCAAACTGACTCATATGGCAGCGGTAAAAGCGCCATAAAATTTTAAATAACACACTATGTCGTTAATTCAAATCTATTACTGCTCAAGCGAGCACCCCTAATTTATGCACGTCACTGGAGACAATTTACAATTTGGTGAAGCACTTTAATATATAGTACAGGTACCTTAAGCCGAGAAAGTTGATCTCAAAAGAAGTGCAACAGGGGGGAGGGTGATGTCTCCTACTCAGCCTCGACCGATGTAGGAGACCAAAAATTACAGCTGCGTGGGTGATCTGGAGGTGAAGAGAAGCAGTGAAGCTTTCCTCTTCAAGCAATTTACGAAACACGACACAAAGCGGCGCCAAGCTCTCAGGTTTATATAAAAATGTATTTTATCTGATTTCCTGTTTGAGGAAAATGAAAACAAGAGTTTAACATTGTGGATATTCTACGGCTATTGTCAATGATAGTTTTCTAACTGGTTTGGATCGTGCTAATTTGGATGCTGAAGCTGAACAGCTCCTGCATAATTTACAACCTACAGAGATTAGTGAAAATTACAACATGATTTGGAGATCACTTTCTTAGACATTTAGACATTTATTTTAGTGACGTCTCATCCCAAGGTTTTAGAGACTTGCACAAATTGTAATTCCTCTTAAAATTTCTGAAATACACCACGCGACAATGAAGAATATCACATTTTGGAATCCGAAAATGAAAATTCATCAATAACGTCACCAAAATTACATTGTGGGCAGGAAGATAGTGATTATCATGTATCCAGAGGTAGCAGGTACTTCACATTTTTTTTTCTACAGATAGTAAGCAAGATTTGGAGTATCATCAAATGTTCAAGGTTGATGATGCCATTCTACTTTTGGTACTATTGTTTGTTATTAAGAATATCTTAACAACAGCAGAAGTATCTGTAAGGCACAAAACTAGGTTTGGGCTATTCTCTTTTTGACGAATCGAATATCGATTTAGTAAGAGAATATGTTTGTTCGATTGATCGATATGGTGATTTGAATCGCAAATTGTAAGTTGATTCAAGACGCGCATCGAATCGTAAATCGATTTGAGACGTGAACAAGAACATAAATGGATTAAAATTATTAATCAATTTCCACTGTATATTTAATTGACTATTCAACACTATAACATATAAGCCAATCACATTGCAGACATTTGCTTTTTTCAACCAATAACAGCAGTATATCACTGACTATTGGGCACCATGCAAAATATTCACATAACAATGTACGTATTCAAAAAATAAATAGCCTTGTTGCGAAGTATCGCTTAGCAACGATGTTTGTCCTTAGTGATATCGCTAGGTTACGTAACACTAATCCCCAACAAACTGTGTGGCTTGTTTTAAACATTTTAAAATGCTGTATTTTGGAAGTATTCCGCTGAATTTAATTGAGAATGAATAATTATATTAATTGTTGGATTATTTTTCAATAAAGTTAATCGTTATGTATTCATATTGTTAAATAGTCGTCCCAAATACCACTCGAAGTGGATATATATTTTTTTAATATTTTGCCACTTTCATAGAAATTATTGCAAATTTCACTCAACAAAATCACATTTAAATGTCACTCGCCTTCGGCTCGTGACATTTTTGATGTGATTTTGTATCGTGAAATTTAAATGCAATAATTTACATGGAAACGACAAAATATTTGTCAAAAATATATCCACTGCTTGTGATATTACCCTTGAATATTACACGACTGTGAGTGAATATATTTCAACTAGTTATTTTTAAATTCGTGAATATAACAATATGACGAAACACGTCCGTCACAACACGGGCGAAGAAGAGACCATCCTTAACTGTTTCATCCTTAAGGAGGTTTTGACTATCTTTACTTTCGTTATTTCTAACACCTTTAGTCCCTTTTCTTCTACCACTTGAAGCTTTTCTTCTAGGCTGTGCGCTGGTGCTGCACCTTCTTTTCAGGCCCCTATTCAGTTTTTCTTCTGCATCATTAATCCCAGACACATTCTTCAGTCTATATTTACTGATAATTTGGTTTAATCACTTATTTAACACATTCGCGAAAGTAACCAAAACTGTAGGACTTAAAAAAACACCAACTTTTTTAATTGATAAGATTTTAGCATTTTGATGAAATGGGACAACGACGTAAAATGTCGATAAATGGAAATCAATGATTTGTGCCACAAAACATATTTATTGTTCTCATAAAAAACATGGGAAACAGGAAATTGCAAAAATATAAAAGCAAAACTCTATGTTTTGTGGTATTTTTCAAAGCATGGCCCTAAGCAGAGTGCCAGTTTGACGGAGGATATCTTGCACAAATATTTTTTGTGTCTACCATTTTTTTGCGTATTTCTTGCATCTCATATGATGTCCCCTGCTAGAAAACTTTAGGTTAGGAATCTTGTCTGGAAAGGGCATAAATTGTTTTCCATTATTTTCGTCTGGATTGCGAATTCGATCCTCGAACGTTTGCCTCCATGTAATGCCCCTGACTTTACTAATTTTCGCCCATCGTTAAAGTTGTTGGGTATGCCAAGCAACTTTTCACAAAACTAAAGCTACCACCTTAAACCTTTTTAGGGTGAAGAATAATAATTGACCATCTAATCATTACGATGGACTCCTGAAATACTTTTGTTGCATTTTGATACCTCTTCCGGTTTGATTTCTTTCTGCCCGAATTGTTTTTTTATAGAAAGAGAAGTGATTCGTTAAGTGATACATCTCCCATAGGGTAATGGGCAAGTCTAAAACTGAGAAGCAGAACATATCGGCAATTGTTTGAATCGCCTCACAGACATATTATAATGGAACACGAGACAATGTAACGTGACGGACGCATGCAGCTTCACTCGCTTTTTGTATTAGAATGATGCAGAGAGTTGCAGTGTTTTTGTTAAATTTGAAATCTATTTTTCATAATTAAACAAAATACATCGTTTATGGTTGACGCTGGACCTTCTGGCAGTTTGTAGAATCCACGCCTGAAAAAATCCGGTGTGGAGGTGAAGCCTTGCAAACCAAAACCGCTACGCACTTATGTATCAACCCTATATGATATCGGCAACGATGTAAAAGATCAGTCTTTCAAAACCAAACCATTTTTATAGCTTGGATGAAAAATATCTGAATCAAGTGTATTAGATTCTATTCGATGCAATTTAATAAATGCGATATTATTAAATTTGATTCAATTTGATTCGATTTTTTAGTTTTGATTTTACTGCCGAATTGAATTGAAGTAAATCGTTTTATTCCAAGCCTACAAAAAATATTTTCAAAAAACTCATATAAGATTAGATATGGAAAATAAATGTAAATGTAAAAGTGTTGTTGCTGGTTATACTGACCTTGCTATCTATATGTGGACTAGTAATTGGTGTGCTGCCCCTTGTGTTTCGTATTTGATAAAAACTAAAGTCGCAACTATGCAAATTTCAAATATTAAGTTATTTGGTAGCTTTCTGACAAAAGAATAAACCGTCTGGGATATCCGGGCCAGAATTTGAAGTAGAGACAATATGTATATGTTTTATATTAAATGTAATAGTTTAAAATCTATTTCAAAATAAATATAATACTAATAAGATAAAAGCAAATAATATGTTTCTGCAAAATTTATAATCATACTAAAGAGGAATAAAATAATAACGATACATAATAGCTATTTATGCAACAAGTGCTAAAAGTCGACGTTTATGCACGCGTTGCATACAATATTTTATCTTCGACCTTAATCTTACTGTTACTAATCCATATATATCGATTTAACAAAGGTTTGCATCTACGACACTTTTAAGTTATGTCATAATAAACAGTAGCCCATGCCGCGTGGGCGAATGTTTGCGAAGCAAGTGCTGTCAAGGTCAGTTACGAAAGGTAATTATTAATACTCCACATCTGACTGTATTCATTACATAACGCTTTAATTATTTCAAAAACACTTTACCTGTGACGCAAGAAGCAACTAGAATAACTTTACAACTTCACTTCCAGTTCGAAATTGTAGTTTTATAACCTCACTTCGCTTTTAGCACATGGGCTAAAAGTAAACAGCTGATTTCTTTAACCACGGTAAACTATAAAACGTCACTTTTAGTGAAACAAGCTAGCGCTAAAAGGCCTACTTTTAGTAGTGGTCGTAGATAATAGCTATTTATGCAACAAGTGTTAAAAGTCAACGTTTATGCACTACTTTTCGCACGCGTTGCATACAATATTTTATCTACTCCAATGGGATAAGTAATGCATTACGTCACTTATTTGACACTATTTCAGTGAGGTAATGAAACTCATTACACCACTCAGTTATGTAATGGTTTCATTACGCAACTGAGTTGTGTAATGATTTCATTACGTAGCTGAAATAGTGTCAAATGAATGACATAATGACATTTGCCTACTAAAATATTTTTGAAAATGACAGATCTGACATTTCTCTTAATGCACTTTTCTCAATTTTAGGCAGTCGTAGATAAAATTTTGTACAATACATGTGTGATACTGCATCATTAATATACTTGTGTGCTTACATAACTCGTGCTACGCACTCGTTTGTAACTTACACACACGTATATTAATGATGCTGTTATCCCACTTGTATAGTAAATTATCTACGACCTTAATTTTACCGTTATTAATAATATTAATCCATAAATATCGATTTAACAAAAGTTTGGATCTGCGACACTTTTAATTTATGTCATAATAAACAGTAGGCCACGCCGCGCGGGCGATTATTTGCCACGCCAGTGCTGTCAAGGTGAGTTACGAAATGTAATTATTGATACTCCACATCTGACTGTATTCATTACATAATGCTTTAACTATTTCAAAAGAAACAAGAAACAACTAGAATAACTTTACAACTTCACTTCCAGTTCGAAATTGTAGTTTTATAACCTCACTTCACTTTTAGCCCATGTGCTAAAAGTAAACAGCTAATTTCTTTAACCACGGTAAACTATAAAACGTCACTTTTAGTGACACAAGCTAGCGCTAAAAGGCCTACTTTGAGTAGTGGTCGTAGATAAAATATTTTTTACAGCTAAGGCAAACGTATAAAATTACTCGTTACTGAAACGGTTTTGTAGGATTAACCGTTAGGTTTTTATTATCTAAAAAGCGTCAAAACTGTGAAATACATCTACATTTAGATTTTACTCGGTACTATTGCGGAAAACATATTTCGCACGATACTTAATCTAGTTGCTTAGTGTGTATCTGACTATTTGGTCATTTTTTATATTTTGGGGTTATTGTTGTATTACTAGCTTTTACAGGTTATGTTTAGAAATGGTGCTTCTTCCGCAAACAACTTCATCGGTCACACGTTGCAGTGACCATCCCTCTTCTAGTTTTGCGATAACAAAGCCTTTTTCGGCCCCGCTTAGAACGTGAATTGCAATTTTAAGTTTTGATGGCAGAATGTCAGTTGTACAACTGACAATTCAGTGACTTTAGTCCTCTTGATAAAACCATACATACACAAGGCAAACAAACCGTGCGAAATATTTTTTCCGCAATAGTACCTAACTGTTGTCCCAACATTAGGGTAAGGTGACCAAATATAGATAGTCTTGTAAAATGCGACACCAAACATCTCGGCATTGCAGTAGAAATTTAATTGTTAGCGGTCAAGATTAAAACATATGTGCGATAATTTTTAAAAACAACGGTGTTGACTAATAATATGTATTTTACGGGCGTTAGCTGAGTGCTACACGCGTTTAAAAGTCAAACAAAAATAGAATCACAATGTTTCGAATATATTTATATTTCAATAATATTAAAAAGACGCCAAAGTAACTTTCCTTTATACGCGAACATGTAATTGCATGAAAGTTTGGCTCACGTGCGATATTTTGCCGCGCCTCTCGTCCGCTTGTATGGGAGCTGTTATTTTTAGAACTACGCTCAGACCTGCCTCGAAAAACAAGATCCTGAAGTTATTTTAGCGACTCTTTTGGGCGTTGGCTCAATTCGGCTGCCAAATAACTGAGATGCCAGCTGTAGGTGTGGCATACTACGAATCAGGCGCTGTTCTCGATCCGGTGCACTCCTAGTGCGATTACGCGGTAAAACACATCACTTCCGTTAAATTGTTAACATTGTACAAGCAAAAACGGGGTGTAATCCTGCCGGATGCACGCGTAGAGGCGCCTAAGTTACATCTATTCAAATTAAATAATTACAATGTAAAACTGCCCAAACTGGCTGTATATACTAATATTAGAAATGAATTCAAGTGTCAAGAGTCAAATCCCGGTTCATCTTTTAATTACGTATTTATATATTTTGTCGTTAGAGCAACTATTAGCGAGACTAGCCTAAATATTGACGTTTACCCGTTCTTGGCTACCATTTTTTAAGACGGTCGCCAAATGGGCGGTTAGGGGAAGTGGATCCTAATGAAAATTCAAAGCTTAAGGTATTGTAAAAACAACTTTTGGCCAGTGTGACCACATTTTTTAATTAATTTGTGTGACTACTGGGTGCATTACGAGTGGCATTTTAAATTAAATATTGTTTGTATAAAAGCTAGAAAATAAAATTTGTTGCACCGAGTGATGGTTTGCAAGCCGACCGTAAAAAGGGTTGCTAGAGTACGAGGTCAGCAAATCATTTTCTATGCGCATTATACACATGCTTTTTTTTACGAGTTTAATTAAATGTTTAACAATTTTTAACAGTATATAATTTAGTATTTTAAAATTAACCTAAAAGCCCAATCTAGTTGCCATGAATAACCTTGTTTTGTCAAACATTATCAACTGTCAGTTTAACAAAGTGTTTAAGGATGAACAGAAAGTGCTTTACTTTCTCTGTCTCGATTTCAAACGAAGCACGGAGTGTGTTGACAGCAGCATTTCCATAGCAACGGTTGTTACTTGAATGTAAGGTAACATTTTTTATGCCTCCAAGCCGACTTTCTATTAGCAACTAGGAAAAATTCATTTATATGAAATATGGTATTTACTTATTTATTTGAATACTTTGGGGGGCGTACAATACCTCCTTTGTGCCGGCCCTTGGTTGCGCAATTGGTTTTTTACAACCAACTATGACGTATTATCCATAGGTACAGGTAGACTTATTTGGTGCCCCTTTAAGCTTTTAACCTGAGGCAACCGCCTCGTTTGCCCACCCTCGGCACGACCTTGATTTCAGATATCTATCGTAAGTTTTATTTGCCCATATTACAATTACAATTATGCAAAACTGGAAATACGCGTTTTAGGTCATAGTATCTTAATAAAAAAAATTAGCTTCAGTCTATGCGTACGTGGAAGGGTTAATGTGTGAAGATGAATAAATTATATGGAAATATTTTTACTGGGAAAAATACTTTCTGAATAAAAAAATTTAAAATTTGAGGAATTAATTTGCGATTTCTTTCAAATTTGGTAGGTGTTCAGAGCTGCTTGATTACTATTATGTAGTACAAATTGTTTGTAATTTTATACGTGGCGCTGTGTATAAATTGTTTAAATGTAAAACTTTCGAAGTCTGTAATTTTAAAATGAAAAATGTACATACAAAATGCATGTATGAAATTACAGCAATGTGTTGTAATAGATATTAACGATACAAGTTTTATTATGAGCATCTTAACGAAACGGGTCTCGTTAAGTGCCATATGTAAACGTGTATTATTCAATATTTTATCCTCATCAATCTTTGTTTTGTAAAAAAGGGTGCGGTAATGGATATTAAGTATCTATAACCGCACTGAGTGCGTTAATATCCATTACGGCACTGAGTGCGGTAATAAAACTCTTAACGATATTCAAATTAATTTGGTAAATTGTTTGTAACAACACCGATGAAGACAAATATATTAAATATTTAATTAGGACGCTTTTCTCTTATATTTTAATATATTAACTTCAGACTACTTGATCTGGATTTCGGTTTCCATTGAAAATTTGTATCCACCGAAAATAGAAGAAAATATTTATTGGTCTTTTACAGTCATCAATTTAAACTTGTTGGATTAGTTAAATTCTGTTCACTTCAGTTTAGTTTCTCATAATTCAACAGAAAGCAGGTTGTTTTACCCGATTTAGAAATTTAATTTTTTCTCCGAGAAATATTTTTGATTCGCCAGTAATCTAAGCACTAAAGCCTATTTTATACAAAAATGTAAAGTTTCTTCTGGGTCCATTTAATTTGTGTTTATACCATTTAATTCGAGTCGATTGATTTTTACACTTCAGTTTATTTAATTTTATTCAATTAATCGTCTTTCTTCGAATGGAATAGAAAGAATGGAATAGCATCGATTTGTAATTTTTTGTACTAAGCTCAAAGCAATTGAAGGCTATAGATTAATAGTATATTATTATATGAGCGATTATGACAGCCATTATTCACGAAAATGACATTTGAGTGAATAATGGCCATAATCGCGAATGTAATACGATACTTTATCTACTCCTATGCAATAGGGGTTTTGTGTACATATTTCAGAATTTTGACATTTGTGACATCTGTTAACTGCAAAAGTCATTTGATAATAAGAATGAATTTTGCGATTGGCTACAATCTATTGAATAATGAAAATAGAATTTTAATGAATTTTGTGATTGGCTACAACCTATTGAATAATGAACATTGAATTTTATGATTGGCTGCAAACCGTGAATTATGAATTCATAACTTACTACTGCAAATTATGACTGTTATTATTATTCAAAAATGTCCTTATAATGTGAATATAATTTAATAGGAGTAGATAATAGTATATTATTATATGAGCGATTATGACAGCCATTATTCACGAAGATGACATTTGCGCCACAAGCCGAAGGCGCGTGGCGCAAGTCATCTGAGTGAATAATGGCCATAATCGCGAATATAATACGATATTTTATCTACTCCTATGCAATAGGAGCATTGTGTTCATATTTCAGAATTATGACATATGTGACAGCTGTTAACTTCAAAAGTCATTTAATAATGAGAATGAATTTTGTGATTGGCTACAACCTATTGAATAATGAAAATAGAATTTTCTGATTGGTTGCAATTTGCAAACTATTGAATAATGAAAATAGAATTTTATGATTGGCTGCAAACCGTGAATTATGAATCATAATTCATGGCCATTGTGCAGTAGGAGTAGATAAAACTAATTATTTTACAGATTCCATGGTCACTTTAACTCTATACTGCATAGGCAAAATGGGAATTTCTTCCTCGTTTGTAGTGTTGCCTTTAATGGCATCGGAATTGTACCCAACCGTTGTCAGGGGCTTAGGAATGAGCACCAGTTCTGTTATGGGAATGCTAGGACCCGTTTTTATACCACTCGTCAACTATTTGGTAAGGTAACCATCCCGTGGCTCGCAATAATTAATTCGCGGAAACTCTCAGCTCAGTTCTGAGAACACCTGCGCGAATTCCTTCCGAACCTCTGAAACTGTTATCGCAATAAAGAACGAGCAGTTCCAGGAGATCCGACCATCCGACCCATCCCCTTCCTTTGAGAAAGACCTATCTTCGAATGTTTTGTTCGTGTTCGTCATGCTACTCGCTTGTTTATGCACAATCAGATCTTGTGCTGAACGTCATATTTTACAGGGATCTGATATGCTAACACTGCCATTAATAATTATGGGCGCTCTGCTGGTGGTTGGAGGGGCCTGTTCTTTACTGCTCCCGGAAACACTAAATCAGCGTCTTCCGCAGACGCTGGAAGACGGCGAAAAAGTGGGACTGGACTGCTTCGCGTGCTGTACTCCTCCGCAGACGGACATGAAAACTGCTGCTGTTCACGAGACCATGGTTTAATTATAAGAATTCTATAATGTATCCCTTTAAATTGATTAAATATTTACATGCCGTAGTATCAAACTCAAATAAAAACGGGTACCCTAAATCGTGCAGAAGCTTCTCTGTGGGTTGCATGTTTATTTAAAAATCCACACATAGCAGTCATTCATTCATTCATGACTTTTGACCTTTCATCTTTTGTTTGCCTTCTGGGAAGCGTAACGGAGATAATGGGCCGCATTTATTTTCTATAGCTTTTTTTACCTTTTAGATGTCGAGGGCCATTACGTAATTTAAAAAAGAAAGTTTTATCAAAGAGGACAAAGGAAAGAAATAGACAGACACCGTATGTGTAGAAATTATTCAGAAAGTATGCCATTTTAGAAACTCAAAAAATCAATGGCAAATAGGGCTTCTCCCCTCGAGACGTATTAGAAGATTTTCTGGAAAAATGTCTAGATGTATAAATTCGCTATGACACATTGAGTAGAGCTTTACGTTATATTGTGAACTTGATTATCTCGTAAAGCAGGTAATAGCACATTATGACTATGAAAGGAAGAAAATGTTGGAGCTGCGAGAGCAATGATCGAGAAGCAGATCAATCCTGTTTACCATAATTTTATGGCATAGCAAAGAAAATTATTTTGTATCCACCTCAAGACTATTAATTTCTTATCTAGAATCTATTTTATTTACATAATTCAGGTAAGTAACAGGTAAGCATATTCATACACAAGTACCCTTTGAAAACCTACTATAATATACATGAAAGTATACAACAAAACAACATTATCTTGAACAATAAACAATGCAATAATAGCAAAAACTGTTGAGCCTTTAGATAAAGTGGAAAATAAAAAAATAATTGTTGGTTTTTTGTTTGTTATGGGTAAAGTATAGGTATACGGAGTGCCAGGTATCTTAGACACCGACTGCTGTGGTCATATGGTGAAGGTCAAAAATAGTAGTAAGCAACAACTTTCAGTATTTTAATCTAATCTACATCTAAGTAACATCTAGCATACCTAATGACGATATTGATTTTTTAGCGAAGGCTGAATGTCTGATTTTTGCTTGCTAAGAGAATAACTTTTCTAGCTGATTCTCAACAGAATCGTCACAGTCTTCCTCTTGCAGAACAATTTAAGAATTACAGCACTACTTCAATTCTTATAGTTCTCTGCAGCTATAAGTGGCTATTGTGAGACCCTTAAGATTTTTACTTCATATGATGTGGTGAAGCTTCATACGACAGTTTTCAGTCAATTATAGTATTAGGCTCCCAAGCAGTCTCGTGCTTCGAATCGGGTGCTGGTCACCACTTCCGGGCGTCCTGCGCGAATATCCCCCTTACGGGGCGAGATCATAGGCGTGGCGTTGAAATTACCCGTTGTAGCCTAAAATTTAAAATATCCTAACAAGTTTCTAAATGTTTAAATTTAAGCAGATACATATGTAATTTTTGCCTAGCTTTTGATGAAACATATTCCTTTTTTTAATTAATTCATTCTTCTTCTTCAGGTGCCATCTCCATTCAATGAAGGTTGGCGACAATTTCGGCATATTTATTGCGGCCTAGAGTTGTATGAATTAAAGACGATGTGTTCATACCAGTCGCAGTCCAGTAGCGTATATTTTTCAGCCACGAATGTTGTCTGCGGCCAGAACCACGTTTTCCTTCGATTTTTCCTTCGATTATTAGTTTCAGGATGTCATACTTGTTGTTACGGTAAATGTGGCGGTCTTTCTTCGCTTTATTGTAGTAAGTAGCTCCCTTTCCATTCCCATACGTCTAAGCACTTCCTCATTAGATACATGTTGAGTCCATGATATTTTTAATAATCTGCGGAAGATCCACATTTCAAAAGCCTCGAATCTGTTCATGGTATTCACTTTTAGTGTCCATGTTTCTGCTCCATACAAAAGAACTGAGTGTACGTCTGCTTCTACGAAACGGTATCTTAATTTTAAGTTCAAAGTTGGGTTACATAGTAGGTTTCTCATCTTTAGAAATGTGGCTCTGGCTTGTTCTATACGTGCTCTCACTTCGATGTCAAGGTCTACGTTTGTCGTTATGCAGCTGCCAAGATATTTAAATTTGTCAACTCTCTCTATTGCGGTGCCATAAATGTTTATATTTAGTTGTGGGTTTGGAAGTCTTGTTATAGCCATTATTTTTGTTTTTATTACATTAATTTTCATGCCTAGTTGATCCCCCACATCTACAACTTTGTTGATTAGGCGTTGAAGGGCTTCTGGATTGTCCGCAATGATAACCGTGTCGTCTGCATACCGTATATAATGTACTGCCGTTAGTTATTTATTCCACCCTTGTCGTCGCCTATGGCTTGGTTAAATATGTGTTCAGAGTACATATTAAACAGTATTGGCGACAGAACACAACCTTGTCGTACACCCTTTTCTATACATATCGGTTCTGATGCCATTTGTCCATATCTAATTGTGGCTTCTTCGTTCCAATAAAGATTTCTAATGAACTCGATATCCTGTCTGTCTAATCCCTTTCTCTGTAGTAATGTCAGAAGAACGTTGTGATTGACTCGGTCGAAGACTCTCTCGTAGTCTATGAAACAAACATAGACATGTCTCGACATTTCTAAAAGAGTATTGATAAGCTGGCTAGTGCTCCCTTGTTCCCAGACCTCCACGAAATCCAAATTGGGTATCGCTTTGATAGACTTCACATTTGCGGTAGATTCTAGCTTGAATAATTTTAAGTGAGACCTTAAGCACTTGGCTCATCAAGCTTATCAGTCTAAATTCATCACACTTTTTGGCATTTGATTTTTTAGGGAGAGGAATAAATACGGAAGTTAGCCAGTCTTTTGGAATATTACCTGTTTCATGGACTTTCTGTAGCAATTGGACTAGTGGGTCCAGGTTTTCTCCTTATAACAGTTTTAACATTTTTATGTGGATTTCGTCCGGACCTGTTGCTTTCCCATTTTTACTGAGCTTAAGTGCTTTCATTACCTCTGATTTTAGAATTTTGGGGGCCTGTTCACAATCATTATTTCTAGCGTATGTTCGTGGCGTATCGCTAGCGAATGTCGTTCGTATATATCTTTGCCATACTTTTAATAGTTTCTGTTCCTCTGTTACTATTTTATTGTGTTCATTTAGTATGCCTAATACGGGTTGGTTTTTGTTGGCATGTGTTACTTCTTTTATTTTCCTATGAACTTCGTGGCTGTCATGTTTACTCTCTCTGAAGAAGCTCAATTTCTTCGCATCTTTCTTTCATCCACTTTTCTTTTGCTATTCGGATTTTCTTTTTTATTTTCCTATTTATTTCTTTGTAATTTTTGATGTTTTTATTCTTATGCACTCTCCGGTTGTCCATCGTCAGTAAAATTTCTTCTGTTATCTATTCTTTCTTGGTCCTTGGGTTGGCATATCCTATTTCTTCCTGTTCTGCTTTTACTATTACATGTTTAATCAGATCCCAGACATTTTCTGTATTCGTATCAGGTGTTGTAGTTGACTTTATCTTTGCGAACTCTTCATTGATTCGTTTTTTGCTTTTGTTTGTGTATCTTGGTCTTTAAGTTTTGTCACGTCAATAATTTTTTTGTAACACTTTTTCAGTTCTTTTAATTTTACATCTAGATTACCTACCACAGGGTTGTGATCTGAGCCTATGTCCGACCCTGGGTATGCCTTTATCCCTTTTATTCCGTTCTTAAATCTGCTTTTGATTAGGACATAATCGATTTGGTTTCGAACGATGTTATCTGGACGGTGCTGGGGCGATTGCCAGGTATACAAAGTCCTTTCTGGTAGTTTAAACAGTGTATTTGTAATCACAAAATCCTCCTCTTGACAGAATTGTATTAGCTTGTTTCCCCTACTATGGCATTCTCCCAAACCGTATTTACCGACGATTTTATCTACTTCAATGTTGCCAACCTTCTTATTGAAATCGCCCATTATTATAGTAGTTTAGTTATTTTTGGTATATCCAAGCAGTTCTTTTATTTTTTTATAAAATGTCTCCAGTTCTTGGTCGCTGTCGGAGCATAGCACTGGATTATATTTATGTTTGTAGGTTGGGATTTTAGTTTGATGAACATTGCTCTATTTGCGAGGGGAATAAAGCTAATTACAGCTCGACTTGTTTTATAGTTCAATAAGATACCGACTCCATTAGGGTGTGTCCTTTTGTCATTGCCTGAGTAGTACAGAGTTGTTTTGAAATATTGACATTTTCCACTTCCGGGCCAACGAATTTCGCTTAAACCTAGGATGTTGATTTTAAGTCTATACATTTCCCTGATGGTGTTGTGTAATTTTCCTGCCATGAATAAGGTTCTTACATTCCAGGTGCCGATTTTGCGAGTTCTTAATGTATTGTTTCTATTCGCGTATGGGTTCGGGATTTTACCATATTTAGGGCCTTATTTGATCTTATGCTTTCATTGGGTTTACAGGGATTTCGCAGGCTGACGACCGGGGAGGCCCTGTAGTCTATTTGTGAGCTTTCTCCCCTGCTGGATCTTGTGTTCCGTACATCATGATTAGTAATTTCTACTTGTATGTTTGATACCATCATTGTTGTAATCGGGATGTCCATGGGGACCTTTAATGAAGTGGTTTCCCCTTGCCTTCTTCATTCTCATGCCGTTGACTGTATCCAATTCATCCGCCTTATGGAGCGATTTCTCACTCCACGGACAAGAGAGTGCCCTAACCCCAGTTTGCTCATCCACCCTCTCGTGCAGAGGCTGTTGGCAAAACTAGGGGGATCTGCTTATACCGGCAGATATTCGGTCGTCAGTAGTCAGACGCTGCTGCTAGTTTTGGTCTGTCCCGGGTATTTCATTTTCCCGGTACTCACTATATCTGGTGAGCATTCCCCTATCCGCCACCTGGGGAGGCGCCCGATGGGGAACTAACAACCGCACACGGGGTTAATCAATTAACATATTAAAATCAGGTGAAAACTAAATATAACTCGTACACAAAGGTAAAACTTGGTTATCGATTATACATACACAAAGAGAAAGTTATGATAGAGTTAACAATTTGATTTCTATATTACTTTTGCCCAACTTGCCGATGTATTACTTTCGGGCTCGACCTTCTTCTACTTTCTCTTATATTAGGCCATAAATTGTTTAAATCCACAAGGTGGTGGTCCTGTGAGCCCTTTTTGTATGAATGTTGGCCTTGGATTTTTGCTGTTAAGTTGCACATGAACAAAACCGTAATTTTTATTATTGTGTATAACCTGCATAACCTCCAATAAATATACTGTCATTTGACAGAACAGAATATTGTTGTCAGTTGGACTGTTTACTTTGATTATACCACTCCCTCTAACATCAACCAATGAAAAACGGCAAAATGCATAGTTACGCATGTACTAACTTTTGATACTGTACATAGTAACTGTGATAATCATATACCTTCCTGACTAATAAGTGATAGTCACATGTCTTCATAAACATCGCGTTATCTGCTGACAGTACAATTGTCATAACAACCACATTAACTGTACTTTTAATATTTATAAATAAACTGTTCAAACGTTGTTTATTGACTCGTGATATAATCTAGCCGAATGCAACTCGTGTCCCAGACGGACGGAAATCACGTGATTTCTCGAAAACCGGAAGTGTCACGTGACTGAAATTCGGTTTCTGACCTGACATGACCATTCCAAACATATAACTTTTTTCTCCATCTCTTACGGTTTGGCTGCTGAAACAGCGTCCCGGACAGACAAAACAGCGTCCCGGACAGACAAGTCTATTAGATAAAGGATAAGGTGCACCCATTTTTCTGACAATTAATTTTACACTTCATTATTTGGCGAAGCATACAAAATTAAGTATGTTTATTGGTAGATTGAATGAATTTGTTATTAATCTTATTAGGCCACTCTAGCTTGTTATATATCTTTGGTCATGGCCCCACTTTGCAAACCAAAATTTTTATATAACAAATATTAAATGCATATCTACCTTCGTGCTTATTAAGAAATAGTATTAAGAATATTTCCTCAAACTCTTACCTTTCTACTTATCGAATCATTTTAAATTGACATTTTTCACTAATGAAAATATGACATTTGAAATTATGTCATTTGATTCTTATTAAAAAATTACCTCGGCTAGACAGTTATTAAGCAATGAGACTCTCTTTCGTCATCAGCTGAATGGGTTAATGTTAAACTTATTAATCTTCCTATTGTTAAAGACTGAATTATTATAAATTATTATCAAATTGACTTCTTTGGTCAATTACACTCTCTTGTACAATCAATTAAATCTTCTTATTCAATCAGTTAGTTAGTATTTGAAGGATTGGTCTGACATTACAATAAACCAAAATAATAATGTTGTCAAATTATTTAATCAAATGTTCTAACTTTTTCCAACTTTGATGTTAAAATTAATTAAGATATGCTAAACCAAAATATGTTAATTTCTAATTATAATTTCCGAAAACGTCGAGTACCCGAATCAATGTAAATTTAGAAAAATAAATATTCTAAATTACTCTCTAAATATAAATTACAAATATTTCCACTAATTTTGCTGTACCCAACTTCTTATTTATTTCTTAATTAAATATAAAAAATACGCACTAACCTTCTTGAAGTATCGCTTGTACCTGAGTGTATTTTCTATCAGCTCCTAACTGAATGGCACTCGGAAAACACCTCCTTTGGGTTCTTCATGACCAAAATCGCTCGTTGAAGCTCTATGACCCCTTAAGATCTGGACATATCGTAGCACAGCATGCCACGAACACAAACACTTGCATCTTTTACTGGCTGAAGCAAAAATTGATACTTCAAATGGCTTCAAACAATCTTGTAGTTCTAATCTGAATAATAGTTCTGATCTTTAGTCAAATTTGATCGTAAAGAAGATTACCTTGCTATTACGTATGAAATATACAATTATTACTTTCACAATTAAAGGAAATATAGCCCTTTAACGTGATTATTTTAAAGTAGATTATTATTTTCAAGATACTTTTCACTTCATGTAAACAACCACACTGGTTGCACATTACTAGTCCCACCAGTTATCTACACACAACTGTTATCACATGATACCCATTAGATATCTGGATATTATTACTGAATTAATTAAGCATCCACACAGCATGCTGCATTACAAGCTGAGATAACTTATGCGGTATACGTTGATATTTTCTGATATCAACGATAGAACGCAGGCAGGAGTTTTGTACACGTTGAATGCAACTTAAATTATCTTGATTAAGGCATGGTCCATACCCGAAGAACAATAGGAGAACTGGAATTGGACAAGCAATTCATATAACATAGTTTTAGTGTTAGTACTCAGGTAAATATTCCTTGTGAAGCTAAAGAAGCCTTATTTTCATATAAACTCGACGAATATTATTAGATATATGCTGACGAAAACTAGATTTTTGACAATTTCAGCTACACTTTTAGAGTAATGATTTCGTTCCTATTCCCAAACAATGATATATTAAACTTTATCTACTCCAGTGGGATAAATAACTCATTACGTCACTCATTTGATACAATTTCCGTTAGGTACTGAAGCTCATTACACCACTCAGTTATGTAATGGCTTCATTACATAACTTAGTGGTGTAATGGCTGCATTACCTAACTGAGTTGTGTCATGGATTTATTACCTAACTGAAATAGTATCAAATGAATGACATAATGACATTTGCCTACCATAATATTTTTGAAAATGACAGAGCTGACATTTATTTCTCTTAATGCACTTTTCTCAATTTTAGGCAGTTGTAGATAAAATTTTGTACAATACATGTGTGATAATGCATCATTAGTATACCTGTGTGCTTACATAATTCGTGCTACGCCCTCGTTTGTAACTTATACACACGTATATTAATGATGCCCTTATCCTACTTGTATAGTAAATAACTATTAAAGGATTAAGAGTAAGACCGTGTTTATACGAGTCTTCAAAAAGCGTTTCTAAGTCTACGTTGATATTAACAGAGCTTGAATGAAATTATTTGGTGAAAATGAATGATTCAATAGCCTACCTTCTGCATATATTTTAGTGTGTTAAGTCGTTTGTGTAAGGTGGAAATATAAATCGTAAATAATAATAGTCCTAATATAGAACCCTGTGCTACGCCACTGATTACAGGCCTAATTTGAGATGTTGATTACATAACAGTACGGCGAGGGATCTGTTTCTAAGATAAGTCGACAGAAAATTAACAGGGTTGTCACTAAGACCAATATAATGTAAAGCAAGGAACAGGAGATATGATGTCAAAAATCTTGCTATAATCTAGCAAGACCAATACACTTATCTTTCCACGATCGGTAGCTGCAATGATATTATCCGTGGCGTGAAGTAGTGCAGTTGCTGAACTGTCTCCCGGCCTAAAAGCTCACTCAGTTTCAGGAGGAAGTTATTAGCTGAGAATTGATAATTTTTTCTAAAATTTTTGATAATGTTAATAGAATGCTGACAGGTCGCACGTCACTATATTCACTAGGATCACATTTTTTGTAAGTAGGAACGACCGACGATGGTTGGAAAAACATGTTCAGATATTACGGTATTAATGATGTGGGTGATATAAGGCAAAAGGAATGGACAACTAAGATTAGGAACTAGTAGAATTCGATTTTGTTTTTCTTACATAGAAAGAAACTACATCCATATTAACAGTTTAAAAAAAAGTTTGGTTTTAAACTGAAGTGGCGAAGATCCTAGCCCACTAGATCCATCCCTCGTATTGGGGGGTGCCTAAACGTGCTGTGCGGTGTACGTATGTTAGTATGTGTACACGATTCCGATCGCCAGGCACCTTCCTGAAGTCTTGGATCGTCTTCATACGATAGGTCCTCCGAAAATGAAGGCAACATCAACTTTTGAGGTGTGGTCGAAGGCAATTTTTTTTAATAAATAGCTCATTCATATTATTTCATTGTACTAGCGAAACGGAATGATGCTGAGTGTCGAAGTATTCTTGGAAAGCACTGAAGGGCGATTTTCTTGGGTGGGTGGTACCGTATATTTTAGTTTTTTAAACCGTTGCTTAGCTTTGTTCCTTAAATAAATTAACAATTTAATATTATCTGTAATCGATTGTGCCGTTTTTCTTGAAATTTTAATTAATAGGTGCAAAGTCAATAAAAACAATATCAGTACGACCAAATTAAGAATAAATTTAATATATTTTGTAAAAACTGAGCACCTTTTTTCGGAAATCTATTTGTTTCATGAGGCGATTTAGTCAAACTGATTTTTTTTATATGTTAATTTCCATCATTTTGCTGTAAACAATGAATTACGATACGAAGAGCATGACGCAATCCCGTTAGATTAACGCATAGCTACCTGATTTCCCATTTTAATTAAAACGCGATCGCTTTCCTTAAACTACCGTTTAAACCAGTGGGATTTAATTAATTTACTTAGAGAAGAAGTATATGTGCAATCGCAGCGAGTTGAAACTCCTCACTTGCTCATTAATGCTGTGGTGAAATGTAGTATGAATCCGTAGGAGAAAACAGTTTCATCGATTTTTCAACCTATGTTAATTTGCATCCTTGAATCCTTACGGTTCATTTGAATTGCAAATTGAAATTAAAGTTAATATTTTCTAGAGAACTAGAGTAGAATATCTTTTCTGTTTTATGAAAAACCCAACAGCGCAAACAAGGCTTTAGTTGTTGTGTTTTCAGACTTCCGGCCACACATAATTTACCAGTACTAAATTTCAATTAAATTAAATGCCAATTCAATTAACTTCATCGCATTCCTGACTTCTTCTCTATTTCTAAACATTGTGCATTGTGCAGCAAGGCCAATAAAGCAGTTACAGAATATCGCGCTTGTAAATTACGGGTGAAATGGGCTCTGGAGAATAATGCTGCTCATTATCTCCTTAAAACTACAGCGAGCATTTTTATTACGTGGTTTACATTAGGTTTGCCACGATAGGAGATTGTGCTTCTTTAAACTGCTCTTACTTATCTCAACGCTGCTATTGTAAGCATTAAGTATTGGAGTGATCGAAACGCCTTGATTTATGTTTCTCTTTTAATGCATTGTTCGCTTTAATGTGAATATCTTAATTGATAACCTAATGGTTGGTTTCGTTTATTTCTTTGTGAGAGTTTTAACCGGTCCATTTATTTTCTTTTCGTTTTACATGCGACCGTAAATACTTCAGTTGGAATTACTACTGAATGTTTAAAATCAAGGTATCTTGGGTTAGAAACAAATGCTAAAATTAATAAAAAATCAATGATGATACAATGTTGTATACACTCCCTCATAAATATGTGTTCCAGACTCTAATTACATCTATATTCTATGTGCTGCTGACAGCTTCTTGCTTAGACTAAAACTTAGACAACGAATTGCGAACGGAATATATGGAGAGCAAAAGGGAAGGAGCCACAAGAGAAATGGAACGGATTGAAGTATGTACTTTCGCTATAGATGAATTAATGGAGGCAAAGAAGAAAGGATATGAAATAAAAATAAGATTGAGCATAACAAGACCATGATCAGAAAATGATCAATATGAACATAAATCTATATGGCAAACCAATCCAGTTAACAGTAGAGGCAGTGAAGACGCTATGATACAACTTAAACGACATAAAGTCCCCCAGACCCTTTAATATCCCAGTAGGAATAATAAATCGTATATGATTACACAGTTATTTAAGCAGTACATAAACAGTACTACAAAATAATTACTTAGAATAGTTGTAGAACACTCTTTGTCACGATTACTATTAATAAACAATAGGAACGTATCATAAGAAACGAACTCTAGGTAACTAACAACTTTCTAGATTCTGCCGACTACATCAGGAGTGAAACAAGAGAGCACGAAAACCCAACGCGCCAACCACGGCAGAGGCGAAACTCTTCTACCAATCGGAAAGAAGAAACTTTCAAAGGTAGTCTTCATCTTGATTGAGGTGGTTGGGGTGTTTGTAAATCTCAATGGCTTTAAGAATCTCTCTGCTAAAGAGGAATAGATTTTTGTAGATAATGGGAGTTACATTAAAGAGGATCCTATGGCCAATATCGCGTTGGCGTTCGGCCATGTCTGACGGCGATACTAGACCTGACTTTAAATAACGCTGGTGTTCAGAGATACCAGTTTTCACTGTTTTACGAACGCATACAGCATTGCAGGAGCAAGGCACTCTGTAAATACTTTATGATGAGATCATGTTCATTTTATCATTGTGTGAAGAGAGAATGTGTGAGAATCTTGATTGGAGGTTTGAACACTGTTTTGATATTTTGTTTTGGAAGAAAGTTTTTAAACCAAGTCACCGACCGCATCTGCAAATCCCCATTCTTTTTGAGCAGATAGATTCGCAAAGCTATTGAGATCAACAACCTCAATCGAAGCAAGGGTTACCATCTTTCGTCCATGTGGAAAACTATCCTTTCTAAACCTCTCCCCATACCATTTTCATTCAACCACGACGACTCTGACTGTAAATTTCGGCCCCTCATCCCAATAGTGTGCTGATAGACATGGTCTAGGAAAAGTATTTAAATTTCTAATATATTTTATCTACGACAGTGTGTAAAATTGACTTTTAGTTGGCAGTTTTAAGTTTGTAGAACGACTTTTTAATAACATGTTTTCATTAGTTTATGTCGTCAGTAGCAACGTGTTTTAAAATTTTTAACCACGCAAAATTACGACCGGTTGCTAGTAATCCTAATTTCATTAACAATTTTTTTTTTATATTTACCGTGTTTTCTAAATTTTATCGTAAATAAAATATTGTACGATAAACATACGTAAAGCATCTCTAGTCACTCGCGGGGCTTAAAACGCTCGCTCACTTGCGTTTTAACTCTGCCCCATTTGTGACTAAAGACGAGCTTTACGCACGTATCGTAAATTACTATTTCTAAATTAATTTTTAACATTTTTAAAAATTACTCGAGTTTGATATGCGGTGAAAAATTAAACATGGTCGGCAAACGTCAATCACAAATTACTATAGGAAAAGTTTTCAAAAATATTCCAAGTAAAGCTAAACGGCCAAAACAAAAAGAAACTACTAAAATGTGATAACAGACATTTGATGTTACATAGAAATATTAGAAAAGAGAAGAGTGAAGAAATATAAAATAAGATATTTAGCGCTTTTATTGATATTATACAGTTCGAATTTAGGTGGCTGTATATAAACAATAAAACTACGAGTTAACGTTGATTTTTATATTACATTGTCTACATTGCCAGTACTGTGTACTTGTTGTTTGCTGCTTGTTCGGTTAAAATGATATCCCATTGTTCACATATTCGGTTTTACTGTTCCTTCTCAATGTTTTACCACACCTTTGTTAATAATAGCTCTTACACTATGTTTAACGAATAGATGCAGTAATAAAATTACTGGAATGACCTTGATTGCACGAAAATCTGTTTTCTAATTTAAAAATCGGAAGAATTTCAAAGAAAATTCCTGAAGAATTAAAAAGGTAACCGTAATGAAAAGTTCAAAATGAGTGCACATAAGAGAGCAATGGAATTAAAACACAAACATCAATCCAGACGTAATGACGCACTCCTACCTTTGCAGATCTCGGTCAGTCGAGCTGCGTACAACCGGCTGACCAATACCAATATTCTATTTAAATTTAGCGCTCATTTGTGGGAAGAACTTTTACTGATTCTATTAATTAAATACAAGCAATCCAGTGAGACAAATGTCTCATTTAAAAAAACAAAAAAGACCGTTTTTCAAATAGAACGCGTATTAAATAAAAACTGTACCCAGACCTGGAAGGTGTCAAAGTGGTTGCCTAACCGATCGACGTTTTAAGGCACAGAGGGTCGCAGCTCCGTTTGGCTGCTGAAACATTTTTATTTAATACGCGTTCTATTTGAAAAACGGTCTTTTTTGTGATTTATCGAAAACCGGAAGTGTCACGTGACTGAAATTCGGTTGCTGAGCTGACATGACCATTCCAAACATATAACTTTCATAACTTTTTTCTCTATCTCTTACGGTTTGGCTGCTGAAACAGCGTCCCGGACGGACGGACAGACTAGTCTACAGCGTCCCGGACGGACGGACAGACAAGTCTATTAGATAAAGGATAATATGGTACCCAAACACTAGGTACAGATAGGTTACGAATCTTTATTGTTGCTAAGTGCATTCTTATAGAAATGTTTTGATATTGATAATACTTTGTTATCCTATTTTTTGCAACTATTTCACAAATTATTTTGCATTTCTCAACGTTATCAGTGAATTTCTGCTTATTTGAGTATTTCGCTTAAAACTAGAATACATAGTAGGTGGTGACTTAAATGCAAGAATACATAACGAACCTATCAAAAATCTAATAGGAACAGACGGAGCCACACTAAATCAGAATGGGCAGATGCTACGAGGCGTAACAAGGAGGGTAGGGAAGTATAACAAATTACTTTTTAACAACCGAGAAAATATAGAAGGAAACAAGAGCCTAGGGTGTTTAGAGGTCCAAATATGCATACTGACCAATTAATATTAATTTAAAATACCAGCAATAATATGAATGATACTGAAATAAAGCAAATGGCGTAGATTAAGAAAGTGCTTAAAAGTTTAATTTCTTACAATAGCAATCAGTCCGACAATCATATGAGAAAAGAATAACAGAATATAATAGTAAAACATCAAATAATCCTTAAAACATCAGTTTTGTAAAATTAAAAAACAATGGAAGAACTTAAACCTAATTATAACAAAATAGCTAATGATGCACTGGGGAAAGAAAGAGGAAATACAAAACGATGGCGAGTCTGGAATGAAGAAATTAAAACAGCAGTAGAAAACAAGAAAGAAGCACAGCTACTCTGCCTACAGAACAGAACAGATGACTTACAGTACCACCAACATATTATTCATACGTTGTGTTTAGTTATTGATTGCCAAGATTGTAAAGAAAAGTTGAACTCCAGTAGCTAAGTCTTTAATTGACAAGCAGTTTATTATCTCAATGCAAATCAACCCTTGGTAAATTCGGTCCGGTGTTGTCGTAAAATACCGTTTATACCGTAACAAGATGTATCCCACTACACTTAACTAGAACCATAAAACGCCTATAAGTAGACTCTAATATAAGAGTAAATATACGGTACCCCCCACCCAAGAGAAGCGCCCTTCCGTGCTTTCCAACAATACTTAGATACTTAGCATCACTCCGTTTCGCTAGTACAATGAAATGCTATGAAACAGTTATTTATAAAGAAAAAACAAAAAAAAATTTTTTTGGCGACGACCATAGCTGAAAAGTTGCTGTTGCCTTCATTTTCGGAGGACCTGTCGTATGAAAACGATCCAAGACTTCAGGAAGGTTCCTGGCGACTGTAATCGTGTACACATACGAACATACATCCCTCTCACAGAACGTTTAGGCACCCTCCAATACGGGGGATTGATCTAGTGGGCTGGGATCTTCACCAAAAGATCCGCACCGCCAAGACGGAGATTTGATATAGTGGGTTCATTAGTCGGTTGGCTCGAATTTTAGAGATATTTGACGCAGAGTGGTTTTCGATATGAGGGAATTTCAATACTTCGTACACTTCGTGTCGAAGTAATTAGCAATAAAATTGGGAAATCGTAAGCAAGCTTATGATTAAGACGTTGGTGTAGTTTATCGTCTATACTTTTTAATATCTACCTTTACAATTAGAAAGGGGAAAACTAACTTATATAGATAGTTATATAATCTATATGGATAACATAACGAAATATGTAGAAAATTCTCTCTATAAAAGACAAAACGAGATATAGAAAGCAGTACATAATCTAGAAAAAATGCGATTGTACAGACAAGTAGTTTCAACTTCCTAAACAGCACAATATCATAACAAGGAGAAATAAATATTAAACATATATTGAGATCGTATGAGGCCCACGACTTGGGTCAGTTTGCAGTGCAAGATGTGACCGATTCAATAAGCACAGAGTTAGGACGTTTTATCTAATTGCAAATTTTAAAACTAAAGTAAAACAGTAAATGCATTGGTAATGAGATGCGAGAAAGATTAAATTAGTTGGAGAACGGTACTCAGAGGCAAAGCAAATTTCAAAGGGTTTAGATTGGCTTGTGACTAAATTAATATAATTCGAATAAGGTTTGTGCACATGTAAAACCAGACCAATTTATAAAATGCATTTGACACAAACGGTTGTTGGCTGCATTATAAAAGTAGCGTAGTTTGTTAAGTCAAAAGCAAAAGATAGTGAAATTAGTAAGCAAAGCAGAAAGGTAGATTAAGCAGGATAATATAATAGAAATATTGCAAAAGAGCAATTCTAGAAGGCAACAGAAGAGAAAAGATAATGACGCGAACATGGTGAACTCAAAAAATCAGTGCATTTAAAAAAAAAGTGTAAAGGTGCAAAGCAGAGCAATGACAAAATAAAAGTAAAAACGTTTGTGTGCGCAGCGCTACCGAACGATTTAGTTATAATATTAAAGACAATAATTTAGTTTTAAGAAAATTGTAAATATAATTTAAGTACTCAAATTTACTTCCATTTGTAACCTTTCTTTACCAAAATTAATTTTCTTTAACATAACATAATCATAGTAACCTGATGGTGTTTTGTTGAAAAAACGAGGAGAACAATAGAATTAATTTTTAAGTAAAGTTTGTTAGAATTGTGCTCCACTTTTAAACACATTTTTATTCCATTAAACGAGCATATTACGAGTAAAAAAGAATTGCTTTTTATTGTGCTCATCTTAGTGTACATGTGACAGTGTTTGTGAAGGTTTCCGCAGCACTAAACTATAAAATTCTCCAATCGTTTTTCCGAGGACATCGCCTGCCGTTCGGTTGGGGTTGCCTCTAATCGTTCCCGGTAAAAGTAAGAATCCAGAGCCAGAGTCCTGCACTGCATTACGTCGGGGAGGACTGTAAGAACGTCATGGACAACATCTGCAGCGAGGGGACCGTCTCCAGCAGAAGATCCGAGCAGCATTCACAACGGGCAGCTTAGAAGTCTGCAAACGAGGTACGATAAAGCCTGCAAATTTAAGTGTGGAGTGGCTTAGCGTTTTCCCGAGGCCCTATTTGCTTCGGTTTTTCCAAAAATCGTGCAGCGTTAGTGGATTGTGCGAGCTCAGCTGAGAACCCAAGTGAACAAAAACAAATGCACGTTTTGGCGTCCCTTGTACGTCACGAAACAAGCAACGCGAAGTGTTTCTACGTCATCACTGAAACAAAACAGTGCTAATTGTTGCAAGCGCGAAAATTTGAATAATTACCTGACGCGTTTCTCACAGTAATTTCAATTTTAAAACATTCAAATACGCTGTCACCACTAGCGACATTTTGTGTCATTTGTCAAAGCAAGGATTTTTTTTGACCTACCAAGAACCGCGAATTCGAACTACTGAGTTTACGAATAAAATAAAGTCCGTTTATGAACCCAACCCAATGAGATTTGAGTTTCATGCTTGCCTTGTAGTTAGCTAAATCAGTTTTGCAGATTAGATAAAATATAAAAGGGGCATACAACCATTTAATAGTGTGATCATTTATTACATTACGCTTTTCACAGCCACAATTTAACTTATTGAGTTTCATTGAAAAGTCACAAACGAGCAATCATTACATTTATTGGCCCAAAACGTGGAGCTTATAGACCCATTTTATTACAATATAAAGAACAAAGCACGAATTCAGACAATTATGAAATTTTGGCTGTATCTATATTTATCTACGTAAGTGAATTATTAGCCATCAAAACGGAGGGCAACGTGTAAATACAGAGCAGCCAAACTAAATTGCTTAGAAACATTGTGGGCTGCACATGGGAAAATCATATAAGAAACGAACAAATACGAAACAGGCTAAACATTTATAACCTCATTGGCAAAATCAAAGAATATAGAAAGGGGTGGAAGAACTATACCGCAAGAACACCTGAACATTGGGCGCTTAAATATTATTAGAAAAAGGTAGAATAACCAAGAATAATCTTATATTAGGTAGACCTAACAGGGTTAAATCCTAAAACATATTCTAGGAAGAAGAAGAAGACTGCATTCTATAGGTTTAAATGCAATACTTTAAAAAAAATAATTTATTCTAATGAGTTTATCACGTGTGTGGTAGCTGTGAACGAGAAAGTGTATCTAGAATAATTTGTTATAAGTATTCTACACAACATGTATATTAGTTCCAAAATGGCTAAACTACTCATCTTATGTATTGTATGTAAGGTATACGCATCCACATTCAACTTCTATGGAAATTATATTTAGTTACCAATTAATCACAGTGCCTACATTATGGTTCTTATTAAAGAATTTATTACTCGTAAACATGTTGCCATGGGCTGAATGGTATTATGGCGTGGAAAATGAATTATTAGCTTGATTTAGAAATTTCTTGTTGGAACCAAAGTGCTGTTTTAAATCATTTTGTACAATTTTCAGTTGGAGTCACTATTACTATGGAAATTTCCATTTATATTTTTGTAAATTTATCTTATAGTGTATTTTTGGTGTAGTTCAGAAGTTTTTTATATGAAAAATATTTGTAAAACTAATATTACTGAACAACTTTGAGTCAATTTTATACCAAGCACGCGTTATCATCTCATTTTATTATCTTGCCTGGTAAATCCCTGCGAAGCACAAATCACGCATTCTCGGCATTACACGCTTGATCGGGCGTTGCATATTAATTTCTAAAATCTGTCAGGTATCTGCGTAGCATCGTGGCTAGAACTTTTGCGATTTTTATTGATTGTGCGGGAGCATAAATCATAAAAGCTGTACTAAACTGACGCTTAGTCCGCCCACTACAAATCAGTAATTTATTGTAATATTTCTTGAAAGATCTCTTAAATCACGTGTAACGACCTCATGAACCTCGTGGGTACACTTTATAGTCACCACTTGGTCTGGGCGGGCTCCAGACGTTTTGCATTATATTGTCTCCAATTAGCGGCATGTAGATATGGATGACAGCCTAATTGACCGATAAGAAAGTTTTAAACAATTTTGGAATAGTGGTCTTTTAAAAGGTTTTCGTTTTTATGGTCGTAGTTTTGGGGTTAGCGCCATGCCGTAGTATTTTTTTGTCATATGAAGCTTGTACAATATTTATAGCATTAACTATGTTAACTATGGTTCAGTCCAGGAAGAATTTTTAACACTCACGAAAGGCCAGTAACGGACTCTCTGGATCTTTTAAATGGTTAGCGTGTATTTTTTTTAAACTTTAAACGCGCGAATATTTTATCTTTGATTTTATTTTCAGGAAGGACAATTAAAGACTTTTAGGTTATGATATAGATATAGAAAATTATTTGTAATTGTAGACGAACAGCCATAAACGAAAGCTCTTGTTTGTTTTAAGTAAGCTGTAAGCCGATTTGTTTAAACAGAGCCGAACGCAATGAAAATTATTACAGGAAGATTAGGCGAAATTAAAACGACACGGCGGTTAAACAAACAGCCGAAACCGCAAGCTAATTTAGCGTAAAATATATGAGGCTGTTATAATACGAAAGGACACGTGCTGAAGGCAAGTTGAAAAACGCCTTGGAAATTCCAATTCAAAATTTGATTGGAAAAGGATTAACCAGCTGTGGGGTTTGGATGGGCAGCTACCAATTGACGTAACGGTAACAAAATTTAAGTATTTTGTCATTGTTTGCCCTCCCCGCGACTATGAATGGGGGGAGGGGTCGTAAGTTTTATAAAACATATCTGAATAGGGCTACAGAAAAAAACAAAGCAAGGTCTGGTGCATGTGGTAGCTTTGAAAACCATCCAGAGATCTGCTATAACAAATCACGACTTTTCTCTAGGTAAAGCAGAATCTGACACAGCAGTATATTAACTGTTAGTAAGATTGTATGTACACCGACTACTTCTCCCACTTTTACTTCTCTGAGTGGCTCACAGCCCGACATCACAGTATCTTAACTGTTAGTAAGATTATGGGTACACCAACTCCTTGTCTGACCCTACTTCTCTAAGCGAATCATAACATGACACGCAGTATTTTAACTGTTAGTAAGATCGTAGTTTCACTATACTTCTCTAAGTGGATCACTATCTGAGACCGCAGTAACTTAACTGTTAGTAAGATTGTGAGCGGCACTAACTTCTTCCATGTTGCTAGTATACTTTATAATTTTACTACAGCGCGAAGCTAAGAGGAGCCATGATGACGACGCCATCATATATTTAAGTACCAATCGCGTTAGTTGCCTACAACCCTACCCAACTGCTGCCATAAAGCCGAGCCAGCTGCACTAAGCCACCGACAACCGTCTTACGCAATTATAGTCTTCGGAACGCCACAGTACTTGTGGAAGCACGTACTGCATTTACACTTAACCTTAATAAAGAGATCACCATGAAGTTGTTTCTTTTCGACTTGGGAAATGAAGTTCTCCAGATTCTATACGATTTGAGTAAAGGTACCGTAAGTACAGCCGCTTAGAGTGATCTTCCGTAATCCAGCGGAAACACGCTGTAATAACCCAGAAAAAACATACACCATGTAGGTTCACCCTCCCATTTAAGCCAACCAGAAGATGCACGTTTGATAATTTTTAAAGGCATTTAAGAGAAACACGTGAATTAATACGAATGAAAATTGATGGAAGAAGAAAAAGAAGTGCACGAACAGAAGAAAATATTAATAGGGTAAGGCAAATTTTACAGAATGTACCACCCTGAATGATAGTTAGCTCCACAAAAACCCTAAAATAACTAGAAGAAATAAAAAAATGTAAACAGAAGGTTTTTAAGAAATTGTATTGTCAAAAAAACTGCCAATGCAATAGAAAAACGTTTCCAAAGATTTAATTAGTTACTAAAGAGGTTTCGTTCTTGTGAAGATATTGCCAAAATATGGTTTACTGCTGAGAAAGAGGTTTATTTAAAGCAACCCAAAAATACCAAGAATAATAGAGTAAGTATACACAAATGTTCAGCTAAAAAAAGAAATACCTTTGGAGAAACTATTGATTGAAAGATGTCATTACGGTTTCCGTTGCGGTTTCTAAATTAGGAAAGTCCCACAGTATCTTTGTGGATCATGGAGTAAAACTCAATTCCAATGTGTATCAACATTTTTCCAACTTTACTTTCTGAGTTTGAAGAAATCTGTGACAATTACGTATTTCAACAGGTTATGGCACCATCGCATACCTCAAGTAGTACCAGTAATATTTTGTCTGAGCATTGCCCTAGTTATATCGAACCAGAAATGTGGCCACACAATAATCGAGGCTTAAACCCTGTGGACAACTCCATACGGGAAATTTTGGAAGCAAAGGTTTATGAAGGTCAATAGTTTAATATAATTGATGAATTCGAAACAGAATATTGGATTTTGCAGAGTACAATTTAATCATTCACAAAGCTATTGGTTTATGGTTTAGAAGATTGCAAACCGTGGTAGATAATGAATGTAGCCACATGCAAAATGTAATTCTTTAAATATATTTAAATATTTTAGCGTTGTTACTCAAATAATGTTACACTGTCATTTTTCTTGTTTTATCGATATTAGAATTTTGTAAAAAACGATAAGGAGTTTTGTGTGATTTAATGTTTTTTGGATTTTCGCTTATATCAAAGATTATATTTTTGTGGCTACCCTGTAGGTTGAATTATCTTTTTACAAGGTTGTGGCTGCGTTATATCCGAAAATTGGTAAAATTGGCTATATGACAAAGAACTTATTAAAGTGCATTACTTTAATTTGGGGCACTTTGCATATACCTGATTTACACTAAAAGCAATAAATAAACAGAACAACAATGAAAAGAAATATTGATACTAATCAAGGACTCCGAGGGGTACACTGCAAGTCTAATTTACAAGTGCTTGGCTGTAATGTAAATAAATAATTCTAATTACAACCAAGCATCACAAGGATAATTAGTTCTAATGAAAGTAGAAAACACGAAAATGAATAAATTGAATGTCGGAAAAGGCAGGCAATGAGGGCTAGTAATAATGATAAGTAAAACTAAAGAATAGGAGGTTACTGAAAATAGATAAGCCAAAGGTTAAAATGGAGTAAGAGTAAGAAGAAACTGGCATTAAATAAACAGTAGAAGAAAAATTTTTGATATATCAGAAAAGTATCAGCTTAATAACTTATTGTAAAAATTATTTCCATTTGTTACAGTATCAAACTGTTTTAGTGACACTTGAGGGTACGGGACTGCCACTTGCTTTATCATGTCAAGGAAATGACAACACTTGCCCTGGAATTCTCGAGAACAGGCCAATAGCCACATCTTAATACGCTCGGGGAGATGGGCGTGGTCCTAGAAACGGTGTACCATATGGGCAAGCGTGACGACATATACAGGGTGTTACAAAATAATAGGGCGCCACGGGATTTAGACTTTGGGTCCCACGTTTGACAGAACCCCGAAAGCCAAACGGGGTAGAATATGTGTACAGCTTTGCGACTCCCTGGTACTGCAACGACGGAGCGCCCTGACCCTATTAAGCGTAAAAATATGACAAGAAAGCTATATACAAGCGGGGTCCTAATCTTCGAACAGAAATACTCCAAAAGTCGCACATTCGTAAAATTTGAAAATGTCCTGACACATTTATGCATTTCTGTACTCTCACTTTTAAAATTGACACTTGACGGATCAATGTTAGAAGTTGACGTTTATATAATTTTAACAAAAGCAGCCGCATAATGGCGGTATTGAACGCATAAATAATCGTATCAAATCATTACCAGCTGAAAAAGAACTTGTCAGTGCTCTAGCGTGACCTTAGCACAAGTAGGTCGAGCTGAGGCTTCACTTTTCAAGCGGTATTGATCGATGGCGTATCGAACGTTACAACTAATAGTTTTGAAACTTTCAAAAATCCATATCGTGTTGCAAACGTTTCGATACTTCAAAATGTGTGTTATTTTGTTTATTATGGTCTTGCAGAAATTCGTTTATGTAATACGTGTGTAAATGCGCTTTATGGGTTTTGGTTTTGCGATTCCGCTAGACGTCGTTCTGAATCATTTAAACTCAAGCCATAAATTTAATTTTTACACACTAAATACACAAATAAATATGATGTAACTAACTAATGCAAAATCCAAATATGAAACAAAATAATGTCAATTTATAACTAACTTTTCAATAATAAAAAGCTGAACATCTGACAAATGTGTTACACAATAATACAGTATGTGCTACTTAAGACAAAGGATTCCAAGAAGGATACCGATCAGCACAAGTTGTTAATGATACATCTATCTATACTTCCTCTTGTTAGCACGAGTTTACTGTGATATATTGGTAACATTTATTTGTTGCAGTAAAAGTTGAGCTTTTGTTGATTTCTGTTGACTGAGAATTGTTTAATACTGTCTGGTTGCAAGCCCCCTTATGTTCTGGAATAATCATGCTTCTACGATTAGAAGACGGCGATTCGACGATCTCAAATGCCGGCGTACTTTTGAGGCCGTCTAATTTTCCCAACAGAATTTAAATTTAAAATCGATATGCTTTTGCCCCCAAAATTACTGAGTACGCGACTTAAAGGGGGAGATATATCTTTTGCAGCCATGTTCCCTTTTTGGAAAGCGGTTTCTTCTGATTTTTGCTTCTAAAACTACTCGATGTGTTCGTTTAGAAGTTTCTTTGTGTGTCGTGCCACGTCGGATTTTGCCCGTCGGAACCGCCACTATAAGGGTCATGTAGCATATCCCTAGATTTCCTCTTGAAGTAAAATATCCACTAGCCACCCGAAATCTAAAGTCTTTTCTTTCGTTTCCATCTGTTTTCGTCGTTCTCTACGTCATTTTCTTTGCTGTTTATCGACGTCTGGCTGTCCTTTCGTTCTTCTTCACGTTATGGAGTTCTATATTTGAGCCCCAGCCGACGCCGTTGAAGGAATGGTCTGTGGGCGTTCAAAATTAAAGCTATACCGGCCGACAAGAAAAGGTCGTGAAATCTCCAGGTCCAGCACGACAGTCAATATAAAATTTTGCCCAGCAACGCATCTTGAACCTTTCAGACAGAAATTCCTGTGCTCACCCAGTGACGGATGAGCAAAAACTGCTCGAAGGTTCAGTCGGTTCTTTATAGAACATTTTTCTTTCAGATTTGAATACCTTTTTCTGTTGATGGGCAACTGCTCGTTGCCAACTCTTTATCATTCTGTTCTTTGTGTGTTGTGTAGGTATTCGGTTTCAAATAACTTTATTAACTGAAGTTTACAGAAATAGCAGACGAGCTAACCTGCTTGTATTTAATTTTTTTCGGTATTCAGCGATTACAGCGAAGTCCTATCTCGGATTTGACCGATATGATTATCAATTTTTTTATGAAAACATTGTATCTGAGAAAGTCTTTTTGACAACAGTACCCGTAAGCCGAATTAATTTCTGGCTTTGCTTGAGCGTTGAATGTAGTTCTGCTTCGGGTCGCAGTTGCTTAGCTCGTTCGATTTAGCAGGAAATCACCAAAATCAGATCTTTTACTCGCATGGCGTTCACTAGACTTATAATGCTATCAGATATGTCAACGATTTTTCCTTCTGAGTCCGTTTTGCATACACCTAGTCGGCATAAATTTTAACTTATAGTCAACACGTCGCAGCTAAGCTGATTTTGAGTTGGAATTGTGTTTGTTTAGATACAATATGTGAGCGTTGTTCTATAGCAAAAAATAAAAAAAAGCTTGTCTTTGAAAATAAATGATTTCAGGCTTTAATTTTTTTTACTTTTTCTTTTTCAAAGTAAAATTTATCATAACTGTTCGAAGTAATAGTTTTCATCCGAGTCACTTATAATCATCCTGACAGTTGTAAATAAACTAAGCAGATAATGAAAACAAAACACCAGCGTACTAAATCGGAACGTTTTAAAAACGAATTGTCATCTTTAATCCTTTGATCAAGGATATCTTTGAAATGAATGATATTAGGACATATGTTTATTAGAGTTTCTTCCTATTTTTTTTGCTGCAGAATAACGCCCTTATATTTTTTTAAACACCCTGTATAGTAAGTGTAAATAGGTTAGAAAATTCCAAAACGAAAATAAGGAACTTGCTTTCTACTGTGAACAAAATATAGCGTTTTCAAGGAAACAGTAATAAATATTATACACCAAGTGAATTAAACATATGTTTATTCACGAAAAGATTTTGGGCTCACGAGCACGCAGTGCTCAAATCTTTGAGTTAATAAATGTTTAATTCACATGGCGTATATATGTTTTATTCAATTTTGACAAAATTTTGAATAAAAAATTTAAAAATATTGAAATTTATAGCGCCTGCTGCTCTTAAATCACTTATCAAACAACAAATAAAACAGCACACTTACTGTGTGCCAAACGTCAAAGTGACGTTTGTCACCTGCTTACAGCTATACACAAAATTGGAAATAAATGACATGAAAAATATTCAAATTAAGATAATTATATATTACATACTACCAAGAGAAAGAATAATTGAATGTAAGTATTTATAGAAATCATAAAAATATGTTGTTCTTCATTGAAACGTTTTTAAATCTCTAGTGAATTAAACTTTTTCAATTCTCTAGTGAATTAAAACGCTTTTATTGCTCGTGTGAATCATAGAGTGTTTATGAAGGTTGTTATGGAGTTAATAATGTCACTTTAAACTGTCAAAATTGAATAAAATATAAAAAGGATTAGCAAAGCGACAAATGAATTAGTGAAACAACTCTGTATGATGCCAAAACAAGGGAAAGTTGTTACAGGAATACTAGCGAACAAATACATATATAAAAAAGAACAACAAATAGATACAGAAATACAACGATAAGCTAAGAAGTGTAAGACAAATAAAGAAAGGAAATACATCAACACCACAATTAGAGTAATACCTATAACAGAGAGAAATTAACTACGACAATCTATTGTTTTAGAAAGCTAAAGATGAAGAAGAAGCAGTAAGATGATTCAGAAGAATCTAAGGTTTAGCACATAAGAAATAGCTGAGACGAATTTGGAAGAATTAAAACATGTAACTGAAAGTATGAAACATTTACCAGAATGAGAGGAAGATGAATAAACTAATTGCTTATTAAAATGAAGAGAGAACGGCTTTTTTAAAAATTATTATTAGATCATTTTTCTAATGAAGTATTGAAATGCATGATCAATATGTAATTAAGTAACGTGGGTTGCTAGTTAAGTATATAAATAGAATTCTACTTCACGAAAAAGGCGATAGTGTAAAATTGCCACAAAAATTGCAAAGTTAAACATTTTGTAAATTTCGGACATGATACGGAAATAAGTGAAGAAAGCCAATATACTGATATAACAAAATAAGATTAGGATTTAAAACTTTCGGTAAATTAAGCTTTATTACAAGTTAAGTATCTACAGGGTTTGTCAAAAAGGACTGATGGTTTTGTTTTCTATTTAAAAAAATTAAATAATTGCTCTGTACTATGTTCGTTATTTAAAGAGTAGGCTTTGGAGATAAATTCAATAGTTACCACAATGGCCACCTGGACAGTGCAACAACATGTTTTTTTTGTGTTGCTCAGTTACACAATACAATTTTGAAGTGGGTTAAAAAATAATGTAGTAGCGGGGAAATATTTTATGGATCAGCGTGTAATCTAGAAACTCGAGTAATACCAAATTTTATCGTCCGTTTAGTAGAGTGTTTTGAAAATGATACAAACCATTAGGAATATACAATATTTCAGAAATCAATTTCCCGCTGTTGTAACTTACTACGATAACTTTTTATTTGAAAAATAAAACCTTCAGTCTTTTTTGACGGACCTTGTATTAAAGCAGAGGTATTTAATTAACTCATTCTATCTGATTAATGGAGACAGTAATTCTGGATACTTTTTCGAGAGGTAGAAAATGCGAATGGATTTATAAGAAAATCAAAATAGAGCATATAGCAGTTACTAGAATATAATTAAATTGAAAAAGGGCGTAACACGTTCTGTAGTTGAAAAATGATAGATGGTCGAAGGAATAACAACGTGGAAGCCACGAACAGGTAGACGGTCTATAGGACGCCCACTCACTATATTTAAAAATGGCAGTGTTAGCTTAGTAACAAAATACAGAAACCTTAGAGCAAAAATCATTGAAAAATTCAGATTATCCTTTTTGTTTAAAAGTGGAAATATGCTGGCTGGTGAGTAGTAGCATATCTTCATATAATAATAGAATTTATCTCTCCAATTTAGATGTGGTGCAGAATCTTGCAAACAAGCAAAAGGCTGTTGTCGATCACTTTGTTTGTATGCAAGAAAATATTAAGTGTTCATGATAATGCGTTTAAGGATTGTCGATTCGTAAGTAAGAAACATCGTTTTTCGCAATGTACAACTGACATGTTGTCTGAAAGCTGTTAGTCTCAGAATGCTCAATGCAGATTATAAATTTGCGAGCACTTAAACTCATAGACAAATTTTGAATTATCAGAAATTGTTGTTTCGAAAAACGAGCAGAGTCGTATGCTTTCGTATGAATACAATGGTCGTTTAATAAAAGTAGTCTTACCATGAAAGCTGCAGTGGCGGCTGGCTATAAAGGGTCAAGGTTTACCATAAGAAACCAGTCATTCAAGATTTTTTTATTCTGAAAGAAACATTTTTTTTACTTATTTTTCATCATTCTTCTGATTTTAAAGCTTTACCAAAACACGAATCATTTTTACTTTAGAATATGAACTATAGAATCAACGCTGATTGCTTTCCGGACGCATAGGAGCCTGATCGAAGCGGCTCGTCAGCTTTTAGACAGTCTATAGACTGCAGCGGGGGCCAGCAGCAAGACGTATGTTGTAATGTAATGATATACTGAATTTCAATGAAAGCCACGTGAGCACCTGCGGCCTGCTACTTGCTATTAATTGTTATTTGAAGTATTCAGACTGCATAACGTACAGCGTCGCTTCGGGCTAAACCTTGCAGTAGGCCAAGATGCTGTTTCAATCTCGGACAGCGTCTTAAAAGAAATAGACCCTTTAATTAGATACACATCAAATAAACATATCTCACAGTTTAAAAATGAATAAAACAAAAATATCTTTTTTGCACTCCCGGGACTAAACGACCTACTTTAGGCGTCATTACAACATTACCTTAGTTACTCATCTACATTTCCAAAGCTATCCATTTTTCCGAATCGAACGTATACATTTTAAAACCAGCAAAATCAGTTTTATTTCACGATTTGTGATCAGGGAGTGCAAAAAATCGCTGATATACCTGGAGACCAAAGTGCCTTTGATCCCTTGTGTGATTATTGCCCTCGACTTCACTCGAGCGATCAAATGATGAACTTTTGTCCCTTGGTATATAATACACTATTCTGTAATTTTGACCTAATATAATGAAATTTAGAAGCCGCGTGGCGCAGTTGGATAAGCGCCAGGCTTGCATTAAGCAAGTCCTCGGTTCGAATCCCGCGGGGGTCGGAATTTTTCGGTACCTTGGCGATTGGAATTGGGTTCGGTGAGACCATTCACAGTTGGGCATCAAATTAACTGTGCTCTACTCAGAACCACAGACCTAAAAAATAGAGTAACAAGGTCAACACATCACGAAGGCACACACCGCACACTGGTTACTGCGCAAGCACAAAAGGAGCGCTCCAACTCTGTATTCCGAATCCGGGGCAAGTTGAGCATTGTACAGCCAGATGCCAGTGATAAAGCACCAGCCTTTACACCGCAAGGTAATTGAGGTTACAGATTACATACATAATGAAATTTTGTTGTCGTTTTCAAGGTCAAAATTATGCATATATTCGCACTAATCGCAATATGAGATTTTATATTGACACTATAGTGTTAATATGAAAATTTAGAACAATTTTGTAGATTTCAGTAACTATTTACTATAAAAATTAATGTGACTCAGAATTACAGAAAATCTTGTATGCAACACGTAGCAATTTAGAGTTTTTCACACACAACGTGTTGCCCATCTCGCTTTCGCTCGTAAGGCGAACTTCACGTCTACTTCGAAAAGCACTTCCATTTTGCAATTTGATAATAAATAGCTATTAGCGAATTATGTCTACTGATATGCTTATGAAATTAACATGATTATGAAGAGTCAGTTAATCGATCAGTTCAAATATTTTTTGGATATCTATCTATGTATTTTTTATTCACCAGGAGTTAATACCGTTTATAAATATAGACAAAAACTGGTAAGGGTTATAGAAACTCTAGAGAATGATTCAATCGAAATATACAATAAATTGAACAAGCGGGTTCTTACAAACTTAGATTAAAAGACAAGAATTTTACCTTTTTATAAAATAATTTCCCATGTCAATATCATTTTTAAGCAACTTCAAAAGATAAATACTGACCCAAATCAAAGTTAAACAGTTTTTTCAGAATTTTGAAAATGAAATACAGAAAATACGCGATCAAATTTATAAAATGATTGAAGACTATAATTTGAAATTTTTAGAAGACGAAACATTTTACCAAAAAAAAACCCGCGAAAACTTGCTTACACAAATAATAATAAAAGAGAATCTTTGGAAATTTGTGGCTCGGTTATGCAGAAAATAAGAACAAGATTTAGTTTGATTTAATTTATTCATTTAATTTATTCGTGGTGGAAAATTTTAACGAGTACCGGGAATGTTGATGTGCTGCAGCTGATGTGGGATGTAATTTTGATAAAACTACAGTGCTATTTGCTCGACCAACTAACTTATTAAAACATGTGTATCTTTGCTCACTCATGTTGCCTTCTGATGGTAGAAGTTTGTACAGTTCTAGGATAAATCGTTCTCCGGCCTTTTGAATTTATTCAGGGGTTGATTCAGCGTTGTTGAAAACATCGACGATGCTATCAAGGTCTTCGTTTCTATTAAACATTTGTACGTATTGTTCCTTTCCTTTTTCAAAAAAGCCTGATGTGTCATAACCGCCTATAACATGAATAAATAAAATGGATTCTTTGAAATTACGTAAAATAGTAGATGACTGTAAGTCCCTCGAACTGTACATTCGTCTCTTCACTTTACCTAGGGCCTCTTTTAGAAATATGATGTCTTTATCTTCAGAGGTCAGTGCTATTAATAAAACAAGAAGGTCGACAACTTGATCGTTTTTTTTTCGTATATTTGGATGGCAGTACGAACAATCTGGACATCAGCATCATCTACTGCAATTGATGTGCTTATATTCGCGCTATTAAGGTATAGACCAAGCTGTGAAATCAGTCGTTACTTATTTTGAATATTGTTTAAGTATTTACTTTGCTGTTCTACCAATAAGATATTGTGATCAAACACGATCTTGCGAATGAATTTATTATAAGCAGCATAAACATCTTCCAAGGTACTTTCTTTTGGCCACACCATGCGGTGGATAAGACAACCACCGTCGAAAACAAAATGAAGGCAGCCAAGAAAGCAATGGAGTACAGCAAGAGGTAAAACCATACTACACTTTTCTACTGAGTTAACAACTTAAAATCTTGAACAAACATATTAGATATCCAAGCCAAAGACAAATATTTTATCGAGCTAATAGGTAATATACAAGCTAAAATCCAATTAAGCCCTACCAAGGGTTATAGCATCATCATCAAAATTCTGAAAGATAGAAATACGGAATTTTATTCCCAGCACAAACAAGACGGGAAGTTCAGAGTACTATTACGCAATATGTATTGAAGTAGGACAAAGCCAAAACACAAAAAGATTCTTATTGAAATCAAAACTTACATTCGAACCCCACATCTTAATCGTGAAGTAACACAATGCTTCAAACGCCAAAGGTTTGGTCACTTTAAAAATTATTGCCATTGAACACCAAGATGTGGGAAATGTGCTGAAGAATATTTAATAAAAGACTGTGAAAGAAAAGAAAGAAGTAAATATGTTAAGTGTGTCAATTTCCAAGGTAATCATCCTGCAAACTACAAATCGTTTTTAGTGGCTAAAGAAATTCCATTGCGTAAACTTTTATCACTTGGACCGAGGCAAAACTCGCAACTGGTTCGGTTACGTACTTCCTTTGCTCAAATAGTTACTAAAAAAGCTAATAACCATAACAAGTAGAAAATCAGAAACAAGTACAAATATAAGATCAACAGCAAAATAATAACAAAATGGAAGCAATCGTGGGTAAACTAATGGAAAGAATGGGCACTATGCTCAACATGGTCACTAGCATGATTTTTAAATTATCATAATGACTCCATTCCTAAATATCGTACTCTGGAACGCCACCGACTTGGCCCAGCACAGACAAGAAGTCAATACATTTATAACAAATAATGATATTGATATTATGCTGATCCCAGAAACACGTTTGGCCCAAAAGATCTACATGAAAATACTTAATTTATCATGTAAATCACCCGGACGTTACAGCTCATGGTGCCACAGCAGTGATAGTAAAGAAGTCAATACGGCGCTATGTAAGTCATTAGTATCAGCATAAACAGGCTACATGCATGGTAGTTAAAGAAGCCAACAGAGACATAACATTTGCAGCAGTATACGTTATCCCTATGCAGGGAGCTACTTCAAGCTATAAACGAAAATCATCTAAACTAAGCATCAATTGGCGAATCCATCTATTGCTTCTCAGATCTTCACAAAATTCCTGACCTGCTGGATATCTGGATCATTAAAGGAATGGCAAAAGGTAACATAAACGCAACATCTTGTTTCGATTTATCTTCGGATCACTCACCCGTAACTGTTAAATTATAAAGCAATTAAAACCAAGTTGTGTTAACAAAAGACATATAATTATTGCCGAATATGAATACAGATTAATTCAAACGCTATTTTGGTGTTCGAAGCGTTCCCGTATGTATCTGGATCACGAATGCCCCAATTCTCCGTCTCGATAATGCCAGCCCGAAGAGCCGGAGACTTCCTTCCACGTGCCGATCTCGTAAACAGAGTTTCCTTGTTGTTGTGTTTCACCTATTAGATTAGCAAACATGAATTGGGCAAAAAGACCCAGCGAAAAGGCAGCTGCATTTGCGAATCATTTAACGCAAGTATTTCAACCATTTCCTCAAACCTGCTCTCCTGAAGAAGAAAGACAAATTTACAAATGTGTTGAAGAATACACCAAAACAACGCAGACCATCAAACTGTTTAAAGTTACTGAAATTGAGTCGACTATAAAAAGTCTAAGGTTAAATAAAGCTCCTGGGCACGATTTAATCACTGCCAAAACTCTGAAAGAACTACCAGAGTAAGGCTTCAAAATGATCATCTACATATTTAACGCTAGTATGAGATTGGGTTCCTCCAAACAACAATGGAAATTAGGATAATCTCTGAAACTTCTTTGTGGCGTGAATCTATAGTTCATATTCTTTTTTGGGTATTTCGCCACTCTGCAAATTAAAATTATTAAATAACGTATTAAATAACGAACGTTTCGAAGGACGATCTGCCCGCGTTATCAACGATTTACAATTAAAAAGAAACAAGAAAACTTAGCTTTTTCACGGAGATTGAAAACCACCAACCTCCAATGAATTGCTTGACATTGACGTTTGCTGATTATCTAAACCTACTTGATCTGATCTCTCCAACTAGTGTCTAAAAATATTGACACGCATTTTTCTTCGTTAAGTAAAATATATGCCGTCTCCTTAATTTTACGTTTAGTTGACATCGATTCTTTAGACAAGATCTTTGTGTTATGCCAGTGTACTTTATGATTGTTATCCCAAGCATGTTCTGCCAGCTTAGACTTATTGAATTGATATGTTTTTATCATATTTTTATGTTCTTTAACTCTCACTGCTAAAGGTCTGGATGTTTCACCGATATAGTAGTTCCCGCATTCGCAGGGGATACTATATATACAGTTCTTGTAAGAACTGACCGCAAGGTTTTCATCGTTTTGAATACCGTCCTAACATTGAATCTATTCCCAATTCGTCTAATTTTGTCAGATATGCCATAAGTATAGTTAGAGTATAATATGTTTGAGTGCATCATTTCTTTGTACCTGTGTGGCATTGTTGATAACCGAGGGAGTTGTCCCTCGAAACGTTCGTTATTAATAATTTTAATTTGCAGAGTGGCGAATACCAAAAAGGAATATGAATAATGGAAACTAGCTCAAGTAACTTAATCTCAAAACCAGGGAAAAGCCGTAGGAAATTATATCATACCTATCCTTCCAGTTATAGCCAAAGAATTAAATAAATTAATTTGAAAAAGATGAAACCAACTCATGCGTAAATAAACGTCATACCAGATACCAGTTTAGAGAAGGACACGCCATCACGAAACAGGTCCAGCAATAGTAACGACGTGAGCCAAGCCTTTGACAAGGTTTGATATGCTGGACTGCTATACAAGATCAAAAAGAAGCAGGCAATTTACTATAAAATATTAAAATTGAATCTAGAGAAAAAACCTTTCATGGTTAAATGCAGGCTTTCACGGCTGCTGTCCGTCTTCCGAGTTATGCCATGGTCGTCGATTCAACTTGACCTTTTGCTGCCCATGCTGTCAGCTTCTTCAGAAGTTTTCTAATGACTGATGTTGGGAAAGGTAAAAGGTTAAAAGTCAGTTCAATTCTCCCAACTGGGGCAGGCTGCTATAGGTTCTTAGCGTCCCTCTTTAGCCGGCAATGGAAATTAATTTCAGGATGGGTGAGAGAAAGAAAGGGAGAATGAAAGAGAGGCCAGAAAAGGTGGAGAAGTACTGCCTCGGCATTCGTCACCAGAAAAGACTCAGGAAAACCACATAAAAACCTGAATCAGAGCAGACGGCCACGGGAGTCGAACCCGCGACCTCCCGAATGCTAAGCAGACGTGCTAACCACTAATCTACAGAGCTCGGTGATGTTGGTGTCTCCTGTTTCTGGTTATACAGGATGTTTCATAATATATGCGCAGGACTTCAGGATGTGATAGCTCGTCCAAAAATTGAAAAAAGTTTCTATTAACTTACCCTCTAAAATGCACAATTTTCGAGATACAGGGTGTTGAAATTGAAAAAAAAAATTTGTTTTTTGCGAATATCTCCGGAACCGTTTATCGTACAGAAAACAGCTTTTGTAACCATTTTCTACTCATCATAAGCTATGTTTTTTGCGAGAATTTTTTTTTTTATGTCATAATTGGTGAAGATTTTGAAGGGATAGTGTGTTTTTCCCCAACTTCTACGCCACTGGAAAAAGTACGGTTTTGAGACGCCCATTTGAACCGCCAATGTTTTCTACACAAAAAAGGTACTCTTGGTCATAAGCTCTAAAGTTGACCGTTTTCGAGAAAAATCAACTTTTATGTTGAAAACATGGTCAATTTTTTGAAATAAATGTTTACCAATTAAGAGACGCATTGTTGCATCTTGCGACATTATTTCAAAAAATTGACCATGTTTTTCAACATAAAGTTGATTTTTCTCGAAAACGGTCAACTTTAGAGCTTATGACCAAGAGTACCTTTTTTGTGTAGAAAACATTGGCGGTTCAAACGGGCGTCTCAAAACCGTACTTTTTCCAGTGGCGTAGAAGTTGGGGAGAAAAACACTCACTACCCCTTCAAAATCTTCACCAATTATGACATAAAAAAATTTTTTTCTCGCAAAAAACATAGCTTATTATGAGTAGAAATGGTTACAAAAGCTGTTTTCTGTACGATAACGGTTCCGGAGATATTCGCAAAAAACAAAATTTTTTTTCAATTTCAACACCCTGTATCTCGAAAATTGTGCATTTTAGAGGGTAAGTTAATAGAAAATTTTTCAATTTTTGGACGAGCTATCACATCCTGAAGTTCTGCGCATATATTATGAAACACCCTGTATATCGAGGAGTCGTTACAGTTGCTGCTTAAGTAGATCTTGTATGCTCTTGGTTGCCACGCGAGATTTGTGTATGGTACGATAGGTTTTGCAGAGCTACCTTCCACGTGTTACTGAGACGGTACCGTCTTCTCGATTCCTGAATAACACGAGGGTAGTAGTTTTCAACCAAACTTACAAAGTAAGTGGTTACTATGATCGCTCTTTCTGTGTGTCTGTGTGTCTGTGCGTCTGTGTGTCTGTGTGTCTGTGTGTCTGTCGCACGGTTCCCGTTAAGGCAGATACAACTGATGGTGGATTCCTATGTATTTTTGTCCCCTGAATCCGAATCCACCACTGGCTTTTCGATATCTCAACCCGTTTTCGAAATATCGACTTTAATGTTCGAATTTTCACATTTTAGGCTTTAATATCACTTTTATGTAGTTTTCTCTCCTGATTCCAAATATGTCACTCATTTCACGATATCTTGAATAGTTTTCGAGATATTTGATTTTTTAAAAATCCGAATTTCTTTTGTAGTTTGGTTTTCAGCCGTACATGCGCGGCTAAACTTTTTAGTCCTGGCTTCACAAAGTCGTAATTTATTCTGTGGTCTTATGGTCCTAACAAGTGCTTTGCGCTGAGTGATATTTTGATGCAGAAAGTACTCTCTTTCCACACACATTTGCGTGCAAAAAAATGACTACTGTCTGCACTATAATGTCAAGTGATAATCATCTGATTTTGTTGACAAATGTAATTTTTTTGACAAATTTTAAATTGAAAATTCTTTTCTTTTGTAAAATGGGAAGCCGTCACAGGAAAAAATGTATGTAACACACGCGTGAAAGGCCCTCGGGAAACATTTTCCAATTGTATTTTCCGTTTACATATACTATTTTGTATATTTAAGCTAATTTAGCAAGACTGTCGTATGTAATTTGAGTCGAAAGTAATGGCATTTTCTGTGAAATCAAAATCGGTTATTTTGACTATTTTTAATTTCTTGTAACAAATTTTATCCAAATCCGTTAATAAGTAAGGAGATAGAGGCATGATCGTGGTCTCATTGTCACCCGGTATACTATAACACCCTGTTTTCAATATAAGACTGCCGATGCCGTAACAAAACAAAAAGTAGTTGATCAGTTTATTAGTGATACATTTCAATCGATATTTTACCACCTCTGTATGTATATCTAGGTATTACATCGGGTTAAACTTTATATTTTAGTTATTTATTGTTAGCGTTTATCTCTTATGTTCTATTTGAAAAAAAAATACTTATGATTATATGATCCAAAAACCTCGATAAGAGTAGTTGGCGAGCAAATCTTATATTATAAGAGCTGATGCCGCCGGTCGCCGGTCGCCGGCCGTCCAGACCGTAAGCACTGGCGCGAGCACATGCCTACCGGGCACAAGTGGCGACGCAGCAAGCACTTGTATTGTTAACGCTGGCAGAGCCGGACGTAGGCTGGCTACCAGCTTAAGCAAGCATTTTTATTGTTAACCGTTTCTTTACGCTGGCAGGGCCAGACGTAGGCTGGCCAACGCGTTCTAATTATAGTATATTTTGATACTAATGTATAAGTACGTCTTTAAAGCACGTGCGACGAGTTTAAAAGCACGACGCGCTAACGTCGCTTTTGACACTAGAAACAGTGCAAAAAGTTGTCATTTTGACACGATCGTAGAAAAAATACTTTTTGAGTTAATAAGTTCTGAATTTTTACTAGATGCTAGTGATGGCTTATGATAATTGTATTTGGTTGGGAAGGGGGGGGCAGGGGGCTCTTAATTATTACAATAACTAAGCTAAAGTAATGATTAAGGACTTACCTAGATTTCGCCGATGTTTTAGTCCGAATATAGCAATGACTTTTAATTTTAATAATCCAAAATGACTCATACAATGGAAAGAACAAAAAGTATTCAAACACAACACAAAATGTAGATAAGTGTTAAAAACGAAACACGATGATAATGTATTGCAACGGTACCAGCCCTCTGCTAATTAGGACTAATGAATTTAATTAATTTCCTTCGGGTAGCTTGTCAGTCGGAGAATAACTTAGTTCGGCCAGATATACACTCGAATATTAGCAAGCAAACACTAGGATACTGTTAAACAGTTTAATTATAATGTTCAATATGTACAAACATAAGAATTCCTCGTAAAGATTCAAATAAAATGTATTTAACAATAAATTTCAATAATTGTGCTGGATGCTCGGTTGTTCGTCCCTTACGCCTCGGCAACCCGTACTGCGTCCATGTATCGAAGGTCCGGTGGCCCGCCCTCTGGAGAAATTGTCGGAACGCCACTGGTCGGGATGCCGGTTTGCCCAAAGTAATTTGCAGGGCTACCAACTTCCGGGTTCAAACGTCAAGTCCGACGAAGAAACCGCGTGTAACTGCAAATATAGGTTAATTCTAATATTTGTATTTCGCCTTACAACCCCGTGAAAGCGTTGCGACTCCCGGGGATATGGTGTGGTGCTTGTGTGAGTGGTGGCGGAAAGAGGCTGTTGACGGCGCCGGTCCAGCTGGAGCTCCTCTTCGTTGTGGTGGTTTACGACAGTCCACGGCCAGGATGTTGTTGCCGAGCCTCCAGGTTACGGTAGGGACTGTTAAGTACGGTGAGTACAATTCTGCAGTCAAACAGAAATTAAATGCAATCTTATCGGGACTTGCAGAAGGTCGGCTACGTGTGACTCTTGTTATAACATGAAATCTAATATATCCGGACTGGGCAAATGTTATATTGGTTTGTAGATTTATTGTTACTTAATTGACATATGAAACGGCCTGGTGGTTACCCCTTCGTCTCGAATATGCCTTGCAGGGAAGTTTGATATAGTTATTGGCCAACGTCCTCCAGGAGAATTTTGAATATAATTTTTATACAGGATTTTAACAAGGATTAGCAATTTATTTATTATTACGAAGTCGACATATGAAACGGCTTGGTTGTTAACCCTTCGTCTCGAATATGCCTTGCAGGAAATTTGTAATATAAATATTAATGCCGGGTTTTAACAGGGATTAGTGATTTAATTATTACGAGATCGACATATGAAACGGCTTGGCTGTTAACCCTTCGTCTCGAATATGTCCTGCATGAAATTTAGATATGATTAAAACGCTAAGGCCTCGGGTTCGGTTGCAGCTACGGGAAACTACTATTGGATATCGGGATCTGGAGTTTAGACAGGAATAAGTCTCTTTAAACGGCCGGACAGGAACAGGAAGGGAATGTAGGGAGGGAATGCAAGGATGTATGAATGAAGTCTCAATGAAGTCTGCCCCTTGGAACGGACGAGAAGCGGCTTTTATAGCTTTTCTTCGGGCTTCGTGCATCAAACAATCACCTCGGGCATCCTAAGTGGGGGATACGTGGAGCAGGGATCTCTTGATGACGTAGCCGGCCGCGCGTGCGAAAAATTCAAATTTGTAACGTAGAAATCGCTAGGCTGGAACGCGCGAATTGATTTCAATTCAGAAAAACGCGTTTCTACTGGGCGAATCGTTACACATGATCCTCCTCTCGGGAAAATGAAGGAAAACCGGCGGAGAAGGCTTCGTGAAGATACCCGGAGATCTCGACACCGAAAACATTCATATCTTTCTGTATACTTTCTGGGAATATTTAAACATGTGAAAGTATTCAGGTTTCAGGGCAATACACTTTCACACAACTTTTCAACTGGGGAGAAATTGCATGGGCCGTGGAGACCGGCGTACAATATCCAGGAAACAGGTACACAGGATTAAACTTACAGGCACTGGTACAGAAAAAAAACAACTTCTTTTCCACATCTTCTCCTCCAAGCTTCGGTATACCTACAAACTTTTACTGTTGGCCGGGTTTACGGGGGTAAAAGTACGCTTCAGAAGGAGAACGGTCAGTACTTTCAATCACACTTATCGCATTTTAAAATCGATCGCTCTGTTACAGGTGCACTCAACTCTCTAACGCTTATCTGGATTAAGCGAAGAGCTTCAAACTCACGGAGCGGATTCACAGTTGCATTCATTCGGGAATCGCACTGTCACAAATGCATTCATCTGGAACACACTCTATCGCTTATCTGGATTCAGCGAAGAGTTTCAAACTCACGAAGTGGACACAGTTGCGGTATCAACGTAATCACACTAGCGGGGTTCTCTGGAGCGAATTCATCTCTGAATAAATGCATCGGTCGCGGTATCGACCTACATTCACACTAGGAGATTCTAAGTCTGCGAAAGGATTCAGGTTGCAGGATAAACTTTTTTCACACAACAATCTCACTAGAGGAAATTGCAGAGGCTGCGGGAACCAGCGTACACTTTCCAGAAAACAGCATACACGACTCAGGATTCTGGCACCGAAAACGCATTTTCACCTCCAAGCTTCGACTTATAGTCTACCATCTCCTGTCAACACCCGGGTTCACGGTGACAGAGAGCACGCTTAAAAAGGATGATCTTTCAGGGTAAGCATTCATGCTAACTATGGCGGCATTCACACAAACTTACATATCTCATTTTTTCAGATTCACCAGGCACTTATATGCGGATACCCGCGGCTCTGGGACTGAAAAATTTTGGATACAACGGCGGAACTGGCACACGAAGACTTCCACTCGCGGACATCTGGATTGTCCTGTCTTCGGCCATCTTTTGGCATTCCGGCCATCGTCTGGCATTCTTTTGCCATCTTCGCCTTCTTCGCTAGGGTGCCTCGGGGTCGCTAAGCCCGAACCAGTAGGCAAACTGGTCCCTGAGGGTTGCAGGAGGATTTACGGACTAGACTGGATTTCGGAAAGATCTTATCTGGACTACACGGGATTTCGGAAAGATCTTTTCTGGGCACAGGAGAGGACTTGTAGGGATCTCGGAATTCTATACTGGACATCACTGGTTCTGACTGGTTCTGTGTCCGGCAGATTTCGCTGGACGGCTCTGCTGTAACAGGTTTTGTAAATTTTTCATATTACAAAATTTTAAACAAATATTTTTCAGGTCTCGGGTGCCAAATTCTAGTTCTGGAGCTTCCGGTGGGTGCTTGCTAATTTCTATGTATATCTGAGCTCAGGTTGCCTGCTCGGGCGCCATTTGCAACGGTACCAGCCCTCTGCTAATTAGGACTAATGAATTTAATTAATTTCCTTCGGGTAGCTTGTCAGTCGGAGAATAACTTAGTTCGGCCAGATGTACACTCGAATATTAGCAAGCAAACACTAGGATACTGTTAAACAGTTTAATTATAATGTTCAATATGTACAAACATAAGAATTCCTCGTAAAGATTCAAATAAAATGTATTTAACAATAAATTTCAATAATTGTGCTGGATGCTCGGTTGTTCGTTCCTTACGCCTCGGCAACCCGTACTGCGTCCATGTATCGAAGGTCCGGTGGCCCGCCCTCTGGAGAAATTGTCGGAACGCCACTGGTCGGGATGCCGGTTTGCCCAAAGTAATTTGCAGGGCTACCAACTTCCGGGTTCAAACGTCAAGTCCGACAAAGAAACCGCGTGTAACTGCAAATATAGGTTAATTCTAATATTTGTATTTCGCCTTACAACCCCGTGAAAGCGTTGCGACTCCCGGGGATATGGTGTGGTGCTTGTGTGAGTGGTGGCGGAAAGAGGCAGTTGACGGCGCCGGTCCAGCTGGAGCTCCTCTTCGTTGTGGTGGTTTACGACAGTCCACGGCCAGGATGTTGTTGCCAAGCCTCCAGGTTACGGTAGGGACTGTTAAGTACGGTGAGTACAATTCTGCAGTCAAACAGAAATTAAATCCTATCTTGCAGAAGGTAGGCTACGTGTGACTCTTGTTATAACATGAAATCTAATATATCCGGATTGGGCAAATGTTATATTGGTTTGTAGATTTATTGTTACTTAATTGACATATGAAACGGCCTGGTGGTTACCCCTTCGTCTCGAATATGCCTTGCAGGGAAGTTTGATATAGTTATTGGCCAACGTCCTCCAGGAGAATTTTGAATATAATTTTTATACAGGATTTTAACAAGGATTAGCAATTTATTTATTATTACGAAGTCGACATATGAAACGGCTTGGCTGTTAACCCTTCGTCTCGAATATGTCCTGCATGAAATTTAGATATGATTAAAACGCTAAGGCCTCGGGTTCGGTTGCAGCTACGGGAAACTACTATTGGATATCGGGATCTGGAGTTTAGACAGGAATAAGTCTCTTTAAACGGCCGGACAGGAACAGGAAGGGAATGTAGGGAGGGAATGCAAGGATGTATGAATGAAGTCTCAATGAAGTCTGCCCCTTGGAACGGACGAGAAGCGGCTTTTATAGCTTTTCTTCGGGCTTCGTGCATCAAACAATCACCTCGGGCATCCTAAGTGGGAGATACGTGGAGCAGGGATCTCTTGATGACGTAGCCGGCCGCGCGTGCGAAAAATTCAAATTTGTAACGTAGAAATCGCTAGGCTGGAACGCGCGAATTGATTTCAATTCAGAAAAACGCGTTTCTACTGGGCGAATCGTTACAGTATTTAAAAATGGAAAGAAACCAAAATCAATTTGTTTTTCTTGTAAATGTTCACAGAAAAAAGTCTTGTGAAATTGTGAGTTTCAACTTTATAGCTTAACGTGATAATTGGCCTAAAAACCCGTGTCGTGCAAGGGACGGCCATAAACTGAAATGTGACACTAAGTGCAGTTTTAAATCAAAAAGTGAAACTCGCGTCGTGACTGATCTATTCTCTGCTAAAGCAACTAAAAAGTGAAATTTGCGCTGTGACAGATCTGGTGAATAACTTAATAGATCTAGAATGTCGATTGTGATTTGTGTAGTTGAATTGAACAATCCAAAATAACTCTCTAAACATTTACTATGCAATTTTCAAAACAGCCGGGGGTACGTCGTAAACAAACCCTTTTCGTCACAAATAAGATGAAAAGTGAATGTCAGCCCGGTCAACAATAACAGTTGTAAACTCTCGAAAAAGGAAAATCTTTTCGACCGACGATTTCAAAATACGGCTTAACAATTGTATTGTACTGAATAGAATAGTGTCCCTTCCATTCACGCGCCCGATATATAAAAGAGTGGCTTAGTTTTCGAGATCACTTATTACTTGCACTTTTACTGATACTTAATATCGCGTGTTCTGCATATACCGACTTGTTCCATTTTGGAGCAAAGTTGAGACTGAGCTCAGTTTCAAAAGTTTTTTATTAATAATTAATGCGACAGCCAGGCTACTCAAATTCGTACTTGTTTTAAAATAATATCGAATTTGTTTATGTTATATTTTTTCGTGTGTTCTAAAGAAATAAAAGGGAATGTTATGGTGTTGTAATGGTTGTATTTTACTGAACTGAATTTTGCAGTAATAAACACCGTAATCGTTACAGTGGCGTAAACCAATTAAATTGGTAACTCAATAGTTCCACTAGAATAAAGCCAAAACTTTATTTTGCAGGTTGAAATTTAATACCAGTGTAGGTCGTTTAAGTTTTTTTTATTTTAACCTTTTCAGTTAACGGTAGGCTTTTAAAATTAATGTTGAGGATATTACTTAGCTATGCTATTCTCTGCCATTTTTTGTATAAAACTGCACGTAACAACCGAGATCACCGACGATAAATAATGACGCTGCAACTGCAACCGATATTATGCCCAAACATGGCATTTATGGTGTCCACCTTCAGTGTCAAAACTTGCACCATATTTGTATGGAGCAATGCTATCAGCGCGGCGGCCGATTTTACCTTCAGATCGCATTACATTTTGGGATGCACAATATTTGTAAATATTACGATAGGCCCGCGAGTTTACGTCGGCCTCGGCTTCAACATTATGAGCCCTTGCCTTTCATTGAAACTGTTATATCGCCTATTCTGCAGCGATAAGATTTTCGCCCGTAATTTCTATACTAGTTCGGAGCTTCGATGCCCAGAGCTCCGGGCAACTGCTAGCTGCCACCGAGTGTGTTAACACATAGCTCATGTTATACTCAGGTTCTCATATTTAAATTTTGTTATATTATAGCGGTAGAATAGTTGATACAATATATTTTTAATTACCTATTATTTTTTTCTAATGAAGGATGTTCAAGGCTGGCAGGCTCGAGACTCTGAATCCCCAAAGAGCAGCCACCACTGATAGATACATTTACTACAGTTACCAAATTTTCATTTATTTCTGTTTGTAAATAGCATAGCTAGATTAGTCAGACAGTTTAACAACTTGTAAGAGTGAAAGTTATAATTATAAAGGCAGGATGTAATCTATACACTATCAGGCTCGTTAGAGTTTTCTTGCTTCTTAATGGTCTAATTTGTAATAATTAGCTAAGTTATTGCTTTGGTGTAATTCAGTTTTTACTTCAAGGTTTGCATGATAATTTCTATTGTAAAATAGCAATCCTCACAAATAATTGGCGCATCAGTAGCGATTAAGATGTAGCAAGCATTTCCAAAAATTAATGATGCGGGCATTGTTAAAGCCTCAAAAAAGCAGAGATGTGAAACCGCCATTAAAGCGCGCTGACTTTTTGCTCCCCATTTTGGCTCATTCTTACGATTATCAAAGGACGTAATACTTGTTAAAGCGGAACGGAGCTTTCCGAGGAATCCGCGAATATAAATAAAAAGCGTAACATTCGTATCCTTCTGCGGTAATTGCTTGTTAAGGCCCCGAATAAACATCAGATGCACCAACTCCTCGGATTCGCGGCCTGATGGACAGCCTGCAGTTCATATCCGGCAAAGAATATGATCGTTATGCCATTCCGACCAGTTAAAGTCTGGTCGTGAATCTCGCTGCAAAAATCTGCATCGAACGGTGGCGCGAGGACCTTGTTAATCTTGTATGTGCTTCGCTACTTGTTATGTAAATACGCTTCCTGAGACTGCATTCGACTGATAGCTTGGGGACTGGACGTGTTAGATGGACGTGGTTTAGGGAACTCCGGATTAAACATGACACATGGACATGCTAGGTCGAAGCTAGGACCACTGATGGCTTAATAGATACTGTCAAGGAAGCTTTCTTGGTTAATGTGTCTGTTTTTTATTCCAATGACAGGCTCTTTTAGACACTAACAAAACACTGTTCTTGAAAAAGCACAGTAGACATTTTATGTTAATAAGTAAAATTATATTATACGAACTTGAATAAAAAAAACTCATGTAATTTTTTGGGGATGACAGTAAAGTAATGTTTTATTTTACTGGAATACAGACTGGTTTTTTATTTCAGCTACTAATTTCATTATGACGCTTTGTAAGATGCGTGAAAGCTTACAATTTGCAACTGCGAAGTTCAAAAATTGTAATTGCGAATTCACAAATTACAACTGTACCTTGGGCAGCTACCGGGTGTTTTAAAAAGAATTATATCTAGTATGCTTTGAATTTCCCATAATGCGATCTAAAACTTAAAATTGGCGAGACTGTAAGTTCATGCCAAATTCGAGGATAGCAGGTTAGGTTTTGCGTCACTTTTGACACAGACTGACACAAAACATAACCTGCTAACCTCGAATTTAACATAGACTTACAGTCTTGCCAATTTCAAGAAAAATTTTAGATTGCATTATGGGAAATTGAAGCATACTAGATGTAATTTATTTTAAGACACACGGTATAATTATCATTTGAAAGGTCTAAAACGCGCAGATGTTAAAATTGTGTCCATTTGCAAATAATATTTTAACAGCCAGTCTTATAAAGGCCACTAATCTGATGTTAACTTTAATTAGCTGTTAAAATAAACAAAAGAGCATCAAAATTTGTTTACTAGTGAATAAAATGTCCTTAGCACTAACGTTTTGATGTGCTTTTGTTTATTTTAACAGCGAATTAACGGTAACGTCAGATTAGTGGCCTTTATAAGACTGGCTGTAAATCTAGTAAATTTGCAATTGAAATCCTGAAGTTTACAATTACAGCTATTAAATGTATAAACCAATTGCGACACTTTACGTATATGATTAACTGCTGCAATTGCAAAACTAAACATTGCAATCAGAAGCTCAACAGCTTGCAACTACCAGTTAAAACGATTTTAAATATGATTAATACAATAAAATGCTGCGATCTTTAAAAGTTCAAATATTGTAATTGCGAATGTAGAAATTACAGCTGTAATTATCACTTGAAAAGGTAAAAACCGTGCAAAAAAATGTGTACATTTGCATTTAATATTTTAAATCCAGCGAAATTGCAATAGAAACCTGAAAGTTGACAATTTAATTGTTTAAATATATAAACCAATTGCGACATTCTTATTCTACGATTAACTGTCTCAATTTTAAATTTAGAAGCTGCAATTGTAAAATTCAACATTGCAATCAGAAACTCAACTGCTTGCAACTGCCAGTTAAAACGATATTAAATATGCACTTATTTGTAATAAAATGTTGTGATTCTTAAGTTTGCCACCACAATCTTTAAATGTAGCTGCAATTTTCAGAAACAAAGATAAAAATTTGGAAAAAAAATCATCTTAATTGTGTACGTTTGAATTTAATATTTTAAAGTTTGAAATTGCAACTTTTAAGTTTGTAACTGTAACGTTTAAACGTAAAATTGGACTGCAAGATTATATATATATATATATATGTTCCTCAAACTCCCGAGTTGGAGCATAGGGCCTCTACATATGCTTGCCATCTTGTTCGGTTCTGGACAATGTGTTTAACTTCAAGCCACGTTCTTCCCGTTAATTCTATTTCTTTAAGGACTGCTCTTCTCCACGTTGTTTGAGGTCTACCAATTCTTCGGCTTCCCTGTGGGTTCCATTCAAGTACCATTTTAGAAATATTGTTGGCTTCTCTTCTTAGCGAGTGACCTATCCAATTCCACTTCCTTCTTCTGATCTCTATGGCTAGTTCAGTCTGTTTTGTTCGTCTCCATAACTCTTCATTGGTGATAAAATCAGTCCAACGTATTTTTGTTATTCGTCGTAAACATCTATTAACAAGTAGGTACTTGGAGTTTATTGTTGATGATGTTAGAGGTTTTCCAAGTCTCACATCCATATAGCAATACGGGTTTGACGTTTGTGTTAAATACCCTTATTTTATTGTTCCGAGATAGGTGAGGACTGTTCCAGATATTTTGTAGTGTATCAAATGCTACCCTTGCTTTTCTTATTCTCTGATTAATATCTTCTTCAGTACCACCACTTGCTGCTAATATGCTGCCCAGGTAGCAGAATTCTGTTACATCTTCTATTGGCTGGTTGTTTATATGCAGCGGTTGTTGGTTATTAGTGCATATTCTCATCGCTTTACTTTTCATGATGTTTACTTCAAGACCTATTGTTTTTATTTTTTCTGCGAGTAGATTCAGTTTAGTTTGCATATTCTTGTGTGTGTGTGCTAGGAGACATATGTCGTCTGCGTAGTCTAGATCATGAAGTTGGTTCTGTAAACCCCATGTGATACCTGTATGTTGGAAGTTTGTATTTCTCATTACCCAATCTAATGCGATATTGAATAGAAGCGGGGACAACGGGCAACCCTGTTTAACTCCTGTTAAGACTGTGATGTCGTTACTAGTTTTCCCATTGTGTAGTACATTGCAAGATTGCAGTTGTAAATTTACTGGTGGAATTTCAAATTTAAAAACTGTAACTGCATAATTTTAAGACTACTGAAATTGTTTTTCAGTTCCTTCGTCTGAAAGGCGAAGAAAGTATTGTAATCACGAAAATATCATCTTCCCAGATTTCTTCAGATCTTCACGTTTCAGGGTCCCTAGATGACGAAAAACAGGTTTTCTCAATTCCGTCTGTCTGTCTACCTGTTGGCGCTATAACTCAAAAAATATTTCTTTGAGGAAGGCGATATTTTGTATACATATTATGTATCTACCTGGCATGAAACCGTGAAAATATCAGACAAATATATACAGGGTAAGCACCTCAAAAAAAAAAAAGTTAATTTTTACTTGAATTGAGAAATACATGAAAGTAGTAATTTGCACATCATACAGGCTTTATCCTTGACAAAACTGGGGCCCAACCGATACAAGATAACTGTTGTACGAGAAAAAAAAGTAGCAAAGAATAACTGCGTTATGTTGACCTTTTTAGGCTGGGAGCTGCATAATGCGCAAATTTTTTCGCGAAGCTGTGGGGCTGAAAATACAGGAATTTTATACGTACATTGCATTACCAAGCTTTGTTTTGAATATTTCTCGATAATTCTTAAACTAGTGGAAAGCGTATTTTTTCAACATTCAGATGATATCAAATTACTCTCAAAATTACTTTTAACAACTGCTACAGAAATTGTTTAAATAAAGCGTACCAGGAATGTGCAGGATAAACGTTAGCATTGTCGTATTTTGGAAACGATTACAGATAAGTGTATACATCCAGCGTATGAATTGTGTAAGAAAGAATCAAAACATTTTTAGTGAAAAAATTATCTGCATTGGTTTAGTGATGTAAAAAATGTAATTAATTTTCCATCGCCTGATTTTATTGAAACGTACCTCGTTTCGACACGAAGCTTAAGACATGCCCGGCGTGAAGGTTAAGCCAGCTGAAACGCAACGTTATGAACAGGGCTCCATAGCGTTGCTAGAAATTGGTCAACGCGATTTGTTCGCAGTCGCAAGCGCCGCGATTCAAATGCCTCCCGTAATGGGTATTTTTTTTTGAAAGATATTTTTACTCCTAACTTAATTTAATTTTTAAAATTATTTAGTGTCACAATGTCGTCGAGGGAAGTTCTAAGTAAAGTCTTTCACAGATTTTTTTTTGCAATTTCTAATTTTAAATGCGCAATACAGGTTGTGGTGTTTTGTAAGATGTATAAAAGTTTAAAAGTGTCAATTCCAAAGTTCAAATATTGTAATTACAAGTTTAAAAATTACTACTGTAAGTTTGACTGCTGTAATTATCACTTGGAAAGGTATAGAACGTGCAGAATATGTTAACATTGTGTACATTTGCGTTTAATATTTTCAAACTAGTGAAAGTTCAATTGAAACCTGGAAGTTCACAATTATACAGTTTATATGCATATGTGACATTCTATGATTAACTGTTGCAATTTCAAATTTAGAAGGTGAAATTGCAAAATCAAACATTGCAGTCAGAAACTCAACAGCTTGCAACTGCCAGTTAAAACGATTTTAAATATGCGATTACTTGCAATAAAATGCTGGGCTTATTAAGTTTTCTACTACTTCCTTTAAATGTAGCTGCAATATTCAGCTATGGAGATAAACATTTCAAAAAATATTGTAAATTTTCTATTTTATAATTTAATATTTTAAATTTACTGAAATTCCAACCTCTAGATTTGAAACTGTACGTTTAAATGTAAAATTCGATTGGTGTATTTCAATGGTAAGTTTAGTGTTGCAATTTTACATTTAAAAACTACTCCTGCATACTTGTGCAATTTTACGCTCTGAGGCTTCCTACAAAAGCAGTCAGATAAAGAAGTAAACATGTATTGATAAATTGTGATTGGAACGCGAGAACAGCAAAATGTGGGACACGGGACCATTGGTAAATTCGGAGAAGTAATGATAAATGATAATGGTAGAAGAATGATTGAATTATGTATAAGAAATTAGCTTCTAATCGAAAATAACCACTCTAATCGCAAAAATACACAAAATCACATTTGCGGCAGATGGAAGAGATGCAATTAGCATTAACGACTATAGCACCTATAACAGAGAAGTAAGATATGCAATACTTGATATAAAGGTAATACGAGGTACGTATAATCTGTAACCTCATTTACCTTGCGGTGTAGAGATGGTGCTTTATGCGCTGGCATCTGGCGGTACAATGCTCAACTTGCCCCGGATTCGGGATACAGAGTTGGAGCGCGCCTTTGGTGCTTGTACAGCAACCATCGTGTGAGTTGAATGTCTTGGTGATGTGTTGACCTTGTTACTCTATCTCTTAGGTCTGTGGTTCTGAGTAGAGCACAGTTAATTTGGTGCCCAACTGTGAATGGTCTCACTGAGGCCGATTCTAATCGCCAAGGATACGGAAAAATTCCGACCCCAGCGGGATTCCAACCGAGGACTTGCTTAATGCAAGCCTGGCTTACCTATCTGCGCCACGCAGCTTCTTGGTAATACGAGGTACTGAACTTAATGCAGATCACAAACTCGTTATCGCAGATACCAGGTTCTATGACAGAAAACCCAAGAAATCAAGACCATACCAAAAACTGAAAATAAATGAACTGAGGAAACCAGATAGCATAAAAATTCCAAACCGAAGTGGAAGAAATAAATGGAGGAAAAATACAATCAAAAGAAGACCAAAGATGAGATATTGAAACAAAATGGAATGTATTTAAGAAAGGCGCCTTTAAAGAAAACGGAGAAGTTGTGCGGAAAAGTTACCGTGAAAGAACCAAGAAAGAACTCGCTGCTGGTAGAATCAGTAGCTTCAAAAAGATATCTTCGGACGGAAAGAGGGACCGATAAACAGTTAAACAATATTGAAAAAAAATGAGGCCAAAGAGACAGTTAGAAGGGCGGATTTGGAAATCACCTAGAAACCAAATTCAGTGAGGATAATGGAAACAAATTTTGGAAAAAATTGAAAGAATGGGGGGAAACTATGGAAAATAAGTTTGGAGCATTAAAAGCAGCGAAGGAAAAGTGGAGGTAGTAGAAGAAACAAATTACAAACATGGGTAACATATTTCCCTGAGAAATTTACGGAACATAACATTATAAGATGTGCAAGAAGAAGAACAGTACAAAAGAAGAAGTACGAGATATAGAGATAGATAAAGTAGAAGAAGCTATTTATCAAATGAAAATGGGAAAATCAGCTGGTAGAGACGGGATAGCTCCGGAAATGGTTAAGTACGGAGGCGAGAGTATCAAAATGTGGATAAAGGAAATGTACCAATTAGCGTGGAAAGGAGAGAAGATACCAGGAGACTGAGAAGAGAATATCGTAGTGCAAATGAACAAAAAGGAGACACAAATATATGCTATAATTATAGAGCAATATGATTATCATCTGTGGTACAAAAGATATACTCCAGAATTCTGGAAGGAAGATTAAGAGAAGAAATAGAGGAAAATATGGTAGAAGAACAAGTAGCATTTAGATCAGAGAGACAAATACTAAGACACTAAAAGAGACCGAATAAGGAATACTATAACGAGAACCGAATTAGGCATAACACCACCAATAGAAGACACCGAAAATAGACAGTTAAAATGGTATGAACATGTAGCAAGGATGAGCAGAAACAGGAACCCGAAACGATGCTTAGAAGCAAAACCAGAAGGAAGGCGGAGTAGGGAAAGGCTGCTAGAAATGTGGAAGATAGATTGGAGAGAAAAGTGAAGCAAAGAGGGAAAGATCTGAGAGAAGTAAAGAGAATGGCCGCAGACAGCAACCTATTCCAGAAATGGATAGCGGATCCGATGCTCTAAGGGCATAAGGAAAAAGAAAAGAAGAAGAAGAAGAAGAAGAAGAAGAAATTGCAAGCTTGAATTTTACAACTGCAACGTTGAAATGTATAAACCAATTGCAACACTTTAATTTGCAATTTCAAATTGAGAAACTGCAATTGCAAAATTATTATTTACAATAATGTTGTGATCTTTAAGACTGTCGCCAGTACATTTAAATACAGCTACAATTTTCAGTTGCAAAGATACAATTTTGGAAAACATGTTCTATACTTTGTCCCACGAATTTACTATTTTAAACCTACTGAAATTGCAACCGTTAAGTTGGCAACTGTAACGTATAAATGTAAAATTCGACTGCAACATTGCAATTTTAAGTTTACTGTTGTAATTTCAAATTTAAAAGCTACAACTGCAAAATTTTAAAGTTGCACTGCGGAATTAAAAAATATAGTCCGTTCAATAACTACAGGTGTCAGATATAACGATTTCAAATATATGGTTTTTGGTAGTGATAAAATTGTGTATGGGTATCTTAATATAATGTAGAGAATATTTTAAAACTATATGAATTGCGGCGTTTCGTTATGTGATTACTACTTTTCTATGCGGAAGTGATATAAAGCTGTGGGTCGTATGTTACTACGATATGTAGCATGTAAAAGATCCCTTGCTAGGGTTGGAAATTCTTAGTCTCGGCAAAATTCGAAGCAGGACTTTGAATATATGACCACAGCATTTCAGGTACTCACCATTCCTCATACTTACACCTTATCCATAACAAATCAATAAACAAAGAAACAACCTCTCCCTAAACTGTTTGAACACGTTACAATTACAGACTTGCAAAAGTAAACAGTCTTATTATATTTTTTATGTATTTCAAACACTGATTTATCTATTTTTAATGTACTAAAATTTAAAATAAAATAAACAATAACAAGTTTTAAACGTTGTTGAAATAACTTATTGTGGTCATTTTTCCGGCGTACAATTTTTGGCTCACGTCGCTGATCTTGGTCTGTTGGAGAGGATGATCCTGTACTGGTTGCAAAACAGGTGCCTTTGTCTCTTCACCTAACGCTCTATTTTGTACCGTTTTTGTAGAATTTGTAATTTTTGAAAGTTTTTGAAAAGTGCTTAAAAAATTTACAATCAAATTTTTGGCTAATTATAAGGTCACTGTAAAAGGAAGTTGTGTGCGTATATCACACCAGATTTTTTCACTCCCGGCTTTCCCATACTATCTGTTACGTTAAGTTACGTCTGTTAAGTTTTATCCTTCTTTTTTGTGTATTTAAACATTCATCTTCTTAATTTCTTGTTTTAGCTTTTCCTTGAGGCCTATGGCTTCTATTTCTTTCTTCCATACTCTTCTGTCTTATGTCTTCTCTTTCTAGTTTGTGGGTCCAAAACTTTTGATATCTTATTTTACTTCCCTCCACCAGGATTTCTTGGGTGTACCTTCTCTATTACTTCCTTCCGCCTCTTTCTTTAGTGTTTTTTTTGTACAATCGTCATCCGTCATTCTTTCTATATGGCCTAGCCATCACAGTCTGTTTTGCCTCACTATCGTTGTTATACTGGGTTCTTTGTAGATTTTACTTAGTTCCATGGTTGTTCTTCTTCTCCATGTGTCTCCTTCTTTTATTCCTCCCATTAATATAAGTAATATTTTTCTTTCCAAGATTTCCAAACTTTTTTCATTTTCTTTTTGTAGTGTAGTACCCATGTCTCACTCCCGAAGGTTACCACAGTTCTGATCGCCGTTCTGAACACTCTTAACTTCAGCGTTCTTTGTATATTTTTCTCTTTCAGTAAATTGTTAAGAGCTCCTGCACATCTCCAGCCCATAGTTATTCTTCTCTTGATATCGCTTCCTTGGTTTCCTTCTCTTGTTATCTCTGACCTAAGGTACACCACACTGTTTACGATGTTGAACTTGTATGACCATCCCATACTGTCTGTTACGTTAAGTTACGACTGTTAAGTTTTACATTGCTTTACCCTTATTTTTCATCTTCCTTATTTCTTGTTTCAGCTTTTCCTATTTCCCGTTAATGTTATTTGCATTTTATATTTCTATTTGTATTGATTGTCTTTCTTTATATTTTATTGCATTTAGTTTTTATCTTTTTTTAATGTACTGTTTGAGGCGATCGTGGTTACTCGAATTACTCTTGTTAACATAGAATTTCGGCTTAGTCCGCTTAGTATTTGTCCCCTCATTCTCTGGCTTACTATAGCTTCTAACTGGGAAACAGACTCTTTTGTCAAGGATTTAGCAGATTTTGTCCAGAAACTAAAGGACATAAAGTTAAATAAAGATGATCTCTTAGTCAGTTTCGACGTAGTACAAGTTGAAGTTATCGAAATTTGCTTGAAAAACACTTACTTAAGTTGGAACAATAAAAGTCGAAGGAGCGGCTATGGGTTTATCGCTAATATTTACATGGGGGCATTTGAAACCAAGGCTCTCGAACAAGCGCAGTTAAAACCGACCTGCTGGTTGAGATATGAAGACGATACCTTTGTCATCTGGTCACACGGACGCCAGACATTGAATCTGTTTCTAAAACATTTGAATTCTGTACATCCCAACATACAATTCACAATGGAAGTAGAGAAAAATTGCAGTATTCCGTTTCTAGACGTCCTGGTAAAACGTAAATCAGATGGTAGTTTAGGACATGCAGTCTATAGAAAGAAAACACACACGACAGATATTTAAATGCTAACTCACACCATCATCCAATGCAAAAGGCAACAGTTTTCCAGACTTTGGCGACCAGAGCCGTTCGTATCTCAGATGCAGAAAATCTAGAGCCAGAAGGTGTATTTCTATTTGACTCTTTACAAAAAAACGGATACACCACTATCGCCATATGAAAAGCGCTAGACAAGACTATGACACAAAAGGCTAAAGAAGAATTCCCACCTCTGGAAGGGTCGACTGGTAAGATAGGATGTGTCCTGAAACGATGCAACATCAGAACTGTATTCACGAGCAAGGAAACTTTGGGTAACGGCTTCAGATCAGTAAAAGACAAAATTTTAAGTTTAAAAACAGCTGGCGTATATCTCATTCCTTTTTCTTGTGGCTCGAGTTACATTGAACAGACTGGTCGTTCCATCGATCTAAGACTTCAAGAACATAGATACATTGCAAACACAAACGCATCACAAAATCAGCCGTAGCTGAGCATACATTTACAAATGCCAGAATTACTCACTAATTCTCGTGAGTGATACGTGAAGCCATTGAAATAGAAAAATGTCCAAATAATATAAACAGGGAAGATGGTTTTAAGCTACAATGTGCTGGAAAATAAAACAAATAATAATGCTCCCCAAGCCTGGTAAGAACGCAGGAGAAGTAACATCCTATCGCCCGATAAGTCTGCTCACAATTATCTCAAAAGTCTTTAAAAAAATTATATTAAAAAGATTAAAACTAGTGATAGAGGAAAACCAGGTAATACCAGACCATCAATTTGGATTCCGAAATCATCACTGTAGGGTTGACCAAACTCATAGGGCGATCAAACATATTAACAATGCTCTCGAACGAAAATGGTGTTGCTGCGCCTTCTTTCTCGACATCAGCCAGGCCTTTGACAAGGTCTGGCATGAAGGGCTACAATACAAAATTAAGAAGTACCTCCCACACCCTCTTTATGGATTAATCAAGTCTTATCTTACCGAAAGACACTTCTTAGTAAAACAATAAGATATATTAACAGATCAACATCCTATAGCCTCTGGGGCTCCACAAGGTAGCGTTCTCGGACCGGTTTTGTATTTACTATATACAGCAGACTTACCAGAATCCCAACTAATTACAACCGCTACATTTGCAGACAATACCGTCCTACTATGTTCCCAGACCTGAAATTGCAACTAAGAACCTACAGCGTACTATAGACAAAATACAAATATGGCTAAAAAAAGTGGAAAATGGAAGTAAACGAAGATAAATCAGTGCAAGTGACGTTTACTACGAAAAGATAAAACTGCCCTCCCATTACGTTAAATGCTAAACAACTGCAACAAGTAGAAAGTGCAAAATATCTAGAAGTAGCTTTAGATCGCCAAATGACACATTTTTACTAAGAGGAAACAGCTGGGACTAAAATTAAGACAGATGTATTGGATGATAGGCAAACAGTCACAATTAACAATAGAAAATAAATCACTTATATATAAAGTAATTATAAAGCCAATTTGGAGTTATCGCATCTCTAGGGATCTGCAAGCCAAAGCAATATTGCAATTATTCAAAGGTTCCAAAGTAAAACTTTAATAACAATAGTGAATGTACCATGGTATGTTCCCAATACTGTGATACATAAAGACTTAAGTATACCCACCGTGCAAGAAGAAATTCAAAGTAAAAGTGCTAAGTACAGGCATTCCAATAAAATGGTAGATAAACTTATGGATACAACAGATGAGTTAAGACGATTAAAACCATTTAAACCTTCAGACCTACCTGAGAGACTATATAACTAACCAGTGTCTGGGCTATAAACATGTAAACATCATATGTTATTAACGTAGCTGGAAGCTAAGAAGGTGAACACTTAATGGAGTGTTTCCTACAAGTCACTTGTAGATATCAATATATTGCAAATATATTAAGTCATTTGTATATCTCACATACTTAGAATTTATTGTCCATTTGGGACAGATTGCTAAAATTCATTGATTTATTAAAAAATGAAAGTAAAACGTGGACTCCTGTGATACACTATCTAAAGCATTACAATACCTGTGCGTCATATGGCCACGCCCCACGAATTACGCTGCACTTGAACGACCAATCAGCGTTACGTCAGTCCGCGCGCTTGGCACAGAGCACTATAAATAGCTCCACACCGAGCTTCAGTTCTTAGTGCGACTTTTACTCTGATGATGCAAGCTGCAAGGTCTTGCGAAACGTTAGTGGATACGAGTGCACAAACAGCAACAAGGCCAAATCTGCCTAAGTATCCTCGTTCTCAAAGTACTCAAACAACACGAGTTACCAAAGATCATGGCCATTGTGTGGACTCTTGCTCGAGTTCACAAGGTGCAAGGCATATTAAACCAGAGAATGCTGGGTGTTTATCCACAAATACTACGCGGTCTAAGCCTTGTTTTAATGTTGTTGCTCATGTTTATTTTGTTTTGCCTTTCTCTTCGTCGTTTTTTTCTAACAGTTTACTTTTTTAAGTTTTCTTATTTTTTCTACTTTTTTTAGTTTGCTGTTTTTCACCTTCTCATTATCTATTATCATTTTCTGATATCCGATCTTAACTGTTTTTTTTCTTTCTTTTCTCGCAGTGTTTAAATGCGTTACTGTATCATTAGCTAATTTTTTGAGTTCTTACTTATATAAACTTTCTCTTTACAGTTTTTGAGTTTATGTTTATTTCTATTATCTTTTGCTTTACTGGGAAAGATTCTACTTATATCCTGCACGTCTTTCAACCTATTTTAATGGAATACATTTATCTATATTTGTATCTGCGTAATTCAATCTGTGTCGCTGTTATCCAAGTTATCGATTTTTGGTTATTCGTCAACGAACGTTATTATAAATTTCTTATGGTTGCAGTTTTGGTCTAAAATAAAAATTAACTAATCGTCTGAACTATTTCTCTTGTTCCATTTTTTACTTCAACGATTTCTGCTTAATAAAATAAAATGCGCACTATACATGAAGGCGGTGTGATATTTAGAATTTAGATTATCTTGATCGATAAGGTAAGTTGATAAAAAATAATATTGTTAATCGATAATAGCAGGTGGACATGAAAATGTGAAAATAATCCCAAAAAGTAGCTTTAGTGTCTTTGGGGGTCTGTAAGAGTCACCTATATTTTAAATAATTATGCTCAAAACACACAACCATAAAAAAGGTGACATATACGCATTGCTATCGATACGCGAAGTTTGTATTTCTTTAACAAGGTAAAAAATATGTTATTTATTTACACCATTAACGATTTCACGAAAATATTTCTCGTACTAAACCGCAAAACAATAGTGATGATATTCTTGTTTAGCGATTGTCGGAAAAATATTGTTTTGGAAAATGTTTCATTATTTTGATAAAAATGTAGAAAAAACTTTGCATGCACCCCGAGCGCGAAATAGGTTGGTGCCCTAGATAAATACATAACTCTGTGTTAAGTAATATTGTAGAAAATAAGTAGTACGAAAAACACTATTGTGTACTAGGAATAGCTGTGGTAACACTTTATTAGTTACGAATGGCTTTTTACATCAACGTTATTTGCATTAGTGAGAACTAAATAATGTATTTTCTTTTATAACGCGACTCTAACTAAAATGTATACAGTTCGGTTTGGCACATTCAACTATTTTATTTACAGGTGAATTTTAGCATTAGCCCAATTTTTGTTCTCGCGACCAACGATTTCCAAACAATATTTAATTTTATTGTGACAGCAAACCTCCTTATTCAGCCAAAGCCGCAATAAAATTTTTGAATGTCATCTTTTCCCAAAGATGGATGGGAAGAGATGTAATTGCATGGCCACCCAGGTTGTTGGCTTGGGCTCCGCTGGATTTCTTTCTATAACAGAACATAAAAAGATGACTATTTATTGAGCGACCTAGAAATATGGGCGATTTTAAAAGAAGTTGTTATTGCGAATTACAGGTGTGCTAAATTAATGCTTACGCAACTGCTGAGAGCTGTGGAAAATTGATTAAATTGCAATACACACATCAAGCACCTGCACGAATCATTTCTGTTAGTACACAGTAGCTTCGGCGAAGCGCTACTTAAGAGCTTGCTTTATTAGAATACGCCAAAACAATTAACTTTTTCAACTTAATAGGATTTGAGTAGGGATAAAGTTCTTGTTAATAAAAGCAATTTTCAAAATTGATTTTCCTGAAACCGCGATGGGTAATTGCGACTTTTTCTAGAGCTAAAAAATTTCATTGTTTAGAGGTTCATTGAAAACTGTAAAGTAGCTTTATGTAAGTTTTAAATAGTTTCGAAATTTTGAAGTGTTATTTCTTAATTCTGAAAAACTATTGATTAGTTAATATTTATGAGGAAAATTCTGTTTACGACATATATCAAGCCTAAAGGTTGCTCGAATTAGTTCAGTGGGAAGCGAACAAAGAGCTCGCTTTCGATAGTCAAAATAAATTGTATTTGGAAAGATACGGGGACAAATTTGTGCTATTTTTATAGGCGCCACCTGATGTATCTGGCGTTGATGGAATGAGTTCCAACAGGAAAATGTTCCTCGGCAAGGGAGTAGGAAGAAAGTATATCCGCAGCTTCAAGATTTGACTTGCTTTACGTTGAGATTGCTCTAAAAAAATCGTATTTCGCCCAAAAAAAGTCCAGCCAATTGCTGTCCTCCGCGTGCAGTAAAAGCAGTTCTTATACTGACCTAACAATGTCTGCAGAAAACAATTCTAAAGGTAAGTTATGCAGTAATTCCTACCAGGAGTCTGTCAAACGTTGGTTAGTTGTGTCATTGTGTAAACTATAATACAAAATAAATAAAAATAAACAGAATATTTATCAAAGGTTTGGTTAGAATGTAAAGTAATAAAGATGAAAGAATAATGAAAAACCAATGAACGAAGACACGATTTGTGCGCAAATTTATCTATTTTCAGTTTCGCATGGTCAGTTACAAAAATCAGCAGCGGCGTTATTTATTGCCAAACTCTTTGTTTATTTTGAAAAATGTAAAATTTTTAAAGGCCACCATATATTTATCAATAAGTTCGTCTTCTATTATATTTAAAGTTTCTCTGCTATGATACAGATTTTTGTTTTTGTGTTTATTAGGTTTGATTATTCGATTTAGAAATCAGAGGTTATAATAAAGAACTACAAAATATATTAATTGATAATTTAAATCAATCACACTGTTATTAAATCTAAGCAATGGTGCAGAGTTTTTAAATTAATTCTTTACATTTGTCTGACTTTTTCGAAAATATTTTGTAATACCGTTCTACCAGAATTTTGAATCTGCAGCAAAGGAGAAAAAATAATAGATGAATTATTTACTAGAAAACCATAAAAAGCGTATGCGATTTAGTGCGAGAATTGGTTTTTTTCTTCGAATAGTTTTGTGGTTTCCTAGTAGCGTGTTTTATCATTTTTAAACAATTTATGTTTTTAAATTATTTAATATATTGTTCGAAATCGTATCTCGAAATCCAAAACCTACATATGATTACGCAAGTGTAGGTAGAATATGCTTTTACAACTGTAAATGTGCCACTTGGTTTACTAATTTGCATTTTAGTATCTACACTAGCGGATTAATAAAATATATAATGTATGCTTCATGTTGAAACTGCATGTAATATAATTTGCTGTAGAAAGCATGTTTGGAGACTGTTTGCCTTTTCTGCAGATGCATAATTGACGCTAGAGTAAGGTATGCACCTGTTAATTAATTCATTTGAATATTCAAGATACCAAATGGGATATATCGATTCATAACCTTAAAGCATGCCTTTTTATATAGAGGTTTCAATATGGATGCATATCGTTGGATTTTTTGACAGGAAACATTATTTATTTAGAATTCTAGGTAACAAGTGCTTGACTTACCTAATTCAGAACAATGTAATTTATAGTGCTTTACTCTAATGGAAGTCATTGCAGACTCTGTAGTTCAAAAATACAAGCATCCAGAATTAAGACAGAACAAATATTAAATATACAACTTATGGATATTTTATTGCAGGCGAAACAACACTTTAGGTAGGATGCATATAATAATTGAATCAACATTTATCTGGTAGGTGAATAACTTTGTCCTTATTAAACGTTTCAGTTAATTGTTCAGCACTTGAATTATTAAAAATGAATAGAATTTGTATGAGACAGACACCTGAAAGGTTTTTATTAAGATTTTTGTCTTGTAAAATGTTATAAAGAGGCGTACACATTCCGGGCTAACTCAAACCCTCTCGGCGATTTGTTGTCATTGGTAAGAATTAGGTTATGGTTTATAAGGTTATTGAATGAAATAAAATAAAGCAAAATACAAAAGGGCGCTAGTCGTTAACCATGACAAACAACAAAAGCTAGTCGCATTCGCAATCTAAATTAAATTTACTTACTGTGTACGGAGTCTAGCTTACACTGAGATTGACCAATTTTCTGAAAAACGACCAGGTATCCGTTGGATCAAGTAAAACATAATAAACTAGTAGTAGGCTTTAATAGTTGAAGTGTATAAATACAATTAAAGAAAATAACAGTATCAAAATAATCTAGAACGCATAAAAGCTAAACCAAGCTCGTGGATTAAAAACACCTGGGGTTAAATATTAAGATTCAAAATAAAATAAACACATAAGTTAAATGCAAAGCGACCCACGGGCTACATGTTAATAAAATAAACAAAAGCTACGTTGGGCACCAAAGCAATAAAATTATGAAAATGAAATGGTGAAAAAAGGTTATTGAAGTTTTGGCTCTAAAATGAATTGCGCGTTTAATAGTATCAGGCTCCATAATTATAATACAGTTACTAGAACTGCGCTTGTGTTAGCGAAAAACATATCTTATTTGACATGCAGCTTGTCAGCTGCTGGTAAAAAAGCTAATCATCTCTAACTTGAGGAATATTAAAACGCAAGTCTGTCTATAAGCATTCGAAAAACTTCTTCTCATTTTTCTTCCTCTTAATAGAAGCTGATAGTCTGTTATCACACAAAGTGCGGTTTTATAAGCCTTTTTCGGCCGCGACCCGTTGAATTTGCAGGAAGAATGTTCCATCCACGACCATCAAAGGTATTAGTATGATGGCTGCAGAGCGTTCGATATTACCAATGTCCGGGTGTCGGGATCGAACCCACTATCTGCCGACTGCAAACGGAAACACTTTGCCATCTTGCCACACGCGCTTTTCAAAAAACGTCTAAGTATAAAACATAGTAGGTAGAATAAGATTCAGATTTTGTGGCGCCATTTTTTGCCAATATGCGATATATTCACCAACTTTTACGAAAAAATTGACGCATAATTGACACTAACAACATATTTTTATGATACTAAATAGCTTCTAGTTTTGCCACCATATCTGAATATTACTCTATGTACTATCAAAATAATATTTAACTACTCTTCGCTAGCTACTCTGTGTGTTAAAATAATCTTTGCTTCGTACTATCTTACCCACAACTCTTAATTAATTATAAAACATTTGAAATAGCTATTTTCCTAACTTAGCTACGGCCATCTAGTTTTCGGGGGGCACTAACAGTATCGACTCACATGAATGCAACGAATGATAAGACAAAATTTGTAGGACAAGACTTTTCCAGCTATCACAAACGGGAGCAGTGCAGTTGGCAAAAGATCTGCATGTCGGTGCCAAGCGAATGTATCGAAAGAGCTTAATGGTTTCTAGCCTCTCCTAACGGGCCTATATTGCGAATCGCCTAATGAGCAATTCTAAACCAAAAATGATAAAAACTTAACTAAGGTAGAAAGCGGTTCAGGATTACGTGCAGTAAAAAAATAAATTTTCACTGTCCACGTCTCGGTGGAAATAATTGCAGTAGCGCTTCAGAAATCTGGGAAAATTTCCTAGCGCTCGATGAAAAAATTTAAACTATTCGAAATTAAGACACGCTGGAGTTGCATCCATAAAATAAATTGGCATAGCACAAAAAATTTATCTAAAGGATCGATTTGGAGCAGACGTAAAATTCAAAAAACACCGCAAATGTGTTTTTTGCTTCTATTGAACTGGATAAAAGTTGATTATCTATGTTTTAATATGAAATGTTGAAATCAAGTAGCATTCAGTCAGAACTTGTCAAATACTAAATTATACCGACATGCCACAAATAACAATTGATAATGAATTTTAACATATCAATTTCATTGTTACGATGATAACGGGAATGGATTTTTCAAGAACACATTAGCATATTAATATTTCTAATTTTGTATTATGGAGAAATACTCAACAAATCGTGAATAATATTAGATTGGTACAAATAATTTAATAGAGATTACATTAAAATCTTAAACATCGTTGAATACATTACGAAATGAATTTAATCATATGAAGTATTTTAATTGTACATTTGTATATAATTCACTGGTAGGTTAGCTGAATGATTAAACATGTTCTATTATTCTTATGTTAATAAACAAAGTTTAAGAACGGAAAGAGCTGAAGCTTAAATACTACTGCTATAAGCTACGTACTACATTTTTCTAAAGGTTATTTTGGTTGAAACGGGCTTAATTTAAATAAGATTGTAGCAATTCCGAATGCTTCAACTGTGCGTGTTATTTTTCAATATTTCACTTATTCTTTTAAGTCTGCAATTTTGGTTTCCCAAATTTGGAAATATTTTAATTAGCAGCTTCCCGGCACTTGATTTTCTAAAACTTTTCTTTATGAAAGGACGGCATTTGCTATCATGTGGTTAATAAGGTGTTGTGAATCTTAAAAGCTATGGTTTTAAAATCTCTGTAGATATTAATCATGTATATGTTTGTCTCAGTATTGCACATTTCTTTTTTTTTTCTATCTTGGGCCAGTATCTTCCTTTCTTTATCTGTACTTCAATATTAAGTCAAGTATTCACTAATTTTTTAACGTTTTTATAAATATTCTGTTACTAAATTACAACTTCAACGAGGAGCGATTTCTGACGGGTGTTTTGTTACAGGACCAAGCGGCAATTAACACAAGAAACCGCCCTTCGGGTGGGCGTCAGTAGATTACATGAATAAACACTTGAATTATAAGCCTATCAAGGGGGTGTCAGATCTTGTATATGGTTAGTTATTTTATCCTCTCAACTAGTTAGTGTTTAGCCCTGCACAAGTCCATCCCGGCTTGTGTCAATCGGGACATGCGTAGGGTTTGTTTAATCATGAATTGGGCCCTAGACCGAATCTCAGAAGATGATTTCTTTGACCCCAAGATTTTTACATCCTTTTACAATAAGAAAGTATTGGATTCATCCCAAAAACTCAAAATTTAGTTTTCAAAAGATCTTTACGTTTTAGAGTATGTTGAACCCAAAAAACATGATTTTGCTCTGCTAGGGACTTACCTTTGGTGAATATCTGCACGCTGTCTTTTAGTTGCTTTACAATTGGACATAACACAAATAGCACAGTAAAACCAATGCGAGAATGAATAAAATATACTTGGGTTGCCCCTACATACACATTAATAAAAGAAAAATGGACCGTTGGGGATGTCATCAAAAGTTTTAGCTAATGCCGGGTTAACTAGTTAACAAGTAAATGCGTTACGGACTAACGGTTTAATTAAATTTCAAGAATATCAAAACGGAGCGTAAATCGTTACTTCTTAAAAATGCAACGGAAATCGTTAACTGTTTGGTAAGACTTTTTCCTAATTTTTAATTCTATTTTCACTTCTTGCATAGAGTAAGTAGTAAAACAGGTCGTTATTAATTTAGTATCTCTGAATTTTGCCTCTGTGAACCTTGTATCATTATTTACCTTCTTCTAGCCTTCTTCAATCAATTTTTGGGTGGACGCTTTTTCAATTTCTTTTCACTGCATGCGGTTATGAGCACGGATTTTCCATGATCGACCGGTGTGTCTCTTAATATGGTTTACCCATCGCGTACTTTTTGTTTTTTAACTAAAAAACTATTTGTTGGAGCAAGACGATATTTTGCATGTGGATTATATGCCTTCCTGGCATTTTTCGGTAAAATATAGGGTAAGCACCATAAAATTTAAAATATTGCCTATTTTTGCTTTAACTTTAGAACTAATACTGAAATAAAAGTAATATTTTGCACATAGCTCACGTTTCGACAAAAAAGAGCATATTTTGGACACAACATGTACAGGGTGAGCATCTCAAAGAATATATTTTTGTGCTAACAGAGAAATAGACAAAAGTAATGATTTGCATATAGCTCAGGCTTTACCTTTTTACAAAAATGGGACCAAACAGGTACAGGGTAAATGTTGTATAACAGACAGAAGTCGACCACAAGAAGTGTGTACTATATAATACAGCAGCGAGCACAAATGCGAGACGGTTGTGAGTGACCGCGTGCAACAGACGGGCGGTTTTGAAATCTCATTCGCAGGCGCGAATCCCACCACTGGTATGTATGTATTATCTGTAACCTCATTTACCTTGCGGTGTCGAGGCTGGCTGGTAATTTTTTATATTGTTATACTATTACTGGCCTCTTTTAATTAAATTACTCTAAATCTATCAACTGTTACAATGTGCCCGGATAATATCTTTATAATTAATAAAATAACTCCATCTCAGGGTTAGGTCGCTAAATCCAAAATTAAATTGTTAAATTTGCTAATAGTTATTAAAAGTTCTAATTACACATTTATTTGTACGCTATTGCTCGCTATTTACCTGACGGGACCTTGACTATTCCAAGATGGTTTCCTGGTGTCGAAAATAAGTAAAGAAGCTAAGTGTTTTATTTAAATTGTTTATGTCCACGCAGTAAACGCTGTTGCTATGCGAGAAAAACTAAAAGTAAGCATACCACGTCACGAAACAAAACACTTCTACTGATGCCACTACCGGAAGTTAAAATCAAACCAATGCCACTGGAATAGCATCACAAAAAGGCACCTTTTAGCTGGGAAAATTTGACCTTTAGATGCTCAGGACAGGATGTCGTTACCGGCCTACTGTCAGCAGGGCCCAATTCTGGACTTGTTTTCCACATCGATATCGGATGCAACTTGGATCACTCTCACCGAAACTGGGGGCTTCAGTATAGGGCTGCGGTGCACCACACGTATATGCTCGCCTATGCACCTGGATATCCACTTAAAAAAATTGGTTGCACTTTCGTAAAATCACTTTGCAATACTGTGGCTTGCACTTGACCAATTGATGTCTCATTCTACCTGTTGTTAAAACGCAATACAAAGAAAAACTTCCTCAAATCATACTGGGCACACTCTCTCGATAAAAAACACAACTTGTTGTTAAACTTGGGTATTTATTCGCACATAAAATATCATTTATTGGGGAGCTTAGGAAAATACAACTGAACCTCTTGAAGAAGCCACCCCCAATTTTGTCTTGTTTGCAGTTTTGTTTTAGTTGCATGAAATGCCAAGCCTACTTTGATTTTAAAATGTTTTTCACAAAAATAATGATATTTTAAAAACATCATAATATCTATTATTTATGGAATTTTATAACAAATTTGAACTTTACATTATTACATCCTTTGGACATTTTTACAATTAATACCTGTATTGTTGGTTATGTTATAAATTATTAATTATTATTATTTAAAAGATGAGGCTATTAGAATATGTCCATAGCGATATATTAACGGTATCGTGTTTGCCTCCTGCCAGTAGTCTGGTATTTTGCCCATTTCTAAGCATTTGTTAAATAACATTTTTAGTTGTTCTTCTGTTATCACACTAAATATTTTTTTTTCCTCAATTTCGAGCATATCTTCAGAGATTACGTTTAATATTCCCTTTTTAAGTGTTTGTTTTGTTTGATTCGGTGGAATTTGTTTTGATCTTTACCTCCCTTGTCTTTTAATGCTACTATTATGTTTTTACCTAAATTGGGCAGCAATACCTTCATACTTTTACGTTTCTCGATTACTTCTTGAATTTTGTAGTACTGTTTCTTTATTCTATTTTCTTTTATAGTTTTTCGTATTAGTTTAGTTAGTTCTACATATTCGATGGTTTTTTGTTTCCCTTGTTGTGTCAGTTATCGTCTTTGCTTTAACATTTGTCTTACGGTGTCTGCAAAAGCTTCGCTTATACGGTTTCTTTGAGCAGGATCAGCTTGCTGTCGTTAGTACATTATTTAATTAGTTTATGTTCATATCTACGTATTTCTTATCTTCTAGCTGCTCTTTTATTTTTGTTTAACGTATGTCTATAAGTCTATATTTTCAGTTAGTTTGTCTGTAGCAAATTTTTGCCTTTTATTTATTTTTCTGTTTGTTTTAGGTTTAGTTTTACTTTCGACCTAACTAAGATGTGATCACTTGTTAGTATAAGGTAATATTCATTTTTAGTTTGCCGTCTGAACTAAAGCATATCCATTTATTTTGTAATTTCTTTTAAAAGAAGGTCATCGTGTATTATTTTTCTCCCTCTAGGAAGTTGTATAGTACTTCTCCTCTTTTCTTTATTGTCTTGTAGAACTTATTTTGTTCTTGCTTTCATCAAGTTTCTTATCGAACTTCGCATTAAAATCCCCGATAATTATTTTTTCTACGACTACTACTAGAAGTAGGCCTTTTAGCGCTAGCTTTTTTCACTAAAAATGACGTTTTATAAATCAGCGTGTTAAAAGTGAAATCAGCTGTTTACTCTTAGCACATGTGTTATAAAGTAAACAGCGGTTGTTGAATTTAGAATTTGGAACTGGAAGTGAGGTTGTATAGTCAGCCTTCGGCGTCGTTTCATAATTTTCATGTCTGGTGCATAAACATCCACTTTTAGCACTTATTGCACAAGTAGCTATTATAGTCAGTTTTGCAATCATTAATTGCTTTTGTTACATCTTCTTAGAAACTTTCCATTACTTGATCATCGTATGATTGGGGTGAGGCATATATCTATATAATTTGCAACGTTATTTGATAATTTACTTCTAAGATTATGTAAGCGACTCTGTTTGTTACTAATCTGCATGTCTTCACAATATCCAATTAATTTTTAGAGATGATAAAGCCAA
>OW679199.1:87439050-87481610 GCA_940337035.1 Agriotes lineatus | reverse complement strand
GTTTGTTACTAATTTGCATGTCTTCACAATATCCAATGAATTTTTAGAAATGATAAAGCCAACTGTTCCAGTTCCGTTCTCCTCATATCCGTTGTGGTACAGCATGTTACCCGAAGTTAATTTTATTCTATTTTCTTCTTATCCTTGAAATGTCCACTATGTTCAATTCTATTTGCTTCAGTTTCTCTTCGTATTCTTCTAACCTAATTATAGTTCTTAATGTCCTTACATCATATGCCCTGGCAAATAATGTTGAACTGTTACATCTTTTACAATTTTCTAGTAACCAATCCCCCCCCCCCCCAAATCCGAGGGGTACACTACAGAAGTGATGTGGGATTCTGTACTCATTGTGATATCTACATGGGGTGCGCACCTTTGAAAATTCGACATTTCATGTATAGCAACCTGGGAATGTTTTTAGCTTTGGCTAGACGGGTAGGCGAGTTAGGGTGGAGAATAGGAAGAATAAAATATGAGCTTGGAAGGATCGGAAGTTGTGGGCATGGTTTACCCACGCGGACAGGGTTGCTAAGTTCCTGAAGTAGGTCTATCTCTAGTGGGTTCGTGAAAAAGTACCTACCCGTTACGCTGTATCTACCTTAGTTAATGTTATTTAAATTGCTCATAACTTGTGAGAAAACGGAATCAAGCTTGGCTTTGAAAAAATTAAGTCATGTGCTCAATAACTTCTGATGTTTTAAAATTTAAATATGACAGTTATTATAATAGTAGAAGTGTCAAGTTGTTTAAGTTATCAATTTGAAAATTACGCATGTTTAATCAAGAACAAAACGTTTTTCTAATCGAAATGATTGATGAAGCAGAATTAACATTGTTTAAATGTTGGCTTTACTTCGACACGAAGTGTACGAAGTATTGAAATTCCCTCATATCGAAATCACTCTGAGTCAAATATCTCTAAAATTCGTATCAACCGACTAATGAACTCACTATACCAAATCTTCGTCTCGGCTGTGCGGATCTGTGAAGACCCCAAGCTCACTAGATCCCTCCCTAGGAAAGGGGGGGGGGTGCCAAACGTGCTGTGCGGGGTATGTATGTTCGTATGTGTACACGATTCCGGTCTCCAGGAACCTTCCTGAAGTCTTGGATCGTTTTCATACGATAGGTCCTGCAAAAATGAAAGCAACATCAAGTTTTGAGATATGGTCGAAGGCAGAAATTTTTTTTGGGGTTTTTTTGATAACTAACTGGTTCATAACATGTAATTGTACTAGCGAAATGAAGTGATGCTGGGTGTCGAATTAGTCTTGGGAAGCACGAAGGGCGCTTTTCTTGGGTGGGAGGTACCGTATATTTATTTTAATTTTCAACTAAAATTTTGACATTACAGTCGGTGACAGTTATGCAATGGTTTAAATTATGTATGTGTATTTCATTAATATAATGTGAAGTAATAACCGACATATGGTTCAATTTTAAAAGCCAAGCTAGATTTCATTTTCATTTGAACACATGTTATTTTGGTTTGATTCAAATAAACGCCATTACTCTAATTATTATTAATATTTTTCAAATTCCGACCGGCAAGCGCCATCAAAAACCAAATGGAGAGTCTCTTCATTAGCCTTTATCAGTACAGAGAAAACCCATCCTGCCGGCATGCGAGTTAGTTCGTGCACATTCCCACAATCAATCTCGGCCGCGAAAATAGTCTTAAGATACCTCGAAAGTTCCTGAGATACCGCGTGCCGTGGCCGCACGAGCGCATGCGTTCATTTCACGCTGTTTTTGATTCTGCAGGAAACCGCGCACACGTTGATTGCCAGCGACATACAGTGGACGCATTGTTTATCAATCAACGCCTACGCAGCTTTCCAAAAGCTCGCGAAAATCGGAAAACGCGATTACGCCGCGAGTTTGGTGCAAGGCGAAAAACTAACGACCGGCGCCGGAGTTCAGTGTTTTTCAAGTGCAAGTTTGTGTTTGATTAAATGTTGTGCTTACCGGTGATTAATTTTCCAAATAACTCCCTTCGGTGAGGACAGGAGTGGAAGCTAGGGTTTAATTGAAATTAATGATAAGGTATCAATGCGATGCGGTGATTTAAAATAGGCCGTAACAAATTGCGGCAAAATTGCCATTTATTTTGTGCGGTACAAATTGGAGACTTCAACGGCTGGTTAGCGACGAACCCCGCCGCGACTCGTTCCTGACAAGTCAAAACGATTTTAACCAAACGAAACCGATGAATCTTGGATGGCCGAGAATCGGTCGCTGGGCTTTGTTTGATATTTGCGGAACTTTTATGTGCAATTAGGAGCTAATTAGCTTTTTGCAGCATTAGATATAGTGTTTCCTCCATTAATCGGCGTAGATTTGATCCAGTTAAACGGAGTTAATTGACAAAGGAGGATATCGGGCGATTGCTATGTGGAGACTTCAACGGTAAATCACAACAGTAACCTGCTAAAATTTAAGGCAGGATAAAAATCTTATAATAATTAGAAGTTCAAAAGTCGTAAAGTTTTGTGCTTCAATTGGATTCTAATTTAAAGGAAATAAAGAGACTATTATTCGAAATTTTGAACGGTAAATTAAGACATTAACATTAATTTTATAATAATAACAATATATAACAAATGCGGTTAAGCCAATCCAATTTTAAATTACAGAGAAATTTAATAAGAAATATAATTATTGATATGTTGAGTGCTGCAATGTTTTCTCCATTAATCTGTGTAATTGTGAATTAATTTCAAACGGAGTTAATAAACGGGCGAAGAAATACCTCTGGTAATTTTAACGTCAAGTTAAGACTGTAACCTCTAAGTTTAAAAATTAAATGCTTACTGTTGTATAGGAATTCTACCATAAAGTGAATGCATTTTTAAATAAATTGTAAAATAATAATTAAATATTCTCATTTCGACAAAACGATAAGTTCCAAGTTCAGAACTGCAATGTTCCGACAAGCAACACACTAAAACTCGTTACATTTTGCTGACTCGAGAAACAGTTACTTTCAATAAAACTATCTCTTTGAAACCACTGACAGCCACTAACAAGTAATTAAAGTGCATTAGCTAAAATGCCAACAAACCTTAGAAACTCCATAAATTAAGTGCGCGGTTAAGACAGAACGCCGGCGATAAATAATAATTCCTTCACCGCAGACTTAATAATCTCAAAATGGTGAGCAAAAACAGTGGGTAATGTTATTTCCGCAGTGGCATAATTTACAGCGTGCTGAAGGGATTAACGCGCGCAAATGAAAATGCAACGAGCGGCGTCGCTATCACTTAATTAAGCCGAGTTTTCCGGGAACGGCGCTAATCACTGAAATGTTTGGGATTGAGTGCTAATAGCGAGCCTAACGGTTTATCGCCGTGTGAATCAAATTGATTACCCAATTACCACTTTTTACGATAAGTTAGAAGCGGCCGCTCGTAAATTCGACCCGACGTCCGGCCTCGAGGATGCCGCCGAGCTCCACGGAGGGTCGTCCTGCAGCCTCCAGAGAGTAACTTCGAGCCGTCCGCGTGCGAAGAAGCGTGAGGACGATGTCTTCAGAATGCTGTTGCCGGATGAGACGTACGAGCAGAACGCCGCCGCCGCAGGCCACCTGCTGGCGGTTCTGCGGGTGTATGACGACTTCCTCGCCCGCCACCGAATACGACCCGAGTTTTTCTGCAGGTGAGTTCGCTGGAAACTGTGCTAGTGCTTTATTTGGATTTACAGTTCCCAATGGGCGGCTGTGCCTTTTAAAATTCTAGTTTATTAAATTACGCGCCAAAGATGGCACTGTGTGGATATAGGACAACGCATGAACCAATTACTTTGATACTACTTCTATCATTGTCAATAATTTAAGGGCTATGTTACTGAAAACTGTTTCTACTTATGTGCTAACACATTTCTTGGATATTGTTATATGGTGACATGCAGACCATATTTTTAACATGAATTGAGGTGGGTTGATCTATGATCTCTGTGCCTAAACAATACCACAATTTTTGAACACTTATCTGTTTTAGATTTGATTATGCATAGGGCCTCCATTGTGAAAATAAGTCGTGTTTATAAGGATAAATTAAATTTGGTTGCTATTAGTTGCACGTTTAGAAATATTACTTTTCTTTACAGACACAGGATTCAAATTTACGGAGGCAACAGCTAATTCTCGATTTTCCTAAATTCTCAACGACATCGTCTATAATTCTGTGGATTATTGAACCAACGATGTCTATTCGTTGTAAATAATTTTTGTAGTTTTTCCTATTAACAAGTGCATAGTTGGTGGCTATAACAATTTTTTTAAATTTTTGTTGTAACATTCTTTCTTTATTACTAGCATTTCTGCTATCAATAGACCTCGCGCAACTCCAGTTTTCATACATCACAAGCTTAGCACTGAATTTGTATCCTTAGATATCTCCCTGTGGAAGTTTTGGGTAGATACTGATGATGGGAGGTGTTACTGTGAAAATGATCAACACCGTTAGAGCTATTTTTGAAATTTTTCCCGTCTTTCGACAATTTTTGGGGTATTTGGGCTTCCTCACACCGAATAGTAACACCAAAGTTGGTACCATCGTTCCAAAGCTTTATAGAACATCTCCGTACATTTTCAGTAGAAATAAACAACTGCTTGAAATATTTCTGGATATATATGAAAAATTGTTCTGCAGCTATTGTTAAATAACAGTGCATGCCAACTGGAGGCATACACGAATAATTTTGTTACAAAAAATAGCTGCAGAACATTTTTTGTAAACATTTTCATAGGACATTTGTATGCAGGCGTTATAGTTTGATTCGTTGAATTTGAGCCAATCATCATCTCTTAAATTTAGGACATTGAACAATAGGACCTTCTACCATACTGACCAATATAGCGACTAACGATTTTCGATTGGTACAAGCTAACTTGGTTTTGTTTCACGTGTCAAATGAACTAATTTAGAAATTTTATTTGATTTTTCTAGGTTAGGTCGTGCGTTTTAAGAACAAAAAGCAACACAAGTGTGTTTGGGACGCACATTGTTCGTTAGCATTGATACTCACGTAATATAATGGCATTACGTTCTCTCTGGTATATATTTTAAATCATTATATTCTCTTCCTAAATATAATTCGTAGTACGTTTAATAATCTATAATTTTTTAAGAATATCATTTCGTTATAATCCCAATGCAAGAAAATACAACTTGTCCTTTGGACTCGTTGTATTTTCAGGTTTGGGATTAGAACTCATAATATTTATCAAAAAACCATCGATAATAAGCGTACTACTTATTATGCTACCCCTGAGAATATCACCAATGAAAAAATGAGGTGTAGTCACCATACGACTTTCTTTTACTGAATGTAAAAATTCAATTTTGCGATTTTTCCAAAACAATCCATTACATAATATATCACAGTTCAAGAAACTATTCTATTATTTTTGAAAGATTTTGTAACAATTTAATTTTACGATTCTTTCAAAAACTATAATTCTTACAAAAGTTATAGACAATTACGTGAATATCATAGGGTTTTAAAGAATTATTTCCATTATTATTATTTTTTTTAAATATACTTTTGCTATTTTTCAAAAAACTATGTTTAACAAAAAAAGCTTTTTAAACAAAGGTTATAGATATTTTCACAGTATATAATCTTGTTCTATAAAATTTCATCTTTATCAAACAAATATAAAATTTTTCCAAAAACGTAAAAAAACAAGAGTAAAGTACCACTTCCACTTACCCGATTTTAACCAAAATCACTGGGAACTCCGAATTTATATTAAAAATGAGGATATAAAGTTCGAAATCGATCGTATCGGCTTTAGGGAGCGTACAGACTCACAGAAAAACATAACATCGAAAACCATGATATTTATGCAAAAAATCTCGAGTTCGAAATTAGTCATTACTATAATTTATTTTTTCGCATTTGTATAATAATGTGCTATTTTACTAAATTCAAAATCGATTAATAATGTGGCACTGGTGCATATAAATGTCTCTTTACTATATGGTAATGTCACTGTAAAATTCGAGGTTAGCAGGTTAGGTTTTGTGTCAGTTTGTGTGAAATTCGAGGTTAGCGGGTTAGGTTTTGCGTCAGTCTGTGTCAAAACTGACGCAAAACCTAACCTGTTAACCTCGAATTTGATATAGACTTACAGTGCCACCAACATATACGTTTGAATTTCCAGAGCCGCCTTTTTAATTGCATGTGGTATAAATAATGCTTTTATATAAATGTTTGCTTATAAATACTAATACAAAATGAGAAAAAATAGTATACACACTTCGTAAGAAAAGTAGTTTTACTAAACCTATATAGCTTTTTAAGTTACTCGCTAGCTTAGCTCGCTCGTACTCAATCAAGCTATATTCGTTTAGTCAAACTTTACTTTTCTAAACTTGTTGTGTAAAATACTATTGTGAAGTAAAAAACAGTAAAGAGAACATTTAATTAAAAATAATTAAAAAACTACGTAACTACTAACATTTTACGGTTTTTCGTCAAAACTACAAGAAGTGGAAATTTTTCTGTAAATTTCCAATTTCCGATTATTAATAATCACCGTTGCTATAGAAAATTTCCAATTAAATATGCATAAGAAATATTCTTATGAAAATTTGCTGTAAGAAATGTGTCAACTCCCTCATCCTACCCAATTATTTCGCTCCTTGGATTTTTTTGGATAAATACTGACTATGGGTCACTTATGAGTAATAGGAAAATGTGTCTGTGAAAATGATCAAAATCGTTAGAAACAATTTCTGAAAAAAAAATTTTTTGTATTTGAGCCGACGTTGCATCGCAGTAAAACAATTACGTAAATATCATAGGGTTTAAAGAATTATTTTCATTATTAATTTTTTTTAAATATGCTTTTGCTGTTTTTTCCAAGAACTGTACTTTTTACTAAAAAAAACTTTTAAACAACAGTTGTAGATAACTGCACAATTTTATTTTTATCAAACAAATATATAATTTTTCCAGAAAACATGAAAAAAACAAGAGTAGAGTACCACTTCCGCTTACCCGATTTTAATCAAAATCACTGGTATCTCCGAATTTATATTAAAAATGAGGGTATAAAGTTTGAGGTCGATCGTTTCGCCTGTAGAGAAGATAGACTCACATATAGACATAACATCGAAAACCACTACATATTTCTGAATCAGAGGGCATGAAAACGGACACTTCTGCAAAAATCTCGAATTCGAAAAAGTCATGACTATGTCCAGGTCACAGAAAGTAGATTGGGTGTCAAGGTAGGTCATGAAAGGCGCTGTGATCATATTTGATGAATTGGCAATATGTGGAAAGTTGTCAAAAACATACAAAGTTAGGTTATATTTTAAATGACAAGTAAACGGTAACGGTGGGTAGAGGGATTTCGTTTGCGCAGTGACTAACGTCATATGACAGATTCTTTGTGTTTTAAAGTGTGGAAATTGCTGTTGCTGGGACAGAAGGTTAGCAGAGCCTGGCTGTTCAACGTACATCATTATTTCCGCAATCCTATTAACATTCAAGAACTGATAATATACCATACCGCAATGTTGCGTACGCCTCTGATTTATTGTGTCATTTAGCTTAAATAAGGTTAACAATTTAATGTCAATATGATAGATGTAAAAAGGTTACCAATACGAAACTTGAAAATTACTAGATTCTAACATTAGTTCCGATTTTCACCGCGTCCCAATCTACTTTCTGTTACAGTGCCTTTATATAGACAGTGGCGACAATACAACTAAGCCACAGCCCCGCCGCCATATTTTGGCAAATTGCTAACGGGTGTTCATTTAAATCCGTGATCAGAGTCGACTGTGATACGTGTTTTACGTTTGGCAGTACTGAAAACATTCGAGATATGCAGGTTAAGATTTGCGTCAGTTTGTGTCAAAACTGACGCAAAACCTAACCTACTAACCTCGAATTTGACATAGACTGACAATACACTTCAGTACTGCCAAAAGTATAACACGAATCACAGGTGATTTAGCCTAAACATGGCGGCTAAAACCACGAGATCTAGGGCGCCAATCAAAATAGGACACCCCATTGTCGCCACTGTCTATATAAAGGCACTGTACTTCCTGTAACCTGTACTTTACTTTATTTTACGACTGTGATGTTATGAAGTAAAAAAACACAGTAACGGGAACATTTAATTAAAAATAATAAAAAACTAATATCTACGTACTGCTGACATTTTACGGTTTTTTGTCAAAACTACAAGTTGAAATTTTCCGGTAAATTTTCATTTCAGGTTATCAATAATCGCCGTTGCTATAGAACATTTCCAATTAAATATTCATAATGAATATTCTTATGGAAATTTGCTGTAAGAAATGTGCCAATTCTTCACCCCTACCCAATTATTTCCCTCCTTGAAATTTTTGGATAAATACTGACAATGGGTCACTAATGAAAAACAGAAAATGATCAAAATAGTTAGAGCAATTTCTGAGATTTTTTTTTAGTATTTGGGGTTTCTCACACTGAACGTTGCGGCGCAGTAAAACCAAAGGCTGAGACCATGGGCGAAGTTTTGTAGAATATTTCGGTGCATTTTCATGAAAATTCATCCGCTATGTGTGGAACATACAAGCATACTTAAGTGCATAGACGAAAATGAATTTTTGCCCAGTCGTTCGAAAGAACTCGCTTCGCTCGGTCAACTATTTGCATGAAGACATTAAACGCATTTTCATCTGTAAGTTTTCAAATGATTTTTTAAAATTGGAATAGGGTGACACAGGTGCTGGCAGAAAAAATGGCTGGGAAAAAAAAGGTTTCCAGTCACTAGAAACAAATAAAGCGTCATATATTAATTTTGACATTGTAGAGAAATAGGCAAAGCTTTTATGCAAATGTAGCAACTTCATCTCTTTGAAGGGAGCTATAGCAGCGTACATAAATCAAAGAAGTAGAGACACTCATGCAAATGTCAAAACCTGTCTAGAGTGTCATGGAAATCGACTCCAGAGGGGAGGGGGGGATATTCTAAAGTAGACCACCAGATGGCAAAACAGCAAGTCTCAACCTAAAGTCATCCATTGACCTTATCCCGACCTAGAGTTCATACATGTTAACAATAAGATCATTTTAATATTATACAGGGACTCTATCCCAACCTTGATGTGGTAAAGTAGTGGCTCCACCTGTTAGCAATATCGGCAAGTATCCCCCAGGAGCCGTTCAAGGTCATTCAAATCCGTATTTTGACATTAAAGGAACCGACAGTGAGTGTTTCTACTTGTTAGATTTATGTACGACGGCTATAGCATTACCTACTAGAGGCCGGGATCGGTAGCTCAGTGGTTAAATATTCGAGAGTTCGATTCCCGGTCGTGGTAAGGTTTTAAAAATAAAAAATGCGAATAAAAGCCTCTAAAGAATGCCATCATTCGGAAGTGTTGTAAAGCCGTGGGTTCTATGTTACTACGATGTGCAGCATGTAAAAGATCCTTTGCTAGGGTTGGCACTCTTTAGTCTCGGTAAAATTCTAAGTAGGATTTTGACCATATGACCATAGCAGTTGGTGTTTAAGGTATCTGGCACTCTGCATGCCTAGACCTTATCAATTATAAACAAACAACCAGACCTACTAGAAACAAGGCGTCAGTTCTGCGATGTGACGCCAACACAGGCAAGTTTCTACGTATCTGTGTTGTTGGTTAAATCTCATAGGCTTATAACTTGAAAAATAATGGCGTTCTGTGGACATGGGGTTAAATTTTAAATAAAATTATTATTACAAGTCGTATCTATCAACCACATTTTGTCCCTTATAAATTGCTACATATTTTTCATCGCCGTGTAATCTTAGAAATTAAAAAAAAATTATGCGAACATACCCAAGGTGGGGGTATTTTTGCACGCCCTCATTATGCCTCAATTTTTCCTAAAAATATTTAATGCGTTAAAGCAATACTAGTACAGAATAAATACGAAGTGGGACATATAGTAATAATTAAGATTTGGCAGATATGCTGTAAAGATAGAGCATGCATGCTGTAAAATACGCTCTTAAAAATATTTTATACATGCACAGTATATGCTACATCGTGTAATATATGACCTCAAAATTTGTTTAAAAGGACGTACAAATGAAAATGTTGACTTTAGTCGTACATAATCAATGTTATTATTCTCTGCTGCATGTTTACTTGACAAAAAGAATAAAGACAGTGAATCTTCTGAATATTTTTAAGAATCATAAATAACAAAATACAAATGCAAGATGTTAAGTAAACTACAAACTTTAATAAAAATATTATAGAAACTACTTGTTTCAATAAATAATCATTTGCCATTCTATATTTTCAACAAGCCATCTTTTCTGATTGTTTGGTAGTATATTTTTATATATAGAAAAATTTCTTTCGGCATCACAAGACATTATGGGTCAATATTTAAATACTAAATGATTTTTTCGTAGGAAACTTTTATTCATTGTGTTCATTCTCAGGAAACTCTCCATTTAAAGAATGTCGCTGTATTTTAGTATTAATAATTTAGATGTTTTCTTAAACAAATCATTCAGCTCGTAAGCGATTTGTAAGTGAAAATATTATGTGCTTTGACAGCCTACCTTTATTTCATAAATCAAACAATTTGGTTTTCCAATAAATGAGGTACTGAGTACTGACAAATCCTAACCATTAACAGAAATTATTAGACAAATATTTACTTCCTATCTCACAATAAAGGAAAATGCATTCTTCAAGGGATTAAACAGCTGGATACAAGTAGCATGTAATGCTCGTTCAAAGGTCAAATGCATTCTGTCTTTAAAATGAGTTTAAGAGGAAATCCGGTTGTTTGAATAGCCATTTTCTAATAAAAAGCTTACCTGAAATTTTACCTAAAACATTCTTTTTATGTCCTTAAATCTTAATATATGTGTCATATGGGGTAAATCTATAATAAATGCAAAACATGCAAAATAAAATTCGGTTTAAATTAAAGTAAACATCGAAAACGTCTATATATCAAAAATTTGCTGTTTATGTTCAATAGGAAAAATCATGCAAATATGCATTTGCCCAACCCTAGTAATAACTTTGCTCACACTTAATTAAAAATTTTTTTTTCAATATGTAAATATTTAATTTTTAAAGAAGTATGATAACTATATTAATCAGTCGAACTTTCTGAATTACAATTTGTACAAATAATCGCGTTTCCATATATTTTGACCACATTTTGAACAAATTATCTTGGTTTTCAAATAGATTAAAAAAATCTGGTGTGATACACTCACACAACTTCTTTTTACAGTGATCTTATAATTAGCCAAAAATTTGATTTTTAATTTCTAAGCATTTGTCAAAAATTTTCAAAAATTAAAAATTCTACAAAAACCGTACAAAATAGTGTTAGTTGAAGAGACAAATTTTCTCTAAAATTTTAAGCTGAATTTAAAAATGTAATAATATACCGGGTGTTCTATTTAAAATAGGAGTTAATATAAAAAATTAAAAAAACCCATGTTAGAGGTATTCAACTGGAAAATCACCTATCTCACATCAATACACATTAAAAATGTAATATATATATTTATTCAACAAAGAATACACTGACTGACATTCAGTTTGCCAACATAACACAGTAATAAAATTTCAACAGTACAGATCAAATAAGAATACAATAATTAAAAGCTAACATTAAACAAATGATTACGAAGAATATACACTGAAGATTTCAAAATGGTTAATACAATATTAGAATCTAATGATTTCGGCAATTTAAATTTTTTCCTAAATTCTATATATTTTTTAGTTAAAGTTCCCCTCGCCCCAAAAAGTAGCCCTATAACTTTAATCTCGGTTATTGAAAATTTTTCTTTATAGAAATCAACAGTTGGTTCATATATAGCAACTTTTTCCTGATGAACCAATTCTGGTTGATTTAAACTATCCTCGAACCTAATTGTAGGATCAATAATAATACCTGAATTTTGTTGTCTGTCAATAGCAATTATATCTATGCGCCTTATACTACCAACAGCGGATACCCCAACTACCTCCTCTTAAACATCCAAACCTGTCTTTCTAAGTGCATCTGCAATAAGTGATCTGACATCGTTGTGCCTTTTAATGCGTGCTAGTTCTCCGTAACTACAATATCCAAGTTTGAAAAAAAATCGTTAGAGCCATTTTTGAGAAAATCGAAAAAACTGAAAATCGCAAAAGTAAACACCTACTTCCGGCTATGCGATTTTCTTCAAAAGCTTGCTATCTTATCTACATAGTACACCAAACTTATATATAAAGGTTCAACGCCATAGCTCTTTTCGGTTTTGAGATACTTATTCCTCGAGATATTCTGTTCACAGGCTGACACACAGACAGACAGAACAATGAAAAAAATATGTTTTTTGGGATCAGGGACTCTATTAAGATCTGTTGAAAACTCAATTTCGATTTTTTGTCGTGAATCCAATACTTCCTTGTTGTAAAAGGATGCAAAAATCATGGGCGCCAAAGAAATTATTTTCTGAGCTTCTGCCTAGCACCCAATTCATGATTAAGCAAATCCTACCCATGTTCCGATTGACCCAAGCCGGGGTAGACTTGTGCAGGGCCAAACAATAACTATTTAGTTGAGGGGATTGTACTATCAAAAATAACCATATACAAGATCTGACACCTCCTTGATAAGCTTATTATTCAAGTGTTTATTCATGTAATCTACTGCCGTCCCGTTGAAAACTCAATTTCGAATTTTTGGGGTGAATCCTTTATCGTAAAAGGAAGTAAAAATAGAAATCCGTGCGGCCTGAAATTATATTATTTTAAGATGAATAAGCAAAAATACTTTAGAACTATCTGAAAGGTGCTGCAGTAAAATTACTGACAGATAATTACAAAAATAATCCATTTCAATTCAAAACTAAAGAAACTGTAGCCAAAAGCAATATTCCATCCCCCCGGGATAAATTCATTAGCCTCATTTGTTAGATGCTTACTAACGACCTTATGTTGTTAATAACTATAATAGAACACAAAATACCAGATGAATTTAGATTAAGTATTACAATATTAATGTTTAAAAAAAGAGAAAATGAAGATCCATCAAACTATAGATGGATCAACCTGCTAACCGCCACTTTAAAGCTAATAACTAAAATATTAACTAACAAACTAAATACTATCTTTACATTAGCAGACGAGCAACAAGGGTTTAGAACAGGCAGATCATGCACAGACGCAATATTTATCATGCGGCAAATACTAGAAAGATCTCCAAAAAGCGTTTGACTGAATACTACTTGAAAATGTAATAGAACTTCTTTACAATAGAGGAATTCCGTACGACATAATCGAGACTATAAAAAACATCTACGCGTTTAACACAATTCAAGCACGAGTAAACGAAGAACTAACAGAACCAATTCCAGTCTATACCGGCATTAGACAAGGCGACTCATTGAGCCCCTTATTATTTAACATAATAATGGACGAGCTAATCACAGAAGTGCGCCAGTAAGGGGTATAAATTGGGAGCGAAAGAAGTAAACATTTTATGTTACGTAGATGTTGCAGTCCTTTTTGCATAAACTGAAGACAATCTGCAAACACTTCTATCACTTTTCAAAAAAAGGCAAAAACACTAAATATGATAATTTCAACTGAAACAACTAATTGCTTAACAACTTCAAACCACTGAGATGCAAACTAGAACTAGAGAATAAAATAATACAGCAGGTTATGACTTTCAACTATATAGGCCTAAATGTAGAATATGACAGCAACACCCAAAATTAAGTGAGGCTACAAGTAATAACGGCAAATAAGACAACGGTATGTTTGAATGACACAATATGGAAAAATAAACACCTAAACGTCGAAACAAAATCGAGGATATACAGAGCAACAATACGGCCAGAAACAGAAAAAACAAAGGCGTTAATGGAAACAACAGAAATGAAAATTCTTCGAAGAATCACTAATAAAACACTGTACGATAGAGAGAGAGAGAAGCGAAAACATAAGAAAATCGTGTAAGATAGAACCACTCAACGAATGGGTACAAAAACGAAGAATAGAATGAAACCAACATATAAATAGAATGCACAATCATCGAATTGTAAAAATCGCCCGAAATAAATCCTCATAGGAAGACGAAACACAGACCGACCTAGTAAACGGTGGAGTGACAACCTAAGATGAATCAAATAAATGAAATAATGCCTAAGAAAAACTAGGCAATTCAGCCTAAAATAGAAGAAAGAAGAACAAGTTCGCTTCTTTTAACTGCTTGCTAAATCTCTTCTAATGTTTTAGAACCAAATCTATTCATTTTCGTTAAAAACACGCACAAAAAGTTACGAAGAATGCAAAGCAGTGAAAACCAACTATTATTTTTGCATTGTTTGCGTTGACAGATTACGGTCGCGATTGTTTTTTAGATGACAAGATATAGATAAAAATGATAAATGTTCATTTGTTACCCTGTAATCCTACTTGCAAAATTGCCGAAATTATTTCATGTCGAGTAGGTTAAAGCGGCTTTCTGATTCGTCAATTTATGTGTGTATAAAATAGTAAATATTATTTTTAGAGTTTTTACTGGCGTTTCTCTGCCCTCAATCAGCATTCTGTCAGGATTCCGTCACATCCCACTGCGTTATTGTTTCTCAGTTCTTTTATCGCACTTTTTATTTAGTCATGGTTGATTTCTGGTATGTTATCTGAGTTTACGTCAATTGTCTTAATGTTCAGTTTTTGCGTGGTGTCTGATGTTGCGTTTGGTTTTGATTCAAACGGTTCTCAAGGATCTTCTTCTCTTCTTGGTCGTAAATTAGGCCTTAAAGGCCTGTTATTTCCAGCACTTTATTCTTGAGATGTGGATTGCCAGCTTTCTTTCTACCGCTTTAATGGTCGTTCAGGTAGTCTTCTTCCTCCGACTTTTCCATCTCTTGCTATTCTTGCTACTCTGTTATTGTCCATTCGGCTTATGTGTTCATTCCAATTTCGCCTGCGTTGTCTAGTCCATCTCACAATGTCTTGAACTTTACATGTTTCTCTGATGGTTTTGTTTCTGATTCTGTCTCGCAGGGTTTTCCCTGTTATTGTTCGTAATACCCTCATTTCAGTTTTTCGTAGTAGATGTTTTGCTTTACTGGTGTCTGCTCTTATCTCTGCTGCGTAGGTCATGATGGGTTTTATGCATGATTTGTATATGCGCACTTTGCTATCTCATTTCTCAGTATTACGTCTTTTAAACATGCTTTTTGTTTTTTCTACCGATATTGTTATATTGTATTTCTCAGCCTCTGTTTTGAATTTTTGTAGTAATCGCTGGAGATTGTCTTCATTTTCTGCTATAATTATTGCGTCGTCTGCATAACATACAATTGAGATCTCGCCTGTGCTGAGTTTATACCCTAGAATCTAGATTCAGGTTCTTTGTTGCTGCGATAATTTTATCCATTATAAGATTAAATATTAGCGGACTTAGGCTATCTCCTTGTCGGATTCCTGTACGAACCTGTACGTCTTCAGAGTATTTTCCTTGTAATCGTAGTTTAGTCGTATGTTCGTGTTTAGGTTTTTTATTACTTTTATTAATTCCTGGGGTATTCCCTTTTCTTGGCATATTTGAAGCACATCTTTTAACAGTACGCAATCGAATGCTTTCGTTAGATCTATAAAGCATATGTACATAGGTTTATTAAACGATAGCGATTTCTCAACTAGTTGTCGGATAATAAATATTGCATCGGTAGTCGATCTGTTTTTACGAAATCCTTGCTGTTCATCCTTTATGCCTACTATTTTGTTTATTTCGTCGCCAATCAAGCTGGTGAATAATTTAGTTATTGTATTTAACAGCGATAATACCACAAAAGGTGAAAATTTTTTGAGATTTTTTCGTTCACATGAAAATTATTGCGTTTAATGATTAATTAATGTCGTCAACGATGAGCAGTTTTACGACCGGCTAACCCGTCGACATAGGCCAGCGTTGCGTGAAACCCCAGAAGATATCCGCCAAAAGCGTAAGTTTTGCGGTTTGGCAACCGCCTGTATGGGTCACATCGCTGCCATAATTTCCTTATTGTCTCTCGGATGGTTTCTCAGCGATACGACTCCAAAAAGCACCCACAGCACAATATCAAAAGACGGCACTTAATCCAATTTCAAAGATAATCAAAGGAAGCACTTCAACACAAAAGCACCTCGGCGACGCAACGAGCATCGTCGCAACGCGCGTTGCCGTGGGCTGCGCTCAGCAAAAAAAAACACTTGTTGACTCTCTCAGAACGGAAAGTTGGGTATCGCGAGACTCGAGTTGCACAAGGGGAGGGGAGATCCGGAAGACAGGCTTGCTCTCTCTCTCTCTAACTTATACGGAAAGTGCCAGTATTGCACCATATGAAGTAACCACAATCCGCGCCCAAAACGAGGGATTCCGTCCTGTACGAACGGCCGACGCTCTGGAACCAAAAAGCAATTAATATTGAAATGTCATTCATGTGCCAAATAAGCGCTCAAGATATAATGAAATGACCCGGAAGACGCTAGTATTTGAAATAAACGAGATTAAGTTTTTTAACATAGCTAAACTATCAATGAAGCGGAAAAAATAGTAGTATTTGAAATATAATAGCGGAAAAATTCGGAAAAGCGCTACATTAAAAAAATTTCCTTACAGGCTACTTATTAAATTGAATTCATTAAAAGTAATCGTAATCGCGTGTTTTCAAATACAGTCAATTTTGATTGGCCGTTTCTGACTCTTGACTATTAACGATTTATCATTTCAGTCTAGCACTTTTCTTATTCTTCTTATTCTCTATCGATTTACTGATGTCTCAATTAAGTTCTGTATATTGTGCTGTTACTTTCTTCTAGTGGAATCATAGCTCTTTTAAATTTTTTCAGCAGGTTGCTTGTATTGTCACTTCTTTTTGTCTATTCGTTTGTGCTAAAAGATTATCTGCCAGTAGTGCTTCACATTATAGCTTACTAAAAGATATCTTAAAGCCTGTCATAACAACAAAACTAAGTGGATCTCTGTTGCAAGGTGTTTTGCTTGAAAATGATATCGCTTACCCTTACTGCTCGATGAGCACCAAGGCAGTGTTAGTGATTTGAAGTTATTGAACATACGGCATATTTTCCAGTTCTACCATTAAAATATTTTCACATATAATCTTATAAGAGCATTAATTCTTTCCGGAAATTTTTTGAGTGCATTCCAACAACGTTGTATTAATTTGTCCGAGCGGGACGCGAGGGCAAATTAAGACGTTGTTGGAATGCACGAAAATTAATTTCCGGATATGAATTAATGCTCGAATGCAGATTCGGTAAGAAAATCGTAACGACACAAACCCTCACAGTTAGGTTGGTCTACCTACAAAAAATGTTCAAGAAATTTTTGTTGTTGTCTTGGTTACGGCTCGTGAACTAATTTTTCTATTGGTCATTAATGAGTGTCGTACGATTTTCATATATATTTTTGGAAACATTAGAAAATATTTAAGGGGTTTGCATGCTGCAAGGTGTTTTTTGGACAATTGAAGTATGAAGAATACTGTGCATGAGTGGTTTTACACAAGGTAACACTAATTCGTTCTGACGCGATTGACGTTTCGATATACGTATTGGAAAAGAGTGCTAAGAGGCAGGGGGACTATATAGAAAAAGAAAAACATCGTTTCCCTAATTTGGTTTGTAAATAATATTTATCGGTTTCGGGATATTAAGCCTTTGTTTACATATACAAAAGTAGGCTGGTAACTAAGTCATAACTGTATCTGTACGGTAATATTCCTTAGCCGTATATGGCAACGATTACCATACTGCAACTGATAAACTATTGAACAGACCACGGATGTTATCAATAATAACAGCCGTAGATGTCTTAAAATCCTCGCTCTAAGAGCTCGAATTTCAAAACATCTGCGGCAGTTATGATACTCATAACCTTTCTAGATATATTAATAACTATTATAAGCAGAATATTGTTTTCATTTGAAATAATCTCCGACTTTGAAACTACTTCTTAAAATTCAGCAATCTGTATCTGGCCGGAAATTCTAGTTCATTCATTGCAAGTTATAACTGCTCCTTTCTAATGATATCATATGCTTGTTTTAGGTGAATAAATAGTAATACGGCAGTAGCGTTCTTTGGTAAGTTACAGCCTGAATTTATTTGAGCATAAAATTATATTTGATTTACTACCGATCTTTCTCTGAATCCAGCATGATATTGTTTTAGATGTAGTTAAAATTTATATATAACACTTAACAATGTTAGTCCTAGTTAGTCCTCGTTGTTTTCTTTCTCGGACTTCTAAAATATGGGCGAGTTATGTTGCTTTTAGGAATTTCTTCCCTTTTGCAAATGTTTTGTGCTAGTTTATATATTTTTTTCTGTAGTTCATCATCTTTCATAGCTTGTAGGTTCGTTAAGTTACTTGAGTAATATTGTGTAGTTTATAATGGTTATCAAAAGTGGTGCTTATACGTACATAAAAAATTAGAAGTCAATAGATGAATATTATAAATAGACCGAGAAAACATACCATGTACAATTTCTATTTCAAGCATTAAGTAATTAATATACTTGAGGTTAAAGCAAATCTAAGATATCTACAATTCAGTATCGGCACATTTAGCAATAGAAATGTTAATGCCGGAATATAAATAAGAGTTAATTTATTTTAACTGCGGTTAACCGATCCCAAACCAGAAGAGACGTAACTTAATAGAGCTTTGTTACTTACAAGTTCAACACACCATTTAGGTATGGTCGGAGATGGTTTATGGGCAGTAATGTATCCCATAAAGCAAACAAAAGTTGCAATAGAATACTGAACGTTCGCTTATTATGTGGAACAAGTGGGGCAAACGTAATACGCTTTCATAAAGTACTGATTTTCCTCTGCACGCGCCTGCAGGTTGAACGCGTGTTATTAAAAGTTAAGCTCGATAGCTACTTTCGCATACTTGTCTGCTTTAATTAATGTCACTTTTGCTCCTGATATCGTCAATAAATGGCAGTAATTAAACTTGATACACATTCGTTAGCACTTCGCATGCCGTTGTTTATACTGGTTCTAGTTTTATATGCATTGCCGTGTTTGCCACCACACATAGTTTAAAAAAGTGATATTGAATACTTTTACTAAAATTAGAAACTTTTGAACTTCATGTGTTTCTTCCTATTATAAGCACATTCAATAATTCCTTTAATTTTTTATATAAGTTGAAATAAAGCACCCCTTTTTATAAACTGCATTTATCAATAAGAACTTTTTCCTGTACATTTCAAATGTGATAAGTCGTAAGATTTTAAATTGAGGCATGGCTAACATAATCCAGCTATCTAGGTCTATAGATAGCTCTCCATAACGGGAAAGTTTGAAACACGAATGGGACAGCTATAATAAAACCTTAAGATTTTATAAATTTTAGTTAGCACAGTAGATTCGGCCGATCGTCGCTAGAGGGTGATACTTTAGCTTATAATAGTTATTTATGTATTAAGGGCATAATCAATAGATTATAGCACGATCGTTAATGTTTAAAGCGCGACGCGAAGCAGGGAGTTTTAAATTTCGCGAGAGCTATAATCGTGATTAGGCACGTGGTACATACAACGTTTTATTTCATTTTGGTTCTCAAAATTGACAAAATTCAAAGATTCAGTATTTTGATTACAGACTACTCCGTGATCGTTGTGCTATCGCTATGAACTTTTGGGGTGCTATGGTTTCCATGCAGATTGTTGGTGTTGCTATACTACATTGTTGGTGCTTGTTATACTAGTTAGCAACTTTATAGGCTCTAGAGCCATAAAAGCCATTTTACGCCCGCTATCGAGGGCTACAAGTTCAAACTGAATCATATGTCAGCCCTAAAAACACCACAAAATTTAAAACAGCAAACAATGACGTTAAATCAAGTCAATAACTACTTGAGGGCGCGCACCCTAATGTATGCACGTCGTTGTGGAAAACTCACAAGTCGGTGAAGCACTATAAAATCTAGTATAGATACCTTAGATCGCTAAAGTTGATTTCAAGGAGCTGCCAAGAAGGTGAGATTTTTCAAATTGGCTTAACTGAAGTAGCAGACCCAATTTACAGCTGTTTGGTGGCTTGGAGGCGAATAGATGCAGAAACAGAGCAGTGAAGCCCTCCTCAAGTAGGCGAATTTTCGATGTAGCTCTAGCAACACGAGGCGACGTGAAGCTCCCGGGTTCAGACTGATTTAAATAAGCCGCTGGTGAAATCCGCCGAAACGAGCAACGCACACGCGTTACATAATTAAAAGAGACTGAAGCGAGGCGTGATCTATACCTGGACATCAATCCGAAAGAATAGGCAATTGCCACTACAACATTGATAACACAAAAACGTCCTCGCAGTTTAGTTTCTACGCGGCGGCTCAACGATACTTCGACGACCCGGAGCTCTAGGTTCGTACTTTTTGAAACTTTTTTACGTGTGCTTGCCTTCAAGCGTAGCACGCAAGTGAGTCACTACCCTTAAACTTCGGCATTCGTCGAACCCCTTTTCCTCCATCTGTCCGTGACTTCGCCTATACCAACCTCTTTTCATTCTCAAAACACTTCGTTGCTCTCAGCGCATAAAAAGACCGAACGCCCGTGTCTCTCCGAGAATTTCAACCGACAAGTTGCAAAAAGTAATCTGAAACTACACGTGTTTTCAAGGTTAGGCCAGCTCTCCGACGAGGAACTTTCATGATTGATAGCTTTAGAGTGTCAGAAATTAATGCAGTGGCGATTGTAAGGGGATAACAAAATTAATAAAACAGACGATAACAGAGTAAAATGGGCGACGGAAAAACGAAATCAGGAAGCAACAGATGAGGATAACAATGCAAGCAATGTGTAATATGTTAGCAGGAGAGTTATGAAACGCCAAGAGTGAGAACAGGGCAAATTGGAGCGTGGGATTTGTTAGATAGGGAAAGAAACTGAAACGAAAAAGGATTACTTAACAACGCGATAGTGAATCTGATAGAAAAAAGGCTAGGAAACAAAAAATTGGATTTTCAAAATAAATCAGAAGGGAATGTTTTACACTTAGAGAAGAAATTGGAAAAGCATTAAAACAGTAAAATAAACGCAATTTGAGTAAAAGGTGTAACATTTGAACAAGAGGGCAAAGTAGTGGAAGTTAAAAAGTTCCCGTCTGTTAGAAGTAAAGTAGATGTGAAAATAAAACCGTGCAGGCTTTCAAAAACAACAAATATACAGCGGAAATAAAACATTGGGAGCATAAGCAAGCGATAATGGAGGAGAAGAATCGACTGAAGGGAGCCAACATATACGGGTGTTGAAAGTAACTTGACCTGAAATGAGTGTATGGTACAATATGAATTAAGGAAAATTGCGAATATAAAGAAAAATGAAGGAATCAGGGCTAAGATAGGGTGTAAGAAGGTTATCATCGGGAAGCAGCTTTACATCTGGGACGAGAACCTGCAACATATACGAATTCAGCCAAAAACTGACATAAGAACGGGAAGGTGCGTATAAAAACGAAGGAACAAAAGGCAACGAAAAGGTGTGGGAATATGTATAAAGCAACGAAAACAAAACTATCAGAAATAAGAATAGGAATGTGGAACATAACAACAATACTGTGCAATGAACCAGAAAACTAATAAGAGAATTAGAAATATACTATCTGAAGATATTAGGAGTCGGTGGGACTAAGAGGCATCGATCAGGAATAAGATACTCGGGGTAGAAGGAAAAAGTGGAATTAAAGAAAGTGTTGGCGAAGATGAAAAAAGTTTTACAACAAATTGCAGGAAAATAAATAGGGCCTGAAATAATGAAAATATAAGATTTGGGACTACTTATTGGCAAATATGGAGCAGAACAAACGACAAATATAAAATGGGAAAAAATAATAGGATACAATAGAACAAAAATTTGGAAAATATTATAAACGTATAAGGTAACCCTGAATTTAATTGCAGATATCAAAAGCGTATATGTAGAAACGTTGAATGGTATGTCGCAATAAACCAAGAAACATCAACGAAGTTGATTAATGGTATGAAACAGAGGGAGAGGTAATGAATGAAGTGATGTCAATTCCAGAAGACTCTCTAAAATGGGAAATCGACGCTTTGAATGAGTATATTTAGAATACATAATTTACTCAGATGATGTAATTTTGATTACTAATAACGATAGGAAGTTACAAAGGGTCAAAGGGCAAGAGAAGTATGGAAGGAGAAGAAAGATAAACCTAATCATAAACTTCTGTGAAAGCAAAGACATGAATGTTAGTAAGAATCAAACACCGGTGAACGAGATCCTACTGGATAATAATGAATTAGAAGATGTTAAAAAGTACATATACCTAGGCACAATTATCACAAATGATGAGAACTTGGAACGAGAAACAATAGAATAAATAAAGCCAATCAAATCTTCTATGCAATCGATAACGCGATTATAGGAAAAGGGGCATTAACAAAGTAAACTAATTGTACTGCATATTTGTAAGCAGTGGTGGTGTCATTTGCTTATACTTTTTATTACACTGATAGGCGTCATTCTGGAAATTCGTTTTGAATTTTGTGACGAATAGAAGTCTATTGAAAGCCTGTAATGATTTAGAGATGCACGCTAGTTTATATAAGAGTAGATCTATATTAAGTTTATTCATTAACACGGTAAATTGACAACTCGTGACCTCAGAACAACAGGAAGTTATAATAAATAGAAAAAGATGTAAATGTGAATGTGATATAAAAACATTACACTTAATACAATTTTATCTCAGACTTTCTTAGATAGCGTGTATAGATACGAATGCTGTACATATTTATGCCCGGAAAAAAATAATGGCTTCTTCAGAGATACATTTATATAACTGTTTTAACTGCTTCTATAATAAGCAAAAATTGTTGATTTTAAGGCGGTGCGTGAGAACTTAACATGTTTCTTGTACTTTATTTACTAGATATAAATAGAGGTTAGAGTTACGAAGGTAATTATTAAATTTCTATAATAATAATATAATGTCAAAAAGGGGTTATACCAAATTAATTCTAGTCGTATGGAATTTGCAGATAATCAGAATTTTTTTTTCAATATGCATACTATTAGACAAATTCAGTATTTCAACAAGTGTGTGTATCTTGGCCATGTTTGTTATCTATAAATATATAGTATTTATTACTTTTTTAGCAAAGGTTCAGTTTCAGACTCTAACCTGCTAAAATTAATCGAATAATTATACGCTTATCTTACTGAAAATTTCGTATGCTAATCGTAAATTTGCTAGGCGATTAGAGAAAAATTGATAACTTTAATATTCCAATTAATCAGAGCTAGATTTAAATAAATTATCGGTTTGGAATTTGCATAAACTGTAGCTCGAAGTTATAATATCTTGGCTGAACTACTTGTTTACACAATTATTATTAATTAGCGCTGGTTCTAGCTCATATTTTAACGTACTTTCAAGTATTTAAATATAGTACGTTTGAAGTAATACTTGCGTAGTGTACATATATATGCTGAAGATATTATTCTTAATTGGAATGTAAAACCGGTGTAAATAAAATATCTACTTAACACTTTATTTGGTAAACTTCCGTTTCAACCTAGAGGGGAAATAATGGGTTTGAAATAATTAAGTATAGCACTTAGATAAAATTTATTTAATTTACATAATTAGCTAGTCGACTGCAAGCAGATCCGTTAGTTGAATATGAGTTGGATTTTATGTTTTATTTTCCACGAATACACGTTTTGAATTATGTTTTAGGGTATAATATAATAATAATAATAATAATATGTCTTTATTTACAACACACTCCTCCCCAAACTGAACTTCGCAGTTTTACAACATTCATTTTTATGTCACACTGTGGGAATTTCTGGATTTGTTCTAAATAAAGACATATTATTATTATTGTTTTAGGGTATGACGTGCTTGTTTTAATATTTTTATTATTCGTCTTCCTATAAGTTTTAGTATGGCATTTTAAATGGCAGGTTGAAGTTGTTAAGTATAGCCGATTTGCAGACACAGGATATTATAGATACTCGGGAATCTGACCTCTCAAACGACGCTTCTAAAATGATGGAGTGTGCACTTGCTTGATTGATATAGATTAAATGCAGGGATTAAGATGGGTTAGTAGTGAGCCCAGTTTTGCACTTCGACTCTGTGGTCTTTTGTGCCCCCCCCCCTGACTCCATTAAAATAGATCTGCACCTTTAACGAGTTGTAGGATTTTTTTACGAGGTGCTCGTGTTTGCGAGCTGCTCTATGTGGAGTGCCCCCGAAGAGTTGCTGTCTTTTGCGGAATAACGCTGGACAGTCGAAGATTATGTGTGAGGCTATCTCTTCCTCTTCCTGACATAACCTACAGAGTATAATCCCCTCTGTATATACCTACTTTTTGTAGGTGTTTTCTCAGGTGGCAGTGTCCTGTGACTAGTCCTACCAGCTGTCTAATCTGAGTCCAGTCATTGTGATCATACCTCACAGTGGAAGGCTGTAGTCTGTGCACATTTTTAGGATGGGGTTGCCTTCGCCCACTGGTTGGTGTTCCAGTTTCCGGTGGATTTCATTCTGTATGCTCCAATCTGGGTTTTCCCTTTTAGATATATGTCTAGAGGTGTTAGTCCCAAGAGAGCTTCCATAGATGCTGTTGGAGTGCTATTCATAACTCCACATATGCACAAACAAGCCAGTCTCTGCATCGTGGATAGTTTTTTGATTACTGTTTTTTGTTCTACCTTTGGCCACCATACCAAAGTGCCATAGGATATCACTGATCTGACTACTGTTATGTAGTACCAATGAACCATCATTGGTTTCAGTCCCCATGTTTTACCAAACGTACGTCTACCCATCATAAGGGCCATTTTTGCTTTGTTTGCATTTTTATATAGGTGTGCATTCCAGTTCAGTTTTGCAATCGATAACGCGATTATAGGAAAAGGGGCATTAACAAAGTAAACTAATTGTACTGCATATTTGTAAGCAGTGGTGGTGTCATTTGCTTATACTTTTTATTACACTGATAGGCGTCATTCTGGAAATTCGTTTTGAATTTTGTGACGAATAGAAGTCTATTGAAAGCCTGTAATGATTTAGAGATGCACGCTAGTTTATATAAGAGTAGATCTATATTAAGTTTATTCATTAACACGGTAAATTGACAACTCGTGACCTCAGAACAACAGGAAGTTATAATAAATAGAAAAAGATGTAAATGTGAATGTGATATAAAAACATTACACTTAATACAATTTTATCTCAGACTTTCTTAGATAGCGTGTATAGATACGAATGCTGTACATATTTATGCCCGGAAAAAAATAATGGCTTCTTCAGAGATACATTTATATAACTGTTTTAACTGCTTCTATAATAAGCAAAAATTGTTGATTTTAAGGCGGTGCGTGAGAACTTAACATGTTTCTTGTACTTTATTTACTAGATATAAATAGAGGTTAGAGTTACGAAGGTAATTATTAAATTTCTATAATAATAATATAATGTCAAAAAGGGGTTATACCAAATTAATTCTAGTCGTATGGAATTTGCAGATAATCAGAATTTTTTTTTCAATATGCATACTATTAGACAAATTCAGTATTTCAACAAGTGTGTGTATCTTGGCCATGTTTGTTATCTATAAATATATAGTATTTATTACTTTTTTAGCAAAGGTTCAGTTTCAGACTCTAACCTGCTAAAATTAATCGAATAATTATACGCTTATCTTACTGAAAATTTCGTATGCTAATCGTAAATTTGCTAGGCGATTAGAGAAAAATTGATAACTTTAATATTCCAATTAATCAGAGCTAGATTTAAATAAATTATCGGTTTGGAATTTGCATAAACTGTAGCTCGAAGTTATAATATCTTGGCTGAACTACTTGTTTACACAATTATTATTAATTAGCGCTGGTTCTAGCTCATATTTTAACGTACTTTCAAGTATTTAAATATAGTACGTTTGAAGTAATACTTGCGTAGTGTACATATATATGCTGAAGATATTATTCTTAATTGGAATGTAAAACCGGTGTAAATAAAATATCTACTTAACACTTTATTTGGTAAACTTCCGTTTCAACCTAGAGGGGAAATAATGGGTTTGAAATAATTAAGTATAGCACTTAGATAAAATTTATTTAATTTACATAATTAGCTAGTCGACTGCAAGCAGATCCGTTAGTTGAATATGAGTTGGATTTTATGTTTTATTTTCCACGAATACACGTTTTGAATTATGTTTTAGGGTATAATATAATAATAATAATAATAATATGTCTTTATTTACAACACACTCCTCCCCAAACTGAACTTCGCAGTTTTACAACATTCATTTTTATGTCACACTGTGGGAATTTCTGGATTTGTTCTAAATAAAGACATATTATTATTATTGTTTTAGGGTATGACGTGCTTGTTTTAATATTTTTATTATTCGTCTTCCTATAAGTTTTAGTATGGCATTTTAAATGGCAGGTTGAAGTTGTTAAGTATAGCCGATTTGCAGACACAGGATATTATAGATACTCGGGAATCTGACCTCTCAAACGACGCTTCTAAAATGATGGAGTGTGCACTTGCTTGATTGATATAGATTAAATGCAGGGATTAAGATGGGTTAGTAGTGAGCCCAGTTTTGCACTTCGACTCTGTGGTCTTTTGTGCCCCCCCCCCTGACTCCATTAAAATAGATCTGCACCTTTAACGAGTTGTAGGATTTTTTTACGAGGTGCTCGTGTTTGCGAGCTGCTCTATGTGGAGTGCCCCCGAAGAGTTGCTGTCTTTTGCGGAATAACGCTGGACAGTCGAAGATTATGTGTGAGGCTATCTCTTCCTCTTCCTGACATAACCTACAGAGTATAATCCCCTCTGTATATACCTACTTTTTGTAGGTGTTTTCTCAGGTGGCAGTGTCCTGTGACTAGTCCTACCAGCTGTCTAATCTGAGTCCAGTCATTGTGATCATACCTCACAGTGGAAGGCTGTAGTCTGTGCACATTTTTAGGATGGGGTTGCCTTCGCCCACTGGTTGGTGTTCCAGTTTCCGGTGGATTTCATTCTGTATGCTCCAATCTGGGTTTTCCCTTTTAGATATATGTCTAGAGGTGTTAGTCCCAAGAGAGCTTCCATAGATGCTGTTGGAGTGCTATTCATAACTCCACATATGCACAAACAAGCCAGTCTCTGCATCGTGGATAGTTTTTTGATTACTGTTTTTTGTTCTACCTTTGGCCACCATACCAAAGTGCCATAGGATATCACTGATCTGACTACTGTTATGTAGTACCAATGAACCATCATTGGTTTCAGTCCCCATGTTTTACCAAACGTACGTCTACCCATCATAAGGGCCATTTTTGCTTTGTTTGCATTTTTATATAGGTGTGCATTCCAGTTCAGTTTTGCATCTAGGGTAATACCCAGATATTTAACTTCCTGGCCAACCTAAATTCTTTCAACAAAGATTGTGAGGTTGTTGAAAGCCTCCCTTGCTAGGGTTTAGCTTGAGGTTTTCCTTATTGCACCTTTCCTGAGTAATGTTCACTGCCCTTTGCACGAGGGCCACAATGATAGTTGGATACTTGCCCCTTATGAGAATGACTACGTCATCTGCATAGCCTTGGGTGTAGAACCGTCCATCATTGAGTGTCTGCAGGAGATCGTTTACTACCATGTTCCACAGTAGTGGGGATAGAACACCCCCTTGTGGGCACCCTTCTCGTAAATCGGCCTGTATCTGGCGTCCCTCTAACATGGCTTTTATCCATTTGTTTGTGATGTCGTCAACGCCATGTCTTAGGGTTACAGTCATTATTGATTCGAAGGAGGTATTATCAAATGCTCCCTCTATGTCCAAGAAAGCAGCTAGAGCTATTTCCTTGTTGGTTATCGACACTTCGACCCTACTGAGTAGGTTGTAAAGTGCCAATTCGCATGATTTTCCTGGTTGATATGCGTATTGGCTACGATGTATGGGATTGCTTTTCAAGGCCCCATCTCGTATGTTTCTGTCTACCAGTTTTTCCATAGTTTTTAGACAGGAAGACATTAGGCTAATCGGTCTGTATGCCTATGGCAGGGTGTACGATGCTCGCCCTGGTTTGGGAATGAAGACGACCTTGATCGGTCTCCACGCCAGTGGCAAGTAGTTTCCCGCTAGACATAAGCGAAAGACCTTGATTGAGTGTGCACTTGAAGATATATTGAAAAAATGCACACTGTTTGGAATAATCTTGTGGATTTAAATGTGGGGGGTTCTATTCTGCCTGCGATTGCAAAAAAACAGAGATCATATTTTTAGTTTTTATTTAATTACCGTAGAAGCTCGATTATCCGGAACAACGTGGGACAAACCTCTTCCGGATGATCGAAATTCCGGATAACCCAGAGAATTGAAACGAAAACCCTAGTTACAGTTGATCACTTTATTTATTCAATACAAAATTAGAAAAATATTTATTGTGAATATAAGACGACACTGAAGCCTGTTTGAGCCTAGTAAGACGTTTCTTGCTTCTTAAAAGCAAGACAATAACGGAAACTTGTTCGCCTTCATTTTGTGAGACAAACTGTAAGATCAGAATTAGTGAATTTTTCCTGATAATCAGCGCTCAACTACTGTGCAAATTTTTCCTGATCGGCATCTTCACAGCCGTTTATGTTTTTCATGAGATCATAAAGAGTTTCAGTCTCACCTGGAACATATACTTCGACTGCTACATCAGGATCTATAATGATTTTCGGCCAAGATTTTTGGAGTGTGAACTCTGATTTTATTCCAAAAATCAGCAATCCAGTAAATTACGTCTTTTAAATAGATCTTCACGGAATCGATCAAACTGCACCGTTCTTCTTCTATTGTTTCCAAAATTCTTTCCAATAAAAAACGACGATAATTTCGCTTTAAGTTTTCTAACACTCCTTGATCCATTGGTTCGAGCAAAGCTGTCACATTAGGAGGAAGAAATATAATTTTTATGTCTCCACAAGCAAATTTTCGTTCGAATGAGAGGGCACATTGTCAATTAGTAAAAGCACTTTTCTGTAGCAGCCCACATTTTTAATAAAACTCTAGCAAAACTTCTTCGAAAAACCAGTTTTTGAATAAATTTTGATCTATCCATGTATTATTTTGGTGTCTATAGTAGACTGGCAAGACATTGGAAGGTATGAATTTGATTGCTCGAGGTTTGGGTAATTTACCAACACACATCAGGGGTAGCTTATACCTTCCTGAATAATTACTGCATGCAAGAACCGTTATACGTTCTTTACTCCTTTTATGCACCGGTGCACCAGATTATTTTTTCGAGGCTATGGTCTATGTTGGCAACATTTTATAATTAAGCCCAGTTTCATCGCAGTTGTATATTTCATCTGCAGATAGTTTTTCGCCACAAACTTTCAGTTGGTGGATGCCATGTCTTTTTTCGACCTTGCCAGCCAATCTTCACTAGCAGTGAAGGTGTCAGGTGCTTCAATTACTGGAAACTCTTCACCTATATTTATAGCTTTTTGTTGTAAAATTAACTCTGATAAAGGCACTTCTTTGCTCTTTTGTTGAGTAAATCATGAGTAAAAGGCATCTTAATTTTTTTTTGTCTTTATCGTTTTCTTCTGAGGGGCCGGAGATGTCAACACGCTGCACTACTTTTCAATTTTCTGTCTATTTTTGCTCCAGTCGCCAAAAGTACTAATGCCAACTCCATAGTCCACAGTTACTTTTAATAATATGTACATTTTTATTGAGCAATAGACAGTTTTGTATTTCATACATCACATAACATGTAAGGTACATACCTTTTCTAACTATTCTCCTTTATCCAATCGCTTTGTAGCATCCAATATTTTCTCTAAAGGAATCACTATTCTTTTTCTTTTTCTTAAATTCTTCGGTTCTTGCAATTTGTTACACTTGATATGGATTACACAGGGTGAAACGTTGAACTGATGAATTTAAAAGTTTGCGACCATAAGACGCTTTTATGACTAGTCAAAAGAAGTTTTTGTTACAATTTCCAAGAATCAAAGAAACAATAATCCGTTTTATTGGAACATTCCAGATAAAACGAAGACCAAGACGCAATAGTTCCGGATAAAATGGAGAAAAAGGATTCCGGATAATACGGAATTCTGGATAACCGGGTTCCCGATAATAGAGCTTCTACTGTGCTTAAAATTGATGAATATTAGGGGTACATCGCATTCACAAGCTTATTTTAGAATATTTGTCAAGGATTCTTAAACTAGCGGTAAGCGTATTCTTTCTAACTGATTCAGATGATGCCAAACTAACCTCGAAATTATTTTTAACAAATGCTACAGAAATTATTTAAACACAACATACCGGAAGAGGGCGGTATAAATGTTAGCATCGAGGTATTTGAAAACTATTGCACATCCATGCATACTGTCAGCGTATGAAATGTGTAAAACATATTGAAACACTTTTTGTGAAAGAATTACCTGTGTTGCCTTAATGTTGTAAAAAATAAGGTTTGTTTTCAGCTGCGTGTTTTGAGTTTGAGAATTAGGCGAGAGCTGAGCTTTGGCCAGTTGTTAGACCACTACCAGATATACATTCCCTGTCCCCTGTGGTTTCCCCGTAGTGCCCCTTTGAACTTCACATTCGGAGACTAGAAAACTACTTTACATATCGGTAACAAATAGTCGTATCGCTGAATTGTTTTCGGATTTATCCTAAAAGCATGTGCTAGAAAATAGTTTGCAACCCGACCGTAGTGTATACCGTGGTGTATACACTATTTTTTGCACTACCAAACGGCTTAATACCTAAATTCCCAACAAATTTCGAAAATATTTTAACTGTCAACCTGACAATACAGCTCTCTGAAACTTCTTTGTGGCGTGAATTCATAATTCATATTCTTATATGGGTATTTCGCCACTCTGCAAATTAAAATATTAAATAACGAAAATATTAACAACGAACGTTTCGAGGGACAATCTGCCCTCGTTATCAACGATTAACAATTAAAACGAAGAAGAAACTTATCTTTTTTTCACTGGAAGGAAAAACGACCAACCTCCAATGAATTTTTTTGACATTGACGTTTGTTGATATCTATACCTACTTGATCTCATCTTTAAGAATCGATAGCCAACTATTGTCTAAAAATATTGAGAAATACGACACGCATTTTTCTTCGTTAAGTAAAATATATGCCGTCTCTTTAATTTTACGTTTAGTTGACATCGATTCTTTAGACAAGATCTTTGTGTTTTGCCATTGTATTTTATGGTTTTCATCCCAAGCATGTTCTGCCAGCTTAGACTTATTGAATTGATACGTTTTCATAATATTTTTATGTTCTTTAACTCTAACTGCTAAAGGTCTGGATGTTTCACCGATATAATATTTCCCGCATTCACAGGGAATACTATATATACAGTTTCTTGAATGTTGTTCTTCGTTGAACGGTTTAGTTTTTGTAAGAACTGACCGCAAAGTATTCATCGTTTTGAATACCGTCCTAACATTGAATCTATTTCCAATTCGTCTAATTTTGTCAGATATGCCTGGAATATATGGTATAGTTAGAGTATTATATTTTTGAGTGTCATTCCGTTGTATGTGAAATACCCATATAAGAATATGAATTATGAATTCACGCCACAAAGAAGTTTCAGAGATTATCTTAATCAAAGGTATGGGCCTAACATAATTAGTAACTTCCGAAGTTGGGAAACACTTTACAAGAAGCTGGCACACTCTGAAAATAGTATAACTTTCCTATGTCGTTGTAGAAATAGCTGTATTATTCCAAAAGGGTTTAGACTCAAAGCACCTTATGTAAGTGCTCGTTCTAGTAATATCATGAAAAGAGCGAGGGAAGCTCTAGTTAGAGAGAGAATACAATTTCACAGACATAACAAAGTGATATTATTTTCTGACATAAACAAACTGGAACAGGTGATGCAAAGGGATGTACGGGAAGACGATTTCAATCGTATGTACATGTACAACTCTATTAGTAATACCTACATCAAAACACACACAGAGCAAAAACGTACACATTTAAAAAAGTACCAACACCTCATACAAGAAAAACACACAATTGAACTAAATACACTAAAGAACAGTGAAACTTTTTTAAATAAAACTGTAGTTAATCTGTCTTCTAAATAACTAAACGCCACTGACAAATTAGTTCTTGGCAAAGGACTCAACTACGCAGTGGCGCCAAAACGAATTAATAAACTTGATTTAGTTACAGCTATAGAAGAGACTTGTCAAAAACTTCCAGAAGACATTAGACAGGAATACAGAATTAGAAACAAAATCATACTAGAACGACATTACACAATCAGACAAAATATATCCAAACAAGAAAAACATTCACTACACACACTAAAAACCGATAACACAATTAAAATTCTATCTGCAGACAAAGGCAACGCCACAGTAGTACTTGACACAACCACATACAACGAAAAACTTTTAACACTAATTAGTGAGGGACAATACACTAAACTAAATAAAGATCCAACACATACAATAGAAACAAAAATATACAGAACACTTTACAAACACAGAGAACAATTTACAGATTTTGTAAGACGTACACTAACACCGCACTACAGTAAACCACCACATTTTTATGGATTACCAAAGATACACAAACCAAATGTACCACTTAGGCCAATAGTTAGTTCTATAGGTTCTCCTTGTCACAGTTTAGCTAAATATTTACTTAAGATACTGACTCCTATATCAGGAAATACAGACACGTATATAAAGAACACGCCCCATTTCCTTGAAAAACTTAAAGAAGCAAACATAAACACACAACACTTAATGGTTAGTTTCGAAGTAGTTAGTCTCTTCACTAATGTTCCAGTAGACAAAACACTCAACATCATTAAACATAGGCTACAAAACGATAACACATTACATACACGAACAACATTAAACGTTGGTACCATTATGGAACTTTTAACACTATGCATTAAAACGACATACTTTCAACTAAACAATGAATTTTACCAACAAGATTTCGGGATGGCAATGGGTTCACCTTTATCTCCCATTGTTAGTAACATTTTTATGGAAGACTTTGAACAACAACATGTCTACACGTACACCAACAAACCAGTAGTTTGGTGGAGATATGTCGATGATGTTTTTGCAATTTGGCCTCATGATATGGATGAGGTGGACAAATTTCTTGGACATATTAACAGTAAAGAAACCTCCATCAAATTCACATTAGAAACAGAGCAAAACAATCAGTTACCCTTTCTTGATACACTAATCACACGCACAATAAATACTTTTGAAACATCAGTATACCGTAAGAAAACCAATACTAATAGGTACTTACATTTTAATTCTAACCATCACAAAAACATAAAGACAGGCGTTGTAAAAAGTCTCTACGACAGAGCCAAAGTTGTTTGCTCTTATGATAAAATTTTCAAAAAAGAGAAAGAATTTATTATTAATGTTTTACAAGATAATGGCTATCCAGAGACTCTTGTTCGGAACATTTTCAATACACGAAGCAATGCCACACACATACAAAGGAATGACACTCAAAAATATAATACTCTAACTATACCATATATTCCAGGCATATCTGACAAAATTAGGCAAATTGGAAATAGATTCAATGTTAGGACGGTATTCAAAACGATGAATACTTTGCGGTCAGTTCTTACAAAAACTAAACCGTTCAACGAAGAACAACATTCAAGAAACTGTATATATAGTATTCCCTGTGAATGCGGGAAATATTATATCGGTGAAACATCCAGACCTTTAGCAGTTAGAGTTAAAGAACATAAAAATATTATGAAAACGTATCAATTCAATAAGTCTAAGCTGGCAGAACATGCTTGGGATGAAAACCATAAAATACAATGGCAAAACACAAAGATCTTGTCTAAAGAATCGATGTCAACTAACCGTAAAATTAAAGAGACGGCATATATTTTACTTAACGAAGAAAAATGCGTGTCGTCTTTCTCAATATTTTTAGACAATAGTTGGCTATCGATTCTTAAAGATGAGATCAAGTAGGTATGGATATCAACAAACGTCAATGTCAAAAAAATTCATTGGAGGTTGGTCGTTTTTCCTTCCAGTGAAAAAAAGATAAGTTTCTTCTTCGTTTTAATTGTTAATCGTTGATAACGAGGGCAGATTGTCCCTCGAAACGTTCGTTGTTAATATTTTCGTTATTTAATATTTTAATTTGCAGAGTGGCGAAATACCCATATCATATAAATAAAGGAGAACGATCCAAACGTGTGTGTCACGACAATTGCAGACGCGATGTCCCCATTTGCGTTTACATGCATTTCACCGTCGCCTCGATTTCGCGACCGGGGCGAAGCCCCGAGTGTCCCCCTGGAGAGGGGCGGAGCCCCCAGGGCCCCTTGAAGAAGAGCGGAGCCCCGATGGCTCCCTTGGAGAAGGGCGAAGTCCCGGGGGCCCCCTTGGAGAGGTGCCGAGCGCTAAGGACCCCCTTGGAGAGGTGCGAAGCCCCGTGAGCCACCTTGGAAAGGGACGAAGCTCCGGGGCTCCCTTGGAGAGGGGCGGAGCCCCGTGAGCCCCCTTGGAGAGGGGCGAAGCCCCGGGGCCCCCTTGGAGAGGGGCGAAGTCCCGAAGGACCCCTTAAAGAGAAGCGGAGTCCCAAGGGCCCCTTGGAGAGGGGCGAAGTCCCAAGGGCCCCCTTGGAGAGGGGCGAAGTCCCGAAGGCCCCCTTGAAGAGAAGCGGAGTCCCAAGGGCCCCTTGGAGAAGGGCGAAGTCCCGGGGGCCCCCTTGAAGAGGTGCCAAGCGCCAAGGGCCCCCTTGGGGAAGGGCGAAGCCCCGAGCGCCCCCTTGGAGAGGGGCCGAGTCCCGAGGGCCCCCTTGGAGAAGGGCGAAGCCCTGTGAGCCCCCTTGGAGAGGGACGAAGCTCCGGGGCCCTCTTGGAAAGGGGCGAAGCCCCGGGGCCCCCTTGGAGAGGGGCGAAGTCCCGAAGGCCCCCTTAAAGAGAAGCGGAGTCCCAAGGGCCCCTTGGAGAGGGGCGAAGTCCCAAGGGCCCCCTTGAAGAGAAGCGGAGTCCCAAGGGCCCCTTGGAGAGGGGCGGAGACCCGATAACTCCCTTGGAGAAGGGCGAAGTCCCGGGGGCCCCCTTGGAGAGGTGCCAAGCGCCAAGGGCCCCCTTGGAGAAGGGCGAAGCCCCGAGCGCCCCCTTGGAGAGGGGCGGAGCCCCAAGGGCCCCCTTGGAGAGGGGCGAAGTCCCGAGGACCCCCTTGAAGAGAAGCGGAGTCCTGAGGGCCCCCTTAAAGAGAAGCGGAGTCCCAAGGGCCCCTTTGGAGGGGGGCGGTGTCCCCGAAACCCCAAAGGCCCCCTTAGAGAGGGGCGGAACCCCTGGAGCCCCGTGGGCCCCTTTAGAGAAGGTCGAAACCCCTGGAGCCCAGTGAACCCCTTGGAGAGGGGCGGTTTTCCGAGGGCCTCCTTGGAGAGGGTCGAAGCCCCCTTGGAGAGGGGCGAAGCCCCCGGGGCTTCCTTCTTTGGCCTTCTTTGGTCTAAGCCTAAAACTGGTGGTAAATTGAATAGAATAGACCGCGCAATAGTGCGCGCAGCCCCGTTTATAAGATTATAAATTAATACAGCTCTTTAAAACGTCAAAATTAAAATAGTCATATTTGGTAACTTAGCAATTTATTAGTTACCACGGTGAAAATTGTTTATTTTACTTTCTCTCCCGTGGTGGAGAAAATCAACTGCACGACCTAAAAATAGGCCAATAACGGTGCGTTCTGAGACTAGTAGTGCAAAAAATAAGTTACAATATCATAGAGTTTTAATTACTTACAGTATATGCAGTCAAAATCTACAAAAAAGAACAGATCCACTCGCCAAACGGAGTGTCATTAACTTCCAGAAAGACAGGTGAGTGGTAACATGACAATCCATTGCAGTTTCCGCTTATTGCGGAGCAATTCAAGCCTGCCTTTTGCTTCCACGATATATTCCACATACTGACTTTCAGCTGCAGGATACGAGGCGTAGAAGATCATACAAGGCAAAAGGTATTGAACTAACAATAGGTCTTAATACTTTCTTCTTTTGTCTATGCCTTTTTACGTATTCTATCTTCTATCGTCATTCAGTTGTTAAAAGTTTATTTCCTAGCGAGTTTTGAACATGCAATAAACCCTCAGCCAATGTTAATGAGACGCGTATAACGTGTATATGTATGTGTTTGTTGTGGGAGTTTCGTAAGAATTGGGAAACAAAACTATTGAGTTTCGTTTAATGACTTAGACTTAGAAAACTCAAAATCATTGAGTTGATAAAATCGTCACCTGAAGCTGAGAACCAAGCGAATATTTTATTCAAGTAGGAATTCTACGTAAAGAACTGTTTACCAATGAGGGCAATTTAATCTTTCTTGTATGAGATGAGTAAATACTCAAATTTGAACGAAGCTTGCTACTTCCGCTTGACAACTCTAACTAAAGGTCAGCATTAAGATAAAATTTTGACTTCGCGAAACTGCCTCACACACCAAACGCGTCTCATCAACATCGTTTGAGAACGCACCGTCGCGAGTCGCCAGGGAAAAAATCTAGCAACTAAATGAAGATGGAAAATAGAATACGCAAATCAGGATGTACACAAAAAGAAAACGCCTAGTATCCTGTAGCTATAAATCAGGAAGAGAAGAATATTGTGGATGCAAAAGAGCGGACTTGAATTGCTCCGTAATATGTAAGCACTGCAATGGATTGTCATGTCACTACTCACATGTATTTTTAAAAGGAAATGACTCTTTCTGTGGCGAGGGACTTTGTATGTATTACCGATTTTGACTGTAGATGCTGTACATAATTATATATATTTATGCATTTAGGGGATATGAATAGGTTTTTCCCTGAGGTTGACATGATTACAGACCAAGTCAACCAAAGGTAAAGAACATGAATATCTCGGCCGTGATGCATACAATATTTTATTTACTAGTATATTAGTAATAATATTATGACATTTTAAAATGAGATAAGTACATTTAAAATAAGAATATGTAAGTAATATCAAGGATTGCCTCAATGTATAGTTGCTAAGACGTTGCTTGTATTTGCATGGTTACCATGAGATTGAGTGAGAAATAATTAGAAAAATCCCTTGGAAGTTGAGTAGCTTCTCATATTTTGTATCTAAGGCAAAAATGAACAATATCATGTTGTTAGTAAATAAAAACTGTATCGTCTTGTAATTTAATTTGTCATTTTTAAAAAAGTTACAAGGATAAAACAAAACTTTGAATTTTAATATTAAACTAATTTTTTTTCGATTCCATTAAAATTAAGAAAAATATGTGGATGATATGGCAAACTTAAACAAAAATATTTTTGTAGCACATTCTTTTAGGACAAAGTCAAAAGAAACACATTGTTACGACTATTGGTCCCCGACATATAACGCAGTTTTCTAAAGTCTGCGAATGTGAAGTTCTAAGGAGCATTGAGGGGAACCGCAGGGTAGAAGGGCGATTAGTTTTGTGAACATTTATCTCTTGTAGTGGTCTAACAACTGACCAAAGTTCAGTTTTCCACTAGCTATTTCCGGGCCTTCCCTTAATTTCCTGGGCTACGTGGTGCAAATCAATGATTGTCGAGGCGCGACACGCGTACAACTCAGAACATGCAGCGGCAAATAAATCGTATTTTTAACAAAAAATAAAGCAACACAGGTAATTCTTTCAATATAAGTTTCTTCATTCTTTTCTACACATTTCTTACCTGGAAGTATGCATTTAGGTGAGATAGTTTTCGAAATACCTCGATGTGGAAGTTTATAACGCGCTTTCCTTCTCCGCTTTCTTTAAACAATGTCTGTAGATCTTGTTATCGTTACAAAATTCAACCGCGTTCAAGATTTTTCGTAATGCAAATTTATTCATTTAAACTACAATTTATGAAACATGATTTACGTGATACTTAACGGCCGGCGGCCGTCACTGTGTAAAAATGGAAACACAATATACAATTTCCTGGAGAAATAGAAGAAAAATACAATAATAAATAAGTTAGGAAGAACAGTATTCTGCAAAAATGAGAATGGAAAATTATTAAGTGCACAAGAAGAAGTAAATAAAAAATGTGCAGAATGCTTCAAAGCTTTATTGAATAAAGATAATCACGTAGTCTCTTTTTCTTTACACGATAATTAAATGTTCCAACTCATGGATTTTGTGTGTTTATTGGTTTCAGTTATATGTAAGTTTGAGGGTCCCGGGTAGTGTAGCCTGAACAAGCGTCCACGTTCGAGCAGTAGAGTTAAGCAACGCTCTTTCTGGTCAGAACTTGGATAGGAGTTCCATGGCTGCTTCTCTCGGCGCCTCGTGATACGGCTGTCACGGTAATAGTTGGTCCCGGATGTCATAATAACATCATGGCAGTCGTTAGTGGGGTTGGAAGTCCCCATAAAATGTACAGCGACGCCTATAATTGGCCTAACGGCTGTTGGCTGAGTACCAATATAAAATAAAATATGTAGTTGGAATAATTAAAAATGTAACCTCATAATTAAAACCCGGAAGTTCAAGCACTAAAAATGTTTAAAATAGACAGTAAAAATAGGCATAACATTTTTACTTTCAGATTTTTTAAATGTGCACGAGTTGTGATATGTACTGGAACTGATAAATCGATCACGACAAAGTTCCAAATCAAACTGAAGCTAAAGTTACTAAACTCCAATATTAGGGATTGAAAACAATGTCTTAAAGCCTAAAACTTCTCAAATAGGAGAGGCCGATGCCCCTACAGCCACGATGTTTCTAACAACGCTAAAGACGAATGTGTAATATAATTATTTCTGTATAACAATAATGGTGAGGCACTAACACCCCATGAAGGAGCTTGGCCTGCAAGGCGGAAGGTCTTTCGTAACAAATAGCTTTATAGCAAGTTTACATAAATTATGTATGGAATTCCAGAATTGCCGATGCGTTTCAATAATGCAGTGTAACTGATTTATATGAAAACTTGCTTACTTTCGAAAAGAAACTGTGCCATTGTTGCTTCGCAAAGACATAGAATTACATATGTAAAAAAATAATATGTGGCACAGATACAAAAGTATTATTCAATTTTATGAATCTGAATATAATGGAGAAAATATAAGAAAGGTGTTACGTTAACTTTAGATAGATTGATTTTTGAAAAGAACCATTGAATATTTGTTTACTCCACATCGAACGAGCAAATGTTGTATGTGTCATTATTTAGGGACCTGTAAAGGTTTTCTATTTTTACTGTGCCGTTTTATTGTAAAGGTAGGACCCAGTAGTAATAGGAACTGCATACAGCAGCTTATATCTATCATAATAGTACTAGTAACAGTATCACTTTATTGTTTTCCTCTTTTACGACTTGAATGATCAATTTATGTAGTCAAAACTTTCTCTGCAGTTTTTAAGAATGGTTAATCATTTTGCAACCCACATTCACGTAAACTTGAAGTGTCGTTATGATCCTTCTACCGGGTGTCTTAATAAGAATTATATCTAGTAGGTCTTGAATTTTGTTTGCGTGTAAATTTTGATGTCCGTTGGATTATTATTGATATTGTATTATGGGAAATTCAAAGCATACTAGACGTAATTCTTGTTAAGACAGACGGTATAATGCTATAAGTTTATAAGCTTCTGTACTATCTTTTATTATTAGTGCCCTCGTTTAAAAGACGAAAGAAGTATTGAAATTGCGCAAAAATTACTTTTCGAGATTTCTTCAGATCTTCACGTTTCATGGTCTGTAGATGCCTATTGTCGGTATAACTCAAAAATTATTTGTTGGAGGAAGACAATATTTTACTTGCAGATTATGTGTCTACCTGCCATGAAATTGAGAAACTTTCGGGCAAATATATGCAGAGTGAGCAACTTAAATAGAAATAAAATGTTTATTTTTTCTTTAACTGAGAAATAGATAAAAGTAATAATTTGCACATAGCACAGAATTTATCCTTGACGAAAATGCTCCCAATAGAAACAGGGCAAGTGTTGTAAAAGAGACAGAAAGGGTGAACGATAAATGCGTTCTCTTTAAGGCAACCGTATCGGCCAGATGCGAGTGGTCCTCTAGCAAACGGGCGAGTTGCTTGCAGGCTACTGCGAAGCGGTGAAATCGCATTCGCAGGAGCTCAAGTTCAAATCGCATTCGGTAATGTTTTTTTTTTAAATTTGAGAATTGGTGTAGTTCACATTATCAAATATTTCCTTTTACTGTTTTAGTATTATTAGGATCGTTAATATATTTTTAATCCTAGTTATCTTTGGTTTTTAAAATTGTTTAGTGTCACAATGTCCACCGGGGAGAGAAGTACTGAATAAAGCCCTTTGCAGATACACTAGAAGCGATAAATTACATCCTACGAAGGAAAACAGAATACTTTGATTTTTTATTTAATTCTTAGCTTTAAAAAATATTTGTAAACTAATAAAAGATGAACTGGAATGTGAAACTATTTTCAAAGTATATTTTATGAAAGGATAAAAGATTAGAAGCATACAAAAATACATATCAATTATTAGATAATTATGCTTTTCAGTTGTTTTTGATGTACAGGTTATATTACTAAAAATAAACAAATACATTTTTAAAATTTTTACATATCTCATAAGAGCATTAATTCTTTCCGGAAATTTTTTGAGTGCGTTCCAACAACGTCGTATTAATTTACCCGAGCTGGACGCGAGGGCAAATTAGGACGTTCTTGGAATGCACGAAAAATAATTTCCGGATATGAATTAATGCTCGAATGCAGATTCAGTAAGAAAATCGTAACGACACAAACCCTCACAGTTAGGTTGGTCTACCTACAAAAAATTTCCAAGGAATTGGTTACGGCTCGTGAACTAATTTTTCTATTGGCCATTAATGAGTGTCGTACGATTTTCATATAAATCTTGTATTTATATTTTTTATGCCAAAATTTTACCTTTTTTATCACTAGCAATATAAGAAAACAAAAACTTACGAAATGATTAGTTAAAACATCGTTTACAAGCCCACATAAATTATAAAAGTCGGTTGTTACTTCCCTCGTCTAAAAGATGAAGGAAGTATTCTAAGCTAATCGCGAAATATCACCTTCCGTGATTTTTTGAGATCTTCACGTTTTAGGGTCCCTAGATGACGAAAAACGTGTTTTTTCAATTTCGTTTGCCTCTCTGTCCATCGGTCAGTCCGTCTGTTGGCGGTATAGTTCAAAGTATTTGCTGGAGGAAGAAAATATTTTGCATGCAGTTTGTATGTCTACCAGCCTCGAAATTGAATATACTTTCGGTCAAATATATACAGGGTGAGCTCATTAAAAAATAAAATGTTGTCTATTTTGCTTTAACGCAGGAATAGATAAAAGTAATAATTTGCACGTAGCTTGGTTTTTACTCTTAATGTAAATGGTACCGGACAGATGGACTGGATAGAAATATACAGCAATCGACGTGTCCTTTATATAAAGCCAAACGCGACTTAACTGCTCTGCCGACGTGGTGTAGCGGTTAAAACGGGGAACTAGCAACGTTAGTAATCGGATTACACCTGGCTGAACGCATTTTTTATTTTCAAATTGATGTAATTCGCGCGAAGAAGTTTCGTGTAAACCTCTTTACCGATTTGTTTACTTTACTCGATTAAGTCGAAGGAAGAACTCGTAGTGTCGCGAAAACAGTCGAGATATCTTCGGGGTTTATAGATGATAGATAGTCAAGAAACACAAATAAAAATTAAAGAACGAAGGACTCTCAAATCGAAACCAAACCCAGACCAACAGAAACTGCGAGAAATTAATAAAGAAATATCAAAAGCGCTGAGAAAAGACATAAGAAAGTACAAAAATTATAAAATTACTCAAACCATAGAACAAAACAAAAACATGAAAGTCTTGAGAAAACAACTGACAAACGGCAAAAAGGAAATTTGTAAATTGAAGAACAACGAAGGAAACTTGACATCAAACAGAGAAAAAATGGTAGAGATAGTAGAAGAATTCTATAAAGATCTATATACGAACATATACACCTACCCTGATCCCATGACACAAAATTCCGACAAAGTTCAAAATCAAGGATCAGAAGATATTCCTGACATCACAAAAGCAGAAATATATCACTCATTAAAAAAAATGAAAAATAACAGAGCACCAGGAGAGGATGGTGTTGTGGTCGAGGCCATAAAGCTGGGGGGTCCTAAGTTGATTGAAAAAATACACCAACTATTCAATTTATGTTTACGTAATCAGGAAATACCCACAAAATGGAATAATGCAATGATAATCCTACTCCACAAGAAAGGAGATGCAACTAACCTGGACAACTACAGACCGATTAGCCTTCTCAACCACCTTTACAAGTTGTACACAAGAATAATAACATGCAGACTGGAGACCAAACTTGACTACTATCAACCACGCGAGCAAGCGGGTTTCCGCTCCGGATACGGGACAAATGACCATCTACAGTGTCTAAAATTACTGATCGAAAAGACCGTAGAATACAACAGACCTCTGGTGTTG
>OW679199.1:87360064-87438950 GCA_940337035.1 Agriotes lineatus | reverse complement strand
CTGGTGTTGACATTTGTGGACTTCAGAAAAGCGTTCGATACAGTAGAAATGCGCGCAATTCTAAAAGCCCTAAACGAATGCAGAATCGACTACCGATATACAAACATTATTTACAACATCTACAAGAACGCAACAACTACCATACAGCTACATAAAACCACACAAAAGATAGATGTCAAACGAGGAGTCAGACAAGGTGATACCTTGTCACCAAGATTATTTACGACCGTCCTGGAACACGCTTTTAAAACCCTCAACTGGGAAGATAGAGGTATCACAATAGATGGAGAAAAACTCAACAATCTTCGCTTCGCGGATGACGTAGTGTTGGTGACGGACGACTTAGGCGAGGCGAAGGAAATGCTGCAAGAACTGCAGAACGCAATGCAGATGGTTGGTCTAAATATGAATTACAATAAGACTAAAATAATGACCAACTTAATCCCCAGCGAGAACATACAAATAGAAAATAGAGACATCGAATATGTTAGAAAATATATATACCTGGGACATGAAGTAAGAATTGGCAGGGACAATCAAACATGTGAACTCCTGAGGCGAACCACTCTGGGATGGGCAGCGTTCGGTGGACTCAGGCACATTCTTAAAAACGATAGTATCTCCATTAGTTTAAAGAGAAGAACATTTAATGCGTGTGTTCTACCAGTTCTCACCTATGGAGCGGAGACTCTAACCCTCACTAAAACATCTGAAGAAAAAATACGCATCACTCAACGTAAAATGGAAAGATCGATGCTGGGAATAGCGTTGAGGGATAGGGTCAGTAACGAAGAGATCCGCCGAAGAACGAAAGTGGACGACGTAATAGAGAGAATAGCTAAAGCAAAGTGGAGATGGGCTGGCCATGTGGCAAGGCAGAACGATGGCCGATGGACGAAAAAGATAATTGAGTGGAGACCAAGATCAGATAAGCGAAGTCAAGGAAGACCACCTACCCGATGGACAGACGACCTAAAAAGAATATCAACCAACTGGATTGCAACTGCACAAAATAGAGAGACGTGGAAGCATCTGGAGGAGGCCTATGTTCGACAGCGGACAAATTGTGGCTGATTGATGATTGATGATGATGATGATGATGAAAAATAGGTTTTCTAAATTCCGTCTGTTTGTCTTGTCCTACTGTCTGTATGTACGGCTGCTCATCTCTCCGTTTATCCATTCGTCTGTCTGTTGTCGGTATATGTCAAAAACTATTTGTTGGAAGAAGACGATATTTTGTATGCGGATTATAGGTTTATTTGTTTCGAAACCGAATATACTTCCGGTTAATTAATACACGGTAAACACCGTAAAAAAATAAAATGTCTACTTTTGCTTGGATTCAGAAATAGATAAATATAATAATTTGCACATAGGTCAGAAATAGGGTGAACATCGTAGAAGGGGCAGAAAGGGGTAGTCAGCGCAACGGAAATGTGTAGCAATCGCCGCTCACTGCAGCATAGCAGGCAGGAATGTACAGCAATCGTTCGACTTTTTTGTCTTACTACAACAAATATTTTCCTCTTTCTTGCGCTATTATCCTGTTCATTTAATCATTTGAATTTTTACGTACTCTAGAAACTGTTTTTCCAGCTGTTCCTCGGTGGACCTACCGATTTTCTGCCATGGGGTTTACTAGTTCGGGCGTTCTTCACTATCCTTCATTCATTCTGTTAATGTGCTCGTTCCACTGATTTCTTCTATAGATAATCTAATCTGATATTTTAGTATTGGAGATTCTATCCGATCTTGTTTTTTCCAGTACCCTTGGTAGTATTATTATTTATGCAGCCCACAACTCTATTAGCCTTCATTATCTGATCCCTGGTTTCCTGTTCTATTTGATTATTGCTAGTTAACAGCACTCCCCTAGGTATTTTCCTTTCATTTTTGTTTTATAATCAGCTTTTCCATCTCCAATTTACATTTCATTGGATCTTTAGCGATTGTCATTGTTTTTGTCTTTTTGCTAGATACGATTATATTCATATTAAACTCCTTATTTTGTTAAAAATAGATTCATTAATCTCTGCAAATCGTCATCATTTTCTGCCACCAGTATGGCGTCGTTTGTATATGCTTCTATATTATATGCGTTTCTACCCATTTTGTACCCCTTCAGGTTTTTAATTGTTTTTATTAGTTCGTCCAATATCATATTAAATAATAGAGATATAACAAATCTCCATGTCTTATCCCTTTTTTCATCCTTGTTGGTTCCGTTGTTTCACCGTTGCACTTTATTTTGATGTTGCTGCCAGTATATATTTCTTGTATTAACTTTATTAGATCGACTGGGATTTTTCTTTGTTCTAATACCTTAACGGCGTCTATGCAGATCAATAAAGCACATATATGCAGTTCTATTAAATTCAATCGCTTCCTCTGTTATTTGTCCCACTACAAATATTATATCAACACAAGACCTTCGTCTACAAAACTCTTGCTGTTCTTCTTCTAGATTTGCTATTGCATTTAGTTTATTAGTATGCATCTTATTTGTTAACTTTAATGGTGCGTTTAACAGGTAATAAACCTCTGTAATTTTCCGGGTTTGCTTTATTTTCTTTTCTGAACATAGTAATTAAAATACTAGTTTTTCATGCTCGTGGTATTGTCTGTGTTTTTATAATCTTCCTTAACAATTCCGTAATTTTCGTTGTTAGAACTGGGCCGCTATATTTCAATAACTCGTTTGCTATGTTATCTTCTCCCGGGGCCTACCTATTCTTCAGTTCTCTAACTGCCTCTCTCACTTCTTCGTGTATTATTTCATCAGGGATTTTATTTACCCTGTTCTTTTGTATTACCATTTAGACTATCACCTGCTTCAAATATGGGTGAAATAGTCTAGTCAAGTTTTTGTTTCAATTTTCTGTATTGTAATATATTCCCTTATCTCATTCCTCTGGTTATTCTGCTGCCCTCTGTAGTAGAGATGGACGCGTGACGTGAAAACAGCCGGGCCACGCTGGTTCACGGCGAGTCCCGTCGTGAAAGCGAGTAATATTTGAAAATCGTGCCGTGAACGTGAGTGAAAATTTTCAAAGCGTGATTCACGTTTCACGTTAAATGTTTAGTAACGAATAAAAGACTGCAGCGTGCCCCGCTCCCCACCTATATGGATGTTCTAGAGCTGGAGCGGGAGGTCATTGTACTTCTGTGTGGCAGCCTGTAGCGACGGAGCTTCGCACCTGTGTTGTGTTGTAAATGTTGTGTCTACAACCAATCGCATGTATGCGACCAAGTAGGACTTACGTTTAGTTCCTCGGACGTAAAAATACTTTTAAGCCTATGAATTAGAAGTGTTGCCTAGCAATATATACCTTCTTGTATTCGTATCAGTAAGGGAAACGTCAATTCCAATGACAGCTTTTCGTATTAAACGTGTAGATACTGAACGTAGTATACTCAAAATATTTATTCAGTAACTAATACATGCGTTATGTCAGAATGACAATATCAACTAAAAACTAAACTATGTTGGTTTTCATGACGCGACGCCAAGGCTCCTACAGTGCTCCCCCCCTAGCGACAGCGGTGTACGTACAGAAACGCACGGGACGTTGACGAGTACGATGGGGCCGGGAAGTAGAGGGAACAGGAACAACAGATTTTGTTGGAGTGTCAGGAGCAGCTTTAGCGGTAGACGTAGTTGGTGGAATAGGGGCAGTTGGTAAAACAGATGGAGGTGCTAACCTTTAACAAGCAGCTTGAAGACTTTACCCATTCTGCTCAGCACACGGAAGGGTCCTTCAAATGGGGGTTGTAGTGGAGGTTTTACAGCATCTGAGCGGATAAAAACATGAGTACATGTAGCAAGATTCTTGTGCACAAAAGTTTTCATTATTCCGTGATCGGCTGCAGTGGGCTTTAATAGCCTGATGGTACGGCGTAGATTGTCCACATATTCATTACCATAGCCGTGAAATACTCTTGAATGTTCGAATAAGTCGCCAGGGAGCCGCAGCGTTGTACCATAGAGGAGCTCGGCTGATGAGCATCCAAAATCCTCTTTCACGGCGGTGCGTAATCCAAGGAGTACAGTTGGCACGGACGTGGAGCATGACACATGAGAGCTGCTTTTAGTGAGCGGTGCCAGCGCTCAATCATTCCATTGCTAGCTGGATGATAAGGTGTAGTACGGAACTTAGTGACTCCTAACAGGTTGGCCAGAGACCGGAATAACTCAGATTCAAATTGCCTGCCTTGATCTGATGTTAACCGAGAAGGAACGCCGTAGCGTGATATCCAGTTCCCGAAGAAAGTCTTCGCTACGGTATCCGCCGACATATCAGTCATTGGAAAAGCTTCAGGCTATCTACTGAACCGGTCGATGCATGTTAGAATGTAGCGAAAACCTTCTGATGGTGGAAGTGGACCGACTATATCGATGTTGACGTAGTCGAAACGATCTTCCGCTAGTGGAAACTTGTCCAAGGGTGCTTGTGTATGACGACCAACCTTACTGCGTTGACATTGGACGCAGTTGCGGGCCCAGGTGCGGCAGTAAGAGTTCATCGATGGCCAAACGTATCGGCGCCGCACCAAACGGACCGAGCTACGAATGCCAGGATGAGACAGGCTATGTAAGCTGTTGAAAAGTGATCGTCGTAGTATACGAGGTACATAAGGACGAGCGCGATCAGTGGAGGTATCACAATACAACTCACAGCCCTTGCACAGGACGACTTCAAGCTTGAGGGAGGTCTTCTTCGATTGTAACAGGTGGGATAACCCTTCGTCTTGCCCTTGAGACACAGCCAAGGTCTCTGGGTCAATATGGGATGGTATCTCGATGGTGCAAAGCCTCGATAACGTGTCGGCCACGATGTTATCTCGACCTGAGATATGTTGAATATCAGTGGAAAACTGCCCGATATAATCCAGATGTCTTAGTTGACGCGGGGAGCATTTGTCAGCTTTCTGCGAGAATGCATAGACGAGGGGTTTGTGGTCAGTGAACAGCGTGAAGTCTCTGCCCTCAACCATATGCCGAAAGTGCTTTACAGCCAAGTAAGCAGCTAGAAGCTCACGATCGTATGTGCTGTACCGCTGCTCCGCAGGCTTGAGTTTTCTCGAAAAGAACCGGAGCGGCTGCCAACTCCCGTTGTGAAGCTGATGTAGCGCCGCTCCTACTGCCAAATCTGATGCATCGACGGACAAGCCAAGACGAAAACTGGTCGACGGGTGTGCTAGGAGTGTTGCAGAAGCGAGGTCATCCTTGCATTTGTTAAACGCTGCAAAAGCAGCATCCGTCCAAACAATCTTCCTGTTGTCTTTCCTCCGTGATGACTTTAAATATTCATTCAAAACAGCTTGATGATGAGCTGCCTGGGGAAGGAAGCGGCGATAAAAGTTTATTATGCCGAGGAACTGACGAAGTTCATGTATCGTAGAAGGTTGCTTGTACTCTAAGATGGTTTCTACGCGTTTGGGTAGCGGTTGAATCCCTACCGCAGTGACCCAGTGACCGAGAAAGGGCACCTCGTTCTGTCCAAAGTGGCATTTGGCCATGTTAATTGTCATGCCAAAGTGATCTAAGCGTTCGAGAACCTGTATCAAGTGCTTTCGATGTTCGTTTTCATCCCGGGAGGCTATGAGCACGTCGTCTATGTACACGAAGACGAAAGATAAATTTCCCAGAACCTCATGCATAAAGCGTTGCATTGTCTGAGCAGCATTTCTGAGCCCAAACGCCATCTTTACAAACTCAAATAATCCAAATGGTGTAATTATTGCGGTTTTAGGAATGTCTTCTTCTTGAATTGGAATCTGATGATATGCTCTATTTAAGTCCAGCGTAGTAAAAATAGTTTTACCTTGTAGCAAGTGCGAAAAGTCTTGGAGATGTGGTAAAGGATACCGGTCAGGGACTGTTGCGGCATTTAAGCGACGAAAATCTCCGCAAGGCCTCCAGGTACCATTTTTCTTGCGAACCATGTGCAATGGACTCGCTCATGTACTTTTGGAAGGGTGGCAGATCCCTGCATCCATCATGAACTGGAACTTTTTTTTAGCATCCTCAAGTTTATCTGGAGCAAGCCGACGAGCTCTGTCGAACACCGGTGGCCCCTTAGTGATGATGTAATGCGTTGTTGCGTGCTTTGCTACTTTAGGGACGATTTCTGGTGGTCGTGTTATAGCCGGGAATTGACAGAGAATATCGTGGTACGTTATATGCTGGTCGAAGGTCTTGATGCTGGGAATTGGACTGCCGACGACAGAACATAGTGAACGGTCAGAAGTTAGTCGGTCAATAAGACAGCAGTTCTTGAGGTCGACTAACAAACCAACATTTTCTAAAAAATCGGCTCCGATGATAGGTTTAGTCACATCGGCCATAATGAAGGTCCACTTGAATAGTCTACGAAGGCCTAGTCCAACTTTCAGGGTTTTCTGTCCGAAGGTCTTGATCACCGAGCCGTTGGCGGCATAGAGGCGATACGAATCTACCGGCAAATTACGTTTCGTTGGAGGAATTACTGATACATCTGCTCCAGTGTCAATGAGAAATGACAACTAGGTGGTCGGGTCGTGTACAATGAGGCGACTAGGGTGCGTGGCAGCATTTGCCTCTAATTGCGGCCACGTCTGCCGTTTCCCTGAATAGGAAATTCACAAGGTAGTTTGCATTGGCGGGCCCGGTTACCAAACTTCAGATGATACCAGCAGTACCGTGTGCTTCGACCTGTCGATGATGGTTGAGGAGTAGGGGAGCGAGGTCGAGACAAACGTGCTTCCAGTCGAGTAATTGTCTGGGTGATGTTGTTCAACTGTGACTGCAAGACTGAGGTACTTGGCTCCTGTACAGTAAGCACTTCGTGGTTTGATACGTCATGAACCTTGTCAGCAATAAGGGCGATATCATCAAGATTGCCCTGAGATACAGCTATAATAGACTGCATCTGGGATGGTTATTTTTTTCCCGAGTTTTTGAGTTTGATTTAATCTGCGTTTCTAGTTTTGTCCTATACAGATACCTCATTCACTGATACTAATTTAAACTTGGTTTCATATATTTTTTTCCGTTTTTCTTCTTTTTTAAAATATTTTTTATCTCATTTTACGAAGAACAAGTCTATGGTCACTACTTTTATGTCCACAGTGACTTCAAAGTCTAATATCTGGGTAAGATGTATTTTACTGTTCGCGACTATGCAATTAATGGTGCTTCTATATCCTCTTGTATTTTTCCAAGTATACTTATGTTGCATTTTGTGATTAAAACATGTATTATTAATTCACATTTCCTTGCTTGTACAAATCACGTCCATTCTTTGTCCGTTGTCGTTTACTGTTTCTTCCTTAAAACGTTGTTTTATACTTGTTATTATGTTGTTACCCACGCTAACATTGAAAACTCTCATTATTATTGTTGCTTCTTCCTTTATAACTTCCAGTGTGTTTTAGAGATCATTCTATAATTTTCCTTTGTTGTACCTGTTTGTTGTCATCTGATGCATATATCTAAATTATGTTAAGATGTAGTTTTCTGTTTTTAGTTTTACCATTACATTTAATATATATTTACATTCTTTTATGTTGTCTTTGTATCTGTTATGAATGAGAAGGCCAACACCCTCTTTTGTCCTTATGTTTTTTATACCCCATTGTAAATAAAGCTTTAGTTATGATATGTTGCTATTCCCTTTTCTTTCCGTTTTCTTTCGGATATGGCACACATATCAATATTATTTGTTTATAATTCTATTATCATTTCCTGGTCTCTGTTGAGCCAAGATCTTATATTCCATGTTCTTATCATTATTATACTTGTCGTTTTCCAATCGTTTCTTCCCTGTTTTCGTCTTCGTATGATCCGTGCTCTTCCGAGGCTGTTTCTATTAGCAACTATAGTTTTACATCCACCCGTAAGTTGCTAACCTTGTTTGCAAATGAAATTTTTTATCGAGGTTTATTTTTCTATGTAAAGATCCATGATGTCACTACACACCAAAGTAAACTTTATTTAACAAATATCAATTAGAAAAACTAATTAGCTATGCACAACCAGCAATAAATTTGAAACTGTAGTTTTATTTGCGCAACTTCCTCTTGACTACTTCCCATTTCATTAACAAACGACAAACACTCATAACTAGCTTTGTTTCTCAACAAAGTTGCGTTTTATGTAAAATTCCGGATTCTGGCCCCTGAACGGTAAATTACTGCCCAAAACTGGATTTAAATTCGTGAATACCATGGCGTTATCTGATTTCCAAGCTTTATTAAAGATTTAACCGTAAATCGGAGATTTTGTGTCAATACATTGCAGCAGTTTGAAGCTAATTGATAAATAAACGAATAAATTAATGAAGTGCTTACAAACCGAGCAGATCGTCAAATGTGCGCCGCAGTCTTGGGTGGTAAATTGTAGGTTATTAATTAATGACGCAACCGCGGTGGAACGGCGTTGCAGCCGCTAGAACTTAATTGCCCACTGGGATTGCGCTTTGCGACAGTTAGGCGATTCTGGAGGATTTCGCGGAATACCCATTGGTTTGGAAGGGCAAACCGTTAGGTGCAGATTAATCAGTTAATTGATAGTTAATTGGACTAGAGCGCCTGTGGAATTTGCAACTAAATCGCCCGATAGTTTTTAATAACGCGATTTGTATACGAGTCGAACCAGCTGTCCTGCTTTTTCTGAATATCGGCACGATAGTTGAAGTGTTTTTTAATTCTAAAAATAAATTCGGCATTTATCATTCTTGCTGGAAAGATAGAGTTTGACTAATTATTCGCGAAGGGGCTTCGCGATAATTTTTTATATGGTAACACATTTAGTAAGATAGAGGTCGGCTAGTTTGTTGATTTTGGCCCCACGACGACGATTGAGTTGCAAAAAGCCTTTCAAATATAGAACTGATCCGAACAACTATGACTATAAATGTGTGAATGTTGTTGCTTTAGAGTGTGAGAACGTGAAAGAGGTTTAGGCAAAGGTAGGTACGACATGGGCAAAATACACATCCTGATTTCGTTGATGAACCGTTCAAACCAGCAATATTTCCGAAAACACAGATCAAATTTTACCTTGAAATAAAATAAAATTGTGAGGATCAATAATAGCTATTTATAACAAGAGCGTAAGAAGGCATTTATGGCATCCGGGGTAAAAATTAGAGCCCATTGCGTAGCCGCCGGCACTAGCACAACAAAAGCCATAAATGCTAGTTACGCATGAGGTGCATACAATATTTTCTGTACAGACCGAAATATTCTCAATGGAAACCATATACATAATTTTTATAAATTTTGCTAACCTACGATGTCATTGCTTGTCAAACTGAGCGGGCTGTAAAGTACGTATTGTTACTTAGCGGACCCTAAAGTACTTTAGGGCCCTTGTGCTGTAAAGTCACACATTATGCCCTTAAATATAGGGTATAAAGTGACCAATTCCGCCAAGTTGTACATAAACAAAATTTATGCAAATTCCAACACGATTTTATAATATTTTGCAGCGCTTTAGGGCACAACTAATAAAAACTACTACTTTGGAGAAACAAATATATAAATTACTTCTAGTTTTTCTTCGAAGAATTTTATTCGCTGATCACGTAATAACTGTACATATTACTCTTTTTACTGTAGTCGAGATAAATGAACCACGCTTTGATACAAATAATGATAGTTGGTTATAGTCTAACTTAAATCTCAGTTTGTAACACTGTGCGCCTTGGCTAGTTTTATGATAATGAATTGTGTAAAAAGTATTTTAGAAATGAGTAAACGTTCAAAGCCAAAAGAAGCAAAGTTATGTTAGGATCGTTGAATCTCTTTTAAGCGTACTACGTCGAGCATTAATTTGAATATTAAATATTTTAGTATGTACTACTTGAAAGTCCTTGCAACCTCCATCATCAACTAGCGAAAGAAGGAACTGCTTTTGATACTTAATACTCTCCAGCAGAATATTTTAGCCAGAGAATTTTATAGCGCTAGCACCAATACATTTGTGCAATGCACTTAACGTCAGCAGAAATGTATTGTTGACAATAAGTGATTGCATATTACATTAACAGTGATGTCCATGAATTAGGGTGCACCACAGCTATAGGAATGATCAAAACCAATTGAAAGTGTCCAGAAGGACTTCGGTTTAAAAATCCAGCCAAAGCCGAAATTCTATATGAGTAAAGAAAACAAACCGCCATAAATTCATGAATCATACTCGAACCTAAGCCGAAGTAACAGAAAAGCCAAAAGAAAACCGAAAAAAGAACAGTAGAACACGTAATTTCGAGACCTAACTAGAATAGATAACTTCTGAGAAATAAAAACCGTGACAGCGAAAAAATCACCGGGCATAACAAAGGGACATTATTCCAAACGGTATGAACGAGCAAACAGAAAAGAATCCTCAAAACCCACAAGCACATTCACAACCCATAATATAACATATCAACCAACCAAAAGTAGAAAGAGAAAAAAAACAATTCGGAGCGGAAACACACTAAAAATTCAATATAGGTAACATACAAAAGAACTAGAAACTTAATCGAAACAAGAGAAGCGAAAACCCGCACGTCGGTTTTCGGTTTTCGCGAAAGATGATTTCGACAATTAAGGAAAGTAGAATACAATCGGTTAAGGACCTAAAGAATAAAAACTCTAGCCGACTTGAAGAAAACTAATGTTTTCATAAGGGAAATAGGGTCCCACACGTTGGGCATCAATTTTGTTTACACCAATTTTAGCAAACTAATAAACGAAATGTAACATTAACGAAAATGAGGAACGTGGTAACTTAATTTATATTGAAACAACTAACACAAATGCAGGAGAGTTGGCCCTAGGCATCAGCAAAGGTGAATTAATCAATAAAGGCACCAGGTTTAGTAATTTACCAAGTCAGGCTTTGTTGAAACACTCGGAGCGGACGGGCTACACAGTATATTGTGGTATATTAATAACATACGGGTCCCATAAGATAAACGACTGACGGTCGAATTTCGTTTATACTAATTCTATTCCCATAGCCTGCGTAGAGTAGTTTTCGCTGATGGGCTTCACTCGGCGAGCCCAGGAGTTTCCATCCGGAGTGCGCAAAGTGCGTCGCTAGGCAGGCGATAATGGAAAAAACCTTATTTTGACGGTTGTGCTGGATCTCGGATCGTAGTAAATTTATAATTTTAGTATCATTCAAGAAACAAGAAAATATTCGGCGTAGTGAGAATGTATAAGCGTGGAACCCATTCTCAAAAAAATAAGTGGAATGAAGATATTAAGAACAAGATAAGGGTGCACGTTAACAGATTTACAACCTGCGAACATCACTAAATTCCAAGGCCTGCTTAAAAAATCTTGCCTCGCCATATAACCCTAAAAACTAAAATATATCAGTTATGACGTGAAGAAACAGAATTATCACAAGCAGAGCCGCGGGCTGTATATTGATCGATATTTTATTCTATGAATTTGTTCTAAATTCTGAGGCCCGCTATACCTGCGACGATCTGAAAACTCAAATACTTATTCCAAATCGTCTACAGAAAGAGCTAAATCTGAAGCAATACTGAAAAGTGAAGCTGAAACTACTAGTCTACTAGAAGAAAAAGATAAAGAGTAAGACAGCCCTCGCATTAAAAACTGTAAAATTTTATTTCTTCAATGTCTGGTTATCCTTTTCTTAGCTATACTTTAATGGTCTTCTATCCAAATCCAAACATAAAAAAGAAAACCTTAGTGGTTTGCTACATTTTATATATTTTCGCGAATATTATCAAAGTCTGTCCTCTGCAAACAGATTATGACGTAACATTCTAATCTGATGACGAAGAAAGTGTTTAATATGCGTTAATTTTGTTCATTCTGATAGATTTCATGTTAGAATACCTGTCTACACTATGTTAATTTTTGTCTATGCTATTTACTGATTGGTTTGTATTAGCTATTAATTTGGATTAAGTATGATTGGCTTTCAATTTCGGAATGTTTATAATGTGTTCATTTGGTTAACTTTGTTTATTGCCCTTAATTTGTAAATATTGGATTACCTTTTTAATAAAATCTTTTTTACATTTTATTTACACAATTTTCAGAAAATAACAACTTAATTACATCAAACAAGCGAGTCAAAGGGTATAAGTACTGTAAATTTACAGTTTAATGTATTTTTTGTATATTCTATATTCAGGGTGGTTATAAACTAGCCTATTGTATCACTACTGCAATCTTTCTGAGGCTGTATAGAGTTATTACTTACAAATCGTTTTCGAATGCTCAGATCCATTCTCTTAGAATCAGTAAAATAAAATTTACTTGTCTAGCAAAAATGTGACAACGCTGTTCGGGTATTGGTTGTTGCTATGAAACATGAATAAAGTGTAATAGACATTTTTCGTAATGTTGCAAGATCTAATGTTACCGTTATCTTTGTATTTTTTACAAAAAGAAACTTGGAATATAGGCCATATAAATAGAATATTTTGTTAGCAGTGTAATTAACAAGGAATTTTTAAATAGTAAGATCGTAAATCATGTTCCTATGTTAAATATTTAAAAAAATAGCTTCAGCTGCTAAATTTGAAGGACACTATTGTATTTAAACTGATAAATGTAAAGTGATATTCAAATTTGTTATTAGTTGGTAAATGCCTACAACGTAGCGAACACATAATTGGCTAGTTTTTTACCATCCTGTAGAAGCTATTAAATGCGATGCTTTAAATTTATATTTCAAATTTCGAATGGAAAGCTACATTCTTAGATTATTGGATTGAATTAAAGCGAACGAAACGTTGAGTTCCTCGACCTCAATAATGATACGGTCCAATTCCGGAAGTCGTTGGTTATTTAATGACAATGGCGTGAAAGCCTCCGAAATCATCTGCATAAAAGTAATTTCTGGTTTGTCCATAACATGCTAGTAGAAAGAGGCTAGTTCGCCCCTCCACTTTTAATTGATTCGCGGATTCGCGGTTTAATTCGCGGTTTTGATTCGCGGATTTAATTTCGCGGTTTGATCTAATTAATTTCGCGGTTTGATCTAATTAATTTTCACATGTGCTACTGATTAAATTACGCATTAGCTTCCGATTAAATTACGCGCGGCCATTTTTAATTTGCTTCTGGAATTACACGGCGGCCATCTTGGTTTTCAAGTTCAATTTTTTGAATTTAAACTTCCCGGGGTGTCGGCCATCTTGATTTTCTGCGCGCGTTCTCACGGCTGTCGTTTAAATTTTCGCGGAAATATTTGAATTTTAAACTGATAGATCTATCTCTCTCTTCTGTTCCTTGGTTGTCTCTCTCTTGCATTCACTCGCGGAAATATTTGAATTTCAAACTGGTAGATCTCTTTCTCTCTCTTCTGCTCCTTGGTTGTCTCTCTCATGCATTCACAGAAGGGCTGTTTATATTTAAAAAAATCTCTGAACGACCGGGATTCGAACGCTCTACGTTCGTGTCCATATAAAAATTTCTGATCAAATCGGAAGGGAAGGAATGGAAAATATCGCAAGGAAATATGAAAATCCAGTCGCTATCCCGTACAAAGTAGAGCTGGCGGATGTTAAAGTGGGAACTCTGTTGGATGAACTACCTGGAATATTGAAAAAGCTCCAAGTTGACGACTTCTACCTTATGGATTTGGATATAACACAAGACTTTGCTGGCATTTTTAACAAGATGGATATGTGCGACTACTTAATGACTAATCACAACTTTTGCTTCCAAGGAGAGTACCAGGAAAATTGCAATTTGATTGTAGACAACGATAAAACAGTAGGGATTGACTGTCTAACATGGATAAACTCGAATTGCAGAATTAAGATATATAAAAAATTTATTTGCCAAATTACAAGTCCAGGTGTTAACAAGACAATCGGAAACCATATTATTGACTTTATAAAATGTCCAGATGCACGCTTAAAAGAAACATTTACGTCTTCGTTGGCTAGAGAGCACGGAATTACAAGATTGGGAGCAACAATATACAATTACAAGATAGGTAATGTATTCGACCCTCTGGAGGACTGTTTAAGTGTCTTGGACAGTAACAAGCAGTATTTACAAGATGCACCGTTTTATTCTGTGCCAATCGCTTCTATGTGGATCAAGTTAACAGATAGTGTACAAAAAAGCTGTTGTGTTGTGTTTAACAATGTTTTACAATATGTGTTCTGGGGCAATAAAAATACAAGAAAGTTGACCGGGATGCAAATCACACTGCCAGATAAACAAGTACAGCGCGAGAAAATGATAAACTACGTCCTTTCCGCCTGCAGTTTTAACTATTTACCAGTTAATTATTTAGAAATTGTAGACAGCGACGCACACGAGGATAACATAAACATAATACAAAAGTGCTATATTAAGGCTGGGGAAACATTCTTTTCCAAATCCACAACACTGTTCTCTACGATAGCACCAAATGTAAATATTACTGCCTTGGGATTGGTCGATACGAATAACGTCATTCCGCAGGTTTTCAGAAAAAGAACTAACATAAAAAGCAGGCTTACTCCATATCCACTTAAAGAAATAACTCCACTATCGGCTGTCCATGTATTAAGTGCAAGAAAGCGAAAATTGGAGCTGGAAGAAATAGAAATAAAAAAAAGAAAACTGGATTATTTAGCGAAAACAAACTCGATAAAAGAAGAATACAAAAATTTGCTGTCAAAAGAACAGAAAGTAAAAGAAACGGAGGATAGACTATGCAGTTACTTTAATCAAAACCCTTGGAGCAATCTCGATACTACTGGGCTATACAAGATTTCCGCATTTATGGTAAATACTAGGGGAAAATTTCCGACGGTTGGTGTTCTAGCAGAAAAAGATGGAAGCAAAAGTGTATACTTCTTAAAAGGGTGTTTTAAACGACATCTTATAGATATTTACGCCGATAACAAAGAGAAACTTAGAGAACAGGGATACATTTGTATTCCATTTAATGGATTATATATTGTATGTTTGCCAACAGAAGAACCGTTTATAAAATTTTAAACTAATGGAGTTTCTACGTTTAATGGTCACTCATTCCCCAAAGTAGAGGAAGTTGAATTTTACAGCGGAGAATGGCGAGATCCAGATCGATTAATATACAATCAAGAAGATATGGATCAAATTACTAACATTAGCATGCAGAAACTAAAAGGCAGGTTTAAGATTACACAATGCCATCGTTTGGAGGAACTCCAGGAAGGAACAGAATTAGTTATAACTGGAATTAAACACATAAATTACAGAAACAAAAATCGTTATATTTTACAGTTCGAAAATGTAAAACAGTTGTACGTATCTAATTACTGGTTCGAAAAAGAAATACATGATTTAGATTTAGACTTAAATTATAGAATAAAAATTAAATTGGATAGAATTAAGACTACCATAAGTAAACATAAAGAACGAGTTGTGTTCTGCGTGTAAATTGTACGAATTTTTGTAATTTTTCATCTTGCAAAACAATAAAATGTTTTTTTACCGATTTATTATTTCTCTCTACTAAAATTGAATTTCTCATCGCGATATAAAAAGTTAGACCACGTGGGAAGCCGAAGTCTGCAAGCCTACATGGTCGACCTTGAAAAGTAGCCGAAACACGGTAGCTGAGAGCAACGCAACCCGGCTTTTTTACCTATATGAAATTCAAATATTTCCGCGAGCGAATGCAAGAGAGAGACAACCAAGGAACAGAAGAGAGAGATAGATCTATCAGTTTGAAATTCAAATATTTCCGCGAAAAGTTAAACGACAGCCGTGAGAAGTGCGCGCGCAGAAAATCAAGATCGCCGACACCCGGGAGATTTAAATTCAAAAACTGGGAAATTAAAAATGGCCGCGCGTAATTTAATCAGAAGCTAATGCGTAATTTAATCAGTAGCACATATGTAAATTAAATATCAAACTTCATATGTGATTAATTAGGTCAATTCGCGAATTCGCGGTTTAATTAGAGCATTTGATTCGCGGTTTAATTAGCGGTTTAATTGGTTCAATCAATTTAATCGATCATTTTAATTGACCCAATTAAAAACAAAATGGCCGCTATCCTGTCCACTGTTCTACTCATGCTCATCAACTGCTATTTTCACAGATCTTTCATGGATACAATGCTTCCCACGAAGGTCTCTTTTGAAATTTGGAAAGAGGATAGCTCAGGAGGATGATTTATTTGTTGAGCTGCAGAAGTTCCTAGCAGCCACGTCGGCGCTGGCTTTGTGAGCAGGCGCGTTATCATGAATTAACAGCACACTTTTTTTTAAATTTTCCTCTCCTTTCCTTCACGGCTGCTTTTAAACGATTTAAAATATCACGGTAGTGTGATGGTCTGGCCTTTTTTTTATAATCTATCGGCATATTGTAAATGTCTGCAGGGTTTTTACCACATAACTCCGAAAACTCTTTACAACGTTCAACTCTTTTGATGTCATGTGATTATGCGTGGTACCCACATTGCACTGACTTTTAACATGCCAAGATGATCATAGAGAATTTTGAAAGCAGACGTTAAGGACGTTTTGAACATTTCTAAAATTTCTTTCACTTTTATTTGACCAGTTTTCATAACTGTAAATTCTACTTCCATAACCATTTCACGTGTTGTGGCGTCTCTTAGTCTTCCAATTCGACCATCATTTTCTAATAACTTTCCACCTTGTTCAAATAAGCGTAACCAGGACAAGCATTTTCATAGCATTTCACTTAGTTTGGTTTCCACAACTCTTTCCTGTTTTGTGAGGTATTTAATAACTGCACGGAACTCAATATTAGATATTTTTCTAAACAATATACATTTGCTCTAGTTGTTTTGCCTATTGCAAGCAAACTAGCGAACCACCATGAAATTTGACGTTTCTACCGGAAAACAAGAAAACAATAAAAAATCAAAATATATCTGTCTGTCCCCATTCATGCATATAAGAACTTCTCTCATACAAGACACTTTATGTTTTTATTATAATTATCCAACGTTAGAGGAAGATATACTGGGATATAATTCGTCGGCATGATTTTCCAGCAGGTGGTAACGAACGACCGGCACAACGAACCGATACTTTCTAACAATACCATTTTTGTGTGTAAATACGGGCCATTATGTTTTAAGTGCTCGATCAGCTAGGAGGGGCTTTTTTACGTCCAGCATTTCGTAGTAAGATTTCTGGTCCATTATTCATAAAATGCGGCCCTAAACGTTTTATACGAATCGCTGGGTAGGAAGTGGCTACATTTCAGAAACGAGCATAAAATAATTGGTTTATGGGCAATTAAACGAGGTCGGTTAGAAAGCTGTCACGGGAAATTAGTCATAAAGTTAGATTCTTGCTTTATAATTTGCCTTAATTACCCCATATTTTAGAGTAACGAGCCGGGTTTGTTTACTATTTTAGGGTTTATATGTTTTCAGGTACTAAATAAGCAGTTGCTCATAGTAATTGATGTAACGCATGTGTATTTAGTTACTAATATTAATTAACGTTCAATTAGAACATACTGAAATCAGAGGCGGTTAAGACATGTTACAGATTTTCATCGCAGGTAGATTGTTTATTTTGGCGTGAACAATCATGCTTGTTCAATGTATATAAAAGTTTAATTAGCAATGTAATATATAATATGAACCTCTACTGATTAAAATCTGATTTTTGTTTGCGTCTGAGTATATTTTGTTTATATTGAGTCTACATGGTGATGCAGTTGACCTTAAATGTTGCGTTAACAACTTACATGCATATTATTATTTGGATAGTTTCGTTATTTTAAGTGGGCTCTAGAAATCTGCATTTTATTTAAATGATTTCAATCACGTAGCGAACTCATGAAGATCATTCATAATTAGTTCGTAATACTGTATTCTAGACCTGTTCTGTGTAATAAGTTTCATCTTAACGTCTCTTAGTATTTCCCATAATTCTTTAAATATAGGATTTTCGGTATAGAAAAGCCTTTTTTTTCTAAAATTTCTTATATAGTATTTAATGGTATTATTATTGAGCACATAACGGACGAGGCCAATTAGGCCTCGGCTAATAAATTACTCGAGTCCATTACATGTAATATCTGTTGTATTTGGTGTAATAGTTTTCGTAATAGCTACTAAATGTGACCAATTATATTATAATCCAGGCATTTTAGACAAACTTTTACTAAAACCTTGAAAAAATACGGTAAATCCGTAAATTGGTGGAAACTTTCTATTGAATTTAGAGTGCTGAACGACATACTACAAGTTCTAAAGTCCTCTATGCTGGCTTCATGGCGATTTGTGTGCAAGAAGGAATTAACCACCAATAGCACAAGAAATAAAAGAATACCTCGAGAATAATTAGAGAAAAGCCGACTTTTGACCAGTCGTTAGAACACTATCAGATATTTTCCCAAAAATCTCCATTACCAAGAGTCGAAATGGTGCAAAATTATTTTATTTTAATCCTTACAGGATATACTATAGAAACTTCTGTATTCAATTTTGCGGCAATCCCAATAATTTTGTCTTAATTTTCATGAACACTAAAGAAACGGCGTGCTTGTTGTGATATTCGATGTTTTAACGCTCTAACTTATTTGGAACTAAGGATATGGAAATATATTTAGTACAAAAGTCCCATCCCGATTCGTAAGCTTTAAAATTATAGATGTGTAATATTGTATACCTATTTTATATTTTGGTATTATGGTATCTTACAGTTAATATATTGTAGTAACATATTTTCGGGGTCCCGAGCTAGTTTATTTTTTCTTACTTACCAAAAATTCTATAACGCCCATTCGGTCTAAGGGTTGTAGGCCAAAAACATGACACTGAGGGAGAGCTAGGCAATCGGCTGGCCCTATCATGTGGTATGTGGTCACACGCAATCGTTCACGAACACAAAGCAAGGCAAATTCTAAAGCCACACATGAAAACAAGAATGAACACACATTCAATATTTAGCAATACGTGTTCGTTGTCATATTTACAGTGGGATCTGCAGCTCCCAGCGGCGTTCCCACGTAGCATCTAGCAGAGTGCATCGTTCAGGAATATTCTTCAGTGTACATCCGATGATGTACCTGTGATAATCCTGCAAGAAGGATGCTTACCGCATCTGGTATCTATTAGCCGAACGCTAACTAGATCAATGGGCTACAACGCATGTCAATGTGATATGCATCCGCGGCTGCCGCTTCCTCAGAAGACCGAAATCACAAATCATTTGTGGGAAATGAGCATACCAGGCTATTTAGATCCGTTTTCCGAATTACTAATAATTGCTTATCAGGTCGAGGGTTATTGATAATCTCACCGAATAATCTCTAACCCAAGCACATATTACACTAAAGCGGTTCAACTGGGTTCCGACCAACAATAAGACAATGAGCAACGACCCAAACAACAACGCTGTCTACAATCAGCAGCAATACTAACACAATAAAACTAAACACAGCCTCTATTGCAAAGCTACTTAAGTACTAAACTTATTATAGACCTTATTGCTTCATCCACTCTATTCACCCACATAATATTAATTACCACAAGTAACACTGCAAAATCACATTAGAGCTCGCGCAGTCGGTTGTATCAAGTACACAACTGCCCATGCACGATATCGGTCGCTGACTGCCTGCTCAAAACCGCCAATCCCTAACTTAACTCCGAAATCGTTTCGATGCTGTGCTAAATTTAGAACGTATTGCATTTCAGTGATGATAGAATATTTACAAACAATCAAAGAACACAAAAGTAAATATTACGATATTTTAACAAATGTACATTTTAACCGATTTTTTAATAAATATTAATGAAAACAAGAAAAACGTCAGCTTTTTACACAAATGGATTGACATGTATTTTACATTGAAAGTATAAACACAGCTAAAAAATTGAAGTCTTTTAAAAAATTAGTCTGCAACGCCTTTTTTGAATAGCACCTCTGTAATATTGGCAGGAGTAATTGTTATGTTCTATAGTTTCCCATAGATTTAATCAAAGCTAGAATTAGAGTTTGAAATACATATATAAAATTATCAAATTTTACATTAACGATATAACCATACGTAATGTTAAAGAACGACTTCCGAGATTGGACCGTGCCGTTACTGAGATTGAATAACTCAACGTTTCGCCCACTTTCACAACGGGCTTCATCAGGAAGTAAGTATACGGGCACGGTAACTGAAAGTGTGAACCACTTCAGCGGCGAAATTCCTTCTAACTATCGGAAGGAGGAAGGATGAACCGTGGGTGGGGTTTAGAAATTAGCGCTTTCCACATAGAGGGACGGGGAAAGCCTTCGTCCTAATTGAGATTATTAGGGTGTTTGTAAATCTTAATGGCTTCGAAATGGCCGGTATCGCGTTGGTGTTCAGAGATTGCTGATGTTGAAACGAGACCCGATCTGACGTAAAGCTGATTCTCAGAGATACGAGTTTTTACTGTTTGCCCTGTTTCACCAATGTATACAACATTACACGCGCAAGGGACTATATGGGCATCTTTAGATGACTTGGTGTTTAATTTATCCTTGGCTGAAGGAAGAACCTGTAAGATCTTGCTCGGAGGTTTGAATACTGTTTTAATGTTTTGTTTTCGAAGCAACTTTTCTACGCCATCGGTGACTTGATGGATTAACGCTTACGCAACAGTAACGTAACATTAAATTCAGTTTATCTGTGACGCATTAACAATAAATTAAAATTTACTTCAGGGCGTGGTATGCAAAACGGACCTAGAAGGAAGAAGTATTGTATTATGGTATAGTGTACTGAGCCAAATGTTTGCGTTATTGCATGCGGAATCGATCAGGCGAAGTAATCAAGGTCCTAATTGAAAAATTGCGAACAATGTTCAAGCAAATTATAAATTAATTTGGCTCGCGCAACGTTTTCATACAGAAGAATTGGCGATCTTATCAGTCGAGTCTGACATAGGACTTCTATGTATTCGCCGAATAATGCGTACAATTGAGTGCACAAGATTTGCTGTGCTGTGATTTTCTTTTATTACAATTTGTTTATTAAGTTCAGATTAATGTTTAGAAAAACACATGAGGAAAATATTGTTGTTACTAGGTTCTTGAAGGACAGTAAAAACGTCGTTCTGCAGTTATCATGTGTGCAACTTTGATTATAAAAGAAAGAAGCCAAAATAATTGTTTTTTGGGTATTTTATTAGTGCCGCGAAGTTAAAAAACCATAGTACAATTTTTGTTTCAAAGGCATTTTCAAAGCATTCACAACCCCTAAAAATCTTTTAATTCCTGATATAACTGTTAGGTTTGTTATCCAGAAAATGGTGTTGAATGATAAGAAACGTATAGGAAAATACTAGATTACAAGTTGTCTGTTGGACGTTTTACGAGTTTTATATTTTTGTTGAATCATAACCACTTCCAAGTTAACTCCAGAACTCCTTTCAGATACAGAGAAAAGGAAGCCCTTCAAAAGAGACTTAGCAGAGTTGTAGAAGCGGCTTCAAGGAGCAGTCGAAGACACTCGAGTTCGCAAGGTAAGTTTAAAATAAATATTTTTATAATTATGTTGTATTAGTTACTGTCTTTTAATTCATGAAGACGATAATATGTCTGCCAATAAACTATAAGAAAGATGTTTCGTTAACTTAACTGTGTGCTTGCATATTTGCTCCATATGCCCATAATGCCAGGAAAAAAATTCCTGAGCAAACTGTACATAGTTTTTGTAATATTATTTAGTTAGCTTTTTAAACTTTGAAAGCTGATATAGCAAAATCGAGTAAGATAAGACGCAGAGCAATTTTTCACATCCAGAATGTCGCCGATTTTACCAGAAAAAATATTTTGTGCAAAACACTCATTTGAAATGTCTGTTATTAAACTTTAAATACTAGCACAGGGCGTATTAGAAATTCATCTTTTTGTTATTATTATTTTCGCAGTAAACCTTAGTAGTTTCGTTTCATGTTAGGAAATACTTTAGGAAACGTTAATGTTATAAAAAACAATAATTACTGACTACGTGATTAACGGTCTACCTCTTTCAGCACATTTTAAGGCGCAGCACTATTGCAGATTTCTTCTATTCTTCATCATGCTGTGTCATCTATTATTGAATATTTTAATATCCTCCCATTATTTGATAAGCATTCGTTACAAAACCATTTGGTTTAAACGCTTGAACATACAAACGTCTAACATTGTTACATCAGAACTGCTCGGTAGCTATACGCTGGATAATTTCCTTTGCATTTTTGTGGGCTTTTTCTAACATTAAAAAAACACGAGACCATTTCGAGCAGTTGTGTGAAAGAATAAACCATATGTAAGTTCAAGTACCAATAATATAATAAATTTAATGACAGTAAGGGTAAGTAAATAAATTGGAAAGTGGAAAAAAATTGCATTTGCTATGTCGGAAAAATATTGATGTTACTTAGCTATCAACTACATGTAATATATATAGTATATCTAATATATCAAGTACATCGAATACATCGACTACATCTACTATATCAGCTACATCGAATATTATTATTGAATACAACGAATATATCGAATATATCGACTACATCGAATACACCGACTAATTTTAATATATCGACTATATCGAATACATCTAATATATTGACCACATTCGATATTGCGACTACATCGAATACGTATATCAACTAAATCGGATATATCGACTAGATGCAACGAAGTTATCGACTATTACTTCTAGCGAATTATTAGCAGAAAATCGAGGTATACTTATATTCGCAGACCCTTTTTTTGCATAATTACATCAAAAGCAACTTAAAACATAATTACAAAGTTTAATAAGTAGAGCATGTTATATTTCATGAAATCTGCATACCGATACGGATACACTGCATTAAAAAAACTACTAGTACATAATATTGTGTTATGGTCTCTGATTTGCAAGGAAGACTGTCTTTCTGTCTGCGCACCGTTTAGTCCTAGTCACCATTTAATTATCTTGTGATTTATCTTATCAATTTTCTCAATATCCATATTGTTTAAATCTATTTAAATGTAAATATTAATTGAGAATAATAAGATCTTTATTATTATTATTATTATTATACCAGTAATAAAACTCTTACTATTTTCGAAATTATTGGAAATCCGTCGAGTTGATTTTGTAGTTTTTTACATTTTATAGTGTTTATTTGTTTTTTTACAGCGGCGTACGTCACAGGTATCAAAAATGTAAGGACAGCTTACAGTTTTGACTTTTAAAAAATATTTCTTAAATAAATATTTTATAGGTTTACATAGCAAATAGTGGGAAAAAGAGGTGAAAAGCGATACCTAAGTAAAATTATTAAGTAATTCTATGATAATTTAACTTTCTTACAGCCAGTCTTATAACGGCCACTACTTTGTTTACTAATGAATAAAATGTCATACGCACTAGCGTTTTGATGCGCTCTTGTTTATTTTAACAGTGAATTAAAGTTAACGTCAGATTAGTGGCCTTTATAAGACTGGCTGTTAATATGTTAGAAAGCAAATATGATGAACATATTAAAAATGAAACTGTTAACACAAAATTATTAGGCAAGTATTATTTTGATATGTTTTTAAATCTATTAAAATGTTTCCAGCAAAAATCATACATCCTTTGCTATTATTTAAAGGGAAAAGTGTAGTATTGAATGTTGACATAAATTATGTGTTTCAGTAGTGTCAATTTCAATTTCAGCTACCTGTATAGAATATGTAATGTATTCATATTATAAATACATGCTTATATCGACTAATCAAATATATAGATGAATCGATTATATGGATATAAGGAATACTTTGATATATTCCTCTATCGATGATATACTTCCATCGATTACATTGATGTATCAAATATATCGGTGTGATAATAAAAAAATCTCTGAAGGACTGTTGTGTCACTAAATATTTTCAAAGATCAAAGGCAACCAAAGGTAAAATAATACTGAAACAATTAGAGGAAAAACTTGGTAATGTAAATTACTTCAATTTGCAAATAAAAAAATTATTGCAAACGGGATTTGAACTCGGTCCTTAGCGCGCTCTTTAATCCCATCCTGCCTCGGGTCGTCGCGATGCGACTTTATTACTTTCAACAAGCTTATTGTTGCCCATTTTTGTTTTTTACAACATCTACGTATTATCTGTCGGGTCTCATTTTTGTCAAGGGTAAAGTTTGAGCTATGTAAAAATGATTACTTTTATCTATTTCTCAGTTAAAGCGAAAATAGGCAAAATTTTATTTTTTTAAGGAGACATAATCTGTATGCAAAAAATTGTCTTGCTCCAATAAATAGTTTCTGCGCAAGAGGCAGACAGACAGACAGAGAAACGGAATTGAAAAAAACCTATTTTCGTCATCTAGAGACCCTGAAACGTGAAGATCTGAAGACATCTCGAAAGGTAATTTTTTAACGATTACAATACCTTCCTGGTCTTTTAGACCAGGGCAGTATTGATTGTATCGGCATCACAAGGTATCGGCAATATATCGATTATATCTATACAACCGGCCGTATATCAACATTTTCAGAATCCCGTATGGTTTTTTGGATATATCGATGTTTACATAGAATAATCGGAACAATTCCAAGCTTCACTAGTGTTCATGTACGATTGCATTATAAAGCACTGTTTATGAAATAGTTAGAGCTAGAGCTACTTTATGGTCGCAAAACTATGTCATCAAGGCATTTTGTCAAGTTTTCGTCTATCACAGAATGGACGTCAAATTTATAAACTCGATTTTTTTCGATTTTAGCAGTCGAGCATGCAGCTTTGTATGCAATTCGTACATAATTTGACTTTATTGACTCGTCTTCTTTATTGACCTCGGCCATAAAATAGGCTCGTCCAATACAGTCTTGCATTATGTACTTGTTATACCGGGTGTCCGTTCTCAAAGTCGAACATAGGCAACTAACATTGTATTGAACGTTTTTCCTTTTTCTGCTCGCCAATTCAACTTACAGGGAAGGGAATGGTATCAATGGAAATATAAAATTATTACACATCAAGTGATACCAATAATAATAGTCAAGATGCGATTTTTATTTTAAAATACTCATTTAAAGCTTGGGAATTTTTAAATATGCCATGCCTTGCTTTTAGTTAGATAGCATTTGTCAACAAAAATTGGTAATTAGTTGGCGTAAATCAACTGTTTTCTGTCAACGTCTGTTAAAATTATCTACAGAAAAATTAATTATTTCAATGAAGAACGAATGAATGCACTAACGTTGATTTCCTATGTTCGACTTTGAGAATCGACACCCGGTACTATAAACGGTTAAACATTGTACGACCCAAAATGGTGATGCTAAATTTCGATTTTACAAGATCTATGTCTTAACAGCAAGATATATGGAGACCTACTGACGAAAAATGCTGGATACTACCGTAACCTGTACATACGTATAAGTAATCTAATTTGTTTACACCGAAGCAATAATTAGTTATTGGGTTTCACTCCTTTGAGACATCCTGTATAATCTGTAATTTCACCTCCGCGGTCGTTGATTAACCAATAACAAAAGTTGCGCGGAAGTATTAACTGCACTTTAATAGCACTTAGGAAGCAATTCGATTATTAATTACCTTACACTCTGCGCAAAACTAACAAAACCAACCTAGTTATATCTCCGACCGCGTCGCTAGCATCTAGTTTTTCAATGAGCGTTCCGTAATGATTCAAAGCCCGTCATATTTCTTGTAAAATAAGTGGACATCTGGTTGAATTATCGCGGGAGCAATAGGCATGCAGTTCATAATCACGGCTTGACTGTAAATTACAGCTAATATACACCACAATCAGGCGTTATGTTTTTATCACTGCCTTTAATAATGTAATTTAGGTTTTTCTGCGAAACATTTGCTTTGCTGCTTTATTGCATTATATGGTTAAATTAAGGCAACGGTTGTCGGCTTTTTCAATTGCATAATTAGATTTCAAGAAGGTCGGTGTAATATAATATGCTTTTTCACTGCTTTATATATAGAATATTGACAGTTAAAGAGTTGTTTTCTTATAAAACTAATCCTTAATAGTTGAAATGATCAAGATTTATTTTTATTAAATTTGTATTCAGTGCCATCCTCGTTAGTTTTAATCGCAGTTAAGTTTATATTTCCAAGTAATGTTCACCTGATTTGTATTCACGATGTTGTTTGAAGACAAAAGTGGTTTGACAAATTGCAGTGCGTTTTATATAAAAAAGCTACGTGTATCTAGCACTTCAAGTTTTTCCCCTACAAGGTGGGACCTTAACTTTGCTAGTAAATTCTCAGCAGGTAACTAAAATAGCTTTTACTTTAAATAATAACGAATTTTAGAATGTGGAAACCGAATTTTGTGGAGTAGTGGGTACCAAGATTTGCTTAGCATTCGGGAGGTCGTGGGTTCGATTCCCGTAGCCGTCTGCTCTTATTCAGGGTTTTAAGTTGTTTTCCTGAGTCAACAGAGTACCTTCTCTGAGGCGAATGCCGGGGCAGTATTTCTCCACCTTTCCTGGCCTCTTTTCCATTCTCGGCCCCTCGTTTCTCTCCCCCACCCTGAAATTCCCGTTCTTGGCCGAAGAGGGACACAAGGTCCTTATAGCAACCCACCCCCCAGTTGGGGGAATTGAAATGACCTTGAACCTATCGAATTAGAACATGCGCTAGGCAGAGCTCATTCCCGGATTCAGACACCATACGCTTTAAAATGTTGAAAAACTGACCTTATTCCTTAAAACTCTACTGGAGCTTTACAATTTCATCTGAAAACAGAAATGTTTCCAGATAACTGGCAATTATTCATTATGGTTTCTATAGTGAAACACAAGAAGAATAAAACAGCATCATCCAGGCATTGACCAATATTGCTCACTAATCCCATGCCCAAAATTCTAGAAAGTATGGTTCACCAAAGGTTAATATGGTAGAAAAGATGATTACAGAAAAACAATGCAAAAACCGGTTGACAATATATAATTATTTGAAATGCAAATCAGAAATACCTTTTTAAATAGAGAAGAACTGATAGAGATATTCTTCTACACCTCTGGAATGGTGCTTACAGGGTAAATTTGTACACTTTATCAAAAAATTTCCTACCGATCGCAAATTCCAAGTAAAACTAGGCAATGTTTAATCTAAAATGCAAACTCAAGAAAACGGTATCCCTCAAGCATTGATACCTACTCAGTGTAACCCTATTCTTGGTTGCAATTAACAACGTTCCTGTAATAGTACTGCAATATGCGGATGCTCTAATAATATATTGTACAGATTCAAATTTAGAAAATGTCCAACATAACCGTCATTAGCACTAAACCAACTGAACACTTCGAGAAAAAAAACGGTTTAAAATTCTAAAGAAAAAGTTTATTAAATTCTCAAACAAATACAATACAAATAGCCCGCCTCTTACGTTAAATAACTTCCATTTAGAATACTGAGATAAATCAACCATCTGGGAGTAATGTTCGACCAAAAATTGACCTGCGTCTCCCATACAAAATATTTAAAAGAAAACTGCAGCTGATCTTTAAACCTACTAAATGTGGTAGCACATAAGAGCTGGGGAGCAAAAAAGCAAACGTTGATAATCATGTTTAATGACTTAATAAGATGAAAGCTATGGTGCGTTAAAAAACTTTTTGGGGCAGGTCTTGGATAGAAATGAACATATCACATTTAATTCAACTCTACTGAAATTAAGATAAACTTCAGCTTGGCCATAACTTGGTCAAAATGAGATCACTCTCAAATTAATTTGAGTAGAGTTTAATTAAAGGTAATATATTCATTTCTATCCAATATCTGTCCTAAATGAGTTTTTTTAAAATGCATAACATATTATTTCAACTTTATCTAGCAAATAGCTACAATCCTTAAAACAATAGATACTGTATACAATAGCGGATTAAGAATAGCTATAGATGCATTTCGATCAAGTCCAGCTGTAAGTCTCTATAGTGAAACATATAGCAGCAATAGCCTTGTTATATATCTAGCCCCACTTGAGGTGCCAAATTTGTAATATATCACGCTCTTGCGGTGTTATTACAATTAATGTCGAATTAAATATACCCTTTTACTAATTATTAAAAAGAAGCACTATCAGGTATAGCTCAATTATGTACCTACCTTACTTTTTAATAAAAGTCTGTAACAGCAATTTCGTACATTGGACGTTAATGGGACCTAAACGGCTTCGTTTTCAAAATACAGTTTAAAGAAGCTTTTAAAAAATGTTATTTAATAAAAAACAATCTTACAATAGCTACAAAACTTTTTTTTTAAATAACAGTGGCGTACCAGATTTTTCTAAAAGAAGGTAACTGAAGTCGCCCCGATGCACGCCACTAGTGGAAATAAATTAAATTTATTTTGACTGAACAATGCCACTTTATGAAATACTAACCTACAACAAGTTTCATTAGAATACCTCTATCCGTTTTCCAAATTTTTGAAAAAAAAATTTTTTGTTTAAACTTCAACACCCTGTATCTCGAAAACGAAGCCGTTTAGGTCCCATGTTTGCATGAACTTTTTATCTTAGAATTGATCAAGGAATCACCCCTTAAAGTTTGTCTACGTACGTAATTAACACCTTGTATATCATTAAACGATATATGTACATGTACAGTCTATGTTTATTGTCCTAAGTATAGTTCAAATGACATGAGAAATCAATTTTGCTTTCAGCTAAATATGTATAAACAATGTTGAGTTTTTAAAACCTTGATATATTTGCTTTGTTAAAGAAGTATTATAACAATCTGGTAGCAGCAGCCTTGTGATTCGAAATGACCCTACTAATACGAGTACTATGTATGTTAGTTCGACTACCACTATGCGAAAGTCCAGTCGAGTAAATTAATGCACAATTGTTACTGATAGCATTGCGTTGCATACACAACTACATCAATTTAAATGGTAACCTTTAGAATATTTGTAATTTATATATCATTTTTGGAATTTGCAATAGCAATTTTTTATTACTTTCTTTTACAATAAAGGAAGTATTGGTTCACCCCAAAAATTCGAAATTGAGTTTTCAACAGAAATTCACGTTTTAGAGTCCCCTGATCCCAAAAAACATATTTTTTTTCATTGGTCTGTGTGTCTGTCTGTGTGTCTGTCTGTCTGTCTGTCTGTATGTCTGTCTGTGAACAGAATATCTCAAAAACGAAAAGCGGTATGGCGTTGAAACTTCATATTATATAAGTTTTGTGTACTATGTATATGAGACAGCAAGCTTTTGAAAAAAAATCGCATAACCGGAAGTAGGTGTTTACTCTTGTGATTTTTCAGTTTTTTTCGATTTTTTCAAAAACGGCTCTAACGATTTTTTTTTAAACTTTACATTTTTATTACATTTTGAATGTGAGATAGGTGATTTTCCAGTTGAATACTTCTAAAATGGGTTTCTTTCGTTTTTTTGTCTATTTTTTTTATTAACTCTTATTTTAAATAGAACACCCGGTATATTATTACATTTTTAAATTCAGCTTAGAATTCTAGAGAACATTTGTCTCTTCAACTAACGCTCTATTTTGTACCGTTTTTGCAGAATTTGTAATTTTTGAAAATTTTTGACAAATGCTTATAACATTTTAAATCAAATTTTTGGCTAATTATAAGATCACTGTAAAAGGAATTTGTGTGCGTGTATCACACCAGATTGTTTTTTATTACTATTGCAACATTTTAATACATATCTCACAACTGAATAATGCAAAAATGTGTTCAACAAACGCTTTTATTTCGTAGTATATTTTAATAACTGTAAAAGATATATCTTTTAAAACATTAGAGCAGCTATTTCGTAATACCGTATACAGGGTGTCCCAGAATAACTTTTCCTAATTCTCAGAATTGAGAGAGGGCATGTTATTCAACACTTTTTAATAATAAACTAGTGTTCGGAAATACTTCCGTATTGAATTAAAACTGCATTAATGATATGAGGATTAGAAATTTCTCTATTGTGGATACATAATCCATTCACAAATGAACTGTCAATGTCAATTTTTTTAAATATTTGCTGAGTGTACCTAGAAATTATTAATATTTAAAGTTAGGTTATGCTTCATGTGTCAAAAATTAAGCATAATACATGTAAATGCATTTCAAAATGCATTTACAGGTATTATAATTATTTAAGTTTCATGTTTTTTACTTCGCTTAACTTTTGACACATGTAACATAACCTAACTTTAAATATTACTTTAGTTTATTATTAAAAAGTGTTGAATAACATGCCCTCTCTCAATTCTGACAGTTATTCTGGAACACCCTGTATAATAAAACGAGTAAATTAGCCAAGAACTAAGTAACCGTTAAAAAACTCTTAAAAATAGGAAAACCATACGTGTCAGCATTGCGGGTAAAACATAAAACGTTTCATTACCTTACCGCATTCTATCTTTTATGTTCATTTGTTTCCTACTGATTTATGGTTAATTTGATCTACAGCAAACATCTTTATTTTCACAACTATTTATTAGTGAAATATTGCCGTGTGGTATATCAATAGACATTTTACTGAGAGCAGTTGCAAAAGAGCTGTGGTAAACATCTAGAGCGGCATTTAAAAACAATAATTGACCTCACGCGCTTATAGTAACAGAAAGTATGCTACATTGCATCTTGTATAATACATACAAAACAATTTTAGAAATGCAACTTTTCTAAGTTACTAACTTTTTGCTAAAGCTGTAAACTTGTAACTGCAGTACACTACATCTATTATTAACATCACACCATGGAAAATGGCAGTTAGCGAATATTAACATTCATTTTAATTTTGGGTTCTAGTCACTGTTTTATATATATATAAAAAAAATAGAGGATACTAACTCCTAAGGAACAGCTGTAAATCATTTTGTCTGTCTAATAACGATTATTCAGTTTTTGAGAAGAAATATATTTTTTATTCAAAATCAATAAACATCGAATATGAGTAAAACTGGCTTACGAAGTGTACTGGCATGGACAGTATTGCTGAAAACAAACATGAGGGTACAAAACAATGGCTTCTGTCAAGTTAATTGCATTCGCACGCGTTATAAGAGGTTGTAGGAAGTGGTCTCGGAAGATTTATTACCTCAAAACCACGCTAGCTGGCAGCAATTACACGACTACAACTGCAACAGACTAACGCCACAAATTTGTAATGCAGTACTTCATACATGCTGAAAATATCGTTAGAAACAGAAGATGACTGTAATAACATCTCTCATATCACCATCCTGCAGGGTAAAGTTTTAAGTGTAAAGTTCATAGGTTTGAAATGAAATCTTCTATATGCTGTAAATATGTATTGTCTATGGTTTCCTCTTAACTAGGAGTATTTGAAATTTTTATCGGTAAAATTCATATTTGAGGGCTTTTGCAATGTTTAAACAAATTTAAACGTCAGCTCAGAACAAATGTTAGTGACCGTTCACAAACATAAAAAAGGTCTAAGTATCCTTGATTGCAAAGTGTTCTAACGAGACAGATCTAATCACGGGTGGCTTGTAAGAGTTCATACGCCACTAACACATATAATTGTTAAAAACATTTTTTTTAATACGCAAGGTATAAGGCAAACAAAGAAGAAAATTCCTCGCTATTTGTTTAAAAAGATGTCGAGGGCTAAGCCGAACGATGATTTTAATATCGATAACGATTCTACTATAAAATAGTGTATTTAATATCATCTAGAAAACACATTCAACTGTGGAGTGTGGCTGGACGGTAGAGCCTCTGCTTCTAGAGCAAAAATTCTATGTTCAATTCCCACAGACTTTACCGGCCGTTAAAATCTAGTTCCGACTCCACTGCAATTCCCCAATGTCTGAAATCTTTATACTTTTAATTGTAACTGCTAACACTAAGGTTAATAAGAGCATTAAATTTGCCACAAAAAATTATCTAGTATTTTTCTGATGTAAATATAACTTTAAATTTTAGTAAATTTTGTCGTACAAGTAGAATGCAATATTAACGAAAATGTCTAATAGCAACGTCTTACCTTAGTTAATTTATATTCAAACAATTACCTCAAACTAAATGCTGGAAAAATGAAGAGGTACATAATTAATTCGCCAGTTAGTACGAGTTAATCAATAAAGGCGCTAGGTTCAGTAACTTGCTACGCCAGGCTCCGTTGAACCAAGGGGAATGGGCGAGCTACGACGGTAATTAGCAGAATCGATTAAGTTAAGCGACGACATGTAAGCTCAAGTTCAGTTTCGCTACGAGGCATAAACTAAATTTTACACTGGGTTTGTGTATGCAAACGAACCCGAAACGAGGAATTGTTGATGTATCGATTTGCGTAATAAATTTAGCACACGAGACCATGCAAGCAAAAGGTTTCATTTATACGAACGCAAGCGGAAATGTTTACGTAAACTAAGAAAGGCCCTGAATGAAATATTAAAATTAACCCTGAAACAAGCGGTACACAAAAATTGAATTGCGAGTGGTGCTCTTTCGGCAGTACAGTTTATTCAAATGTAAAAATGGACTGACTAACCGACGGTCGAATTACGTTTACGTTTAGATCGTCGCCAACAAGTGCATTTCAGCAAACCCAGGAATTTATCTTGTAAGCGCGCAAGGCGCATTATATTGGCAAAATATAACCTAGACTCTCAAGGTATGGTAATTTCTACTCTGAAAGTTTTGGTCGTGAATTTGTCTAACAAGCAATTAGTTTTGAAATATTTAAGTCAAAAGCATTTCAATTCTTTAAATTTGACCAAGTCATTCAGTTACACACCGTATATAAAGAGAGAATTGGTGATATATTAAAACCTTCTAAAGAACAAGAAAATACAATCAATTGCTTGACTACAAAAATGAGAAGGTTGTTTATCTTATTAATTTTAGTTAATGTGTAATTCAACACAGTCTTATTCTGTAACTAGAGAAAAATGTAATAAAACAAAAAGTTAGAAATTACGAATAATGCAGATACTTTTAACTCTCCTTCTTCGTAAGAATTCGTTCTAATTGTATGTATCAAAGATTTTATGTTTTAAGGTATGTATGATCTGAATATAACAATTTGCACTTAGTACTTTTGAAATTAAGTTGAATAATGGAATTTATTTATTTATTTCGTGTCAGAAGCGCTGCACAGCACCACATAATTAGGAGGTACTGAAAATTAACGTTTACAATAAACAAATATTAGTAAAACGAGCATTCAAGTTCAAACAAGAATTATTCGATAATGGATTTGTATCCTGTTACAAGGAGATTGTTTTATTAGTGATAATCAAAACTATAAAATAGATAATGTAATCGTTCGTGCTTTTTGGTATGTAGAATACGAATTTGACCGATGCGATTTTATCAGCTCTGGAGTCATGAAGATTAGCGGTTAAATTATGTAGGTACTCTAGGGGTTCTAACATATTTGCTATCGTTTTCAATTTCTTTGCATTTTTCGTCTAAGTAAAGTACATATTTGATGCGCAATGGTTTGTAATTGCTTTGCAAGTTTTAGGTTTTACATGATGAAATAAAAAACAAGTCTATGATGCAGTAGCTATTGAAGAAATTGAACTAACGTATGTTTAAATTATTTTCATGCTGTGTAACTTTTATATTCTGTTCAAAAATTTTAAAAACCACTAACGTTGCATTCTCCTCGATAATTACTATTGGAAATGATGTCGAAAAGGTTAGGTGCAAAGGTTAAGTGTTCGTTAAGTCAAGTTTGTCAGTTCGTGTAAACTCTGTGTTTAAATCGTGCTAATGATAATACACAATTTGATCGAATTGTTAATTTATTTTGAATCAAATAAATGTGGTGCTTTTTGATTTTTGAACAGAGTTTACTTTTGATTGCTTTCACGTGATGTCTCGTAATTTCTACGAAATAAAAGTGAGACTTTATCCGTCGAAATAATAATATTAGTAAAATTGTTCGATCCCGCAGTTCATGTTTTATTTTCGCTTCGTGCTATTTTGTAAGCATATTTAGTTTTAGGCACTATCTTAATCGTAACCAAATTCGATTTATTATGCAGCAGATGGACCATTTTAAAGCCACAGTCTGAGTAATAATACCCCAAAGTACATATTTTTGCATTAAAGTTTAGTTATAACACCTCCTGTAAGTAAATTTCCTGGTCGCTGCAATTATGCAGTGTGACTCATGTCACATTTTTTCTTTTCATCACATCTTGCAAACTTTGTATTATTTATCCAAGATTTGTCACAGTGATGTTTAAAATTAATAATTCTTGCTTATATACTTGCTTATTATAGCACATTATTCTACTGCTATCTATACATATATAAAGGAAAGTCACAACCCTGACTAATCAACGCAGAGCCGTAACCACTGGTACTACAAAGTTGAAATTTGGGTGGAAGGTTCACTTTGTTACGCAAGGTAGTGCTAAGAAGGGATTTTTTGAAATTCTACCCCTAAGGGGTGAAAAGGGGTAAAATGTGTTTTTACGAATTCCTCAACATCTCTTACACCCGATGAGATATCGACTTGTTGTTTCCTTGGAAAGATTTTCAATGCAAATTCCTAGAAACGTATTTCAAGATTTTGCCCTAATCAACCCCTAAAGTTGCAAATATAGATTCGGGGTGAATTAAAGAACCCTTCCTATCTCTATGTTTCTTGAGTTAGAACATTCTTATTTGGCATATAGATGTATTTTTAAAAAATTTAAAAAGAGGTTGAAGGGATTTTGAAAAAAAAATCCGCAAGGGGGTGAAAAGGGGTAAACTGTGTTTTCAAGAATTTCTCAATACCTCTTAGACCCCATAAGATATCGACTTGGTGTTTGCTTGCAGGGGTATCCAAGGCAAATGTCTAAAAACAAATTTTAGGATTTTGCCCTAATCAACCCTTAAAGGTGCGAATCTGCATTCGGGGTAAATTATAGAACCCCTTGTATCTCCTGTGTTTGTTGAGTTAGAGCATTCTTTTTTGTCATATAGATGTGTTTTTCAAATCTTTAGAAAGGGGTTTTAAGGTTTTTGAATTTCCCCCCTAAAGCGGTAAAAAGGGAAAATTGAAAAGAGGTAGGAGGTTAAAATTATTACTTATTTCTCCTCTGGTTTCATTTCAGGATAAAACGGGCTAAAATAATTTTTACAAATTTTACCCCCAAGGGGTGAAAAGGGGTAAACTGTGTTCTCAATATCTCTTAGAATAAAATAGTTCCATCCCCCTGTGGTGGAAACGGGTATACTGCAATAATATATGGGTAACGACAATTACATACACATCTCTAGGGGATGCGTGAAGAATAAAAGAGTTAAGGAGAACTTTTTTCGGAAGAATATTGTTTTCTTTTTACCTACAATATTGTTTAGCGTATTGAGTGAGGGGTGAGGGGGCGACGACTGCAGAATTCGTCTAAGATTTTGAAGAAACAAACATTAATTGTAGTCCGTACGAAGAACGGGCATCTTGCTAGTAATAAATAAAAGCAACTATTAAAACTGATAGTACGCGCCGTTTCATAAAAACAAATCAAATTAAGTTAGGAGTAAAAATATCTTCACGTTTCTAATAAATTAAATACATTTTCAAATAACAAAAGTGTATTCCGCTGGGGTTTGAACCCGCCGCATATGCAGAGCGAACGTAACCGCACCCCTACATAGAAATCGTATCTGCACCCATAAAGTTAACTACGCTACCGAGCCTCTTTTAGGTCCGGTGCGCGCCTTTCTTGAACAGAACTCTGTTATTGTTGAAATGTTTTTACTCTTTTGTGACATTATCCTCTGTCGGTTGAGTCTTATTTTCAACAAATGTAAAGCCTGACCGATGTGAAAGTTATTACTTCCTTCTATTTCAAAATTAACCCAAAAATAAACAACATTTTATTTTTTAAGGTGCTTACTCTGTATATATTTGTATGAAATTGTACCGGTTTCATGCGAGGTAGATATATAATATGTATACAAAATATCGTCTACCTCCGACAAATAGTTTTTGAGCTATACTGCCAACAGGCAGACAGACAGACGGAATTAAGAAAACCTCTTTTTCGTCATCTAGGGACCTCGAAACGTGAATATCTGAAGTAATCTCGGAAGATGATTTTTTCGTGATTACATTACTTCCTTCGTCTTTCAGACGAGGGAAGTAAAAATGATGAAGAAAAGTTGCTCAGAATTATTTGAAACGTCTATGCACACATTTTGATCGGAGAACCTCGATACTTATTTTTACAGATGTAGAGAGACGTACACCTTGCAAATTGTTAAATTTCGGTAATTTTTAATAACAAAATTCACCAAGTGAAATATCATTTTTACAGCGGAAATATATGAATAGAAGCAGCATAAAAACAGCCTACTTAAATATTTGGTCGTTACTACCAAAAATAGATTACATTAGAATCATCATCATAACCTTGACGACAATGATGATCACGATAAATATTATTTTTCCAATACCTACTTGTAAAGCTGTAATTTATCCATAAAAATCCCGAAAGTAACATTTCAATGCTGAGGATGTATAGTATTACTTTAGTATTCACAAGTGCATAAAATAGTCAATAATCCATAGCAACTAACAAAATACATATATGTTACCGTGGGAACTAGTACACAACCAAGTAACTTGATTACACATTTAAAACTATTTATTCAATTTTAAAACTTATTTAGGTATATAATTAATTGTAGGTATTGGACAAAGTTTGATATGCCACGCGTGAATAAAGAGATTTTATCCATTCGGGGAAATGATCTCACTCGGCTTTGCCTCGTGAGCTAGTTTTTCCCTTATGGATAAAATGCCTCTTTATTCACTTGTGCCATACATAACTATTATCAGAAACTTGGTTTTTACCAAACGAAAGTAACTTAAATCGTAGGCAGGGTGGCTGAGTTACGGCTTATATAAAGTACTCTTTGCAATACAACATAATAAAAATTGTGTTTATTATTAAAAATAAATCTGAAATATACGGTTTTGGTGTGAATTATTAAACGTTTGTAGATGAACTTGAGACATCGTTTACATTATGTACAACTATCTCGAAAAAATACTAATTTACTATCAAATTCATCCACTATCGTACTTAATCAAACTCCTGTTGTCAGTGTATATCGCGACATTAATTCAAATCAATTTAGAAATCACTTTGAGATATTATTACATTAATATATTAACTAGTAACGTTACCAAACAAACCCTAAAAACTACAAAATTATATATGCTTTGGCTAAGTAATAACATAAAACTAAAGGACAAGGCAAATTAGTTTTATTTAAATAACTTGAGAAGGGAAATGCTATTGAACTTTTTTTGACCCTATACCCGAAGATAAAGTGGCTCGCTATATTACTGATTAGAAGTAACGAGCTAAGTGTGAACGGCATTAATGTTAAAATGATAGCTACGTGTCATCCAGTTATACACAAATATGTAACATACTCTGTTCTCTGTAAATATAATCGTTTGCGAACAAAAAATCTTATTTTTTTCAGGTAGCAAAAATTTCCCCTGCTACGATTAACGTAAACGTGTGATGTGGTATCAGAACACATTTTGAAAGTTTATTTTCATTATAAATCTGAACAAATTTTATTTTATGGTTGACTTTCCTTCTTTGTAAAAAGTAAAACTCTATGGTTCATTACGTATGGTTGAAGGTTGTAGTCGAGATCCTCCATCCATTAGTAAGAAACGCCAGAGCATAGTGGTTCCTCTTGTATTGCGTTCAGGTATTTAAAGCTCTTCTTCTCAACAAAAGAACGAGCAACGCATCTGGAGAGCTGTCGGCCGACGCAGCGAATCAACAACTGCCCTTGTTAAATATGAATTGAAATAAGGGATTCAAAGCATAATGACATTCGCTAACGAGGATCAGATACTGGCAGCAAAAGGAACAGCACGGCCATTGTGTTCCGCTGAAAAAGTGCGGCAAGTTGGGAAAGAGTCAGTCTCTAAAAGAATTCCCTTGGCGTCCATTGTAAATTCTGTTAAGCGATCGGCTGTCATGTTCTTGCAAGAAAACACACCGCACTTTGTACTTTTTCTCGTTATCGCGGCGGCGTCCCGCGGATTACGCCGATATCCTGAATAATAATAATACTGACCTACAAATGATGCTGGGGCTATAAAGCGACAGCTTTTTGTAGCGCTGCAACGAACCGCGCTTCTGCAAAGACCATTTCAGAGGTTTAGTGCACCTGGCATTTCCTTACTTACGCGATTTATTGATACGGCTTGTCAATTAAAATAAACAACCAGGTGCTGTTGACAGTGTTTTTTGGCGTGTTGTTTCCAAACTTGTTTAAAAACGTTTATTTTTGAATTGTCTTTAGTGGTATCATAAAAATATAGTAATTTTAAATCATTGTCGTTCATTATAAAAATTCCTATAATACCTATCAGAAAATACGGGATCTATTTTAAGTATGGCATTGGGAGGGGTGGGGGGGGAGGAGGTTGCAACACTACAAAAACAAATACATATATTTATAGAATTTGCACATTATATTTAGCAAAATAGAAAAAAAAACAAAGCTTTGTTTGATGCTACAATCGGGAATAGAAAATAGGAGAAAATACAAAGAAAAAATCACGGTGCGAAAGTGTTTAAAAATGAAAAAGAGTAGAGCAAAGGTATAGGAACAAATAGATATAGTACTTCTACCGTGAAATGGTTTCAGGGTATGGCATTATTTTGTAGGAGTAATGACGGAAACCACGAGGCGGAGTATTTTACAATATCGGGCATACAAATTAAGAAATGTAACAAAACAACTCTGCAAGGCATGGAGACATGTAGTGCTGTGATCCATCTATGAAAGAGAAAATGCTCAAGTTACAGAGGTATTGCAACGTATAAAGTATTATCTATAATAAATATAAACGAGAGAATCTTAACCATTGAATTAAAAACAGGACCACTAACGGTAATAGGACGTTATGCCCCAAAAGAAGGGAAACAAGCAGAAATCCAAGAATTCTATGAAACTCTACGGAAAACCATCAATAAAATACAACCAAATAATTATATAATACTAGCAGGTCTAAATACTAGAGTAGGGAATATTCCAATTCAAAAAATAGTCGGCCAATACGAGGAACCAACAATAAACAATTGAACGGAATTACGGAAGTGTGCAGCATATAATAACAAATACAAATACGTTTTTTCGGGAAAAGGACGTTAACAAGTACACATGGTCAGCAAGCGCGTTTAGAAGTATGATTGATTATATGACACCAAACAAAAACTATCCCCTTTAGTTACAGACTGACATGTATACAGATGTAACGATATAGGTTCTGATCACTACTTAGTAGTCAGTAAAATAATTATTCTAAAACCATGAATGAAAACTACAAAGAAACATACCGGTTGCCTAAAATTGTAAGGAACATAGAACATAGAAGTGTCCTAGACAGTAATGGGTATATATTTTACCAAGAGAAAAGAAAATGGTATAACAAACAACCAAACAAACATTTACTGTTGTACTGGTTGCCTAGCTACCAAAGTAATTACTGCATTTTCCATTTCGGTTACTTTTATGGCAAATAGCATTTCAATCTTTTCTAGCTCATGAAATTACCCTGTTCCGTACAATTATAGGTTGCCTATAATAAAACACACCTATTGAAAGATGGCAGCACTGAAATCTCTACCAAACACGTATCTCAGTAAGAAACGAAAGAACATATAAACGAAGAATGGGAAGTTATTAAAACAACTATACACAAAGCAGCATCAGCAGCCGTAGGGAGAAGGCTGAAGAACTACAGAAGAAAAGAACATAAGATATGGAACACCAAACTACACCAATTAGTAATAAATGTAAAGCATACCAACAATACCTAACATCAAGAGCGGAAGAAAATATATAAAATTATAAAGAATGAAGTGCAGAAGCTAAAAGAGCTATAAAAAAGCGAGTCATAACAGCTGAAGCAACTATGTTACCAATATAGAAAGGGTGGGCTTATGAAATCATGAAGCACCTCAATAAAGAAGAAACAGATGCTGCAACGATAGACACAATAGAAAAGTATAAGGAACTCTGATATAATTATGAAGTGGAGAAGGACAAAGCTAAAAATATGCAATAAAAATGTTAAAAATAGGAAAGCCATAGGAAGCGATAAAATTAATACAGACAACCCACTGCTGTAATTGACTGCTCCCATCGAAAAGACTACCTCCATGCAAACGCTGTCGTTTTTCGAGATGAATTTGAAATGTCCGTGGATTGTGCCAGGCAACACAACCGCGTATTAACTCGTTCTTCACGATTGGGTTTTGACGCACAACGCGCTGACAGTAGTTATTTGTATACCTATACCTCGAAATGACTGTTTGGCATACTGAGAAGTTTAGCCGGTGAGACGAAGTGGAGTCTGCCAAATGATTCTGAGAAAGCCAAACATTTCGAAAACGTGGCATACACAACATTTTGTGTGTAATAGTAATGCATATTATAATCAAAAACATATTATCAATTTTTTGTGTAACCGTGACGATGCGTTTGTGGCCGCGAAATGAATTTTTGCGGCCATTACTAATAACAACGGTCGCGAAATAGTAACGCCCGCGAGAACGAATTTTGCAGCCGTAACTACGTCCGCAAGAATCAACTAGTCAGTAGGGTTGCACAAAAACGCAGTTAAATAACTGTAACTGCAACGTGCTTATTTTGCCTAACACTCAACGATGAGGCTTATCATCGACATTCAAGGCTTTAAGACGTTCGCTAAGAACCTTAGCCCTACGGAATTGGCTGCCTACGACGGTAGCTCAGTATTCCACTGCATCTTTAAATCACCGTTTCCTTTTACTGCATGGCCTGCTAATTTACAACATAAATCCCGCTGGTTAATGACTCATCACCACTGCATAGACTGGGACGAAGGATTTACTCATGCCTACTTGTTTCCTGCAATGTTGCGACGTCTTCTGCAGGGTGTGGGCGAGTTATATGTGAAAGGGCGAGAAAGTAATTCTTCTACCTCCTTATACCATCATCCTCATCTTCGAAGCAAGAACATCCAGCCCTCAGCCCATCACAACCCGCTTTAACACTTTGTTTTTGTGATTTGTCGAATGTTTATCACATATATAATCTCCATAGAATGGAATAATACAACCACCTACCTATGTTCAGCACACAAGATGTTTCGAAGTACTTCATCAACAGTTAGTATTTTCCGCTTAAAATGCAACCTGTCCATAGATTCTAGTTCCCACAGATCTCTCCGTGTTTCTTTATACGCATAGTCCAACGTATGCAGGTGGTGCACCTTATTCTACGTGTGATCAAACCGCACGCTTTTCTTCTTTCCCTATGGATCAGTATGGAAATAGTCGACAAACACCGGCACCATTTCTGTACATTTCTTCTTGTTTATATAGCTTCTCGTCGCTGAACCCGCTACGTCCTAAGCCGTATACCACTACATGTGACGAGTCAAAAGCTAGAGCCTCTAATGACCTCGCTAATCGTTCAACGGTACTAAGTAGTCTATTGCTGCTGGGCGAGCGGCCTCTGCATAACACATCCAAATGACTACACTAACAACTGCTGAGTAAGTTCTTCAACTTATACGTCATATATGTATGTATTATCTCTAACCTCATTTACTTTGCAGTGTAGAGGCTGGTGCTTTAAACACTTGCATCTGGCAGTAAAATGCTCAACTTGCCCCGGATTCGGGTTACAGAATTGGAGTGCTCCTTTTGTGCTTGCACAGCAACCATTGTGTGCGGTGTGTGTTTTAGTGATGTGTTGACCTTGTTACTATTTCTCTTAGGTCTGTGGTTCTGAGTAGGGCACAGTTAATTTAGTGTCCAACTGTGAATGATCTCACCGAGCCCGATTCCAATCGCCAAGGCTGCGGAAAAATTTCGACCCCCGCGGTATCTGAACCGAGAACTTGCTTAATGCAAGCCTAGCCCTTTCCCAACTTATACGTCATACGTTACACTATCATCCGCGAACATTAACACTTCCAACATACAGCAGTCTTATTGGTTGTGTCCTGCAGCTGTTCCAGTTGTGCGAACCGCAGTCTCTTTCGCTATGTAGACGTTCACTTTCTCTAATTGCATTACTTTTTCTTGTACGGATCATTTGGAATCTAATCCTATTCTTTCCTACTTCCAGCGATGGCTACAAAGCGTCGGGGAATTACAAGTAGTTTTTAATAATCTATTGGCAATTAGGCCAGCCCACTTCTACTCGTCGAACTGCACCCAGTCGTTTTTATCACCCCGTATTTGCATAACTGGTGTAAATTGTGAGCTCACCGGCAACCCTTTACTCGCAAACTGCGAACTTAAAGTGTTTAGTATGTTGGTCCTACTACTCAGGACAGGACAGAACAGTGATCTACGCTTTATACCGATGTCACTACAGACCTCCGCCAACGGTGCTTTCTTACTTTTGACTATCTCGATGGTTTTCAACAAGACTTTCATTTCTCCATGTGTGAGTGCTACTTTCCTTGCAGAATTTTTTTCCCGATGTTATTTCCACGTTTCCAAAGTTATATATGGTGGGAGTTAACCAACCGGAGGTGGTGTAGTGTGTGTGAGAGGGGGGGGGAGGATCTGACCTTGAGCGTGGCTTTGCCTTAGACACTGGGTTTGGTCTTGAAACCGGCCTTGGCCTTGGAATTAGCGTTGGTCTTGACCCTTTGCCCATGAGGGAAGGATTCAAAACAGTAATACTCTGCCATATTGTCCTTCTAATGTTCTTGCTCTTAAACAATTTCTTTATTTTTTTAATTTATGGCTATGATACGGTAGCTTTAGTAAATACAATGGGAAAACTGATAGTTTATCTGTAATAAAAAATTGCAATGGTCAGAACAGCGAGACAAATTTACAAAAACAAATTTAGAAGATGAGAACATTATTGTGGATACAAAAAAATAGACTAAATTGTAAGAGGGGAAAACGACAATCTATAATTGGTAGTTTAATGATCAGTTGAAACCAAATGTAGGTGGTGCGAGATAGCAAAGAAAATATACAAAAATAATCAATTTAAGCTATCAAAAACTTTCTACCTCAAGACCTTTATCTTGAAATAGATTTGTTATACCGGGAGATCAAAAATGATTTACTTGTCCGCTCTCATAAAATACACCTTTAGTAAAAATATGCCACCTTTCACCGATTGGGTCTGAACTATAGTAGCTAACTTCAAGTCAAATAACTCTAGTTATTTAAAAAAATTTATTCATTTATAATAAACAATTAGCTTTAAATATATTACAGTTGATGCTCAAAATGTGCACCACCATTGGCTATACACAAATCTACCCTTCTTTTCAAACTTGCAAATACTCCATACAGCTGTTCTTCGGTTATTCTTTGCACAGCACCTTCTATCGCTTCTTTTAGTTCGTCCAATATGTGCAAACGATTCTGGTAAATTATATTTTTTAAATGACAGAATACAAAGTAATCACGAGGAGTAATATCTGGCGACCTTGACCGAAAACGTCCTTCTCCGATAACTCTGTTATCATAATACGCTTCAATAAACTGAGAACCGACCTCTCATTTTCATATATTATATATTTCCATTTCGGAGATATGATAAGGAAATTGTGCTCAAGTGAAAATGGTGTAATTACAATCGACAGATCCAACCTAAAATAGAAACATCTGGTAAAACCTTTCAATAATTAATACAAAGGAAGAATTGACTTACTTTTGTCACAAACGTGGATGCTAATGTTAGTTTAAAAAAAACTGTTGTTAAAAATTGCGAAATGTACGGAAAATTGAAATTTCCAAAATAAAAACAAGGTGAAACTGACAGCTGATAAACAGCTAACTTTACTGCAGAAGCTTAACGTAGATATTGATAACCTGATAAGTTTTCTACTAGAAGAATTGATTTTTACTGCTTTAGCGAAATTATTTAATCAATAATTTAAAAAAAAATTATGGAGGAAAAGAGACAAAAAATGAATCAAACAATTTTCATTTTTTGTCTCTTTTCCTCCATTTATTAATTAATCTTCAGTATTAAATGCAGAGTGTCATTTTTACGTAGTAAACTAATCTGTTGAACGTGTTCGATACTTTAAAATATAAGTAACTATATACTTGTACATATGGAATCTTTAGTCTCTTATTTTCTGGTGTCGATGTGTCAATGGCTTTCAAAGTAAATGTCAAACGGGCATTACATTTTATAATGCTGTAGCAGTACACAAAATCACAGATTGTGTAAATTTATGAATAGTATTTGCACCTGCACGAAAAAGAGTTTTATTTCATATAATATAATAGCATGAAAAATAAAATGTGCTCCTCATATTTCCAACTTATTGGAGGTTTTCCTATTTTTGTTCGCTCCGGGGGTATCCACTTTAATACCGTCCTTGTCCATCTTGCTTCGTCCATTCTTTTTGTGTAACCTGATAAGGTTAAGTAACGTTTTTAGACCTTTTCTTTTATATTCAGTTTTATTTTCATGCCAATACTTATTTCTTCATTTCTAACTTTTTCTAATCGCAACTTTCCACTCGTACAACTCCCTCTGAGGTAATATATTTATGTGGTAATTAAATTATTTATATTTGATTTGCGCAAGTTAAAACTTCAGCTTCGTACTTTATCATGTTTTTGTAGATTCCTTTTTATGTTGTTCTGGATATTCTTAGCCCATAAAATTGAGTTCAGGTCCTTATGACTTTTCTTTCTCAAGGTGGGCTTGTTGTGCTACCACCCAGTCACATGTGTGTAGTCTTATTATTCCACCTCAGCAGCGTTGAGAGGAAAGCGACGTAATTGTACGGCAACGTCGAAGAGTCTCCCGACTTAGTACCGATCTAGTGACTGCTGCAAAAGTTTCGCCCATCCACGAATTCACTCTACCCACTGCGCCACCAAGGTGTATATTCAATGTAATGTGTTACGTGCAGAATGCGCCGCCTGCCATAATTTTGAATTTGAACGCTATTTTCCCGCGCGTTGCGCATTGGCGTTCGGCCGTGTCTTCTGGCGATAGCTTTTATCTGGAAAAACCATTAGCAGGCCGAGACTCGCTACGCGTCTTCTTCGCCAGCTTTCGAAGCGAGCAGTTCTTTAGTGCTATTCACTAGTTCGGGGATGCTTATTTAGGGCTATTTGGTCGAGTTGGAGACGTGAACTTAGGAATGCCCTCACGTTTTCGTGGATGAAGCCCCCCGAACGCAATTAAGGACTTTGGTTTCCTTCGCTAAGGCGGATCTATTTGGTGTTAGCATATTTCGAGCTGTTCCTTTTCTGCGCCCAAAAACCATCTGGGGTGAGTAGCTATTTCACGCTGAGAGGCCTGGCCGTGCGTGTTCTATTAGAGCCCTGTTTTCCCTCTTACAGCAAGACGTACTAGGCAACATTTCGCCTTCGAGCCGTGTTTGCCGCAATCTGCGTTTTCGCTCTGGAGTCGCTGGACCTGCCGGGCCACGTGCCGCAACGTTCCGCGAGGAGATTTGTCGAGCCTTCACGGGCCCGCTTCTCCTTGTCGCCGGCGCACAATTAGGGCACAAGAGGGTACCGTAATTAGTCCCGAGGTTTGGCCTTTCGTCCTGTGGGAGCGGCGTTGTTATTGCCGGCCCCCTAGGCCACCGACGACCGCAAAACGTTCTTGGCCGACGCCGAACCACTAACGCAACGACGCCCAGATCCAGAGCTTCACGTCTGTCGCAGCGAGCCGCTGACGAAGTGGCCCATTTTTAACTTGTTGTAACGTATATGTTTGTCCAAACTGTAAGTACATTTAGTGCATGTGTTACTTAATTAAGGCGGCTCTCATCCTTCATTTCATGCTAGAATTAAGATTGTCAATGTAAAAGTGTTATAGCTTATTTTTGCATGAAATTAAACTATTTTAAATTATTTGCATATGATTTGTGTTAGCTACGGTCCGGTTGTTTTATCGGAGCCATCTTGCAGGGAGTATTATCTGCTAGGTACCGAGTTTACAATTTCTCCACAGTTCACCGGGGTGCAATTGTCGTACCTTCAAAAAATTGTTGGCGCTGGGCATTTTGTTTACTTCATTAACTCTACCGACATCAATCCCGCCCCCTACTACCGATTGAGCCGGCGGCCGGCAAATTGCACCCAAGTGTACCTTTTGTATTGTTTGATGCTGCTTGGAAAGATTGCCCAGAATCTTACATCATAAAGGCCTAACAAGAAGGATTTGGCGCCGAACGTGAGGCCTGTTTTTGTTAAGTGCGCTTTGGCGTTTCCAAATTTTGCCATTTAATGTGATAACCGTAGCTAGCGAACCATTTCTTTTGCATTCGAATTGTTAGGATGTTTTGCGCCGATTTAAATATTTAGTGATAATATTGCATGCGTTGTACTAACAGTATTTTAAGCTATATTTATTCCATTAGTTATTAAGATTTGTGCATGAACCTAACCCATTATTTTAAATATTGCAAATTTATGTAATTGTGCTCTGGTTCGGAGGTTATTGCTATTGGACCGCGTTCAATTTTTTTTGCTTCTGGATTATTTGATAAGTGCCTGGAGAACTTCTTGCGATTGTACGCTGGTAGCCCGCGTTTTGTTTTTCTAAATTTAGTAGTAAGACATTCTTTGATCGTGATTAGTTATCAAAGTTTTGCACGTTGCGTCCCTCGTGTGCCTTCGCGTCGCGCGCTTTTATTATTTATTATCTGTCAATTTTCTACTGGGTTTTCTTGTCATAATCATTCAGTATGGATATCGATCGGCTTCTTGTAGAGGAGTTAGATTACGAACTGCGAATTAGGGGTGTCTGTTGTGACGGTAATGCTGGGGATAAGCGTAAGCTCTTGCGTGCACGGATTAGACTAGAGAAATCTGGGAACGCATCTTTTCCCGGAATTGAATTGAATATTGAGGAGGAACTAGATATTTGTTTCCGGAAACTGGGAATTTTAGTGGAGCAAATTTCGGCCCTGGGGCATCTTGTTCGTAATAGCAACGATTATAAGCGCCTTCAGACTAGGTTGTTGCATGTGTCGAATCGTCTGGAACGCTTGAACCCTACGGGATCTTTGTGCGATAGGAGGAATGAGTTGTATAATCGCTGCTTAACAGCTATGGATGATCTGGAAGTGAAATTAGCGTCGGTTAGCGAAACTATAGCACCTTCGGTTTCACGCGTGGCTAACTTATTAAATTTTGATGACAATTCTTCGCAGGTCGATGAGCAAAGTCTCGATGATGCGCACGATCATCCTCAGAGTCAATCTAGAGCTCCTGTCGATTTCCCTTCGCAAGTCCGATTTAGTTTGCCTGGCATTAGTAACCCTCGTTCATTCCAATCGCCTTTGGGCCTAAATAGCACCCAAGCGTTTGAACCCGCGTCTCGCTGTAACAATTACTTACCGATTAATAAATGGAACCTTAGTTTTGATGGCCATTCGGGGTTGTCTAGTTTTCTGGAAAGAATAGAGGAATTACGTATCGCACGTGGTGTTTCGAAAGAGCAACTCTTCCGGTCAGCTGTCGAATTCTTTACTGATCACGCATTAATTTGGTACCGTTCGATTAGGGATACAGTATGTGATTGGGATGCTTTAGTTAGGGCATTGCGTGCCGCCTTTCTCCCTTGCGATTATGAGTCCGGGTTATGGGATGAGATTCGGAATCGCACTCAAGGTGCTGACGAGCCGGTCACTGTCTTCGTGGCTGTCATGGAAAATTTATTCCGCCGTTTACCTTCGGTGCCCTCGACGTATACGCGGCTTAGCTTGATCCGACGAAACTTATTGCCGCATTTCCAAACACATTTGGCCCTGGAGACTATCCATACTATCGCAAATTTGATCCAGACTTGTAAGGCAATTGAAGATGCACACGTACGTGCTCAAGGGTTTCGTGGACCCCCAACTAACGTTAGTCGCATGTTAGAGCCTGACCTCGCGTATCAAAGGCCTAGAGCCCATCCTAGGGTTCATACGATCGCCGTTTCGCCCAATGATAATTGCGCTCCCTCTAGAGATTCTTTCGCAAAATTGAATAATCCTGTCGGTGCTTCTCCACCGCGTTGTTGGAATTGCAATCAACTTAAACATCGTTCTATCGATTGTCCCTCGCCGAGGAGACGTCATTGTTTTCGCTGCGGGAAACCCGACGTTACGATTAGGACGTGCCCTTCGTGTTCGGGAAACGGAATTCAGCGCCGTTAGGAGACCGACTAGCGTGCGTTAGACAAAATCCTCAGGTCACTAGTTTTGTTATGGAGGCCTCCTGTTCAAAAGCGGTTCTAGATTTTATTTTGAGTCATGCTGGCCCTGATGAGCGACCCTATCTCCAGATCTCTATTTTTGGAAATAAGCTTCTTGGATTATTGGATTCTGGCGCTTCACGCACGATCCTAGGTAGAGAAGGTGGGAATTGGTAAAAGGCCATTGTCGACTTGAGTCAAGTCAAGCCCCCGTGTGTCGTATCGCTAATGGCATGGAATGTCAAAGCTTAGGGACTGTCACGGCCCCGATAACTCTTCGCGACAAAGTTTGCTTTATGGACGTAATAGTTGTGCCTTCTATACCACATGCTTTAATTTTGGGTACTGATTTTTGGCGTCGCATGGGTATCGTGCCGGACCTTCGAAGTAATGAATGGACGTTTTCTAAGGATGACTTAGTTCCTGTCGTGAACGCTATCCAGGCCGTCGAACATTTGACGCAGTCTCAGCGCGAGCAACTTGACGTATTCGTTAAGAACATTTTTGAGCAGATGGGTGATAAACTCGGTTGTACGCATTTAGTTGAGCATGAAATTAAGACGACTTCGCCCCCTATTAAACAGCGATACTATCCTATTTCCCCTGCTCTTCAGAAACAGGTGGATCTGGAGTTGGAAAAGATGTTGGAAGAGGGAATTGTGGAACCGTCCACTTCCGCTTGGTCATCACCTATTGTTATGATCAGGAAAAAGGATGATAGCTATCGTTTTTGTGGTTGATTTTCGCCGTCTCAATAAAGTTAGTCAGCCTGATGCTTATCCTATTCCGTATGTCTCGAGTACACTGGATAAACTTCGTGATGCGCACTACCTCACCACTCTCGATATTAATCGGCGTATTGGCAAATTCCTGTTGCAGCCTCCTCGAGGCCTTTAACTGCGTTTACTGTCCCCAATCGCGGGTTGTATCAGTTTTGTCGCCTACCGTTCGGTTTGCATACGGCCCCGGCCACTTGGCAGCGGTTAATCGACCGTGTAGTTGGCGCCGATTTAGAACCCTATGTGTTTACATACCTTGACGATATTGTGATCTGTACGCCCACCTTCGATAAGCACCTGTCAGTTCTTCGGGAGGTTGTATCTCGTTTGTTGTCTGCTGGCCTTACCCTAAGTAAGGACAAATGCCACTTTTGTAAGCCCGAGCTTAAGTATCTTGGTTATTTGGTGAATTCGAAGGGTTTGTTGGTCGACCCGGAAAAAGTGGAGGCGATCACGCGTATTCCTACTCCTGGTTCGGTTTCCGAGGTACGCCGTGTTATCGGTATGGCGTCATGGTACCGACGCTTCGTGCCAAACTTCTCGTCACTTATAGGCCCGCTGACGACTCTTCTTCGGAAGAACGCTAAGTTCGTATGGAATGAGCGTTGTGAACATGCTTTCCGCACAATCAAGGAACACTTGATTTCGGCCCCGATTTTGGCATGCCCGGATTTCTCCGTGCCCTTTGTAATACAAACTGATGCCTCGGGTTATGGCATCGGCGCGGTCCTTACCCAACAACAGGCCGATGGTGAAAAGGTCATTTGTTACATTAGCCGTTCGCTGACTAAGAATGAACGCAACTTTAGCACGACTGAGCGTGAATGTTTGGCTGTCCTTTTCGCGATAGAGAAACTTAGACCGTATGTTGAGGGAACAAAATTTACCGTGGTGACAGACCATTATAGCCTGAAGTGGCTTAACGATATTAAGGACCCGGTTGGTCGCATTGCGCGTTGGGCTGTCTGTCTGCAGCAGTATGACTTCAACATTGTCCATCGTAAAGGCAAAGAGCATGTTGTGCCGGATACTCTATCTCGTGCTGTTCCGGTTATTGATACAGTTAATGTTCCACCCGAACCTATTCGCGACCCGTGGTATAGGCGTATGTGTCATCAGATTGGAACTAACCCTCGAAAATTCCCTCAGTGGCGACTTAATAACGGTCAGCTGTTTAAGTATGATCGGTCTAACTACCCTGATCTAGCGGATGATGAGGAAGACCATTGGAAGCTCGTGGTCCCTAAACCCCGGCGCCGCGAAGTTATTAGGCAGAATCACGACGACCCCACCGCTGGTCACACTGGCGTAAATAAAACTTTCCATCGTATCGCGCATAAGTACTATTGGCCGAGACTACGATACGACGTAGCCGCGTATGTCCGCCGTTGCGAAACGTGTCAGCGCATTAAACCCGAACAAAGAGGCCCTGCTGGTTTTATGGGAGGTCATTCCCTTATCTCGAAGCCTTGGGAAGTCATTTGTGGTGACATTGTGGGCCCGTTGCCTCGATCATCGCGAGGATATGCGTATATTCTGGTTGTGGCCGATTGCTTTAGTAAATTCGCACTCACGTTCCCCTTGCGCTCCGCGTCTGCTAATTTGGTCTCCCGTCATTTTGAGGAAGATGTTTTCCTGATGTTTGGCGCTCCAAAGCGCATTGTGTGTGATAATGGCGTCCAATTTCGTAGCCGCGAATTTCAGTCCCTAGCGAACCGATATGGGTGTAAGATTTCGTTTACGGCCAATTACCACCCTCAAGCCAACCCCACCGAACGTATAAATCGAGTGTTGAAGACCATGTTGACCGCGTATGTCGCCGATCATCATCAAGATTGGGACAGATATCTCTCTCATGTCGCTTGCGCGATTCGCACTTCGGTTCATGAAGTTACGGGGAAGACCCCGTACTTTATTAATTTTGGTAGAGAGATCTCGCTTAAACACGAACCTCCCCCGGACAACGTGAACCCTGAGCTCCAATTCGATCGTAGTAAAGACTTGAATGCCCGTGCCTCGCTCATCAATAAACTTTATGTAGAGGTAAAACGTCGGCTAGGTAAAGCGTATGAGAAATCTAAAGCGCGTTACGATCTTCGCCGCCGTCCCCTAGAGTATGTTCCTGGACAAGCCGTGTTGCGTAGGAACTACGTGTTGTCGGATGCCGCACGCCAATTCACGGCCAAGCTCGCCGCGAAGTTTGTGGGCCCGTTCATTATTAATCGGAAATTCTCTCGGTGGGTGTATGAGCTTAAAGATCCGGATGGGAATGTGATGAAGGGTACTTGGCACGCCAAAGATTTGAAGCCTTATGACGACTCGGCTATGGACTAGTGTCCCTTTCGTATAGAGTCTAGGGTGGTTGGTTGGGCATTTGTAGGGTAGGTCACTATTAGGAAACGCTTTCATCTTGTTTTTCTCCTCTTATACCGCTAGGGTGGTTGGTTGGGCATTTGTAGGGTAGGTCACTATTTTGGGGAGCGTATTCAACTTGCTTTCCCGTCTTCAAGGCATCTTCGGGTAGGTCACCTTTAGGAATTTTGGCATCGTGTTTTCCCTCCGGTGAGGTTTACTATTTGGCCACTTTCGGGTGGGCCTCTTTAGGGTATGGCCCTATCGGTTTTTTTTTATTGCGAATGTTACTTCGGCTAGTGCCGATTTTGCCTTCTAGAAGAACCCTAACCGTCTTCGCGGCTTAGTGTTGTCCCATTTCGGTCTCACAGTACCTCAACTGTGGAGGTCTTGCTTCCGCCTCGGGGTTTTGTTTTGTAGGAAGTTGTCAGGGGGGGTACTTGGATACGGGGTGATGTTGAGGGGTTCTTGGGGTTGGAGCTTCCTCGCGATGGGTCGTTACGGGACTGCTCACCGGCGCAGCATTTTCACCCAGCAGCGACGAGCCGTCTCGATCCCTGTCGTGGAGTTGATCTGGCCACGGGTGCCTCTTGGGGTCGCTACCGCCTTTTCAAGTAGTTGCCTTATCGTGGGGTGGGTTTGGGTTTTCAAGTGTGTGTGTTCGTAAGCATATTGGCGGGGTGATGCCCTTTCTGGTTTTTTTCTTTTTTTGTCTGACCAAGCTGTCTGGCGTAGATTTCTTCGTGTAGAAAAAAATTTCTGCGAAATTTTTCTGTTCTGGTAAGGGGGGAGTTGTTACGTGCAGAATGCGCCGCCTGCCATAATTTTGAATTTGAACGCTATTTTCCCGCGCGTTGCGCATTGGCGTTCGGCCGTGTCTTCTGGCGATAGCTTTTATCTGGAAAAACCATTAGCAGGCCGAGACTCGCTACGCGTCTTCTTCGCCAGCTTTCGAAGCGAGCAGTTCTTTAGTGCTATTCACTAGTTCGGGGATGCTTATTTAGGGCTATTTGGTCGAGTTGGAGACGTGAACTTAGGAATGCCCTCACGTTTTCGTGGATGAAGCCCCCCGAACGCAATTAAGGACTTTGGTTTCCTTCGCTAAGGCGGATCTATTTGGTGTTAGCATATTTCGAGCTGTTCCTTTTCTGCGCCCAAAAACCATCTGGGGTGAGTAGCTATTTCACGCTGAGAGGCCTGGCCGTGCGTGTTCTATTAGAGCCCTGTTTTCCCTCTTACAGCAAGACGTACTAGGCAACATTTCGCCTTCGAGCCGTGTTTGCCGCAATCTGCGTTTTCGCTCTGGAGTCGCTGGACCTGCCGGGCCACGTGCCGCAACGTTCCGCGAGGAGATTTGTCGAGCCTTCACGGGCCCGCTTCTCCTTGTCGCCGGCGCACAATTAGGGCACAAGAGGGTACCGTAATTAGTCCCGAGGTTTGGCCTTTCGTCCTGTGGGAGCGGCGTTGTTATTGCCGGCCCCCTAGGCCACCGACGACCGCAAAACGTTCTTGGCCGACGCCGAACCACTAACGCAACGACGCCCAGATCCAGAGCTTCACGTCTGTCGCAGCGAGCCGCTGACGAAGTGGCCCATTTTTAACTTGTTGTAACGTATATGTTTGTCCAAACTGTAAGTACATTTAGTGCATGTGTTACTTAATTAAGGCGGCTCTCATCCTTCATTTCATGCTAGAATTAAGATTGTCAATGTAAAAGTGTTATAGCTTATTTTTGCATGAAATTAAACTATTTTAAATTATTTGCATATGATTTGTGTTAGCTACGGTCCGGTTGTTTTATCGGAGCCATCTTGCAGGGAGTATTATCTGCTAGGTACCGAGTTTACAATTTCTCCACAGTTCACCGGGGTGCAATTGTCGTACCTTCAAAAAATTGTTGGCGCTGGGCATTTTGTTTACTTCATTAACTCTACCGACATCAATCCCGCCCCCTACTACCGATTGAGCCGGCGGCCGGCAAATTGCACCCAAGTGTACCTTTTGTATTGTTTGATGCTGCTTGGAAAGATTGCCCAGAATCTTACATCATAAAGGCCTAACAAATGGTTACATTTTGCTATTATGTAATAATTGTATATTCGCAATCGGCTTGCCAGCTTCTTCTGGCCCAACTGTCAACAGTGAAAAATTTTATCTGCAGTGGATGCTCGAATACCTAGTTCTTGTTAAATCTCTCTATATTTTGATTATCCTTAGCCAATTTTTTGATAGAACTAACGCACAATTAACTCAAAGTTGTAACTAGAAACTGCCAAAGAAACGAGCTTTAATTTATTCAAACTTTTTTTTTGTTTGTTGGCATCCAAAACCTACTACTAGCCATAACAGAGCAGTCCCCGTACATATTTGGTTTCATCTCTATATAATAACTAATACAATAGGATGTTGAATTAGTAATGAAAGAATCCAATACTTAAAGCTGAATAGAATATAAAAAATAAGATGTTATGATCGTTTGGTGCAAACGTTTTTTTGTCATGGAGAATGAGTAGCAACACGTTGCTGCGTCTAATAAACGCTATTAATCCTGACCTTAATGACTTGCAAATTAAAAATAATGCAGTCGCTTCTCAGCCCAAAAATATTTTTATTATGCTCTCGGCCGGCATACATATAAATCCGATGTCATTATGTTTGCCTTTTGTAACCTTAAATTAATTTCTGTTCTAACTACTTTCGTTCTTATATGGGCATGGGCGTAGAGACTTAATTTTAGCGCTTTTGCACACGCAAATATATGAATCTCATGCAATGGTTTTCGTGGAAGCAGAAACCCACTTAGAAGCTACTCGACTGAAAATGGGCGATGTTTGCAGAAACTGCAGTTTCTAGAAGAATGTAACGAAGTGCAATGAGCAGTGGCATTTAACGTCCTGTGATAGAATTCTTAATATAAACGACAATAAATAGACACCGTTAAGGTGATGTTTGCGGGGAATATTGTTGACCTACATATTTATATTCTACTTTAAATTTACGACGAATTGTTGCAAGCATTTTCCAGCCCTACGCTGCTCGTTTGCCACTTAAATTAAGTACAGTCGTAATTGAAAATGTGCTGAACATGTGAACATTAATTACAGTTTTACTAGCGAAATCCGAGTCGTAGTGGTCATTTGTCATGAGGTTCCAAATGCGGAATTCTTCTTTAGGCAACGTTCTCACAGCCTTATGAATTCTCGGCGGCATTGCTGTCTACAGGAAATGTTTCAGATTTGGATGCAAATGGGCTAACACAGAAGGATTTACTGTTTTACTAATTACTACACGTTTCTTGGTTCTTTATTTTGTACTAAACTATAGAAGAATTTCAAGCACGTTTACTATTTTTCTAGAAATCTCTATTTTATTTATCCAACACCTCCTAGTAATAAAACTATTATATCGATTTTAGACCCATAAAGTGGCCCATAACTCACTAGTGAGATAAAAACCGTGCCACTCACTAGTGTGTTGTTGGTGGCACTGTCACGCTATGTTAAATTCGAGGTTAGCAGGTTAGGTGTCTGTGTCAAACAACAAACAAAATCTAATCTGCTAACCTCGAATTTGATCTAGATTGACAGTGTCACCAACAATACACTTCAGTAGTGCCAAACGTATAACACGAGTCACAGGCGAGTAATTATAAACTGTGGGTCTCTGGGTACTTCAGCTCACTTCTAATTAATTTTTCATGTTAAATTTTCACAGCTCTCGTTACAAAATTTAGGTTGTTTTGGTATCTATTGAGTTGTTGGATAACATTTTGGTATACACTTGTATCATAAATAGCTATTCTTTCTCTTTAAAATAAAAGCTACATTCTGTACTTTTCCATACCACCCAATAGTATTATTAATTTTTTGACGCCATCCAAAAAGCTGCTGCAAGTACAAATCAACGCTGTACATTTTAAGAGAGTAAAATAAAAAATGACGCTTGTTTATATTATTTAATTTTCAAATTCAAGAAATGTAATTCCGCTTGCAGAGTTTTACAGCGTTTTCTAATCGCAACTGCTTATTTTAGAGCTTAGTTAGAGTTGAGTCAAATTAGTTTTATAAGAATTTTCAACATGTTTGAAAGTTGGCCATCTTTAATATTTTAATTTTGAAAAATTAATTTCTTTCAAATTTAGTAGGTTGATAGAGCCGCTTAAGTAATTGCCTTAAGTGCAAAATGATACTAATTTCATAACGTAACTCCTTGTGTAAATAGTTAAAATGTGTAACATTGAATAGTTGTAATTCACGAAAAAGGTTATTTTTAGGAAATCACATAGATTAATATAATAACTCATTATGAATGTATGGAATTACAGCAATGTTGTGAACGTTATGTACGGAGGAAACAAAATAAAATTATTTTCTTATTAAACTTCTAACCAAAACCGAACTCCAAGAAAGTCACAGCAAGTAAAGTTGAATAAATGAACGAGCATTCCTTACAAACTGAGGAAGTAATTTACGTTTTAAGTTCAAGCAAGGAATATTTGAGAGTTAACTAAACAATGTTGAGTTGAAAAAATTAATAAAAAAGCAATTAAAAAAATGCAGCTATTTAAATTTTCCTTTAAATGATTAAAATTTGGTGTTTACTGATGGAGAACCGCTGACTATTTATAATAAGTAACAAACAAGTAGCAGTAGAGATTTGTTTGAGTGTTAATTAATGTAAACGTCAAAATTACAATACATCAGCTATTAAGTGTTATTTTCTACTTTAATGGTTAACTACAATAGCGAAGAATATGTAAGTAGATATGATTATTATGTATGGAACTGCACGTTCAAGACGTATGTCTTCGGAAAGATTTCCAGATCGTCAAACGCCTTCTGAAAATACTTTCCTTCGAATAGTCCAACGCCGAAACAAAAATGGAAATTTACAATCTAAGAAAGGCCATGGTGGCGGCAAACCAAATCAACATGGGGTGAATCTGGAGGTAAAACTTAAAAATAGTTGATGCTGGTCCAACTATAAATACACGCCACATTTCCCACCAAGTTGAAGTTTCTCCATTTCTTGTTTGGGGCACATTGAGCAGCAATGGTTTGTACCCATATCATCTGCAAAAGGTGTAAGGACTGACTCCTACGGATTATTCCCTGCGGCAGCAGTTTTGCAAATGGCTGCTAAATCGCACTAATAGGGAATCAGCATTTTCTATACGCGTACTGGTGACGGATGAATTTTGTTTTACTAGAAATGGTGTTCTCAACTTCTACAATTCTCACATATGGGCTGATCCAAATCCGCACGCGATTCGCCAGAGTAGCTTTTAGCAGCGTTTTAGTTTGAATCTGCGGGCTGGTATTTTGAACTGCACCTTAATAGGGCCTTACGAATTACCAGCATCCCTTAATGGCCATCTTATTTGCAATTTTTACAAGAAGTTCTGCCAGAGCTCCTAAAAGATGTTTCTTTGGATGTGCGCATTACCATGTGGCTTATGCATGACCGCTGTCCTGCACATTTTAGCCATGCTGTACGAGATTACCCTGACACCATCTTTCCGCAAAGATGGATCGGTCGGGGTGGATTAATTTCACGGCCCCCACGCAGTCCTGATCTCAAACCAGTAAACTTTTTCTTACTGGGTTTTATGAAATAATTGGTATATGCCACCGATCAACACGGCAACAGAGCAGTTACCCCAACAATTTCCAAGAGTATCGGAAAACTGAATTCATCGATCGCAAATGTGCGGTGAAATGCAGGGTTACCATTTAGAACACCTAATGGGAATGTTTTTGTTATGGTGAATTGTTTGTAGCTTATTTAATTATAAAATTGTAATTTATAAAATAACGTATTCTTTATTTCAAAAGCATCTTATTTTTCCTGTGTGGTTTCTGTATAATTTAAAATTAAACTACATTAAGAGCAAATTTTCAGGTGTTGTAAGAAATATGTTTATACCGAAACGAAAACGCAATGGCATTCTTTATAATTTTTGCTCATTAACACCAGCTTTATTCAATAAGTGGGCATTAATTTTAAACTGCTGTTAGTTTTATGGTATTGGGTTTTGGTCAGAAGTTTATTAAGAAAAGAACTTTATTTTGATCTCCTCTAGCTACCCTTTCAGTCTCCTCTGTACTTTATGAAACACCCTGTATATGAAGTATTTTATTAGTTATCCCCCCCCCCTCACGTTGCTATTAGATTGTTAAATATTAGCTTCTTGCTTCTACATTTGAAATATAAATTGGAATTTGAAACTAAAAGAAAACTTACTCTTTAAAGTAAATAATTGGGAGTACGAATATTTTGTAATTAGCTGCGTTGTGAATTAATGTCTGAATTGTCCTCAGTTCGATTTTTATTGGGGATTATTTAACAGTAATCGGGTGGTCACAAACTGGGGTTGTTTGATCTCTTCACTTCCTAAGTTGTCATGGTAGTGTCCTGCAAATGGTTTTCTATGCTAATTAGCAAACATGTAATCAAATATGGCTAGTGTTTTTAAATTAAAATACATTTGTCTTTGTTTGTGTGCTCTCTTCGATTTCTTTAACAAAATTATAGAAAATATAAAATCATTTTACCTATTTAGTAAATTGCAGTTATTCGTCGAAGTGTAAATATACACTATACGTACTTATACGTCAAAAATTAGATTGTAAAATATAATTTAATTGTTATTCCTACTCATAGACAAGGCGCGAATAATTGAAAAGGGCGACCCACCTGTTAACTCTTTACATTACTTTTATTTTTAAATTCGCAGAGATTTTCATTGCCTTTTTATTAGAGAAAAATGCAAACGATTCACGTCGCTAATATAAGTGTTGTATTATCTTTAAGGTTAAAAAAATTGATTACTGAGGAAGTTCTAGGCATTAAGGACCCTCGATTACTAAAGCCGGATTGTAAATTGCAGTTGTTTAAGCACTAGATTTTCGTGGTCCAGCTTTTCTGTTCAAGAACTAAATACTTTAGCGCTGAGCTATATGTTAATCTTTGGGGAAAAATACCCTCATTTTGCTCGATGTTGCTGATTTAACGTTAAAAATTTCTTTATATCGATCTCGGTCTTTGGGTGGACGAAGGTGTAGTAAACATTCGTTAACCTTAAATTTGCTTTATTACGATTCTTTCTAGATATATTTTTATAACCTTAATTTTTGCAATTGCGTGCATGTTTCTTGATATTTTTATAGCTAGGGAATAGGACTCCTTGAAACGGGAATTTGGTTGCCTTGCCTGTATTGTTTATTTTCAGGCTAATATTAATAGCCATTTTGTGTTTATATTTTCTTATTATTAATTAGGCTTAAATGTTGCAATATAGCTTTACAAAAAGGTGCAACTCTGACCGTGCGGTGAATACATCCATCAATTTCACGTGTGTAAAGTTCAATATGCATTCTTCAGCGATGTTCGTTGGGATTTTTAATTTAAGGATCATTAGCTTGCGTGCCTTGTTCCAAGCTACATGTGGGTGAACGGCTCCTAGCATAGCCACGTATATTCGTGACATTTATTGTAAACACGTGGCGTCAGCCGTCATTACGGCACTAGCTGGCAATAAGGGTAATTATCCCGCATCGTATGTGGCAAAAGTCTCCATGTCACACTGTACAAGTTTTGATGACGTAGGTTCAAAGCCAGCCCAATTTGAGAATACAAAGCGGTTCTCAGGTTCCGATTGCCAGGTAACTTAATACCTACAGGAAGAGATTGTAGCTTCAGCGATAAGCGGTCGCTGCAGCTGTGTGAGCATCGCACTAAAATAAATGTGCTACGTATGCAAATTGTCCCGGTTTTTATGCATGCAATTGCATACAGGGCCGGCTTCAGACAGTTTTATCATGCCCACCTTTAAAGATAGTTATTTCGGAGTTATTTTAATTTTGATTGAATATACATGTTTTACAGATCTAATTAGCCTGCCCGTGTGTAAATTAAAAGCGAGTAGACCATGCTATATCGCCCGTAGAGTAGCCATTCCTATTTTATATTTGTGTTTAGGAATGTCTAATCATTCTAGGATTTAATCCTATTTTCTTTATGGTTTTATGGGCCGGTTGCAGAAAGCAACGTTAAGTCTGGTGTTAGCTAACGCGTCGTCAAAGTGAACAAAAACGAATCAAATCTCAAATGTTTATGGTAACTAATACATTAGTAAACAAAATTTGATGCGATTTTGTTCACTTTGACGCGACGTTAGCTAACACCAGACTTAACATTGCTTTCTGCAACCGGCCCTTAGTGTCTTCTAAAGTTAATTTTTTTGTGTAAGCAAATTTGCTGGTGGATTTTATGTAAAGTCAGTATCATACCGAAAATACTGCATACTAGCTTTCTGTTTTTGGAAAATACTTATCGCTTGTAACCACACTTGAGTATTTAAAATGGTTTTATGCCTGCTAACCTAGCTAGGTACACAAACAGGGCAACTAAATTTTAGAAATGCTAAGGAGTGCGAGACTTTTTAATTAAGTTTAACGTCTCGACCGAGGGCGAAACAAACGCTTCAATCAGCAGCATAGAGAGAACCACTAGTTCAATCTGTATCCAAAATGGGTTTTCCCCGTTATGCTATATTTTCTTCTAGTGATTTTGCACATTGCCACTTGTGGTAGGGCTGCAAGCTATTTCTTTTCAAATATAACGGTGCTAACTTTAGGATACCCATGCTTTCCTGTTCCTTTTTCGTAAAAGTGGCTAGTCTTTCTGTGGAAACTTAAGACTACGTAAGTTGGGGTTTAGAAAAAGACATCACCTTCTTATGCCGTGGTTGTCGCCAGTCTTGGTGAAAAGCGAATTCAATATATCCATGTCTATGGCTCGCTATTCCTGCTTCTGTCCGTTATATACTGGCTAATAATTCAGCATAAATACTGAGACCGACCAGCACCTGAAGGTATGCGATAAAGTTATTATTTCACGTGGTTTAACGTAGACTCTTCTCCTCTATGTGAGGTTTCGGTCTACTCTCGTAATCAAACAATTATTGTGGGGCGACCTTTAACAGATCCACTAGCCGTTCTACAAATCTTGGGGAAGTGCCATGTATCAGATCTTCGCTTAACACTTTGGAAATGTAATCTAGTGAGGAACGCAGGTAAGGTTTTTCTTATCTCCATCTTATTCGTCTATCTTTTCCAGAGCCATTAAGATCGCCGAAACGATGAGTTCCCTATGGTACTGCCCCAGTTCCAATGATCAGGAACGTAAGAACGAAAAACCCTGTGTGTAAATTTTTATAACTTGCATCCATTTCTTGATTCTTCTGATATCTTGGCGATTTGTTGCTTATCGATATAACTATTTTACGTATTTCATAATAGAATGCTGTTTTTCATTGCTTAGATAGTAGACTGGTTTGTTCATTCATATCACACCATGGCGTCCAGCGAAAAACTGTTTGAAAATTTTTCAAATGCACTTTGCTATCGAGAGGCTTCTACGAGAAACGTTGTGTAAAGTGATGTACGTTAGGGTTTAACTTTTTGTAGTAAGTGCCTAATGAGGTTGAATCTAAGTTAGGGAAACTTCGCTGCGCGATTTAAGGACCATTCATTCTTTCAATTGCTAGCATGATCCCCTTAATGTAATTAGTAATAACTATTAGTATTAGTATTAATAACTATTTTGTGGACTCTCTTTGAATTTAACAAATCTTGTGTAATTTGAATGTATTAGAAATTTTATTGTTGGTTTTCTTTGAAAATAACTAGCCTTGAGTAATTGTTACATATTAATAATTCAACTTTCTGCCTTTATTTTAAACCGAACAGACCTGTGTAATTTTTTAGTATAGCTATTTGTAATTTAACGTCTGTATAACTTCCAATTTAACGAACGTAGTGTTATTTGTAACCTTTTAGCTGCGTTTTTAAATATAATACATATGTTAAGCGTAGATATCTAACTTGTATAATGAATAATGATATATGCGTGAATCTCTATTTGCGCTTGACTGTTTACCTTTATTAAAGGTTTGGTACCTTTGCTGTTATTTTATCTTATATGATTCAATGATACCTTTTCGTCTTTTTAAGTAAAGGTTTGTATCAGAGATAGGCCCTCAACGGTAATTGAAGTTGGATTGGACCGATGTTGCTTAGATTGAAGTTACCTATCGTTGTACGACGGCAACTGGCACCAATTTTCTTTTTGTTGGGCAGGTATTAATCCCATTTACCTAATTCAACTCACGACTATAATCACCGAGGATTTTCAGTTAGTTTAGACTGTGGGCCTATTATAAAGTGTAAAGGGCGAGCTATAAATATGTTACCGTTAACGTGGGCTTTCATTTTGGCGCCCATCGTGGGGCTACATCGTCAAACACTTCCTGATTTGATGATAACCTTAGATAACAAAACTGTTTGAGTAGCTTTCTTACTTATTTTATGTTTTGTTAATTGTCATAGGTTTCACCTTTCTTGGCTGTTTTTCCATTTTTAAACGAAATTATGAGTAATGAATTGAAGTTAATTATTAAAACTTATCTTTTTTTTTAAATTAACTCACAGTAAAGTGATTGGCAACTGAAATACCCAAGTAGATAGCATTAATACTAGAACGCCATTGAGTAGAGCGACATTCATTTTTAGTAATTACAGCGGCGATATTAATTCCTATTTCTTTTTTTGCGGTTTAAACATATAATTATCATAGAGATTTATAAATCTGGAAATTGCTTCAGCAATTATAGAGATAGAATGCTATAAAGCGGTAATTGTCAAATATATGTACATATTCAATGCAGATACTGTAATTATGGTTGGATAACAGTACTAATATTAGAAACACAATGATAATAACAATTTTTTATACCAAACCGAGTGATTTTAAGTCAGTTATTCCTTGATCACCCTTCTTATACAATACAAATATGAGACAACACACTGGTATAATATTTTTTGAAAATTATTCATTACAACAATTGAGGAGTTTAAATCAAACCGTTTGTATTGGTTATTGTGGTACGCCAGCAAAACAAACAAATCTCTTTTAAAATCGTCGTGTTAATCAACCAATGACTGCTCTTTATAGCGCCATTAACATCTTTTACTGCTTCTACTCCATTATCATTTATTTGCAGTCGGCCGGCCTGTAATTAGAACTATTTAAATAAAATCTAGTTATGTTAGCAATGCTACAAATGTTTACTTTGTACAACCCAGGGCATTCTATTAAAATATTTACGAGTTCCTACACAAGAAAACTATTGATCGTTTTTGTGATGCTTATTACGTAAAATCCGATAGTCTTAATTAACGCCGCTGCAACCTGAATGTGAGCAATGGTTTTCGGAGGCCTTTTTTAAATACTCCGCAAGCTACGCTCCTTATTTGGTAAATTTTCTCCATACGAGATTAGTTACCCAGCGGTGGTGGATGTAAAAATGCTTGCATTTCCGGGTCCTAATTGGGCAATTTTTTCAGCAGACGTTTGGAATTTGTGCGTGTTCAGGTCAGAGAGATAATTTATCAGTCCTCGAGAGGACTTTCCATAGTTTAGCAAACACTCTTCGTTTGCATGAGCGAGCATCCACCAGAAGAACAAAAATCCTGGAACTTGCTCGAGTTTATATTAATAACGGCCGCTTAATCCAAAGTAATTAAATATAAACAGGAGCAAATATGTAACGCGATGCATGCATATTAATAACTGAAATAGATTGAGATTGTACAGTTACAGCCACGGCCGTGGCTTTAATAGTGTACTTTAATACGGACCGTAAAATAGCTGTTGGATTTACATAGGATACGGCTTCTTGATTACCATATGCGACAGGGAATGACAAACCAACATGGGCTGTCGGTCCATTTCATGTTATGAGCACAGGACATGCAACTGCATTCTTCAAGATTTGCTCGCATAATTTAGATTCAGATATAGCGTAATGCGGTTGGGTTTAAAGGACAGGAGGAATTTTCAAATAAAAACGATAAATCTTAAGCTGTAAAGAGTATTTTAATTGTAGTTGAAATGTTTAATATTAATTGATTAAATCGCATTTAAAACATTAATCGCAAACCAAAAAAGTGGTCAACCAATTTTACCATGTCCATGGTATTTTTCAGTATTTTAAGCATTGATTACAGAGATCTTGTTAAGATTTTTGGAACACATTACGAAAGTAGGTGATATCACGAGAAAGGTGGTAATATTGTAATGACAGTAGGCTGGACAGTGGACATGTGAAAGAAAAACAAGAGAAAGACAAAATACGGAAGTAAAATCGTTCAAAGAAACTTGCAGACACAGTGTGATCTAGAAATGTTTGTTCTATTCTGAAACCTTGGGTATTTCTGTCTAAATCACTTGCATGCAGTGGTACAAAGAACAGGAAAATACATTATATATCGAGATCTAGTTTGCTGTTGCTCCATATAAACATAATGTAACGTTAGCCAACTCGATATAAAATTTATTGGATTACTTTATACATGTAATAACCTATATTGAACACACAAAACTTCAGGGAAAAGTACTATATGAGGTAAATGGCCCTAAAGTGACGTCATGCTACAAAGTATACTTTATCAAATCAATCGCCAAAAGTGGCGAAATTCAGAGAGCTCCAGTTCCCTGAAAACACACCTCGTGGGATGTGAGGGCTTTCTCCAAAAGTAAGGTACGACTGACCCACGGAGATGTTTGCCTGACCCACAGAAATGAGGGCATTTGACTTGCAGCTCGTAGCGAGGCCTAGAATGTATTGTAGTGCGTGTATGAAACATGCAACCACAGCAGTTCGTTAGATTTCCGTGGATAGTAGCTCACGATGACGAAGAGACCAACTTCTTTAATCAGTTCGAAGTTTATTAGTACCACCGTGAAAACTAATTATTTTAATACGATAGCTCTAATTAACTTAACTGCATTCGCACCGCGCATAGTACGTAAAGCCCTGAACTCGTGCATCCAACTTTGTTGCTGTTCGCTGCTTCTCTCTGTCCGCCTAATTCTATTTTTCAAACTTACGAAACAATGAACGTAATGCGCACCCAGAAGTAAAATATCGGTTCTGCTATTGACCCGGGCGCGAAAATCATGCGGTAGTTCCAAAAATAACAACGATTTGCGATACCTACTATATTGTGATATATTTTTATCAACAAAAAGAATGTATATGTATTTATCTTTGTTTCAATAACTGTGCCAACCCGGAAGCAAAATAATCGCCAAAATGTATTATAAATTTACTTACTTGACATCTGTCACAGCAGCGGAATGTGGTACCACTGCTGTCAAAAATTTTAGATTAGAATTATTCCCAAATTCTTATAAGTATAAAGGTTTTTCGTAATGGAAAAGAGAGCAGAGACACAATGCTTATTTGTACAGTGGAACTTCTCTGATCATCTGTAATCGACCTAACTATTTCCATTTCAGCAAATATTTACAGAATAATCTAACTTTTCTTCCATGACATATTTGTAACTTAATCAATAATAATAATAAAAACTGCACATCCACATATAGTTCCACACCTTCACTGTTAAGTTTTTTCCACAAATAAGATGGCCTTTTATCCCACTCAAAATTGTAGTATAACATAAAATGCTTACCATGTTTTCTTATGTTAGAAAAATATTTTAAGTTATGACACAAGCACTTGGTTAGGCTGTAAGTAAGTTCATCTCGAAAAATCATAGAATATCTGATGCGGATTTGGTTTTATTGGTTTGGTGAATTGTTGCACCTGTTTGATTAATTCAGAGCTTTATAGTATTTTAAAAGTAAAACGCCTGTTCCAAATCTTAGGTATGAAGTCGTCATCTCTCACTTACGTATTAATTTTTTTATTTTTATTTCCTGTTGATTTCTTTTTTTTTTCGTTTCTTCGCCGTAATTTCTACGAATAATCTCTCAAAATTTACCATGCTATATGCTAGAAGTTTGCGTATGTTGACGTAGCCTTACATTGCTGTTCCCTCTTTCTGTTGGATTGCAGATTTGACGCCGAAAAAACCGGAATACCTCGAACCACTAGCCTGCTCTGGCATACCCTTCTGTATTTTCCAATGTATGTGGGTGGCAGTTGCATAGATCAGGTTTCTATTTTTCCAATCTTTTGCGTACTCGGTGTAGCATCTCACTTTTCCCGCTACGAGTGAAATACATGGCTTATCGAATCACATTCATTATGATGGTCGATTGTTATAGATCATAAATGTGATTGTAATTTGTTTTTGATAACCAGTGAACATCCATCACTTGTTTATTTTTTTATGTTGATTATAACTTTGTAACGGGAAAACAATGATCAGTTATTTACTATATTCCGTTCGTTTTGTGTGCTTTCTTAATTTAGGCTGGATTTTGTATTTGTTCAGAATAGTTAACGGCTAATTTTATTTTTCTTCAAACGGCAGTAAAATATGGCATTATACTGCTGGATTGATGATGCTAAACTGTCACTGTATTGCCAAGCGGCAGATAATATTATCTGCCGCTGACGAGCGGCAGATAAAGTTATTATCTACCGCTGACGACTTTATCTGCCGCTCGTCAGCTGCAGATAAAGTTATTATCTGCCGCTGACGAGATCAAGTAATTTTCTTCGAATTTTGTTCACAAAGTTGTAAATAATTTGTTATAAAAACGTTTGAAGAAAAAACACTATATGTTATTCGGAGCAAAAGTATCTGTATGTGGCTCGGCTGTTCTTATCTGCCTCGCAAGCTCGGCAGATAACCCGTCCAGCCTCGCCACATAAAATATAACTTTTGCTCCTAATAACATAATATACTATTATATAGGTGCGGCACCCGGTGATTATGCGAAGAACTTGCTTTTTTTAATGCGATATACTGTACCTTATCTATCTACGTATTTTCTTATCAGTTTGGAGAGGCCTTATCGTGCGGTGCAATTGGTGGGATATGTTACCAAATAGCCATTTTGGAACATCATATAATGCTAATTGCAATTAAGTCTCGTTACTACTTTACTAAATGGATTTCATGAGCTTTTTGTTTAGTCAAATTCGTTTTGTTTGTGTATTATTTGTTTCTGTGCTTCTCATATAGTAGCGCTATTTTAAGTATTTATGTAACAACATCTCCTTCGGTGTATTGAGGCTGTTGGTTTGGCTTAATATATTGTTTATGTTATGTACTAGCTGCTGTTTTTTCAGCCAATGTTCTTTAAACATTTAAGGAATTTTGCAACAAAGGTTTTACATATTTCGAGAAAATTTTCAAGCATTTCTTAGTAGCACGTTTGCAGTGAATCCCTTATGAGATTCCAGTAAATATTTGAGTAAACTTGCAACTTCCTTGACAAATTTTTAATAAATGCTTAACAAATCTCCAATGGGTTTACAGTGTAGTCAATAGAAATTTCCGCAAAATTTTCAGCAATTTATTCTAGCAAAACTGTATTAAATTTTCAAAAAATTTTCACATATAATCTCATAAGAGCATTAATTCTTTCCGGAAATTTTTTTGAGTGCGTTCCAACAACGTCGTATTAATTTGCCAGAGCGGGACGCGAGGGCAAATTAGGACGTTGTTGGAATGCACGAAAATTATTTCCGGATATGAATTAATGCTCGAATGCAGATTCGGTAAGAAAATCGTAACGCCACAAACCCTCACAGTTAGGTTGGTCTACCTACAAAAAATTTCCAAGAAATTTTTTTATTGTCTTGGTTACGGCTCGTGAACTAATTTTTCTATTGGTCATTAATGAGTGTCGTACGATTTTCAGAAATAATTTAACAGCTAGTTGTCAGTTTGTAGCTACTATTTGTTTATAGTAACCTTTTTTTTTTGTTATAGATGCACATGTTCAATTGCAATGCCACTTTACGCTAGACGAGTTAACGTTGCTACCAATCTGGTATAATATAAGAATTTATTATTTGCCAAAATGACGTCATTTTAATTGATTCTTAGAACTTTTATTTATTGTTTCAGCAATTCATAGTATAACAAAAATATCAACTAAGAAATGCCATATTATACTACCAAACACAATTTATATCGAAAGAAGTGATATTATGTAGTTCTCAATCGATATATCAATATTCTACTGCTGAAAAGCAAAACGTAAAATTGTTGCTTAAGCATTCAGCTGCTACAGAATAATAAAGAATAGTTATTCACGGAATAAATTTAAAAAGAGGTTATTCTATTGTAAATTATTTAAGGTTAAGTTGGTTCTACTTAAATTAGAACTTGGAAACCTATTCTACGTGACCAAATACATTTTTGTAATTAATGATACATTTTGTAGTTATTGCAAAATACTAACAATATTGATATGAAACTGTTCTGATATTTCTGCAATCTATTTGTTAACTTACAACTAGGAAATAAACGCAAAACTATTTTCACGAACTCCATAAAACGAAGTCGTACCTAATTTTTGACTCAGATGCTGATGAAGATGAAAACGCAGAGTAGGAATATCTGAACATCTAACCTCTTATCTCTTATGAACATGGACAAAATGGCAGAAAATTTAAAAGAAGTTAATATATGGGGCGACAAAATCTTTCAGAAGTGACACATAATAAATAAACATTAATCAATGGTAGAACAATGCCTGTTACACTTTATGTCATATTTATCGTAATTGATATTACTTATAATATAAATAATAAATACAACTTCAATAACTGAGGACATTGCACCCAAAGTTGACATTATAATTGACGCAGCTCTAATTTCTTTTATAAATAAATTTAATATTAAGGCCAAGTGTTTGCAAACGCTCTATAATCTTAGCTTCTACATGCTTAGCGAATGGTATCTCAATATGCACTTTCTGGCTCATTCACACCCTGGATTTGAGAACGTTGATTGGTTAAAGTAAGGAAGAAGTGTTCCGCCTTTTGTTGATTGTTTCGTACCGCGTTTTATATTTAATTTCCTTCGATAACTGGAGAAAGAAGTGCATTTTATGGAGTATACATGGTATTCTAGTAAAAGAAAATGACATGCGTGCTAGCTTGCAAAGATTGATGAACACCCCCTAGAGGTAAAACTGATTTTATTGTACCTATAAAGCTTCAAAAGTTGTTAAACTTCTATATATTGTAGTGACAACGTACATCACGACATTAAACAGCTAATATTTATGTAAGGGTCCCGAGTGGTGTAGCTTGAACAAGCGTCCACGTTCGATCAGCAGAGTTAAGCAAAGCTCTTTCTGGTCAGAACTTGGATGGGAGTTCCACGGCTGCATCTCTCGGCGCCTCGTGGTACGGCTATCACGGAAAAAAGTTGGTCCCGGCGGTCATACAACATCATGACAGTCGTTAGTGGGGTTGGAAGTCCTCATAACTGCACAGCGACGCCTGTAATTGGCCTAACGGCTGTTGGCTGAGTGCAAATTAAATAAATAAATAAATAAATAGCTTTACTTTTAGATAGCCCTTATCTAATTTTCAAATCAATTACGTATTTTGAATAATTATCTTACTAGTGCTCTTATCAGGGTGGTTTGCCAATCTAGTGATCTGTTAATTGAATTTTCAATTGTATTTTTAAAATCTTTGACTACTAAATGACATTTAATGTCAACTTGACTTCTACACCTTTTTAAACCAGGTATTGACAATTATACTTTACATTGAAACACAATCATATCAATCAATTCACCTACGTAAGTACTGTATTAAGTTTATTTCTACACTTTTTTTTTACTGATTGTTATTCAAAAAGCTTATATAAATTCTTTACACAAACCTTAAAACTTCTTTAGCTTTCACTGTAAAAATCCAACCAACAACAGCTTCTGATGTAAACTGTCTGCAACGCCTACCGCTTATTCCTCAAATAGTAACAACTTTGATGGTCCGTCAACCCTCGAACTGCATCTATCCTGTCAATAACTCCTACTGTTCTTAGAATCCAGTCCTGCTCCCTTTTAAACGTCACCGTCACACCAATCGACTCCAGGTAAGTTTCAGTATTATGATGATCCAAATCTAACCTTAATTATTCTGCAGATAGTCCGATGTCAGCAATACCCACAAAATTATCCAAATCAATCAGCTAATTATGACAACCTGCTTTCAAATGCTTGACTTGTCTTCCATGCAACCACCAATGTCACCAATGAATCCTTATTATGTCTTGTATGTATCAATAAATCCAAATCCCATTTAAATAATATAATCTTCTGTGTTATTTATTTCCTATTCACTATATGGTACAATCTCTTCACCGATTGTATATCTTCATTAAATCCAAGTTATATTCTCACCTATTACAGCACGTAGATTTGTTTATAGCCCCTTTTAATTTGCATTTACCAGACAATGATACAAATTAAGGCATTAATTTCCCATTTTTATTTACCAAAATTCGTTATTTCAAAAATACATGTACATTTTTCATGAGTTGTTTCAGTAACTAATTAAACAAAATTTTCATTCCTGTTAGATACAATTTTTATTGCACACTTATTTATTTTAAATATCCTATTATTACATGCTATTAATTCTTATCATTCTAACAAATACATTTGTCAATTGTAACCTTGGCTTGAACTTTATTAAAATTAAACTCAACCATCAAATTTGTATACTCAAATGTTATTTCATTATCAAATTACCTCACTCATTGTCTCAATTAAATTTCATTATTCATTTCAAAATTAACACCCAATTCTATCCAAGCACTTCAAGATTTGATTGTACTCGTAGTAATCTTCCAAATTTATTAGTTTTATATTTTTATCTTTCAACTACCTTTAGTGTATCACAACAAGATGTATGTATGTATCATCATCATCATCATCATCATCATATTCAGCATACATCGATCCATTTTTGGATATACGCCTCCTCATTGTCTCGCCAGATTCTGCGATCAAAAGTTAGTCTAGTCCAAGCTTTCCCCGCTACCTTCACTATATTATCCTTCCATCTTTGTCTGGGCCTGCCCTTGCTTCTGTACCCTTGTCTCGGTCGCCACTCCTTCACCTTTTTAGTCCACCTATTGTCCTGCCTTCTCATCAGGTTACCTGCCCATTGCCATTTTAAACCTGTTATGCGTTCTCCTACATCCACTACCTTTGTTATGTTTCTTAACCTTTGGTTAGATATCCTGTCCCGTAATGTAACTCCTACCATTTCCCTTTCCATTTTTCTTTGTGCTATTTTCATTTTCTCCATTGTTGATTATACCGAAGGCTGCCCACGCCAATCTGATTCGAGGGATAACTTCCGCCTCTTGTGTATCTTTCTTGAATGTCAATATTTGACCCAAGTAAATGTATTCGTCTGTTATTTCCACCGTAGCATTCCCGTTTTGTACTGGCGTGACATCGTCTCGATTAGCCATTATTTTGGATTTTGCGATGTATGTATTTATTTAAAGCCTTTTGGTTTACAGAGAATAAACATTGGCTACGTCAGGAGACTAGGATATAAATAACATAAACAATAAATAATAAAAGCAACCAGTCAATGAAACTGTACAAAAATATTTGTAGTGTTTTAAATCATAAACAAGATATGAATCAACAACTCACTATTGAGTCGCCTTGTATATCAAAATTTATTTCTATTATTGTATGTTTTAGTATCTTTATGGATGGCCTAGAGGTAATATACTACGTTATTATCGATTACAACAATTCCTGAAATCCTCTCAAGAATGCCACGGGAGCATATCCCAAAGCAATTTTATATACGAATATGGTATATCTAATGGTTACTGAATTTTAGTTAACCGCTTAGGCATGGACTCAAACAACCTCTTTCCTTGCTAAACCGAGAAACCCATCCATACGTATATTCCACTGGCATGTTCAGTTACGATAAGCCACGCAGTGTGTGGGAAATTTGACCTCCGTAAAAACCGAATTGTATAGGTGTCTATATTATAATCGTATATAATGGCAACAGTGGTAGTATATAATTACAGCTGGCAGAATGACGCGGAAATCTGACAACCAATTTGTTTCGGGATGACAATTCGGCGCAATTTTTAATCTTCCCCTGCATAATCTGCTAGCGGAGGCCTCGAACCACTGACAAGCATTAATTACACATTCGATTTTATTTATTGTTGGCTTCCTTTGGGAATCGCTACTTATGCGAGTTTTAATGCGAAACGACGGCTTCAATAGAAATTGTTAATGCTGATATAAGCCGCGATAAGGTCGCGTTTGAATAATGGCCCTCTTCCTCGTGGGTTTACTTGAATGCGAACGCCGAGGACTTCATAAATTCTGTATAGTGAAATAATTACACTATACGCATGAAAACAGCTGTCTTCATAACTTACGTTTGTATTTTGCAGAAAAGAATAAAACTCCTGGTTTGCAACCTTGCATTGCTAAGATTAGAATTTGGTTCTTTATAATTGTGATGTTCTTATGTTTGGATCTGAGTTGTTCAAATTTAGTTACTTTGCTAAATATAAATATTCTTGTAGATATTTTATGTAATTTATTACTAAGCGCACAGAAGGTTAAATATTTTAGTTGCAAATAAAAAACTGCCGTCACTGGGATTCGAACTCGGGCTCCCAGGCGAAATGAAATTACTAATATTGCTAGTCCGGTCTGCCACTTTAACCACTAGTTCACGGCGGCACAACAATTGGGCCGCTTTTGGCTGTATCGTAAAAGACACGTTGATCGATGAATATTTCTGTCCAAAACATCACCAACATACAAAATTCAGTCATACTGAAATTGTATGAAAAGTATACCTTCACTGTGTTATTTTTAATGTTTCAAACTAATGAGAGATTCTTATGCTATTATAAAAAAACATTCAGTTATTTCTAAAGTACTTCAAGCGCTGTAATAATATTTTGTACGAAAGCCTAAACCTTTATGATTAAATTAGTATCAAATTAAGTAAGAATCGAAAACGTGAAGTCGATATGAAGAGATTTAGAAGGATTTTTGTTACTATGAATTGTTGAATTTTAGTATACTTACAAATAACATGTAACTCCTCTCCTACGCCATATACCCTTCACTATCCTTACCTTCCTCTCCAACACGCCTAGCCAGTGTGGCGAAAATAGGGTTAATCACCTCATTATGAACCCCACCAAGTAGTTAAGGCCACCAGTCTTTGACAGCCCGCTGAACCTTGGCGATAGTAGCAGCCAAAGAAGCAGCGGGTAGAGGGTATTAAGAATGCCCGGAGTGGAGCAAGATACCATCGGAAAAGACCACAGCAACGATCAAAGGTAGAAAATCTAATAACCACTGATAACTCGAAAAACCTGATAATCGGCAACAGACCAGAGAAAAGCTCGATTTATAGTAGCCTGTAGAGCAGGTAGGATTCAGATCGGATTTCGGGACTAACGACCACTTATTTGCTACAAAAAAAATTATTGACGAAAAAACGGTAAAATATGATAGATCTTCGATTATGATCTTCGTCAACTTTCAGAAGGACTTGGATACTATAGAAAATGAGGCTATAATTAAATATTTGTGCCGTATTGATTACTAACACAACCGTATAATACATAACATTTATAGCAATTCTGCAGCCTGCGTAAGGCACCACCAAGACACTAACGATTTCCTTTTAGAAGAGGTTGTAACGTTAATTTATAATTCTAAGCGCTTTTGTTTTTGGGAATATTGTGCCACTACGCCTATCTGCAGGACCGATTATTTTTGAGCGTAAATTAGCCTGCACATTTCTGTAGGAGCATGTAATGTTTTTTTCTTGTGCGTTGTACCAAAAGATAGTTGTTTCACTCTTTAATTACCTCCTTGACCTCCAGTGTTCTGATTATGCGTCGCCGGTTTGTGACGGGACTTTCTAAATTCTTGAAACTGCACGAAGTCCAGATTGCGCGTAACTTTATATCACATTTAAAGATTTCGGTTCAATCTAGGGGGTTTACTGTCGGAACACGCGCAGAATCTTGAAAACACATGCGGTTGTTGGTCGAAAAGAAACGCCAGATGTTTGTTTAGACATTACAGTACGTCGTAAAATTTGTATTTGTGCTATGGGAGCGACAAAGCGCCGTAAGAGTAAAAAGAGCTGGCTGAACGCAGAGCTACAAGCGAGTGTAAGAAAGTTCTTTATTACGTCAAGCAAATTATAAAGAAGGTACATTTATCCATACCCTTTAGCTTCTTTTACTTTAGCTACTGAATCTAACGTCATGTTTAATCCAATAGTTATGATTTAAAAATAATTAAATAATGAGAAGCCGGGTAGCGTAGTTGAGAGAACGTTAAGATTGCATTAAGCAAGTCCTCGGTTCGAATACCCGGGTGGGTGGAATTTTTCTGCAGCTTTGGCGATCGATACTGGGTCTGTTGAGATTATTCACAGTTGGGCACAAAATTAACTGAGCTGTACTAATAACGACAGATCTAAAAGGTAGAGTAACAAAGTCCACATATCACCAAGACACACGTCTAACACAAGGGTTGATGGGCAAGCTCAAAAGGTGCGCTCCAACTTTGTCACCCGAAATCGGTGCAACATGAGCACTACACCGCCAGATGCTAGCATCTAAAGCACCAGCCTCTACACCGGTAAGGTAACAAGAGGTAAACCATAATACATACATACATAAATAAAAATAATAACAGAATTGGTTATGATTTAATCGTTAAAAATGTTACTATTAAGTAAAATAGGGGAGTTGTTTAATAACACCAAGAATGATAAGGCTTAAATGGGTTTTGGTGAACATGTTTGACTTAAATTCGGAAGATTTGAAAAACTAGTACCTGAATAAAAATGTTAACATGTGCTTAGAAATATAAGACGATGTCACATTTAATATACTAATGTAAGTTAATTATGCAGAAGTTTCTTGTGAAATGACCTTAAAAGTAATGCTTAATAATTATTAATACTTGTTGAAATTAGTTTTGAATTATAAGTTGTTTAAAAAACTGTAAAGATGATAATGAATGTAATGGAATACAAAGAATTGACACCATGAATGACACACAATATGTAATTGAACATAAAAAATAAGAAACAAGGTACATCCAAGCTAGAATGGAAGTGTGAACTGGGGAGAATCAGTAGACTGTGTTTTAGTGAGCCGTCAAATTGTGACATTAAAAATGATTATACCACTCCCTCTAACATCAACCAATGAAAAACGGCAAAATGCATAGTTACGCATGTACTAACTTTTGATAATATCCATAGCAACTGACAATCACATACCTTCCTGATTAATAGGTGATAATCACACGCCTTCACAAACATCACGTTACCTGCTGTCAGTACAATTGTCATAACAACCACATTAACTGTACTTTTAATATTTAAAATACACTATTCAAACGTTGTTTATTGACTCGTGATATAATCCAGCCGAATGCAACTCGTGTCTTCTCGATTATCAAATCATTTCCGTTTCCACTCGATATATTGTTTTAGGCAATCACGCTCGTCCTTTGGACTCGCGTAATTGCCAAACAATATATCTCGTGTAAACAGAAATGATTATTTGATAATCAAGAATCCACTAGTTGCATTATATATGATAATCGAATCTGGTAGTAAGTAGATATAAAAATATATATGTTAGTTGCTAGGTAATAAATTAATTAGGATATAACAAGCTAGAAGAATTGGAGCTTCAACAAAACAAAAATGTTGAGAGCTGGTTTTATGTAAAACAATCATATTTAATAAACCTATTGAGTTGAATGGAGTTTTATTAAGAAGAGCAATTGGTTGAGTACGTTTGCGGTGCCATCGGACAACAGGTGTACCGAGGGTGCGCGTGCTGCAGTGCTTGGCCAATCTGCGGAGCCGGCTGCATTGGAAGAGGTTATCTGCAGATCAGGTGTTGCTGTCTCAGACGTTATTGCGGTGCTTAATTTTCGTCTGCATGTCCTAGAAGATGCAGCAGAAGGTGATTTCGTCTAAACAGGATGACTAATGCAGTATTGGTGTAGTCAACAGGCATAAACTTAAAACCAATTTTACTATATTGCGCGAATGAAGTACAAGAAGATAATACTGACCTAAATAAACACTTTGTACTTGCTTTTTCTGTTCAATGGTAAAAATATAATTGTTATTTCAAAGTGTAAACAATGTTTGTGCACCAATACCATTTAACAAATTTTGCATTAGATCTAATCCCAATTTAATAAAATGTAAATATTAAGTGTAGAGACCCAACCCTGATTAGTTATACGTGTTGTACCGTGCTAGTCAATTAATATTTAACTATTAACATAAAGGGAAAACTTCTTGGCTATTCAATTAAATTTGAACTTTATATTTATATAAATAATGTTGAGTAGCTACAAGAATATAATTTTTAAATAAATATTAAAATAACTGTATAGAATTCAAGTCCACATTCATTATGATATATTTGTAAACAACTTTAATAACTTAATGTACAAAGTAAAAATTCTTACTTTAATTTTTGAAATTCCAAAAAATAAAGGAGTTGTGACGTCGGATTAAAATGCTGACAGTCATTATAATTAGTACTTTCAAAACAATGATAAGATGAACATTGGCATCTTAATAATTCACTACAATGTACTATTGCTTAAAATCTATTCTTGCTTAACGGAAAGTCTTACTTGATTTCACTGTTGATTAAGATTATCATCATTAAATGCGCATTGCAGACTAGAAACTGTAATTACTAAATAATTCAAAATTGCTACTATTTACAAACTATCTTAGGCATGTACAAACGTTAATTTCGGAATCATCCCGCTTTATAAAATGTCATTGAAATACAAGAGCTGCACTGTAAATTGTGAAGTATAAGTAAATTCGCTACGATATTAAATTTCTCATATTATTTTTGCTGAAAATAATCTCCTTCAACAGTAATAAGTACATTTATTTATATTATTTTCCTTATTTGAAATCGTGAAAATTATAGAAAAATTTGTGTTGTGATAAATAAACTTTACTGAAGCAGCACAGTTATAATTTCAAACAAACCACACGTCTATTTGATATCCCATTGTGAAGAAGTAGAAAAAGAACGGTTCTTCAAAAACCGCAATTTGTTTTTTTCAATTCAATAAGGTGCCTTTGGGTATCTCATAATTTATAGCGTGGCCTTCATTACTATTTGTTTATTTACATATACAAAAGCTATTAATTTTTAAAAAGGAAATTTGTGGATGCCTAGAATTTCCATTTAAAACAACGGGTGGCGGATGCTCTGGCTGTTAACAGGCGACTGAATGTTGAAATGTAAAGAATTAAAGGTTAATTTGGAACAGGTAGATCACATGTAATAATTTCCAGTATTTAAGAGGATTACTTTGTACTATAATATTTATTGCTATAATTAAAATCACAGAATGGGTCTTGTTTTAATAATACTTTACTGAAGAACTATAATCTTCTACTATTAATAACATCTTTATCGCGTTCATATCGTAGATTCATAATGTGCTAGAATTCACATAGTTATTACCTACCTTGCAGTTGCACATCCTTATTTCACGGTGCCACCGTTAACTTTTCTAATTTATACGAATTTGATACGAGTGAAACGGCGGTGTGCGTGGGCGCCGAACCAGTTACCGATTTAAAATTGTGTTTATTTCCTTAAGTGATCGATTTAAATTCGTAATAGGCGATAGATCTGCTAGATATCAGCTCATCAAAAGTCGACTTACAGTTATCTTATCTCGTAATTAGGACTGTTACACGTTTTACAAGTTCCTAATTAAATAATGTGGAAGTAATTCATTCTAATTCAGTTTTTGCCAAGCATCCCATTCTGTGCGAAATAATTTATCATTTCAGTTTGAAATTCTAAAAAATAAATTTGAGATGTGCATAATGTACGAATAAGACAGAGAAAATATAAAAAGTTTGGATTTATACTTATTTGTTTTTTAATAATACCTAGGTTTGTTTCTGATGCTTCGTATGTAGAATTATCTATACCATAAAATCGGTGGTCCCTTTCTTTGTATCTTGGTTCGCTATCTCCTACGAAGATACTGGACCAATTAAATTGTATGATAGCTTAAAATTTTGCAAATTTTTAGACTTACATCGTGTACCGTTTTTTATTTCCAAGTATGAACAAGTAAAGTAAAGTAAAATTAAATTTCGATCGGTTGAAACAGCTGATGTGGTACGTTCACAATGAACTCTTCAGCGCCGATTTCGACGTTAAATTTAAAAGAAAAATTAAATCATGTAATTTCATTGTTCATCTATCAACATTTTTGTATGTATAATTGGTGAGGTTGTATGTGTTTTTGATTGTCACATGTAGCACTCTTTTCCACCGAAGCGTAGCTCGGGTGATTCACTAGTTAGATATAATATCACTGATTTTAAATAATAATGGAAGAAACTATTTTTCGAAAGTTATCTATACAGAAAAAATAACAATGTTAGGTCGGAAACGCTAGTAAGTTTATTGCAACTTTCACTGCTAGATCAGACGACCTTACACCAATGGACTTCTTTCTACCGGAAATTTTAAAATAAAACTTGTATGCCAATAATTTGCTTCATAATTTAGAAAAATAGAAACAGAGCAAGGAACGCAATACGTGCTTAGTATACTAGTACTGCGTAATAATATTTTCAGAGATTCGTTAAAAGAGCTGAACATGCAAGAATATTAGTCAAAGTTATGCAGAACGGTATTTAGGCATACTTTAGTTAATTTTAAAAATAGGTTTTTCGATTTTTAAAATTTTATATGTGGCCACATCCTGTATTAAAATTAAAATTCAAATGTGGGCATTGGAGCTTTGCACAAACTCTATTCACTTATAGTGCAAGTTCATACCGTTCTAGAGCAAAACATAATTTTGTTCGTGTCTTTTTTTCTCCAAAGATTAAATAGAATTTCTTAAGTCTATTGAATTTGTTTTTTCAACTAGCACTAATGTCAGAACTTCTTGCTTCAAACATGGTAATTCCGAGGTTTGTCTAAATTTTATAACGGAAAAAATTATTTGTTTCAAACAGGTATTGAGAACGATAGTATTATTTTGTTTATAGAACACATAATACTTGTTTCATTTGTTTATTATTAAATTCAGTGAGCTTCAAAAAGCATTGCTCAGTTTCAATGTGTAACAACAATTATTTGCTTAAATTACACAGTTAATAAAAGGTATTTCTGAAAGAGTAAGAATAGGAGATTACTTATGGACAATGTTGACCCCCCCCCCCCCCTGTTGAACTCTTCTAAACGGCGGACGAAATCTCTTCAATGCATTTTTTATGCTCCTCCAGATTGTTTAGCTTTTTATTAATACTCTGCTCTTCAAGCCTCAAAGAAAAAAGTTGGAAGCGGTGATTTCCGGAGCTTGAGGGTTACGAAAGGCCACCACAGCAAGAAATCAGTTTATTTGGGAACGATTATCACAGAAGGTTAACACTAATTCTTGCATTGTAACTGGTGGCACTCATTTACTATCTCATATATTTGCAACGAAAAATCTTTAAAGCATGTCTGTATGTCTGTGAGATGTAACCGTTACCGTTTGACTATTTTCCTCGAAAAAAATAAGGCTGGACAATTTTTGACAATGAAAAAGCACACCAAACTGTTACTTTTGGAGAGTGTCAAAGATTGAAACAAAACGCACAATCCTATTTATGAAGAAATAATCATTGCTTCTATAAGTGAAGTGTATGGGGTTTTTAAATTAATGAAATAAATATTATATCCGATATTCTCTCTATAAGTACAACATTTGAAATAATTTCTATACAACAAATATTAC
>OW679199.1:87239077-87359964 GCA_940337035.1 Agriotes lineatus | reverse complement strand
GTGCAACCTATCGAACGGTCAGTGCATAAACTTCAGTGCCATCAAGAGATATTCTTAGTCGATGAAGAAAGCAGGCACGTATTCTGTGAAGTCATGCAGGAATGCTCAAACGAAGATAGGAACTTTTTGCGATCAATCTGTTTTACAGATGAATGTGCGTTCACACTTAATAATGAAATTTAGAACTATTAATCAATTATATTGGTTCTACATTAGGAGAAGTAAAAATCAGGAGATTTGGTTTCAACCTGATGGCTGTTCAGCGCATTATGGTTTGAATGTGAGGGAATATCTAAGTGATAACTTTCCTAATTGCTGGATAGGTCGCGCTGGCACTACCAACTGGCCACCAAGATCCCCTGATTTGGCACCATGCTACTTCTTTTTGTGGGGTCTTCTGAAAAATAAAATGTACAGAAAACGCCACCCAAATATTGACTTTGCGGGAAGCAATCGTTGCGGAGTGTAGGCTAATCACAGATAGACAGTTGGCTAATGCAAGGCAGGCATTTTATAACAGATTGGGTTACTGTTTACAGCAGAATGGAGAGCTTTTTGAGTACTTGCTATACATTTGCTTGTAGTTTCAAATTTTTTCACAAACTTGTGAATTGTTAATATAAGTACTCGTAGATGAAATATGTCGATTATTAAATGTAACCGAGAATAAATCACGAACTGTGCTGACGCTACTGTAAAATATTTTGATAATAAATACCCTCTCTTCATTAGAATATTCAACATTATTATTTATAGTGATTTGTTTAATACGTGAATTGATAACTGACAGAAAATAACATTTATTTTGGCGTAACAAATTTGATCATGGTGGTCTGTTTTTTTGTGAATAAAATGCAAAATTTTTATTGCAGTTTTTAAGTTATTTCTATCTTAAGCAAGCAACAAATTCAAGTAAAGTAGTATCAAATTAAACGCATTTTTTTCTTTTTCGATTGATGCCACTATCAATTCTATCAATTCAAGCGGCAAGCAGTTATTATGAAGAGTAAAGTATATAATTATATGTAGGTATAACAATACTTATAAGTTTGGATCATATATGGATAAGAAATACGCAAGTGTATAAATATAATCAAAAATTTTTACATCTCGTACTTTTATTGCTACAAAATTCTTTAACTAATACACCTAAGTCTAAATTATCCATAGTATCGTTTCTGTAGATATTATAGACAAATCTTTAAATGCAACTTCTTTCACCTGAAGTCAATGACACTAGCAGTATCTTATAAATTGTCTCATATACAGTGCGTCTGTTGACAGACGGAACATAGAGAGAAGCGCCAATGGTAAACTTTGTTAAGGATCAACTTCGCCTTTGCACAGTCTCTGCTGTGGAACGGTGTTCTGTCGAATCTGGATCTTTGCGCTCGAAACTTTGATATATGATCAAGTAACTTATAATAATATCAGAACATCTAATTCTGCAAATGGAGTATATTAAAAAATTTCTATTAAATTTTTAATATAATCTGAGTCACACAGTTTTCGACGGGAATTGTCTGAGAAAATTATTACATTTAATTATATGCTAAAAAGATTTTTTTACTAAAAGAAGTACTGGCTAAATTGGATTTAAAGTAGAACTTGATAACTCGGTTTTGTTTGAAGAAGAATGTGAATTTCCTTCATATTTGTTTAATGTCTTAGAACAGCTATCGGCCTGTACTTGTTTTGAAGTCGCAGCATTACTACTAGCTTCAGTATTTTTACATTTCTTTGATCTGATTTGTTTCTTTTGATGTTACTGCAGCATTGGTATCAGTTTCAATATCAGTAGACGACATAATTTGGTTTATTATCTAAATGTCATAAGGAATCCAGCAATTCTTGTTTAGTTTGTAATTTATTTACTATTATTTTCCTGTAAGTACGAGTATTGGGCTCCGAACAAAGTTGTTGGAGTTTGTTCTTATAATAGTTTTCTGACATCTACAATTTCATATTGAAAACTATATATGATTATTGTTTTTTAATAATTTTCATGATATGATGGGTTATACATAGGGTGACACCCAGGGCCGGATTTAAGATGTGGGTGGCCCGGGGCCCATTTAGGTGGGAGGCCCATTGTTTCAAGGTGTTGCAATATGTAATGCAAAAACACGAAATAAAACGAACAAAAGTTTATTTACAAAATTTATTTACGCAGAGATGGTCAGTTAAAATTATTAATTTTTTTCATTAACATAGCATTTGTGCAACAAGTGCTAAACGTGGATGTTTATGCACGAGACATGAACATGTCGCGTCCATAAACACTTTTAGCACGAGTTTGCACACAATATTTTTTCTACTGCCTAAAATTTACTGTTATTAATCCATAAATGTCTGTTTAACAAAGGTTTGCACTTATGACAGTTATAATTTATGTCATAGTAAAGAAATGGCCTTGACGCGCGGGTAACTGTTTTTGCAGCGGGTAGCTGTCGAAGTTAGTTATCAAAGGTAATTATAAATGTACACATTTTACTTTATTTATTACATAATTCTTTAATTATTTAAAAACACTTTACCTCTAACGAAAGACGTAACTAGAATAACTTTACAACTTCCCTTCCAGTTCGAAATTCTAAATTCAACACCAGCTGTTTACTTTATAACACATGTGCTAAAAGTAAACGGCTGACTTAACGTTTAATATGTTGAATTATAAAAAGTCATTTTTAGTGAAAAAAGCTAGCGCTAAAAGGCCTATTTTTAGTAGTGGTCGTAGAAAAAGTATAGTATAACATAACAGAAATAACACATAAATATATTATAAATCAGCGAATGAATAACGTTTTAACCATTACAGTACAGGCACTTTCCTTGATTTTCGTGCTGCAAAATCGCTGATGATGTCACTAAAGTCCAATTCACGCAGCATATATCTGACTCGATGCTCATGATAGCCAAATTTACAAGTCATTCCTGCTTCATGGATGTCTTTAATCGGTTTTCAATTAATTTGAGGTTTGAGAAGGAGCGGTCGCCACTGCAGTTGTTACCATCAAAATTAGATATATCCTTAGAGCTATCTCAATGTTTTGGAAAGTGTCCTTACTCCCGTTTTCATGATACGCTTGTACATGAAAAGTTCAGTGCTGATATCTTTTGGGTCCTCGTCTGTGAATATATTGGCAAATGTTACAAACTGACACAGTTCATCAATAAATGTAAGATCCATGTCATCTGAATAAGACCTGACGAGTTGCTACACATAAACAAGAATATAACTGAATGTAACTGATTGTACTTGTCACTCAATAACACAAAACATTACTACTCTCTAGAAGCCTATAGTTCATTCAAATTCAAGATAGAGCAAAATCTGCAACACAAATTACAAATATCAGCAGTAAGTTGATTACTAATATGATTTTATTAAAATTTAGATCAGAGAGATATGGCTTTGTTGCTGTCTTGATGAGTGTCAAAATCAAATTCGAGGTTAGCAGGTTAGGTTTTGCGTCAGTTCGTGTCAAAACTGACGCAAAACCTAACCTGCTAACCTCGAATTTGATTTTGACACTCATCAAGACGGCAACAAAGCCATATATCTCTGATCTAAATTTTAATAAAATCAAATTAGTAATCAACTGACCGCTGATATTTGTAACTTGGGTTGCAGATTTTGCTCTATCTTGAATTTGAATAAACTATAGTTCTGTTCTGACATTGTGATTGTGCTGCCACCTATGAACAAGTTAGAAAATGAAACCTGCATGCTAGGACGCTAGGACAATGGACAATAATTATATTCCTAGTCACCAGTAATCAATAATACATCATTTTTATTATTTTTACACAATGCAATTTATGTTTTTCAAGTAAAAACATACTAAGCATTTAATTGTGAATAATTATAACTGGTGTAAATTAGTAAATTATCAGCCATTGTAACTAAATTTAATGTGCATTACTATGTTGTTGGAAGAACAGGCCAGTTCACCAGTACAATAACTTTTAATGATGTTAAATAATTTTACCTAATTTAAAATATAAAGTTTGATTATTACATTTCCTATCAAGCTAGAGAAGTAAGATATAATGTATGGAAATGTTTGTTAAATGTACCCTATCATTATAAACAGTTTACAGCAAAGATACATTTATTTTTCCTGTGTTGTGATATTTACCCCTATATTGGTGGGAGGCCCATTCTTGGTGGGTGGCCCAGGGCCCGGGCCCCTTGGGCCCCCCCTTTAATCCGGGCCTGGTGACACCTTTAAATTTATACAAACCCTGAGATCCTTTGTGAGTAAAAAAAGATTTTCTTCAATTAGAAATACAGAATATTTATAAAAAACAAAAAGCAAGCAACTAAAGCAATGTTCTTATTTCTTACTATTAATGGTTAGCAAATATTTTTTCCTTCGATTTAGATTTAGGTTCCACGACTGCCTTTTGCTGGCATGCGCACGGCAGCCCTTTGGGATTTTTGTACTGTCGGGAGTTTTCAAGTTAGCAGGCCGACATCCGCATTTTTTACTAGACTTGCAATGTCCCCTGCTAGTTTCCGGTTGTCAAAAAATTTATAATTTTTTATAAAACAAATACGTTATGGGTTGCCAATTTCAACACCATAAAGACTTAAAATTTTTTTTAAACATAAGTAAGTTGTCTATTGGTAGAAAATATCTCCTCGACTATTATCCCTATATTTTCTAATTTGATTTACCAAAAAATATATGTATACATACTCTTAATTTCCTGAATTGTTATGTTGGAGGTATAGATTTGTCTATTTTGTAAGTATTTTTCTATTGTTTTGTTTTGTTTAAATACGAGCATTGATAATATTTTTCTGATTTCAATTACTAAAAATATAAATAGTATGGGCATTTGTATTTCTTTGTCATTTTTGTAAAATACTCCCTCAATCATTAATGATTTCTTATTTTGTAATAATGAAGCTAAGAGATAGAGAAACAAGGTCAACACATCACCATGACACACAAGCGCTGTTCTAAAGTTAACGGTTCTGGAGATAATAACGAGTTTATTCAAAAAAGACTCAACGTTACCTAAAATTTAAAAATTATGATTTTTGTGAATTAGGTCCTTTACGAGTGAGAAATGATAATTTAAGCACTTGAAAACGAACTCAATAAACAACGAGGTTTGAAAGAAAATTTTAACCATTATTGACTCAAGAGAGAAGAATCACGAAAGAATAAAAAATACATAAGTAAATTACCTCTAGTACAAAATGAAATTATATTAAAAACAAAACGAATACTCAAAAATTCTATACCTAATTACCTATATGAAATTTTTCCTGGTTGCTGAATACGATTCAACCTAGAAATAAGTAGCAGTTTTGCTTTTTAACTATTGAAGGGTTGCATTCGAAATAAAATCCTATTAGTTAAGAAGAAACGTATTTTATTTTCATTGATATAATTGACAGTTACGTTATATTTAGACATTATTACAAAATTAGTGTAACCCGGAGAAATTATTACAAAACCCGGAGCCCTGAGACGCGGTGTAGAAAACCTGAGACTTCGGGTGAAACCATGAGAGGTGGTCACCCTAGTTATACAGGGTTTATCTAATCAGTAGTACAAGTTCATTATGTATTCTACTTCCCAAAATAAAACTAAAACCTAAGAACCATTTTGCATTTTACGGAGTATTTTTCGAAATATAATTTAAGGTTCGTAAAATTGACAACGTTACAGATATAGGTAGGTATGATGTTCATATGCACTAGCATCCTAGATAAAATAATATTATCCTTTAAATAAAAAGAACCACTTGGTTAAATGACATAAAGCGATTTGCACTTTAATTTGATTAACACTGGTCAGACAAGCGTTTTTTCTGTAAATTTTTGCTATGCTATTGTTAAAAATGTAATTATAAGAAGTGTTAATTCTCAGCTTTGAACGGTTTTACCAGAAAAGTACAATAGTTAGGAAACAATGGTTTTTAGGTTTTCGTTTTAGGCGCAGAATATCCTAGTATTCTTTTTGTACGACCGATAGATATACCATGCATATGAATCAGTTAATTAATTAATTGATAAACAATATTGGGAGTCAATAGTAAACACATTAATTGCCTATAGTACCCTACAGCTTTCTATAATATAGCAACTATCGCAAGCCTTAAGGATTTTATTCGTAGGCTTGTGTCGACTGTTAGTGAATTCAGATATTTTATATGTAAGATTACGCAAAGTACAATAATACAATGGCAATACTAGACGTGTGTACCCACGGCCATTGTACATTATAGTTATAAGATTCCTTAAATGGTATCAAAAAAATAAATTGTCAGTTAAGAGAGATTTCACTGTAGTTGTGTAATACTGTCTTTAATGTAGGCCAGTGTAATTCAGTCTTTACAGAGGAATTGAATGTATTATATCAACACGACTGCTCTCTCTGTTCTCGTTTTTTGCAAGTTCAGCATTGTATGCTATGCATGGCAGTGTTTATTAATGTTTGTCACACTAAAGTCACTATCGGTTTAGACACCTTTGTTCACTGATATTTAGGATGACCGATTAGAATTGGTTCGCGCAACCAATCTTGCACATATATTTTTTCAAAGAATTGTTTGTTTACATCATAAGATAATGGGTTAGTAGAGATTGTAACGTATTATTTTTAACCACCGTCGTCATTAATAAGGTCTACTGGTAACTTAATAACTTTCGTTTTAATCTGTTGCAACACAACTGCTACGCCCAAACAAACCCACATGCCGATCGTGACATGAGTCACATTTCGAAACAACGACATGTACTGTTTTTCAGTAATTCCCCGAATAAAAGGAGAAGACCGTCACTGAGCGTCGTAAATTCGTGATGCCGTGTTGCCAGATGGACGATAATGCTAGTTTTTGTACGATTATTTAACCATTTATACGATGTGGGATAATGCATATGCAGGGTTATTCATTATAAATTACCCACCCCCTATCATCGTTATTAGTGCCTATAGAAAAAAAAGTTTTAAATAAATGTTGTGGTTATAACTGAATTTTGTTAAAATTCTATCAAAAGTACAGTGACGTGCAGATTTCAGGGAATACAAAAAAATAATATATTTTTTTAAATGGTATACCCTGTATATTATAAAATTTTTGGAACAATCTTTTTTCCTGATTTCAAAAATATACCATATGTTACCCCTACCTTATACCGTTTTTGAGTTATTAAACGTCGAATATGTTAGTTAAACTAGTTACTGTAAATAGGGAAAAGTTAACAATATTAAAGTAAGCTATGAAAATGACAACTATTTTGTTTGATATGTGACATTTCTTTAATGAAATAATCTAAATGAGTTATATTTTATTTATATTTAAATTTCCTAAATAACTCAAAACGGCATAAGGTAGGGGTAGGGTCACCATCTCTCAGGGTTTCACCCGGAGCCTCAGGGTTTCTACACCGCGTCTCCGGGCTCCGGGTTTTGTTATAATTTCTCCGGGTTGCACTAATTTTGTAATCATGTCTAAAATTAACTTAACCATCAGTTATATCAATAAAATTAAAATACGTTTCATATAAGGCAGACCCCGCCGTTCGTGGGGGTTACGTTCCAGAAGAATGCCGCGAAACGCAACTTAAGAGACGCTAAATAGTTTTTTATGTTTTACTTTTAACTCGCACATAATAGACAGGCGCGTGCTGGCCCGCCGGGCTACCGGGCATTTCCCGGTAGGCCCTGAGTTGCCGGGCCCTGCGACTATTCTTACAATAGTCTGTTTAAAAATATAAAGTATCAATATGAAGATTACTTTCATTTGACCACATTAATAATGTCGTGATGGACAAATTATAGTCAGTTTTATGACCAGATGTGGATCATGAATTATTTTATGGTAATTTAGAATGCTTCGATTCTATTAGATTTCCTGAAATTACTGAAACTATGCCGATCAACTCCTTCAATAGAATTTGTGAAGTTATTCCAGCCCTCTAAAAAGAAAAAAATCAAGGAAAAGTTAATGACGTTTGCTAAACTGTGGCCTCAGTTACCAAAAAGAAATTTTGTAAACGTTTATGAGACAGCTAAAGCTAAAGACTACGATCAAGATGAACCAGGACAAGAAAGTGAAGAAAGTCTTGACACTGACATTAAAGATGAAATTCCCTTGGCAAATCCAGTCCCCACTCATAGCTATCATAGTAGACGCCGTGTATGATAGACTCAGATGCCAAATTCGCCCAATTGCCAAAATGAATTGGCCAATACTGCAACTGCGCAAATTAAGTCGGCAATTGAGTGAATTTAGATTTTGCGCAATTTAGCAAATTCAGAATCTGAGTCTAATCTATACAATTTTGTTCTCACAATCCTACCTAAGTAAATATCTTAATTTTCTAAACTAAAATTATTAACAACTCGTTTACGCAGATGTAAGAACATTTGGTAGCTCTGCGCTACTTGTCAAGATCCAGCCACTCTAATGTCAAATTTCTTTCTGTTACAGTATAGACGTCATACGTCAAATGTATAAACTCGATGTTAGCAGTCGAACATAAAGCTTTGTATACAACTAGTACATATAATTTGACTTTATTTCATTTTAGAACCATAATCCTGTTTATTGGCCTTCAATAGCGGGCATAATGTGGCTGTTATCTCCTAATGGCCTATAAAGCTGCTAAGCAACAATATAGTATAGCAACACCAACAACCTGCATAGAAACCATAGCACATCAAAAATTCACAGCGCCAGCACAACGGTGACATAGTAGTCTGTAGCCAAAATACTGAATCCTTCAATTTTGTCCATTTTGAAAACCAAAATAAAATAAAGTTTTGTATGTGACACTTGCATAATCACGATTATTCGCGTCGCACTTTGAACATTTCCTCGGCTATAATTAATCTATTGATTATGCCTTTAATACATTAATAATTATTATTGACGTCTCTCACAAAACTAGCTGAGCCATAAAATAGACTCGTCAAATAATATACTTGCTACATAAATAGCTATTAGCCAACAACTTCTCAAACTAAGCATATTACTACAAACTACAGTTATTTAGTTCATCATTAGTCACTAGTGAGAGAAAAATAGAAAAGTCGGGCAGTCGAGGGCTTGTTTGTAATTTTTAAATTCTTTTAATAGCATATCAAATGTCATGTTATTATCAAAAAATTCAGAAAAATATGAGTTGAGGAGATTTAAAAGAGGTGTTGGATAAAAGGTTGTTTTGCACTATCTCTACGGGCGTCTTGGTTAAACTGTTTCTTTCGTTACTAAGATGCTACGTTCCACACTTATACAATAAATAACCATTATTTTTAAATACATTTTAGGTACTTGCCATGTTTTGAGTTTTGTAACTCTGCCTAATTCTACGAAACCAATTACTATTTAGAATATATTTCTCGACTTAAAGTTCTATCGTTTCAGATCGTATAACCTTGAAATATTTAAAATTTTGCCACGGGTATTTTTAGGGGCCTTTCCCAAAATTTCAATGCCCGGGCCCTCTGCAGAGTCCCAGCACGCGCCTGATAATAGACTAAACTGTAGAATTTAGAATATGATTTAAGATATCAGAAAACTCACTAGAAGGGGTTTTAAAAACTACAGAAAAATCCGAAATTACTAAATTTGAAAATTGTAAGCACTATATACCGGGTGCTGACTTGCGCGACGCACCATAGGGATTTGCATAGTAAATTCTTTATATTAAATTATTTGCTCACCTAATTATTTTAGAGCTAAATTGTAAATATATTTTTTGTAGAGAAAAAAATACTGCATCCATTCATACCTACTATGGCTAATAATTTTTCATTTTCCGGAACCGAAGGAATGCAAAAAATCAAACCATCATTTTTACAAAAATCAGTGATGCCTTGGAATTATTGAAACAAGCCAAATCCAACGCAACTGCGTGCGGTTCGACAATATGTGTTGTTTGTTTGTTTGTCATTGATGTTTGCCGTTTATAATAATTCATTATTAATTATGTTCTGCTTAATGTCTCTAAGGTACCTGGACCTTGTCCATAACAAAAATGGTTTTATGGTGAACATTCGATAAGTAAGCTCCTTGTTTATTGTAAAATATCCATATCGGCAAGTTCCAAACAGTACAACCATTAATAGACTGATACATTAAGTTTGAAACTACCGGCACGTTATTAAATAATTGTAGGTGCAATAATGAGGATCAGAATTTACACCAAAACGAGAAAAACGACACTACGGTCAATCTTTTGACGGCAGTGACTGGATGATCGCCCCGCACGCACTTGAGTTGGCATTGGCTTGTTTCAATAATTCCATGGCATCACTGATTTTTGTAAAAATGATGGTTTGATTTTTTGCATTCCTTCGGTTCCGGAAAATGAAAAATTGTTACCAACATTATGAATGGATACAGTATTTTTTTCTCTACAAAAAATGTATTTACACTTTAGCTCTAAAATAATTAGGGGAGCAAATAATTGAACATAAAGGATTTACTATGCAAATTCCTATGGTGCGTCGCGCAAGTCAGCACCCGGTATAGCATTAACGCCCAAAATCACTATTTCTCACTCATAAAGTAATGCACAAAAAACGTAATTTTTAGGTAACGTTGGGTCTTTTTTGAATAAAATCGAAAACCGTTAACTTGAGAACAGCGGTTCTCAACCCTTTCTCTTGATCCATCCCTGAGCATGTTAGCTGTTTCTCAGGTACCCTCAAGATTATTGTATCCATAATATGAGCATAAGCTGTATCAATACAAAATAAAAAATCTTCATTAATAATTGAGGGAGTATTTTGCAAAAATGATAAACACATACGAAGAATGCCTATACTATGTATATTTTTTGTAATTTAAATCACAAAAATTCTAACAATGCTCGTATTTAAACAAAACAAAACACAATAGAAAAATATTCATAAAGTAGCTAAATGTACACCTCAAACATAACAATTTAGGAAATTAATAGTACATATGTACATATTTTATGGTAAGTCAAATTAGAAAATATATGAATAACAGCACTAAATTTAATGAGACACTAGTCAAGTTATCAGCGATTTTTTCAAAATTTGGTGGTCAGGAAGTAAACTGGCACTTAATACCCACTGAAGTGTCGAGGATTAAGGTTTCTGTGTAGCAATATATTTGGCAAAGCCACACTCGCATAAGTCCGTAATTAATTAAGGTTCCAGTAGACGTGCCCAAAATGATGCGGGAGATACAGAAGAAATGTTTTCTTTGTATGTCATATCACAAGAAACATCGATCAGTTTCATTTTTTCTTTTGTGGCTAAGACAATTGCTTTGCATTGTAGAAAAAGGGTTGATTATCCACATATAATTTTCTATAATATAACTAATATTTTTTTAAACAAAACAAATGAAGTTCGCCATTTTGTATAAACAATCAGGCGTACCCCTTGGAACCGCCCCGTGTACTCCTAGACGTACGACTACCCCTGGTTCAAAATCCCCATACAACTTTATATTATACCTAAGTATAGGGCATTCTATTTAAAAAAAAGAGTAGGTTTGGTTCGCCACACTTTTGTGAGCAACCCTGTATAATAAAGACATTTCATTAATGTGCACCTTTAGTACCTACAACTTGTATCCAAACAAATGTTACGTAACTCTCATACTTTTAGAGGGCAAATTTTACACCACAAATTGACAAAAAAGTTCATTTAAACATAGATTCAATTTTCAACTTTTAGGGAGATATTAGTGGGGGGGGGGGGGTTGAAATTGGATTTTTGTCATTTTACTGAAAATTGGTCAAGAACGTTCAAATTATTATTATTATTATTATTATTATTATTAATAATGCCTTTATTATCTTTTTAACTACAAAAAAACGTTATTGATATTTGTGCAGTATTTGTGACAAAAAATTATTAATAGAAGTGAAAATTGAATAATAATCAAAAATTAAAAAAAAACAAAACATTCTGGATTTCTCATTGAGAAAAACCTTTTTTACTCAGGAAGTATCTCAGGGTTTGTATAAATTGAAAGTTGGTCACCCTAGGTAGGGGTAACATATGCTATATTTTTAAAATCAGGAAAAAAAGATCATTCCAAAAATTTTATAATATACAGGGTATCCCATTTAAAAAAATATTATATTTTTTGTATTCCCTGAAATCTGCAAGGCACTGTACTTTTGATATCATTTTAACAAAATTCAGTTATAACCACTTAACTTTTATTTAAAACTTTTTTTTCTATAGGCAATAATAACGATGATAAGGGGTGGGTAATTTATAATGAATAACCCTGTACTATTGCTACCAAAAAAACTAGGTCAAGTTCTAAATGTAGAAGTCATTATTTTCTATTATTTTAGTTGATGAAATGACGTTGACTGTCATATAAATAATTCAAACCTGTCATGTGTTATCAAAACTAGATAAATGTGCAATTTCTGAAATAGTTATACCGTGTTCTAGGCATGAAGTAATCCTAGCTTTGGAAACTAATCTCGTTCTCGGCTTTATTGACAGTGACGTTTTGAAATAATTTCATATCTATTTATATCTCAGTTGCCAATTAAAAGTTCAGATTCGCCATTCACACAGCTAGGAAAACATTGTCCTAGTTTTTTTTTGTAACAATAGTACGATAATGGCAAAATGTACTATAATTTGGCTAATATTATTCCGAATTTTATTAAAGGCATCACGGTTTAGTTCGGCGTATATAGCAAATGTTTATGCAATAATATGACAAGTACGAGAGGTAAAATATGATTTATTTGAAAATGAAAATAAAACAGGCTTACGTATGGCCTAATCTAAAATGTCAGATTCGGACTGCAGCATAAAAATAAAAAAAAGCGTTGCTACTATAACTTGACTAAAATTATTCCGATTTTTTTTAAAGGCATTACGGTTTAGTTCGGCGTGTATGCGGTGTATAGCAAATGTTTATGCAATGTTGTACGAGTGGTATAATATGATTTATCTTACAGTAGCGCCTATTACCATACATTATACAACTGTTTTCAGTGACTAAAATGAAGTTTTATTCACAAGTGAGTTTTGATTATTTATACTACTGCATTGTTGGTAGCACTGTCAAGCTATGTCAAATTCGTAATTTTCAGGTTAAGTTTTGCGTCAGTCTGTGTCAAATAACAAACAAAACCTAACCTACGAACCTCGAATTTGACATAGACTGACAATACACTTCAGCACTGCCAATACACTTCAGTACTGTCAAACGTATATCACAAATCATAGGCGACTAATTATAAATTTATTTCGTGACATATTCTGACTGCGCAAACTATTTAGGCACAAGAATAGCTACTGTAAGATAAAACGTCGTATATCACACGTGAGCGAAATGCCATTATAAGCTCGTGAGAAATTGTATCGCTCGTGCTGGAGCACTCGCGATTCAAAATTCGCACTCGCAAATAATGATGCATTTCTCTCACTTATAATATAATCTACTATTATCTACTCCAGTGGGATAAGTAACTCATTACGTCACCCATTTAACACTATTTCAGTTAGGTCATGAAGCTCATTACACCACTCAGTTATGTAATGGTTTTATTACGCAACTGAGTTGTGTAATGAGTTCATTACGTAACTGAAATAGTGTCAAATGCATGACATAATGACATTTGCCTACTAAAATATTTTTGAAAATGACAGAAGTGACATTTCTCTTAAGGCACTTTTCTCAATTTTAGGCAGTCGTAGATAAAATTTTGTACAATACATGTGTGATAATGCATCATTAATATACTTGTGTGCTTACATAACTCGTGCTACGCACTCGTTTGTAACTTACACACACGTATATTAATGATGCTGTTATCCCACTTGTATAGTAAATAACTATTATCTGCTCCAGTAGGATAAGTAACTCATTTGATACTATTTCCGTTAGGTAATGAAGCTCATTACACCACTCAGTTAGGTAATGGCTTCATTAGCTAACTGAGTGGTGTAATGGCTTCATTACCTAACTGAAATAGTGTCAAATGAATGACATAATGACATTTGTCTAAAATATTTTTGAAAATGACATCTGACATTTCTCTTCATGCACTTTTCTCAATTTTAGGTAGTTGTAGATAACATTTTGTACAATACATGTGTGATAATGCATCATTCATATATTTGTGTGTTTAGATAAACTCGTGCTACGTACTCGTATGTAACTTACACACACGTATATTAATGATGTCTTATCCCACTTGTATAGTAAATAACTATTATTTGAAAATGAAAATAAAACAGGCTTATGTATAATCTCATTTAAAATGTCAGATTCGGACTGCAATGATGGAAATTTTAAGAACAAAACGCCGTGCTCCTCGGAGTATAAAAAGCGTAATACCACAGAATTCAAAAATATCAACGAGCAAGAATGCGAAACTAAAACATAATTTAAGAGCTGGCAAAATGCAATTAACATTTTTAGTCTTTAATAGAAATAGGTACTAACTTGGCATTTGAAATTTTCTAGAACATACAAATATGAAAATAGGTAGGTATAGTCTGTTTTTTTGCTTTATGATTCAGAGCAGGCCTTGCATTTATATTATTTTAGCAGTGTACAACAGTTTAGTTACAAAATATACCTAACGTCAAATCAAGGTCCCCAAGATTGTCACATTGACACTTCAATAACGTTTAATAAAATGCCACGAAAAAGCAGTATTAATAGTAAAACTAAAGTGGCTATAAAACGCTGTTTTACTAATATAAAAGATATCAATGGTAAATTAAGTAAAACGGCCATCATTGGAAGAGTTGATCAAATCTTTGATGTAAGTATTAATAATTAAACCATTATAAAATTTCTTACAATTTGTTATTATGCTAGATTTTGAATGCAATTCTGTTTAATATTCTAAATGAAGCAAAATCACAACCCCAGCATCAACAATATGAAGAAGGAAAATACATTTTTAACTTGGGAGGACTATAGTTTCAGGGAGGATATTAAGAAACTTTGGATTTTTTATTTTGGATAATTTATTGCGATGTGCAAGAGAGGAACTAAATTATATCAGGACTCGTTCAAAATTATACTACACATTAAAAAATATGGGATATAAATACAAAATTGTGAATGGAAGAAAATTGGTTCGAGAGAAGAATCATTTAATTTCGGCGAAGATTACTTTTTTAAAGAAATATTTACAATTTCGCAATTCTAGTGAAAATGTATGTTCCGATTTTTTGATAAAACTGGATATTTCGCAATGGAACCAGTTTGCATAGGTAGACCAACGACACAGACTTGAAAAGTAATCCATCTAAAGTTAAGACGGAGGGAAAGAGATATACTATTTTGCATGCAGGATGCACATCAGGATTTTTACGAGGGTGTGACACTGTTTGACACGGACAATAGTACTATCATAAATGTATGAACGGTGGCATTTTTACGCAATGTTGAAAAAACAGTTAATCCCTCTTATACGTTTAGCATAAATAATAACTTCTACAACACAGATTTGCAAACAAAAGTTATAAGCAAGTTTTTAATAATATATTTTCACATTAGAATATATAGAAATTTTATGGCGTTTCTGTACAGTTAGATAACAACTATGTTTAAATAAAATTTCTTAAAATAAAGCAATACCTTATTTAATGTCAGTGGCTCAGTAATAATTGTAGCTTTCATTATGTATAACTAGCTGAAACCCGCGGCATATGCCGCATTTAAAATGTACGACGAATTTAATAACTTTTGTTGCACTAAAGAAAGTTTTAAAAGCACGCTAGAGATTGGCAGTAAGGAAAAGTTCCAAAAAATATATTTTCAAATGGAAAGTCTCTGGAAAGGAAACGCTCGCCCCTGGAAGGCGTCCTAATTAATACGACGTTGTTGGAACGCAGTAAAAAAAAATTATGAAAAGAATTGTTCTACAAGTTAAGAAAAGTGAGAGTTTTCCAGTGAATGTAAAAGTTTTACGTGAGCATGGAAGAATGACGTAGCCCACGGCACATGCCGCATTTAAAGTTTTGGGCGTTAGATAGATATACTTTGTTTGTGACATTACAAAAAAAATTCTTTTACACACGTCTACTATGGCAAATGCTACACCAAATACATACAATATATACAGTTCACATTTAATTATATATATTTATTCCTAATTCAGTACGTAAAACATGCTTAGAGCCATGTTTATGAAAACGGTGATAAAACTTAGATTACATTTAGATTTTAGTTTATTGGCATACATGTTTAACGTCAGTGTACAAACAATTTCTAGAATATTTTATACCACATTGAATATTATGTATCATCGGATGAAAAATTTTATTATTTGGCCTGAACGAGATCAGCTGATTAAATCAATGCCAGAATGCATCAAGGTAGCATTTGGCAACAAGATTTCAGTAATAATCAATTGTTTTGAGATGAGAGTGGAAAAATCAAGTAGCCTTGAAGTACAATGTACTACATGATCTACGTACAAACAACATAATACGGTAAAGGTACTAATAGGCATCACTCCTCCTGGATCAATATCATTTGTATCACATGGATATGGTGGCAGAATAAGCGATAAAGGTCTAACAGAGGATTGTGGGATTTTAAACAATCTCTTGCCAGAAGATTTTGTATTGGCAGAGGTTTTTTAATAAAAGACTCCGTAGGACTACATATGGCCACAGTGATTACGCCTCTGCTTTTCTAAAAGGGAAACGGCAGCTCGATCCAAGGGATATAGCATCAACCAGGAATATAGCAAGCGTGAGGTAGTGCAAGTATATTGTTACAATAATTATCTTAATTATATCTTTTTTTCAGAATACACGTCCAACGCGTTATTGGTGTCCTTCGTCAAAAAAATACAGTTCTTCACGAAACAATGCCTATGTTCCTGGCGAAAAAGAAAACTGACGATGTTGCTGTGGTAGATCAGATATTAACAGTTTCTTCTGCACTCGTAAATTTATGCTCTCCTATAATTGTATAAATATGAAATAAATAGTATTAACAAAGTTAATCTAATTATTTTTACTTTAATAATAATAATAATATCTACAAAATTATTAAAATTTGTTAATTAAGGATCTAACGTTAATACTATCCACCACCATTTATTATATAATGTAAAATTATTTTATTATCTTTTTCTGCATGTGGCCAATTAATAAAAAGCCAAATTACAACATCACATAGCAAAAATTATTAAATAGTAGGTACCTATACGATAAGAAACATAAGGATATTTTAAAACTATGTAAGCTACATTAACAATCAATAAAATTACACATGCTGTCTACACAACATAAAAGAATAAGAAAAATCATTTTTTCGTTGACCGCTTCTTAATTTCAATATTAATGAATTATTTTTCCTAAAAAAGGATGGATTAATAGAAGTCATTAATACACTGTTTTTGATTAATCCACTCTTTTTCATTAATTAACTGTTTTTGTGATTTTGATGTTTTGATGATATTTTGCATGTTGTATTAATCAAATTTTTCGTCACAAAAAAAGATTTTGAGGTCAACGAAAAATTTTTGTAATCAACTTGTTTGTTAATGGGTTATTAATAATCTCAACTATTAAAGGCACTCACTCGATTATTAATCGCCTTCATTAACACACTTGTTGGTTAAATAACTATTAATGCATAAAGAATAACGGATATTTTGAAGCTATTTAATATTTATTTATTGTGGCATCTCTAACAAGTGTTACCCTTATTACAAGAGATGCAGTGTAGATATATTCTGCTATATGCAGGTATGAGCGTTATAGCATGTAAATTAAAATTAAAATAATCATCCTAACTAAAATAAACTTTAATCATGGTTGCAGGAGATGGATCGATGCCGTAACTTGCTACTATGACTTCCCGTACTGATTGGTAAATTTAAGTCTTAAAAATTTGTTACATCAATAGTTCATTTTGTTTCATTTTAGTTATAATAATACTTTTTTACAACAGATGCAAACATACGGTATGGAGCTGACAAATCAATGTTGAGCAGTATGTAAATTTGATTCACAAGCTTTAATATATCAGTAATCGGAATTCTGGTATAAAAAGAAGGTACAAAGAATAACCGTGAGAAACGAACAAGCCTAGCGGGTACTCTTAAAGTTAATAGCAAAAGCAGCTTGCTATCATTAATCTTATTATTCCATAATTTATAACAAAATTTTAATGAATTTAAGGTACATAAACAATCAAAATATTTACATAACAGTACAAAATAACAGAATAACTAATGTCTAAATTAAGTATGAAAAAGAATTGCAATGGATAAAGTATAAAGGATCAACATATTTACAAATTCTATCAACATAGAATAACAAAATAATTCTATTTATATACTGCTCCACAAATGTACTGGACCACCCATAAAAATGTATTTTTTCTATAGCTCATGTTAAAGTGTGCTTTTATCAACTCAAAACAAAAGGTCAAGTTTTACTTTAACAGCAAGGGTAGATAAAGTAGCACTTTAACATCAAGGATAGATAAAGTAATTTAATTTTCTAACTTTTGTTTAAATTAAATATGACAGCTTTGTATTATCGTAGCAACCCAATCTAGCTACTGACATTTTGAAATGTGATTGACTGTCCTTATTTTCTATTGAAATTGTTAAGATTCTTGCTATAGAAAAAAATATGGTATTATACACGACGATAAAGTTATTTCTATCCACTCTTGAATCATTAACGTCTCGACTTCGTCTCGACGTTAAACGATTCACTCGTGGATAAAATTTAACTTTATCGTCTTGTATAATAAATTACTATTATTACATTACGTCACAATATATATACCGTCTGTTCTATAAAAAAGGCCCCGCCTTCTAGCTACTTTATTAATTATTTTAGACCCAATAACCTTATATCAAATCAAATGGCACATAAAAACCTACATTTTAACACTATCAAATTTTTTTTATCTTCAATTGTTTCAGAGTGGTGACGTCACGTGCAATTTTTTTAAATGACACTGTATATATTTTTTGACATTTTCTGGTAGAGGTTTTTTTTCTCTTTTCAACAATATAAATATTTTATGCCCTTACATAAAAAAATTTTCGAGAAAAATTAAAAAACTTTTTGTGTACTATCTAGATGCGACAGCAAGCTTTTGAAGAAAATTTTTCAAAAACAACTCTTAAAACGATTTTTTTTCAAACTTTACATGTTTATTACATTTTTAATTTATATTGATGAAAGATAGGTGATTTTCCAGTTGAATACCTCCAACGATTTTTTTTAAACTTTACATTTTTACTACATTTTTAATGTGTATTGATGTGAAATAGGTGATTTTCCAGTTGAATACTTCTAAAGTGGGTTTCTTTTGTTTTTTTTTGCTATTTTTTTTATTAACTCCCATTTTAAATAAAACACCCGGTATATTATTACATTTTTGAATTCACCTTAAAATTCTAGAGAAAATTTGTCTCTTCAACTAACGCTCTATTTTGTACCGTTTTTGTAGTATTTGTAATTTTTGACAAATGGCTAAAAATTAAAAATGAAATTTTTGACTAATTATAAGAACACTGTAAAAGGAAGTTGTGTGAGTGTATCACACCAGATTTTTATGCTTGGAGTTGCGTCGCGTGGTATTGTTTTGTTTGTTGATTTAGCGTTTTTAAAGTTATTTTAACAGTTTTAAGTGTAGTTAATAGTGGTTAGTAGTGTTAGAAATATTATATAGTGACATTATTGTTTAAGAACTAAGGTGTTGTTATTGAAGAAAGAGATTATTAGTGGGTAGGTATTCTCCAGCATACATGGCCAACTTCTATTTTAAATAAACGCAATTTTTTGAAAGGGGAAGAAAATGGAGCTGAGCAATTATTATTTAACCCTCGAGGAAGCACACCGAGATAGATACATGTCGAAAATATCAACAATTGAAGTTTATCCTTACTTAATCGCATTAGAAGATTGCTCGACCGAGATTGAAAGTTTCCCGAAAGTTTTTTATCCGGATTTATTTAATTATTTAGTGTACGCCAAAAGTGCATATACATGTGAACAAATGAAAGCCTACAAAAGTCTCGAGGCATATAATCAGGCAGCTTGTGGCTGGGTAAAGATTTGCGTGAAAACCTTTGGGTGTTGCGTGCTTGTATTAGGAAACGTAAGAATTTAATATATTATAATGATAATTATGTACTTAACTATATTGTTTGTTGTAGGTGTTGCACTCTCAACGTCTAAGAGAGAAGTTGCTATTGCCGTGGATAATTGCGAAGAAGGACGGTGAAATTGTGTCTGCGCATTGCGACTGAGTTGCTGGGCTTGGTGAAAGCTGTACACATGTGGCAGCAGTGCTATTTTGTCTAGAGGAAGCTGTGAGGAAGTTGGAGCAAGTTAGTTGCACGGGTAAAACGGCATATTGGATGCCCCCAACAAATAAGCCTGCCGATCCAAGTCGTGGGGTGGACTTGGACACGATCAACCTCTGCGATGTAGAGACAAGGAGAGAACAGTTGTACCCTCAATGACTGAAGATGAGAAATTCGATTTACTTCGAAATTTGGCAAACACTTCTCAAGGTTCGGTACTGCATACCGTCACGAAGCCCTTTTCTGAGCGGATTTATGCTGAAATTGAATACAAGAAAAAATTTACGATTATGGTACATTATAAGGAGGAGCACGAGAACAAAACATTACGTGAACTGCAAGAAATAGGTAATTATAGTTAAATACATTTTTTGTCTGTAATTTAATTAAATTTAATGAGAATAACATTTACCTAATGTAACAATTTTCAGGTTTGTCCGCAGATCTGTCGGTACCCAACCTAGACTGCAGAAATATTGAAAAGGAAACACGACTGCAGTCCAAATCAAGAGCTTGGTTTTTGTATCGAGCTGGAAGAGTGACAGCTTCTAAATTTAAAAGCTGTTGCAGGACCTCCGTGGATAAGCCATCCATGTCAGTAATCAAGTCCATCTGCTATCCCTCTCAATATAAATTAAAGGTGAAGGCCCTAGAGTATGGATGCGAACATGAGGTGCAAGCCGTTGCTGATTTTACTAAAAAAATGCAGGAGACGCATGAAAATTTTGGAGCGGACAAGATGGGTTTGTTCATAAATTCCAATTACCCATATTTTGGTGCATCTCCAGATGCAGTTGTACAATGCGATTGTTGTGGTATGGGTCTTCTCGAGGTGAAATGCCTATATTGTGCAAGACATAGTGGTGTAATTGAATTGATGGAAGAGAAAAAGAATTTTTTTTTGAAGTTTAAGGATGGTGAAGTGACAGTTTCAGAAGACCATGCCTATTATTATCAGGTGCAAATGCAACTTGCTCTTACGAAAGTAGACTATTGCTATTTACTTGCGTGGAGTAAGGAAAACTGTACTTTCACCAAAATCCAATTCAACAGCGTATTTTGGGAACGTGAAAGCGAAAAAGCAAAAAATCTGTTTTTTAAAGTACTTTTTCCTGAGGTACTGGGAAAGTATTTTACAAAAGCGGAAACAAAAGCAGACGAAGCAGAAGTAGAAAAGCAGGACAATGACTGGGAAGATGCAAGATGTCCTGTAGAGTTATATGATGAAGTTGTTCTAACAACATCAGAGGACGAAACAAATGGTGCTGCAGAATTGCTACAAGCCGATCCAAATAAAGTTTTGTATTGTGTGTGTCGGCAAGAAGACGATGAGAAAACGCCAATGATAGGGTGCGACTCCGGGTTCTGCAAAATCGAATGGTACCATTTGAGTTGCCTAGGTTTAAAAACAACACCTGATAATAATCCGTGGATTTGCAAGTTTTGCAAATAAACATTTATAACTCTTTCTGTAGGTTTAACATACAGATTTTATGAAATGTAATGCTTTTTTGTGAGCTAAGTAATATGTAAGGTATTATAATAGCTATTATATTAGTATTTATTTGTTGGAATTAAATAAAAAAAATCTGGTGTGATACACTCACACAACTTCCTTTTACAGTGATCTTATAATTAGTCAAAAATTTCATTTTTAATTTTTAACCATTTGTTAAAAATTTTCAAAAATTACAAATTCTACAAAAACGGTACAAAATTGAGTGTTAGTTGAAGAGACAAATTTTCTCTAGAATTTTAAGGTGAATTCAAAAATGTAATAATATACCGGGTGTTTTATTTAAAATAGGAGTTAATAAAAAAAATAGAAAAAAAAAACAAAAGAAACCCACTTTAGAAGTATTCAACTGGAAAATCACCTATCTCACATCAATACACATTAAAAATGTAAGAAAAATGTAAAGTTTCAAAAAAAATCGTTAGAGCCGTTTTTGAAAAAATCGAAAAAAACTGAAAAATCACAAGAGTAAACACCTACTTCCGGTTATGCGATTTTCTTCAAAAGCTTGCTGTCACATCTACATAGTACACAAAACTTATATATGAAGTTTCAACGCCATACCTCTTTTCGTTTTTGAGATATTCTGTTCACAGACAGACACACAGACAGACAGACACACACACAGACACACAGACAGACCAATGAAAAAAATATGTTTTTTGGGATCAGGGGACTCTAAAACGTGAAGATCCGTTGAAAACTCAATTTCGAATTTTTGGGGTGAATCCAATACTTCCTTTATAGTAAAAGGAAGTAATAATTTGCTTTTAACAGTTTTTTATTTGAAATATTTAGTCAAGTGGAACAATTCCAGGACACAAATTTAATAATACTGAACAAACCACTACTATTTTATCAATAAATGCAAAATCATCGTCCCCCTTTTTCAGGGCTACTAAAGGGAAAATTTCGTGCAATATTTTAAATTTTAATTTCAAAAGCCCTATCACTCTCTCGATGTGAATTCGTACGCTTGCTAATTTCCTTGTCAATTCTACCTCTAGAGCATTCAACTGTTTTATTTTTTTTTAAAAAGCAGGGCACTGTACTTCTGCACAATAGATTTTAACTGAATCTTCTATGGCAAAACCTCGATCAGCTACGACTAAGTCGCCCGGCATTAATTTGTCGAGAAAGCCACAGGTTTCAGTGATAAACTTATCACTTGCACGACCCCCATACGCATTTGAAATAAACATTATAACTCCTTGCGGAGTAATGCCTATTAAAAATTTCATCGTGTGATGGTGCTTATGAGACCAAGTTTTTGCAGCTGCCTCTAGATTTGAGGGTTTCTCAATAAAAACCTCGAAACAATCAATTATCACTGTAGTGCGTAACTTAAAAACATTTTTAAATGAACTGGGCATGTTCATTTGTATATCCTCTCTGCTTGGCCATTGTATAAAACACTTTAGTCTGCAATAAAGAATTTCGACAACCCTTTCAAATGTTTGTGCCGCTGTTGTACGGTGGCACTGAAATCTATTGCCCAGATCAGTAAACGCTAAATTTAGCCTTAATTTCATTAAACCTAACACTAATTGTTGAAATTTTGTCAAACTGCCTTGTCCTGAAAGGTAAGGCTCTACTACTTTATAGACATTTTCTAAACATACATATTCAGGAAATCCTGTATAATATAATGTATTACTATCACTATTTTTGAAATAGTCCTGGTCCAACTTATATTTTTTTAATTCCTCCCTTAACGAATCAATTTCTTCATTTGCTTTACGAAGCCCAAATTGAAGCTGCTCGTGGGTGATCTCCGCTGGAACATCAACATCCATACTTTCTTCTACGTCTTCTGGTGGATTAATAGGTATTTGTTTAGTCTGTAATCAATTAAAACTGTAATACCTACTTTCAAATATAAAAAGTATAGCATTCAGATTCAGTACTAACATGCACAAAATCGAGCAATAAAATCAATCGATACATACCTTAGCATCACGATCTTTCAGTCTTTTAAATCTAACTGTTGATTTCACCTGGAGGGATGTTGTGTGGCCCATACATTTTGTGGGTACCCAATCGGGGTTGTCTTGGTCAAACAAAGAAGCCGGTTTTTCTGAAGAGGAAGTCATTTAAATTACAAATTCGAAATTTTTCGCTACTACTCACTATTTCTTACCAGAATGAAAATGGAGTGAACATACACGACCTTATTTAAGTTTTGATTCTGTCAAATCGTCTCTCTTGATTGCAGCAATCCATTTTTTTCTCCGTAACTGCAAGAGTTTGGAAACTTTTCTGCCACTGGTGAAAATTGAAGGAATTCTGTAAAAAATATCAAATCATAATAAAGAAAACAATACAGATCGTGAAATAAACTATTTAATTTATATACTTATTTACCTAAAGAAACGAATCAATGGTGCATCCCTGGCTGCATTACTACCACACTTTACCACCATACAGAACGAAGGCATTTTAAAAACTGAACAAATAAACACTTATGGCAATAAAAATATTTAAATAATCCTTTGGCAGCCAATTCTAATTAAAAAACTAAATATTTTTGCAAGTACAGCACTCCGAAACTACGGTTACCGTAATGTTTACATTACAATTTTAGGTTATTTTACCTCCAACCTCGAATTGTGGTCACGTGATGCACGACGCATTTTCTTCCTAGAGGTAGTAAAGTCCACTTGCAAAAAGTTTATAACCATATTTTTGTACAAAGCTCCGAATTTAGGTTATTTGCAGATTTAATATTTATGTGTACATAGTACAAACATTCCTGTGTTGTGTAAAAAAATGTGTGTAGGCCCTAACAAGAGCATTAGTTGTTCTCTCCTTCCATATTACTGGCTCTTAGAAAATATCAAGACCACGCCCACAATACCTAACTACGCATAGACCACGAGTTGATATGTTTGACCTTGGGACCTGTTCTGCTTTATTATAGAGTTATGATTATGATTATGATGATTATGATTATGATTATGATACATAGACCTAAGTATGTATACAGAAAAAAAATTGTTCGACTACTCACAATCTGAAGAATCTGTGTCCGGGATGACTGGTTTGGAGGGATAAAGTACTTGACTATTAATTTTTTAAAATTAAATCTGTGCTTATCTTGAAATTATGTAAATACCTATTTCTTGAAAGAACATTTAAATCCGCTTTCAACCGCAACTTGCGACTTCTTTATGTGAACCATAGATAGCAGCAGTATTTGATGATAATGCGGGAAATGATAAAATCAGTGACAGCATACATTAAATCATGTATTAAGACTAACACACATTTTTTTCTATTTAATCATTTAGTGTTACAATTTTTTATACAATTATTTTAATTAGAATTGATACAAAAATCGTGAGATAAATAGTCCTTATCGTGAGATTTGCAATGAAATCGTGAGAACTCACGATAAATCGTGAGATCTGGCACCCCTGCATGTACCATTTAATACTGAACAGAAAAAAGAAGACACTATTCAATTCAACAGTATTGGCGGTATCCAATATGAAAGAAAGTTGCCCGGAGGCTATCCAAAAATGTCCATAAAACGCTTTCCAGAGGCGAGCGTTTCCTTTCCAGAGACTTTCCATTTAAAAATATATATTTTTTAACTTTTCCTTACTGCCAATCTCTAGCGTGTTTTTAAAACTTTATTTAGTGAAACAAAAGTTATTAAATCCGTCCTACATTTTAAGTGCGGCATATGCCGCGGGTTTCAGCTAGTTTGAAATAATTTATATACAACAAATATTACTCTATACATTGTTAAGTTACCAGTTTCTGTATTCTCTCCACTTCAGCGGAAGTACAAAAGTGTGTAGAGCATCTTATCGCTCATATCTTTCTAGCGAGATATTAAAAAAACAGATAATAACTTAAGATAACAAGTTTACACAGAACAGGGAGAAAAGTTTGACATCCACAACGTCATTAGCTTATTGTTATTTAGTGATAATCCCAACTAATTCCTCTTAATACTTCCGGTCCATTGTTTAGGGATTAAAGCGACGAACTACTATATGTATATATACAGTATGATCAAAAATAAATTTGAACGCAGGAAACCATGAAAAATACTGCTTATATTGCACTAAGTACATTTGAACTCATATTAACTGAATTGTTAGTTCGTGTGACTTTAACACAGTCTAATAAGCTAGATAAATATGCAAACATATGTAATTTAAACCAAGATTATACATTAAATTGATAAGTAAAATTCAGTAAAATCAGTTAAACAAGATGTGGAAAGTGAATTTTAAACATTTCTTTGAAGAAAATATACCTTTAATATTTACAATTACCTAATGCAGAATATTAAACTACTTTTGCTGCAGTCTTTGTGTATTGAAGCAGTAGTAAGTAATAGCTTTTATAAAAGTTATATATTTCTATCAGTGAAATTGTATTAATTTTTTATACATACTATTCATAAATATTGAAGTTGTTTTTATGAACCACAACATATATTTTTCAAGTCGTAACACTAGTTAACTTAAATTGGGTAAAATAACTTTGTTGTAATTCAGCTTCTGGCAGTTAGGACCAATTATTTCTTGCTTGTTATGGATACTTTTGTTTTATTTTTTACAGCACAACACTGTTCTATTATTTTTTAAAATAATATTTTGGTTTGGTAAATTACACGAATCGCACAAGTATTGAAATAGTGCTATATTAATATCTCATCCAATAAATTCTTCTGACCGTAATACGCGATATATTTGTTCAAGGCAAAAAATGAATATTATGTATTGACAATAACTTTGTGCGATTAATTACAACACCACTTATGAACAATATAGCGCAGGTATAATAGATTTTTATTCAAAAAATATGTAGTTCTGATTTTTTGTAGAATTGTTCCTTAGTACCTCAGGGGCGACCCTTTAAAAGGCTTCACCTCTGGGGTGTAGGCGCCGTATCAAGGAGGCCTTGGCAGTAGTTAAAATTAGTATATTATTATGATATTAGTGCATACGTACGCTTTTAAAGCACCTGCGAGGAGTTTAATAGCACGAGGCGAAGCGAAGTGCTTTTAACGTCGCTAGTGCTTTAATTGCCCTTATTCACATGTATCATGCGCTACTTTTTCTACGATCGAACAGAAATATAAAAACTTAGTTCGGTGACATTTTTTCCGTTACATTGTGTTAGATATTCTAGGTTATGTTGACATTCCAACTTACTGCAAAAGCCTGTTTTAATATAGTATTAAAACAGACCACCAATTGCAACGTGCGAAAAAGACGTAATTCGGGCGCTAATATTAAGAGTGCTACAAACGCACTTTTGACCCTAGAAACTGTGCAAAAAGTTGTCATTTTGACATGATCTTAGAAAATAGTATATTGTAATACAAGTGCTGAAAAGAGATCATTGCAAAACCAGTACGAAAGTTGGAGCGCTCGCTATCGATCGCGCTCCAATCGTACGCGTTTTGCAATGGCTCTTTCCACACGTGTATTACATACTATTTTTTCCACTACCACAAGAAAAATTTAACTTATCTCTATTGTAAAATTTGTCTAAATATCTATTATATTAATCCCAATTTGATCAACCGACTTATACCGTTGCTACGGAGATTAGTAAGCGACGCAAATTAAATTTGACGTTTTGTGAGTTTCCTGCAATTTTTCAACCGAATTTCCAATAAAAACTAAAAATGGAAGAATTTGAAGGTGAAAATGGTAGCGAAATGGTTTCTAATACTCCACCACATGTTTCTGAAGCGGCCAAGACTGCATGCCTGGAATTACTACCTCAAAAATCCCGACGACGGTATATCAGAGAATACGACACTTTTAAGGAGTGGTGTACTAAAGAAAAGGTAACAAAGATAACGGAAAATGCTTTATTGGCTTATTTTGCTGAAAAATCAAAACACTTGAGAGCATCCACAGTTTGGTCTTCTTATTCCATGTTAAAGAGTTCTTTGATTGTTGAAGAAAATTTGGATATCTCAAAGTTCCCGAAGCTTATTTCTTTGTTAAAACGTAAATCAGTGGGCTATAGGGCGAAAAAATCGCTTACTTTTACGAGAAACGAGATAAGCAAGTTCTTTACTGAAACTTTAGACGATTCATTTTTAATGATGAAGGTAAATAGAAGACAATTATATTTTATATATATATTAATCATCCCATTGGTTGCAGGTTGCACTCATTTTGGGGGTGGCTGGTGCTTGTCGCCGAGACGAACTCATGAAATTAACTGTAGACGATATAAAAGTAGAAGATACTTTGCTAATTGTTAAAATACCTGACACGAAGACTCATATAACGCGTAGTTTCACAGTAACAGATGGCGAGGAAAATTGGTTATCGTATTTTAAAAAATATGCTTCTCTCCAACCACCAATAGAAAATAGAAGGTTCTTTTTAAATTATAGAAAAGGAAAATGCACGTCACTTTTAGTAAAATACCCCAACGTATTGCTGAACACTTAAAACTTCCCAATGCATCTGCGTATACAGGGCACTGTTTTCGCAGAACTTCTGCGACCCTTCTTGTAAATGCCGGGGCAGGTATACTTTCATTAAAACAGCATGGTGGATGGAAGTCCACTGCGGTGGCCGAGGGATATATAGGAGACTCTATACAAACTAAAATAAAAAATGCCAAAAGAATTATTGACAAACCCGAGTATCGACCTAATGCTCAATCTGAGTCTACTTCCAGTGGATGATCTGCTGTTATTGGTTTCTATGATAATAATAATGTTGCAGAGGAGATTCCTGTTGAAATTCTTCAGAATCAGTTCCAACTAAATCAAGCAACAGACCAAAATGTATTGAATTCCATTCCTAATTTGAATGTAACTAATTGTACGTCATGCGTGTTTAATTTTAATATTAAAAATTAATAATTACTACTCGTTACTACTATCTAAAATTTTACGAATAAATGTTCAAATAAATTGCTGTAGACTTTAATAGCAATCTAAATTTTCCACACCCAATTTAGCAAAGCATCATTTTCAACACTAGTTTCTATGGAAATGAGTTCAGAAAATCCTATTTTCTATAGTGGTTGTAGAAAAACATATTTTGTTCAGGTGAAGTACCTTTTCTGTCATCATTACGAAAGGTGGTTTAGAATCTAAAACTATGCCGCCATGCAAAATGTTAAAAATTTTGAATAACTCTCATGAAAGCATGTTTATTAGAAGAAATCTGCAGTGCTGTATCACATATACACGTTTTCATAAAAGTAGGCCAATATTTTTGTAGCAAGCTATAATTTTTCATTCTGAACAACTTTTCCTTATAACATGTTTTTATAATATGAACGAATAAGGTAGTTTGTCGTAATTCTGCTAATAAACACTCGGCTTCTTCTTCTGCTTCTTGACCAAAAAAAACTACCACGCCGGCACACCAGAGACGGGGGCATTTAAAGGGTCGCTCATAGGGCACTGAGGAAATTTCTGTTTCGATTTCTGTCAAAAATCAGAACATTTTTATTTTTTTAGGTTTCCTTTAGAGTTTGTCTAATACACCTGGGCTAATATGCAACGTAAGTAGTTGAAGCAAAGTATTCACTTTTCAGCAAAATAATGCAAATACTTGGGTGACGAAATAGCGTTTTTAAATTAACCTGCAACGTATGGTTCTGTACATGTCCTCCCGATTCGTCTTCTATCATTTCGCCGCTATACATTTCGCCTTCTAACATTTCACCTTCTAACTTTTAGAATAAAAATAGCTAATAAAATAAAATAGATAATGTAATTGTTTTATTAGTAGGTTAGGTTAGGTTAGGTTTGATTAGATTAAGTTATATTTCATCTAACTATTCTATTTATTGTCTATTTTTATTATAAAAGAGGGCGAAATGCATAGAAGCGACACGATAGAGAAAGAATGTTAAAAGGCGAAATGTACAAAGGTGAAACGATACAGGGCGAATCTGTATGTAGTACAGCGAATGTTTGGAGATTGATAGATATATGTTAAATAGTACATTATACACCAATGGGAATAAAAGCATGATTTAGCCCGATTGCTACAAATACACCGAGAGAAAATGGCATTCTCTCCTGCAGTATACAGGGTGTTAATTAAGTACGTAGACTAACTTTAAGGGGTGATTCCTCGATCAGTTCTAAGATAAAAAGTTTAGACAAACATGGGACCTAAACGGCTTCGTTCTCAAGATACAGGGTGTTGATATTTAAACAAAAAATTCTTTTTTTTTCAAAAATTTGGAAAACGCGTAGATGTATTCTCAGTGTATGATAGTATTTCATAAAGTGGCATTGTTTGGTCAAAATAAATTTAATTTATTTCTACCAGTAGCGTGCATCGGGGCCACCTCAGTTACCTTATTTTAGAAAAATCTGATACGCTGCTGTATTTTAGTCAATACGACCAGTTTTTTAGCTTAATCTATTGAAACTATACAAAAAATGTATCTTTTATTTTTTTGATAGAATAAACCTCTTTCGAGAAAAACGGAAACATCTGTAACAGTAATTTCGTTCACTGGACTTTAATGGGATCTAAACGACTTCGTTTTCAAAATACAGCTTAAAGAACTTTAAAAAAAAATTAGTAACAAACAATCTTACAATAGCTACAAAACTTTTGACTAAAAAACAGTGGCATACCAGATTTTCTAAAATAAGGTAACTAAGGTGCCCCGATGCACGCCACTGGTGGAAATACATTAAATTTATTTTGACAGAACAATGCCACTTTATGAAATACTATCATACACCAAGTTTCATTAGAATACCTCCAGTCGTTTTCAAAATTTTTGAAAAAAAGTTTTTTGTTTAATCTTCAACACCCTGTATTTTGAAAACGAAGCCGTTTAGGCCCCATGTTTGTATGAACTTTTTATCTTAGAATTAATCAAACAATCATTCCTTAAAGTTTGTCTACGTACTTTATTAACACCCTGTATATACTATTTTTCTGTGATAGAAACGAGAAAGACAAAAACCAAGTATTTTCATACACTAAAACGCAATTATACTGCAATATTTAGAAGCATTTAAATTGTGTTATGTTACAGCTACCATGACAACAGACATTTGTTATATACAGAGTATTTCAAAAACATGGTGCCAAACTTAACCATAAAAGATTTGCAGATAAACTTTTTCTTTCAAATCTTCAGCGAGTTACACCCTCCTATGCAAGGTGGTTATATTAGAACTTTTCAACGGGAAAAAATTTTATTACACAATATTTGTATTAGAAAGCCTGCTTTTTTAAAAAAACTTTTTAAAATTTTTTCATCAAATTCATATTTTTTTAGTAAAAAATATAACACATTATTAGGCACGGCACAAGTACTCAGCAGCATGTCTTTTTTAACTTCTTACCTTATTGTATGATATCTGTTAACTATGTTTTGCTATTTTCGACGTTCCTCGTCGCTTTCTCCACCCGTTCTCGTTCTCATGTGTCCAGCAGCTCCTTGTAGCTCCTGCCATCTATCGATAATTTCTCTTTTGGTTATTAAGAATTTCTCATTTCTTGCTGTTTATTTTCTATTAGTAGTATTAGTATATGTAGTTTTGTTTCAGACGTTTTCGAATTACTAATTGGATAGTAAACACCACTGCTTACCCTAAGAAGTAGAATAACAATATATAGGTAGGTATTAGTGAGACGGTAAAATATTTCTACGAATCCTATTCTGGTACAATCTCTATCTTACAAAATAGTAGTATTTTGTAGTATTATTACAGAGGTGCTAATTGGACAATAAATATTTTTTGCAACACTGATTATTTTAAAATATAGCATTCTGTAATAACACTATAATGGTATTAATGAGACAATAAGGCCTTTCTACATTACTGTATTACGAAAGTTTCAGAATTACTAATTGAATCTTACAGGGTAACAGGCTGTAATTTTATTGCAGGAGTTTTCGAATTACGAATTGGGCGATGAAGATTTTCTACATTGCTGTGTACCCTAAAAATAGCATTCTGTAATAATGCCATAGAAGTATTAGTGATACAGTAAAATTTGTCTACATTATTATTAACTGTGATAATTAAAGAATGAATCCAATTCTGAAAAAATCATATCTTACAAAATAGTATTCTACAAGTTTTCGAATTACTGGTTGGTTAAAGCTTTCTACATTACTTCTTACCCTAAAAAACGTCAGGTAATAATATCATAGAAATGTTAGCGAGATAGTAAAAGCATTCTATATTGCTATTAAATTTGATAGTTCAGGCATCCTATTCCTGATTTTTTTTTAAATTACAGAGTAGTATACTGTAGTTTTATTACTGATTTAGAATTATTGAATGGATTGTAAACACATTCTAAACTACTTTTTAACATAACAAGTAGCATTCTGCAATGACAGTATAAAAGCTGACAATACTGTTAAATTTTATAGTTCAGCAATACCGTTATGATAAAATTTATATTTTACAAAGTAGCATTCTGTAATTTTATTACAGAGGTTTTCGAATTTTTAATTGGATAGTAATAGCTATTAACATATCTAGGAATGTTATGAGTATCATAACTGCCGCAGATGTTGTATTGAAATCCGAGCTCGCAGAGCGATGATTTTAAAACATCTGAGGCTGTTATGATTCATAACATCCGTGATTTGTTCAATAGTTTATCGGTTGCTGTATGGTTATGGTTGCCATGTACGGTAATGGACTATTACCGTACAGATCAGTTATGATTTAGTTACCAGCCTATTTTTGTATATGTAAACAAGGGATTAATATCCTGCAACCGATAAACATTTTTTTCGACGACTGACATCGAAAGTAGATTTTTCTCACTGTCATTTGACAACAGAAAGTTGACATTTGCCGCTGAGCGTGCGTTTTCATCTTTTTGCCGCTCGCCGAGCGTTTTGGGTTTCCGCGTGAACAAAATAGGTAGCCACGTCCGAATGTTTCCTTGACAACGCCCGTCATTTGTGGAAATAATCGCGTCACATGTCATATAGACTGCGCGAGTAATGTTAACTTGATTGTCAATTAATTTTTGCGATAAAACGAAATTTGATATTTTCCTTTAATAATATGCTCAGTCGTCGAAAAAATAGTATGTATATTTCGAGCTAAAAGTGCGCTTGCCGCTTTTGCATGATTGCTGGTTTCGACTTCGTCTCAACCAGCAATATTCATGCGCAAGCGGCAAGAATGCACTTTCAGCTCTTAACATACAATATACTATTACATTACTGGTTACTCTAGAGAGTTGCATTCGGTAATCACGCCATAGAAGTATTAGTGAGACAGTGAAACTTATTGGTGGTAGTTAAACAATTTCTTCTAATCTGGTAAAATTTCTATGTCTAGGAGTCTGTAGTTTTACTATAGAAGTTTTAGAATTGCTAATTGGATAGTAAAAAAATTCTTATTACTGCTTCCCCTAAAAAGTAGCCTGCTGTAGTAACATCATAAAAGTCTCAGTTAGACAGTGAAACGTTACTACTTTATTGTTAACTGTGAAAGTTAAAGAATCTCATTCTTAAAAAAATATATCTTACAAAGTAGAATTATGTAGTGTTATTTCACAAGTTTTCGAATTACTAATTAGATAGTAAAACGTTTCTACATTACTTTTTACCCTAAAAGGTGACATTCTGTAATAACCCTATATAATTATTAGTGAGACAGCAAAACCTTTCAACGTTATTGTTAACTGTGATGGTTAAAGGATTCCATTCTGGTACAATCTCTATGTTACAAAATAGTGTGTTGTAGTATTATTACAAAGGTTTTATAATTGCTAATTGGATACATTACTGCCTGATCTTAAAATTTCCAAACTATAATCACACCATAGAAGTATTAGTGGGATGAAAAACTTCTTTACGTTACAATTAATTGTGATCGTTAAACAACTCCACTCTGGTAAAAATGTTATTATTTAGTAGTCTGTAGTTTTACTGTAGAATATTTAGAATTGTTTACTGGATACCTTATAAAAAATTTTCACATTACTGATTACCCTAAAAACTAACATCCTGCAATTATCCCATAGAACTATTAGTGAGATAGTAAAACTTTCCTACGTTACTGTTAGCGGTGGTAATTAAACAATTCTACTTTGATAGAATTTTTATCTCTAGTAGTCTGTAGTTTTGCCGTAGACGTTTTAGAATTGCTAACTCGATAGTGAAAATTGTTCATATTACTGGCTACTCTAAAAAATACCGTTCTGCAATAACACCATAGAAGTATTAGTGAGACAGTAAAACATTACTGTTATCTGTGATAGTTAAAGAATTTCTTTCTGAAAAACATTATATCTTACAAAGTAGCATTCTCTAGTTTTATTATACAACTTTTTGAATTATTAATTGGATAGTAAACATTTTCTATATTACTTCTTATTCTAAAATGTGGCATTTAGTAATACCGTCATATAAATATTGATGAGACAGCTAGGTTTCAAAGAAAAGTATTCTCTTGCACATATTAGCCTCAGGATATTTACGTTTGATCGACGTGTTTTACTGCTTTATTCAATTTATTTAACTTACTTTACATACTTCTATTGTATAGGTATGTTAATTTGATAGATATTGACTAGGCGAATATAGACAAAGTGGGGCCGAAATAATTTAACATTTTTAAAATGTCTCGTGAAAGCTGCACAGTAAAAATCAACGCTAAACAAGAAGCTCGTTCTCATCGTAAAATAAATAGAATGAAATATAAAAGAAGAAATAAAATGGCAATAAACTGGACGGTTTACAAAAAACTGACATTCATTTTCTACATCGTTGCTATGCTTAAAAGTCCCACCAATATGAAAAGTATAAAGTATTCTAAACTAAGTTTATAGAAGTGTTTCCAGTGCTAGATACGAGTGAATAATAAAACCTTAGTTTGATGGTTGGAAATGTTACTCAGACGAAAACTATTCTACACAGTAATATTTTATTTTATTTATTTAATTCAGCCAACAGCCGTTAGGCCAATTATAGGCGTCGCTGTGCAGTATATAGTAGAGTTCCTGTATATAAAAGAGTTGGGACATGTAGGGTTACTTGTTTTGGATCCACAAACCATGGAGTATCTGATTTTTGCCGATTTTAAACTTTATGCATATTTCTTTCAACTAAAATAAATGAAAGATATCTGTGCTACATCACATGGTCCTTGATTTGTGGATCCAATGGCTCAACTCTTAGTACATATAGGAACTCTAGTATATAGTAATACTATAAATGTTTGTTCTATTAGTTGGACAGTGACATCATTCTACGTTACTACTGCATTTTATGTCACAAGAACATACTCTGATAATAGTTATTTACGTATAGAAGGCCGGAAGAGTGAGATTACGCCCGCAGCCAAAATTTGAGGCCCGAGGGAGGAGGGCATTTATTTGGCTAAGGGCGTAATCTACTTCCGGCCTGAGGTACGTACAACGTTTTACGCACAACTGCATGGAACAAACATTTAGAATAAATTTAGGTTTCTTTAATGCCAAAAATTGCTACCACAGATAAGGTGCCGGGCGGTAAAGTAATTTGCGGACAGCAAAGTTACTTTACCTCCCGCGTTTTTATTTTACCGCCCGCAAATTACTTTACCGCCCGCCGGGTGTAAAGTTGCATTTGCGGTCGCGGTAACTAAGATGTAAAATTTCATTTTCGGACCGGTTGTGCCTAAAAAATCTTATCCTACAAAAGAGTACTAATATTAAAGTTCAGATTACCGGGTCGATAGTAAATATTTTCTACTTTACTACAATGTTTAGCGGTTAAAAGATTCTACTCTGGTAAACACTTTCCCTTCAAACTAGTATTCTGAACTAAACTTAGAGGTTTTAATATTGTGAATTAATTATAGAGAACGACATCTACATTACTGCTAGGTTTAAATTAAAAATGGAATTTTAATGATAACTGAAAGCCTTTGTGAGGATTATAGCAAAAACTGACAATTAATAGTAATGTTAATATTTCTTGGGATGGTAGACAAAACCAAAATCTAGCAGCTAAAACACACACGGATATTTACCTATATTTTCCATTTTATTATTAGAAGTTCGGATTGATGGGTGTATAGTTTACTTCTTAATTCTTTGGGGAGTCATTCTAAAGAACACGTTCAAAAGAAATAACGAAGACGTAAGAGCACTGTCACATAGCCCATAACATTTACCACATTCTTTTCGTGCTTCCGGTAATCAACGCAACCACAAGCAGGCACGGATTTTATGATCAAGTGGCTTAGCTGGTCGATTATTGACGGATCGGTCATTTCTAGTTTCTTATTGAGCAGCTGTCTGTAAATCATGTAGCCAGATAGCCGCGTATAAGTCAATTCCATAATTAATAATCATTTAATTACGGGTGTTAGTTTTTGTTGGCTTTGTGTCTCCAGCATGTTGCGGCAAACATGTCTCTATTTATCAGCTGAGAGCGTCCTAGAATCTTAATGCACGTTTCTTGTTAGCGTTTAATCTATTAAAGTGATTCCATTGTTAACAGCGGCCTTTCCTTGCACGAAGAATACGCCATCGGCCCTGAATGACAAGATCGTTATTTCAGTTCCGTCTGCAAATCTAAGCCTTTAATCGCTTTATTTAAGGATGTTTAACCCTGACGTTAAGCCACTGATTTACTGGTAGCCGTACAAATTTAATTGCTGCGCTGCTCCACCCGAGCGAGTTTACCCATCTTCGCCAAAATGACCAGATCCAGATGAAATCGTGGTCGTGGTCCAGGAGTCACTGGGTTGTTGGTGAAAAGCGACCCGGCATGTTTTTGTGTTGGACAAGTTTCGCGACTTTAAATCAGACAGCTGGCAGGTCGCTCCTGGACTCCGATCCGTCACTGCTCCATAATGAGGGCCCTGTCGCTTCGCCCATTGGTGACAGGTCACCTTTCTTTTGCTCTCGCAATTGAGAAATTCGTTGTCATAAATAAGTTTGATGAAATGAGAGCGGGCTGCGCTCGGTTTCGCGCTTGGTTGGCGTTGAAGAGTCTCGAGATGTAGATGCGACGAATGGTAAAAATAAAGGATCAAGGAAGAAGCTACATGAGAATGTTATAGGTATCTCACGAACACCCTATTCAAAAGTTTGGAAACCAAGATGTAACTGCTACAAAATTATAAAATTCATTCTGATAATGTTATGGTGTTTTTATTCGATAGATGTTCTGCAGGTGTTATGATATTTTTCAAATCTACTTCTGCTCGGTCGCCTTTCCCTCTTCTTTTAAGGTGGTGCAGGTGGTGCCAATTCTAAAACCTTTCCCGGCCATTTATTTCTTCCTATCTCTTTACATTCAAAGCAAATGAGTTGCCTGCATTTCACATATTGTTTATGTTCCCATTTATGTTCGTTATCTTTCTAATTCGGTATGTCACTTTCCACAACTCCTTTTTAAAAGGGAATACCACTCATTACATTTTTCTGATACCGTTTACCCACAAAATTGTGTTCACATTCAGTGTCTCGTCGCCTGCAAAGTACTTAGTGAATAGAATGTCCTCTCCCACTTTAGCAGATATATTTCTATATTTTCTAATCTAACTGGTAAGGTATCAGTCCCAACATATTATTATGATACACATAGGTCACTTATTAAATAAAAATTAAAAGAAATAATTTTGGAAGATTAATACATTCAAATTTAGAAAATTTTGAATAAAATTGTTGGTTAAGTTGAATTGAGTAATATAAATTAAATTTGAGACAAATTGGAATTTATTTTGAAAGTTATAGCAATTGAGTATTCAGTAATGGTGGTGGAAGTTAATATGAAAGATAAGATAATGTTATTATGGGATAAATATGCTTACTATGAGAATAAAGAAGTGTAGTAGGTATAGATCAGATTATTTAATTTTAAAAGTGTGCAGTAATAATTGTAACTATATAGAGAGTAATTTTGTTTAAAAGGCAGTAGATATAACAAACTAAAAGTATGTAAACAAATTTTTGAAAAATCCATTTATAATTAATAAACACTAGAAATTTTGACTTTCATTTCGAGAATAATTAGTCTTATACAAATAAAAAAGGTTTTTAACAAGTCTACGAAGTGAAGATAAGTGAAAATATAATTAACGGATAATACAAGCATACAATCATTGAAGAGATTATAGAATACAGTTTAATTAGTTACAAGTAAGAAGAAGATAACAATATTTGAGTGGATTTGGATTGCTGGCATATACAAGGTATAATTAATGTTCATTACTGGAGTTGGAGATTCTACGGAGGACTAGTCAATCATTTTACTAGGGTTGCTGACGTGAGTGATTGATTTGGATTGTTCTGTTTGGCTTGGTTACTACAAGAAAACTGTTAGATTGACGGTCGCGTACGGAAGTGTAAGAAGCGAGACTGTATCTGCAGGAGCCCAGGGTTGTGAAGTGTTGGAGTTGGTTGGAGGAGTATCGAGGTTAGGCTGTCAATAAGCTTAGCTGTGAACGTCGGGAGCAGTGGTGTTTAATGTGAATAGCAGTGAAATAAGAGGAAATCAGGTTGGCCTTAATTAGTTCTATAAAAGAATATTGAATAAGAAAAACAATTACATGAGTGAAATAAAAATAACATAGTACTTACTTTGGTGATTGGAGTAATTAATTTGTGAATAAAAAGAATATTTGTCAAATTTGATTTGATTATTGTTTGATAGTTTTTTAAAGTCAAACTGACATTTAGTAGCAGTCAATAATTAAAAATCCATATAAAATTAGAATATCAAAGAACAGATAACTAGATTAACGACCCACACCCTATTAAGAGTCTCAAATGCATTACAGTTATTAAACAGAATGATATAAATTTTCGAATTAAATAAAAGGTGTCTCAACGTTATAATATTTTACATAATATTAAAGTGATTAATTGAATGGCTTGTAAAATACAATAAGCCAAGCCACCATTGCAATATTTAATATAGTGGAAGCCCTTTGAGTTTGGGAATTCTGCAGATATGTTATTGTAGTATTGTAAGATGAGATGTATTAAGATCGGATGTATTTCTAGTTTTTCCATTTCTTTCCATAACTGATTGATCGAATGGTGCTAGATAAGTTGTTTACCTTTCTTCACAAGCGTCAGAGTGGATAGGTTCTGGAGCGAGCCGCACGAAAACCTGGCTGTCCTTATGGTTGTTTGTCTTTGATGCTTTTTTTGATAATGTTTCATAGGATTATTATATAGATGCTACCTGTAGTTGGCATTCCTGCCAGTTCAGAAAGGTTCCTAACTATTTCAGTCGATGCTATCGCTTCTTTTACTTGATAAATAGTTACCTCTAGCTTTTCATGTGGCTTAACTAATTTTTCCCATTGGTTGTTAACAGTTCTTCAACATACTTCATTCGTCCATTACATCTTAGTTGTCCTTAACGATCTCACCGGTGGCATGATTTGGATTTTGTTTGCCTTGTAAATATTTGCCTTGTTTGTATATTCATCTATATTTTTCTTTAAAATTGTTGTTATTATTTTGTAGAAGTGGTATACATATCCCCTTTCTCTAATCTACTATTCTATATCTTTGTCCTACCGGTATGTAGTATTCTCTGGCGTGACTAGCCCCAATGCTTCTTTAGCTGATTTCTTTATACAAATGTTTGTGTGTACGTATTTCTTATTTGTTAATTGATGATACAACGAGTAAAACTAAATAAAATGAGGAGCTACATTCGCACCCTATATTTAAATGGAAGTCGAATAACTGGAAGTATTGTTGCATCAGGTATTTACTATAACATACTCGTATACACTAATAAGTACTGCTGATGATGTATTTGCAATCCATCAAATTAGAAAAAAGGGTAGAATTTAACGTTGTAACACTATTCGTTGTGAATAGCCTTAAACGACCAACCACCGAAATCAGACCATTATTCACTTTGTGGTCGATTTTGACCACAAAGCGTTGTGGCCAATGGAAAACGGCCTCGATACATTCTGGAGCCTTTTAAAGTGTCTAGAACGCATCTACCCAGCTTATGTTCAATCCTCTTCTATAGCACCCACATTTCGAATGTTTCCTCCAATCTCTTCTTCTCGATGTTTCCCACCTATATAGTTAGTGCACTCCATACATATACCGGGTGGTTGGTCATACATCTGAACATAGGCAATTTACATTAATTATCATCACGGTTATGCATATTCCTGCTCACCATTTTTTGGAAAAAAAATGGTAGTGGTACTAAATTAAAGAGAATAATTTTCCCCGTCGTTTAGTATTAAATACTTAGTGGATAATGTTAATTGTGCATAAAAATATTAATTTTAAAATATAGATATTCCCAAATATGAGTGGTCGTGCTTGTCAAAAAAACAAAATCTGTCTCTTAACAACACAGATAATTGTGTCACTTAAAATGGATGCAATTTCCAACAAGGAAAGGGTGTTTATTATTAAAACTTTTTCTGCGGCCAATATAGTTTACGCAGGTTAGGGACTTATTCTCCAAACAATTTAAAGATAGCCCAATTCCAGCAATTGCGACAATACAAACGTATGTTCAGTAATTTGAAACAAGAAGTGTAGCAACTTTTAAGCTAAACAATGAACCTAATTCAAAAATAATAGATATTGGTGTGGGGAAAATCCTAGGATAAATTTAACCACCAGTACCTTAAAAAAATTAATGTTTGGGCTGGGATGTATAACAATAGAATCATTGGACCTTTTGTCATAAAGGGAAATTTAAATTCCCAGTCATATTTGGACTTATTAATAAAACTAAGGTAGACCCAGCACATAATGGAATCGAATTAAGATTTGGCACCATGCGACTTCTTCTTGTGGGGCCACCTTAAAAATAAAATTTATATAAGACGCCACCTAAACATTAATTTTTTGAGGGATCTACTCAATGAAGAATGAGTACTTGTCACAGCTCGACAGTTAGCAAATGTTAGATATTCGTTCTACAATAGATTGGGATATTGTTTGGTAGAAAATTTAGGGTTATTTGAGTACTTACTTTAAAATGATATTTTTACAATTATTATTAATAAAACATAATTTCTATTATCCACATGGTTCTCTTTCATTTAATATAATTTTCATGAGTGTCATGAATTTGCATTAATATTCTATAGAAATGAACTATGTTCAGAGGTATGACCTACCACACGGTACATATTTCTGAAGTAGCTTTTTCCTTTTTTCCAGAGCTATTCTATTTCATGTGAATGCTTGTCTTCATTTTTAAGAAACATTTGTTTTGTACTTCTCCTATCTTTCGTAGTGGTACATTTTCGAAATTACGGTTTTCTAATCTTACTTGCACAGCTCGGCCAGTTTTCATCGCAGACTATTGTTTAAGGCTTCGTTCTATTTACGTTGATTTGATATATCTCCATGTTTAGCATCGTTTCTAATTCCAGTTTATTCTCTCATAATATAGTTATTTCGTCAGTCTGTCGCAGTATGTCGATATGTTCTCCCTGCATTTGTATTCCTGGATTTATTCTATTCTTATCTCAGTGTGTCTTATTATACGTTGAAAGGCGACGTTGATAAAGCACAACCTCGTCTTAGATACATTGATTTGCTGAATCTTGTTGTTCTCTATATTTCCTGCATTTTATTATTATCTTTCACTCCGATTTCGCTTAGTATTTCAAATGTTACCCTATTTGGCGATGTTTCTTTTTCTATCACTTTTAGTTTGTACTTTATTTACTGCTGTGCTAAACAATCCTGTGGTGTTCGTTGAGTTTTCAATAAGAAAATCCTTCCTCTCCCAGGACCTTGTTTACCGACAATTTTCCCTCTAGCCTCAACTTCAGAAGTTCGTATCGCTTCTCGTTCCTCATATGTCTTAAGTACTCCAGTTTTCTCATTGGTACTGTGTTGAGTACTTCCTTACCGTTGTATATTCTTTCCAGTACTTCTACATTTGTAACATTACCTATTCAGGAAATGCGCAGTACGCGGCCTTATAACCACATCAAATTCCTCCAACGTCTTTGATATTGTTTCAGTCAGAATCCAAGGCTCTATTTTATAAAAAGGACAGAACGGCATTTTGTCTATAGATAATCTTCGTCAAAATCTTTGATGCCTGTGCTACCTACTTAAGAGTTTGATAGTTTTCACATTTATTGAGATCATCAGGTATTGCTTCTGAGTTGTACATATTACCGATTAATTTACATAGCATATTTACATATATTTACTATTATTTCTGCTGGTACCTCATCTATTCCAGTAGCTTTATTCATTTTTATGTCAACTTGGTTATATTCTGATATTGTAATCATATCTCAGTTTTTCATTTTCATGTTAATGCTGCCGTGGCTTTCTATATTCAGTGTTTAGTTTTAATCATCTCCATACAGTTTTTCAATGTATATTTTCCATGCATTAGCTATATCCCTTGCTTTATTAGAGTTTCGCTCTAGTCTCTTCTTTCCTTCCCCAAAGAATTTTTCTCTACGCATTTTATTGAATTAACTTTGTTACCGCACAGACACGACTTTACGACATAATCGAGAAATAAACCTAGAATACACGGCCCTAGCTCTGTTACGATGGTGGTAACAAAAAAGGTTTGCTTTTGCTAAAACTGCAGTGGAGATGGGCAGGTTCTTTACGACCTTTGAGTTGGGGCTGTACTCCGGTACGGGAGATAAAATATGTTCAAATTGAAGGCGCCACCATATTCGGTCTGGGTCGGGAAAACATCAACAACAAGGTGAAAGCACTCTGAATGTGGAACTAAGTGATTCACCTTTCTACTTCTAGCTTGGCAGAGTTTGGTCAACAATCCACGTACAACACTTTCTTCCCTGACAAAAAAACCCATTGATTCAGCTGATAAGCTCCTTTTACAACAGAAAAATACACACATAACGCATACAAATATCATAAACAACAAATGAAAAGCATAAATACTTAACAATAACTCTATTGAAATGATAAAATATGTAGATGACAATGAACAAGATTTAGAATAAGAATAACAACACCGACATCGGTTAGTAAAGGTTAGGTTAAACTGCGTAACATTTTAACTTAGTTAAAAACAGTAAACTTGACTGCAAATGCATAATGTGGCTCAAAAACGAAACTGCCATAACGTTACATTAACCAGCAACAAGAAAACATGACGGCAATTTATTAAATTTGGCAAAACAGCAATTACCATGGTTTTAACAATAAATGCAATATTACTCCGGATTGTTGAACACTTTTGACGAAATGTTACGTTTACTGTACGCTATATACAATAAATTAACAATACATAAATAGGTTACCTGAAGGAGTTTAGTTTACTGCGGTCGACGGGCGGCAGAATTGTAGGTGATCGCTTCTCCCAAGTAAACTGCCCTAAAATTCCTGAAGAAACGAACGAACGGGAGACCACCAGGTGTTGGCGGGACGCGGGAACGAAGCTTCGATGAGGTTGGCCACAGTCCGGGTCAGAAAGACGATATCGGGTGAAGACATACAGAACTTCCAATACAGGAACAACGGGACGAAACCCTCAACGTGCGAGATACGACATGACGTCTTATTTAAGTTAATGTTGGTATTTTTTGGAATCCACCAAAGGATCCGCCGTAGCGATAATTAAGGGGTCTTGCAACCCTCCACGGTAATAGACACCGACCACACTAACTAGCTGGCTTCACTTGAACCCCCAACAGCTAATGTTCACATCACAACGAACTCCAATAGTTTCCACGCAAACGAAACAGTTCTATTCCTTCAGAACGCACTCCGGTAGGTTCGACAGTTCCTCAGAAGGCACCAACAATTAACGAAAGCACACAAGGGCACCCCGGTCGCAAAGCGATGCAAACCGGGGTGCTAATCGGCATACAAGTGTTTTGTCAACCAAAGCTGGGACGGAATTAGTGGCTTAAGCCGCAATCTCAAAATTCAACTGCGGCCACGCAAGCGGGTGACTCAACTTCGTTCTTTATCTGGCTCAAGCGAAACGTTCGGAAAGATTTCAAACTGATGCAACTAAATTTCGCGTACACAGGGGAACCACATGTAAATCAAAGCCATCTGACCGGTGTCAAGAATTCATTAAGATGTGATAACAGCCGATGAGATCACACATGCAGAATGCGAGGGCAGAACGAAACTTGCTTTGTCGAACAAGCTTACGGAGAATTGTATTTCGAAGAACATAAAGAAATTCCAATGCGTTCATATTTGAAAAGAGAGCGAAAGAAGGGTTTGTACAGAGCTAAGGTTTGATAACATTATTAAACGCATTATTTTGAATTTGAAAATGCTGCGATTTGGGCTAAAAATACGAAAAGCACAAGCTTCGGGAAATTGTTCTAACAACTTCTCTGCTTTTATGCATTCTCGGTCTATTCTATTTCTCAATTATAGTTGTCCTCCTGCTTTTGTTTCAAAATTTTAGTTATTTCTCTTTTCTTAATTTAATTATATTATCTGTTGTTTAGGAATCTCTCTTCTCCATGACTTCTTTTCCGAGAACTGTGTCTGCTGTTGCCCATACACTTTCCTTTATATCTGTCCAGAGCTTTCTTTTTCTCTTTTGCCTCTCCAGTTATAACTTCCACTTTTATCTTTTTCGCTAGTTATAATTTTGTCGTGACTTCCTTCAATTTTTTAGGACGTTATGCTATCCTTATTCTACTTTTCAGTATTTCCAGTCAAACTTCATCACGTCGAAATTTTAGTCGCTGTTCGTGTCCGCACCGGAATAACTCCTACATTTTTTCCTCCATTTCTGAAGCGGTGTTTCACCAGGATGTAGTTTCTCTGGAATCTTCTCGTGTATCGTCTGCGTACATGATGTTGGAAAAGTATTGGTTATTGTTAAATCATGTTTTATACAGAATTTGACTGATCTGTCCATTATTTTGTTTCTTTTGCTCAGACCGTCTGCCCCACTGTACTCTCCTATTTTCTTCTCCTACGACTGTGTTCCAAACTCCTAGTATGATTAGATTTTCATCTTCGTTATGTATTTTATCATCTCTTCTAGTTCTTCATATGTCATATGTCTACTTATATTATTATTGTGTACTTTGATTTGCTTTCTAACTTCACCATTATGATTGGATCGTTTTTCAGTATATATGATGAAAACGAATGATGCCTCTTCCCGATATCATATCGACATTTCTAGAAAATATTTACTCGGTTATAAATTACTTGCTTTAGTTTGATCTATAACCTTAACATTTCATATTTGCAGTATTTTTTAGTTTCAATTTTAAGATTATATAAAGTAGGAGAACAAATCTAAAGATAAAATAGGACCATAAATGTGATATTGATATAATTGTTGCATGTTTATTAATATGTTGTTATTTTCAATTAACACGCAATTGAATTATTGTTCCATACCAAGACACAGCCACTCTCATTGCCAAGCGTTTCAATTAAATGTATGTTATATTAATAAAAGCTATAAATGATCTTGTGTGTTTGCTTGTTTTGTTTATTTGAGTTTCATTTTGTCCCACTTCTATTATAAAGTAGTTGCAGAATCTGATATTTTAAACAGATCTTGTTAGATTTATATTCTTATTTTCACTTTTCAATCAATTGTTGTAAGCTTCTCGAATTTAGTAGCAAAATTTTTATTAGTAAAGATATCTAATTTTTTTTATATCTTAAAGTGTTATTACAATTTACAGTATTCGTTATTCTATTTGCAAAACTCGAAATGTGTCATAATTCTATTCATTTTTTGTGGTTATTTAATAATTTTGCTTGCAACAAATATTTCTACTTCACGTAAAAAATTAAAACTAAGCATGTACTTACATAGGATATTATTTGAGCGTCTCAGTATGGCTATGCAATTACTACATTACTACATTGTTACACTGAAAGACAACTTGCTTTTATTATCCTCTGCTCAGCGAATACTTGGACGTCTTATTCATAGTTTATGTGCACATTTGTCATTAGAATGTAATTTGTTGTCGAATTCAACATTGAAATCTCATTATAGCTGAAATTCCTCTTTCGTAAATCACGCACTCATTGAAAGAGCCGGTACATGCGGGCTGAACAAGGCGAAACGAATTTTTAAATAAGGATGTAGCCATTAATCGCACACTTTCGATTTGCTGTTGCAGTTGCTATTTTGATGTAGTAAGCCTGGGAATGTTAAAGCAGTGAAGTGAAAATAGCATTAGTTATGGAAAATTTATCTGCAAAGAATAAAAGTCATAGTAGGTTAATTTATACAAATATGATATGTGTTGAATTCCTATGCCCTCACTTGTTTATTGTTCAGCCATATTTACTTAAAAACCAAATCGTGTTGAAATTGATCAGGGAAGAACATTCAAGATATTTGATCATTTGCAAGTATAGTATAGTATAAATCGTGTATGTATAAAAAACGTGAGCCATAATAAATAGACTTGATAGCTTAGCCTATTAACAGCTTCACTTGTATCGCTATAAATCGTGATTATATTTACAAATAAAATAAATACTAGCTAGTTATTATAATGCGGTATTTTAAATCAATTTGTTTCCGACCTTGGACCAACTAAATTAGAAAATTTGGAGTAAAATCTTACTTAAAAAACACGAATAGATTATTACAGCAAAAGTCTAAGTCTGTAAGATATATTGTAGCCTGACAGATCTTCTAGTGACAGCTGAATCGTATAATAGAAAATGAAGCAAAGGAAAAACTAAAGCAAATAATTAATAAAATCTTGATGAAGGTGACAACAAAAAAGAGGAAGAAAAACGAAGATAGTAGACGATGGATATGATTTATTACAAAATGTAATGTTTTTTTCTTCGATATGGAGGAGCTATGGGGGTTCATCGTATTCTGCACTGAAGCTCAACTGGCTTATTGTTTTCCCGCCTGGAAGACTGTAGCTATGCTTACTGGGTTCAAACACATACCTTCCCTGGTATTAGCTTCGTAGAGTACTTCTCCAATTCTTACTGAATTTTTTCTTGCATTTGTGTACCAGACGCATTTTGTTCGTTTCTCTGTTTCCTGTATTTTTTGCTTTGTTCCTTCTCTAGTATTGCTACTCTGTAATGAATGTTGCTTATTATCCCGAAAATCTTTTATGGCCTGCCTTCCTTGAGAAATTCCTCACGAGGCCCCCCGAGCTTTATGCGGTATAGGTACTGCGTGCAGAGCTTGCTACTCAACCTCTAAATGTAGTTGTGGCAAGTTCAGCAGTCCTTCCATATATGCTGTGGGCGTCGTACTCATCGCCAATTGTAATTACTAAGCAAACAAGCCGTTGCATTTTTTTAAATTTTAGTAATCACCAATTCAAGTCTGATATTATGCCACCATAGAAGAACGACATAGATTATAGAGGATACTACCACTTAGTAGTATATACACCGGCATATGTGGTTTGAGACCCCATGCATTGTCTACAGTTCTTCGATAGACGTAGTGCCCCCGTGACTTCTTTCGTTATTTTTTCTATATGACAACTAAAAGTCAGCTTGATATCTAAAGTGGCGCCCAAATTCTTGATTTGGCTATGGGCAGCCTCTGAAGATGAAAATATCTGTGGTCTCTGTTTCAAGATTGGAGATAACCTTTCTTCTTCTCAATGAAGAACTAATAATCTATTTAACAATGGTTTTCTTGCTATTCCTTTTAAGACTTGTTCATTGTGCCATAAGAACTATTACTAAAGGTCCCCACTATGTCTAGAAGAACTTCTAGTGCTAATTCTTTACTACTCAGAGATTGTGTTGCTCTGAGTATGATTTCATGTACAGATATTTCGCACAGTTTTCCTGATTGATAGGCAAGTTGGTATTGTTGTAGAGTAATGTCCTTCAAAATATTGTTTCTTATATATAGATTTGTCCACCATTTTCTCCATTAGGAAGACACCAGGCCTGTATGATGAAGCTTGGGCGTAACTTTCTATCCTTTATTTTGATATAAACGTTACCCTAATTTGCCTCCAGTTAATTGAGTTGCACCCAGTCGCTGGCTAGATCAGCGGTGGGGCGACCACTTCGAGATCATGCTGCATCAATATATGGAGGGTCTTCCGAGTTATATGGTTTGAACGATTTTCCGCCAACTTAAGTTTGGCAGTATGAATTATTTTATCTGCTCTTTTATGAGCAACAGGTTTAAGTTGCTAATAGTGCGTGTTTCTTCTTTGATCACACTTTCCGGGAAGTGAGGTTGTAGCAATAGCCGAAAATCCTTCCCCAGTTGTGGTATCGTTACCATTTTTGGAGTCTAACACATTCTGGAGTGATTTATACCTTGTCACAGTGATTTATCCATGTCATGTTCTTTATTGTCTAAAACCTGAGTATATTTTAGTCGGAAATCGTTGTAAGCCTCCCATTCTCCGATTCTTTTAGTCCAGTTCGAAAGAAAGACAAATAGTGAAATAGTCGGACCTTACTAGAAACCTGCTACCAGTATTCGCTGACCATTCTCAGTTAACTTTTTGCTCTTAAAAATGTCCACAAATATACAGAAGACGATTATATAATAGCGAAACAACAGATCAAGTTGCATATTCACGGTGCAAGGGTCCTACGAGAAGCAAAATCCGGTATCGATGATCACTTATTGTGCTCAAAAATATACTTTCCATTTAAGAAAGGCGCATTTAAAAACACTGCAAACGTCACCACAAAAATAATGAAACTCCACAAATGCAAAATCTGCGGAAACTCAATCCAACATCTTAAAAGACGACTCTTTTAGATTTCTGTATAGAACAAGACTAACCTAGAACCTAGAAAATGTGTCAGATTACTTTTCTGCTGAAAATGTATACAAAATGATAAAACAACTGGTAATAGATACAGGAATTTCAAGCACTATGAGAAATACAGTTACACGTAAGACCAGATAAAGACCCTCAGTGGTAGAACGAAGACGTATAAAGTATAATCAAAGACAATAAAGAATTATATAGACGGTAGATACAAAGTAAAGACAACGAAGATTTAATAGCTCACCAACGATCGATCCGAGAAGTAAAAAAGATGGTTAATAGAGAGAATAACGTTGGAAGAAAACATGCGCAGAGATTGACATGTATTTGGATACCAATAAATCACAATAATCTTGGAAAGCGCTTAAATCACTGAGAAGCGATATATAAGAGTGTAAATCCTTCCAACTGGTAAGTCTAGATAAATGCAAAGAACACTATAGTAAATTAGTAAGCGAAAATAGAGAAGAGTTTCAGACCATGGAAGCGAAGGAGAACGACGTCACATACATTATAATGCCGATTGCAGTAGAAGAGGTAACACACGCACTGATGGAAATAAAGATGGTAAAGCTTTTGGCACTGGCAGAGTAAACATAGAATTCCTAAAATATAGGCCAAAAGATTGATCTCAGCTGAATGAAAATTAGTATAAATAAGCGACATGCATAAAAAGGGAGATAAAAAAGAGTGCGATAATTATGTAGAGATGACTGATTTGCGCACAATAAGAAAAATGTACGGGCGAATACCCAAACGCAGGATCGAAGACCAGTGTGAAGAATTAAAAGAACAAAATGGGTTTCGGACAAGACGATCATATATAGACAACTTGTTCATAAAAAAAACGAGTAGAACTAATTTACTGTTTATAGACCTAAAAAAAAGCTTATGACAATGTACTACTTCAAAACTATGGAAAACTATGGAAAAAAGTCATATTGAAATATCCTAAGGGTATGAAGACGAAATGCAACACACTGTATCAAAATAAATCAACTTCACCTATTTCCTAAAAAAGGAAAAGCACTATTATAGGAACCGTATGTCCCTCTACAGCCAACAACAGAAATTTCAGCATGGGTGTGCGAAAGAAGGGGTGGAAAATGGAAGAGAGGTCAGGAAAGATGGAGAAGTACTGTCCCGGCATTCGCCTCAGGGAAAGCACTCTGTTGACTTAGGAAAACCACATAAAAACCTGAATCAGAACAGACGGCCACGGGAATCGCACCCACGACCTCCTGAATGCTAAGTAGACGTGCTAACCACTAATCCACAGAGCTTGGTAGATTCTTCTTCTTTTACTTGATCTATTTGTCTTCTCACGATATTCGGTACTGATTATGCGTTGTATTCTTTATCTTGTCATGCAGGCATCGTTTTTTATGTCGGCTTTTCGAGATATGAAACCACTTGTTGCGACTGGAATAGCGATATTTCCCGTACGTGACGTCGAGTTAGCAAGTGGTATGTAATTGACGTTCCCCAGAAAAGGATGTTTGACGACGTTAGTGGTTAATTTTATTTTTGCTTTTTAATAGCGTTTAGAATTTAGCTAATTGCGTACTACGTTTTTAATTTTTTCCCCGGAGGTTCGAAGGTTTACCAATTCAGCCTGCTTTGGGAAGAGTGCATTTTCTTCGCCCTGCGACCGCTATTTGACTTTAGTCTTCATCGCCTAAGCAGTACACTTTGCAGACATATTTCGCTTGCGACCTGATCATTTCTGCAAGTAGCATCACTTGCTGCCAACATAGCTGTAAGAGCCCGTTTGGAGGCTATTTAATCAACTGGTACATAAATTTGGTCTTCCCGATTACGACAACAACTCCATCAGAGTTGTAGAAGTATACCTTCTGGGCGTAGCGTTCTGATGTTCGTGTCGTGTTGTTCAACTAGCGCACATGGTTGGTTCTCTTGAGGACTCATCTGATTCTAAATTGGATTAATGGTATTCATTCTGCGAGCTTCAGGTGATTAGCGTAGAAAAATTAAAGTAAGGTGGCTCTTAGCTCAATACTGGTGGCTCATTATTTAATTGCTTAGTACTTTGAATGTGTTTCCAATCTGTAGTTTATAGTTAAAATGCTGACCTTGAACTGCTTATTAGTTGTGTAAATTACAAGTGTAAAATTCTATTTGGGGGTTCACCTTTTGATTAATTATTGTTCTGACATCTCGAATACTGGTTTGTGTGGAAAAGTTTATGTACTGGTTATACTTCATGTGACTTCGATGCTAATTAAATATGTTACACTGATGTTTTTATGTGTCTGATTTCGTTACTGCCTTGATCTCAATTGTCACTCTAAATTACTTTAGAGTGATAGGGGACAAGGATCTGTCCGTACCCTGTCATAGGGAAAATACGTAAAAGTGATATCAAGGCACCCTACTGCTACCTTTTGTATTTCAGCTATTGTACCATTGCCCGCTGCGATTATTTGAGTTTATAAGTTCTCGGCCTATCTGAGTAACTTTATTGTAAGTAAAGACTTGTTGGTGCTCCTAATATTTGCTAATAATATTTTGTAAGGAATCGTACTCCGTCTTCACTGAGTCTTGCTGGTGGGCTTTTAAGTATACTCTCGTAGCGTTTCGATATTTGAGATTTAAGAAAATTGCAGCTAACAAGTTAGCCATAATGGACTTTAAAATTGTTGTTGCATATTCATGTTTCTATTAACGAGCCTGCACTGACTTGTCGACGATCAGTACTTTGTTTTTGTACAGCTATGATTAATTGTGCAATACGATTGATTATTGGGTTTAGGGAAGGGTGTTAATATCATCCACGGAGGGCGGAGCCTCCCCATAGCATCTTCTGGCTACGATTCTTATTGGCATTCCACTTGATTTTGGTGAAGATAAGTTCTTCTAAATCGAAGTGCAGCTGAAGGAAGTTGTTGCCAAAATTACTATAATCGTGTATTAAACTTCGCTCACAATTTACATTACAAATTTCCATGCGTCCGATTATTATCAGTCACCTCGTGTAGCCAAGAAGCGGTAAACAGTTGTAACGTGCTTCCTGGTCACAAAACTATTAATATTACGCGCGATTTAATTTTCCGCAGCTCTGATTTTAAAGAGCAGCTGATGTTTCAATCCGCGCGCTTTTCCAAGCTACTAATTAATCACTGTGCAGTTACGCGATTTAACGGTGCAAACGATTTTTGATGCACCATAAATTATCGGCCGCGGAACTTCTTCCGAAAGAATGTATTCCAATAATCGCCAACTGTGCCGGTTTTTGTCCTGCGCAACCGCTACCGCTTCATTGTGCTAAACTGCACACGATATTATTTTGCGTAGCTAACTGTTCTTAATGGTCTTGCTGCAATAAAAATGGGTCTTAATGTCGATGATAAATTCCGCCGTTTCGGAGCGCATATCGTCTCTAATCTATAAATCTATTCCGGTATTGGAGAAGAAGAAATTCATGGGACTGGATTCTTGAACGCAGCTCCACGTCGCGGGAATTTATCTTTATGCTAATTTTGTCGTTTTTAGGCCGATTCGAACCGTTTAAAGTCCCTGCAGTAGAGTGTGACCTAAGGCGTGATGGTACATAACTAGGTGCCAAGACAACTTACGGAAGCCCATAAATTGTTAGTAGATTAAGTTGTGCATTCTGTATCGACAACGCAGTAGTAAATAAGAAGATAATACGCGAACAGGAAGCAAGCAGCCTTATAGAGCAATATAAAAACTTAAGGAGAGAAAATCTCAAAATTACAAAATAAAGAAAGGGAACAGAAGAACAAGATTATAGACGAACTGAGGGCATTCAGAAATCAGTCGAAGCCAAAAAATTGTCTCCTTAATAATAAAAATCTAAATATGGGCGAAACATTTGGTTGCGTTTCTGAGAGACAAAATTAATTAAGGCAACAGCCAAAATCAATACGAAATCCGCAATAGATACGAATCCAACAGATTGACCAACATTAGCTGACATAAGAAAGTTTAGGAACTACAAACCAGACGGAAATGATGAAATCCCTGCAGAACTACTTAAATCAGATTAAGAGAGCTTACTCACAAAACTACACATCATTTCAAGCGAATGAAATTAACAATCTATACCACATGATTGGAGGTTAAGAAAAGTTTTCAGAAGTACGAGAACAAAAACTAAATTCAGGGCAGCTACATTTACATCCAATAGAAGAGTCATAGATAAAGGTTAACACTTTACTCTGGATATCTACCACTGTGAGGCTGACAAAGCAAAAGTACCTGCGTAATCGGAGCCTGTCCAGGAGAACATAAATTAAACTAGATGAGATCTTAGTAGGCCCGGTCTTGATATATTCGTTTAAAACAAATGAAGCAATATTCGGTGCCACCTGCGAAGATGGAGTATGGTAGAGAGGGCGGTCCATGTCGTCAGATGCAATTACAATAACTATCAAAATTTCCTGAATGCTGAACCTGTCGTTCAAACGAAAAGGAAAACATTAAAATTCAGGTAGAAAGAGCAGGTTGATGAAGATGCAAGAAAGATCCAGGCAGCCAACTGGTATGATCAGGTAAATAATAGGAGTGAATAGCGAAAGATGCTTGATGAAGCCCTCCCTATAGTGCTTTGAGACTACCGATGATAATGTAAAATGTTAATATTTAAAGAAACGCCAAATAAATAATTATAATCATAATCTTATCGACATCAAAGAACAGAAACGTAGATGTACAGGCAAAATTACAGAAAAGCACATAATCAGTCATTGACTAAATGAAAAGAGAATATGTATAACTAAAAAAAATAATGGAAAAGAGAGAAGAAACTGAAAAAGTTATAAAATCAAAGACTATAAAAGCTAAAGAATGATGGATAGAAAATCAATGTAAGGAAATGGAAGAATAGGAATGCCAGTATGGCAACTTGAATATGCACAAAAAAGATGTCAATCACCAGCATGAAAGATACTGAAAATATGGACTAAATATATAAATGAAATCTTCAATGACAGCAGACGAGGCTATGTAGAGAACATTAAAACAGAGTTTGGTATAAAAATATCAATGACCAAATTTTTCCCACCCTAAACAACTGTGGATAGGTGTCCACTGCCTATAATAATAATAATAATAAAAATAATATGTATTGGTGATTAAGAATGTATAATTTATATCGCACAAGTTAAAATGAAAATATTACAGTGCATTTATAATAGATATGTCGAAAACTGCTCTACAAATCTACAATAATGGGGGATGATATTCAAAAATGGTTCTTTGAGGGTAGTAGTAGTAGTAGTATTTTTGGAGAGACTCATGTCCAGCAAGTAGGCCTCTATAGGCCCTAATGAACAAGGACTTTTCTTTTCGTAGGAATAGGAAAATCTTCGATAGACACCCGGAAGCCCGTTTTTCCAGGTAGTGCCGGATTTTTACCGGCTGAAAACCTTTCCCTGTACACTCTGATATCCGAAAATGGTACTGTTATTCATATATCATCATTTCGGTTCCGGTCTTTGACTTCGTCCTTCCGGGACATCTTTCTTACAATTCAAATACTTCTTTCTTCCTGTTCTTTAACTTTAATTATCGTCATCAAAAAGTTGGTAATCTTCTCCCACATTTCTCTGCTTTGCAGCATCTTTCCTACCATAGTTTTCGGTGTGAGTTCCCCCACTTCAGTTACTGCTTCCTGTCGTTCGTTCGCCCATCTTGCGCAATGAAATACCGTATGTTCTGTGGTATCTGGGTTACCACAGTATTGACATTCGTCTGTGTTGGTGATTTTAAATTGTTTCAAATAGGCTTTAAAGCAGCCGTGGCCCGTTAGTACCTGTGTTAAGCAGTAATATGTGCATCCATGCTTCGTGCCCACCCAGAGTCTTAAATCTGTGATAAGTCTCTTCGCCCCCGCCTCCTTTTCGCCATTTGACCATCTTCCTTACCATTTCTCAATCGTTGAGTTTCTTGCTTGTCGTTTGTTAGCATTCCCTTCTCTGTGTCTCTCCAAGTAGGTTATTTCCTCCACCAGCAGGTCGATCAGGATTGTTCCTGCAACCACCTGCCGGGCTTGTGTAGAGATCGTCCTGTAGCCACTTGCTAAACGTAAGGCCATGTTTCTTTGTACTCGTTCCATTATCGCTTTATATGCATTAGTTGTCATCGTCCTATACCATACTGATGCCCCATATAGGAGCGTAGATTGTACCACTCCGTTTAGAACCTATACTTGGCATTACTTTTGTCAATGCTGCCACCCTGCTTTCGGCCTTATTTGCTATCCATCTTATATGTTCCCCAAAGCTCCTCTTGTCGTCAAACATTATTCCAATACCCCTGTGGGGTGTTACCTCCGTCTCCGTCATGGTAAAAACTACTCCCGCTCTCTTTCTAGGACCTTTAGGGATTATCGCCTCTCTCTTTTCCGGCGCTACCTGTAGATAATAGGCCGTAAGCCATATATCTACCTTCCAAATTGCTTGGTTGACCTTAAATTTTAACTCCTCCTCATCGTCCGCTGTCACCATTATGGCCAGGTCATCTGCAAATCCTATCGTCTGAGCTCCTTCCAGCAGGTTTATTTTAAATACTCCGTCGTATAGTACGTTCCAAAATTGCAGAAAAGCACATAAGCAGTCATTGCCTAAATGAAAAGAGAAAATGTATAACTAAAAAAAATAATGGAAAAGCGAGAAGAAACTAAAAAAGTTATAAAATCAAAGACTATAAAAACTAAAGAATGATGGATAGAAAATCAATGTAAGGAAATGGAAGAATAGGAATGCCAGTATGGTAACATGAACATGTACGAAATGGGTGTCAATCACCAGCATGAATAAATATATAAATGAACTCTTCAGTGACAGCAGACGAGGCTATGTAGCAAACATTAAAACAATCTGGTCCAAAAATGTCAATACCCGAGTTTTTCTCACCCCAAACAACTCTGGATAGGTCCTACTGCCTATAATAATAATGATAATAATAATAATATGTATTGGTGAGTAAGAATATATAATTAATAAAAAACATGAGAGTATCACACGCTCTACAAATCTACAATACTAGAAGGATGATATTCAAAAATGGTTCCTTGAGGGTTAATTTCCAATGGATTAGAAATTAACTGTTGTTATGTATTTCTTATTTTGAGGTCGTGTTGTAAGGGCATGAAGTCTGTTTCCAACGAAACTAGCAATCCACGAGTTTGCCTTCACACAAATTCTGTAGTATTTCAAAATATCCAACAGTACATATGTCCTGAGTTAAACAATCGAAAGCCCTATTGAGGCCAAAAAGGACCGCAACAGGCCACTTGCCGTTTTGCAAGTAGTTGATAATTTTCGAATAGCAGGCATGAATTGCAGAAGACCTGGGAAGCCCTGGTCTAAAACCAAATTGATTTAAGAATTATTTTTTGGCCCTTTTTGAAAATGGGAATATTTTTTTCTATTTTTAAACTTTTATCTAACTAGATGAGACTAGATGAGAGACATAATGCTGGGATTGATAAGTGTAAAACAACTCAGAAGGCTAATGGTAAAATAAATACGTACATAGTTACTACCAACAAACAATTGTACAAGTCGAATGAAACCTAAAATTAATTAAAATGTTAAGCAAATTGCAGGCAGCAATTATCGTTGGCTATAAACAAATTAATTACCATTTTAACGCTTGAAAACATTAAATTAAGATCAAGAAACTATTGCTGGGAGCTTGCTATTTTAAAGTTACTCCGATGATCGATGATCCCAAGTATTTTTTCTAAATTCCAAGCACTACGTGGTTTGGATGGAGAATGTATGGAACTTTTAGCGATACTTATCGTTGGAGTACAGCTACACCATGCGGATATATGGCGACAAAACAAAGAAAACTCCCGCTTCCGTCATCCATGTGCTGCAGGTCGGACAGCGGCGCTGTGACCGTAAATACATCAGGTCTCTAGGTCTATAAGACGCCCAGATCATTAAAGAAGGCACGCAGCCGGAAGAACCGAAAACATAGCTTGCAGACGCATTTTTGTCTTGTGCTGTCCACATTTCTGCTGGTGACAATCGGCCAATAGTGAAATGGCAGCTAACCACGGAAAATCTACACAAAGAGATTAACGTAAAGACGCCATAATAGTGGCGCCCCAATAAAGGATGGCTACGGCTTAGAGGAGAAAAATCTTCTTCATCTTGAGTTTCCGGTCGGAATACTGGAAAGCAAGTGGCAAAGTTCTCGTAAAACGTGGAAGAAGCCTCCGCCATCAAATTAGACACGGAGCGGAAGAATAAAGATTAGGAAGATTTTAAAAAAATCAATAAAGTAAAAATAGGCAATTGCTCCACACACAGACGCTTAACGTGACCTAATTCAAAAGAACGGCAGTTTTATATTTGACAGCCAAATAGGCGGTTTATGAGGGAGTTAAACAGAGCTGCTGCGTAACGACAAAAACAATTTGGCTGAAAAAGACACGGCTGAACCAGATGATATATCTGAAGAAATTTTAAAATGCGTTGATGACCAATTGTTACATACTCTGCTAGACTTATCCAACAAAATTATATAACCATCAAGAAGTAGACGCCTATTTCATATACTTGAAGAAGGCGCTTGATAAAATCCATTATGAAAAATTAAGACTTTAAGATCATAATATCGACATCGAAAATAATTTATCTGGTTCAGCATTTCGGAAAAGTTGAAGAACAGGTGACGTATAAAATCTAAATTAAGATTTAAGTACGACAAAGATGCGTATTGTCACCTTTACGCTTTAATTGATATAGCAAAGCAATTGTGAAAGAAATTATGGTAATAGAAGAAGGTGGAACTGTCACGAACGATGAAACAATGAATAACTAATGCATGCTAATTACATAGATATTAGGTAGCAACATAGACTGTTTACGACAACTACTAGGCAATGTAAACTATCACTGTAAATGAGTACGGGCTGAGTATATATTTGAAACGTTTGCATTATATTTCAGTGTGTCCTAATGCGTGACCGATGGTACATAATCCATAACTTGCTGCCAAGGGGGCTACTGGAGCCTATAATTTACACATTAGATTAAGTTGTGCGAATTCATAGCTTCGAACTGATCCAGCACTGTAATTATTAATAATGCACGCTCTAATTGCGGCTGCTGGGTTAATTTGATCGCCACAAAGGATTGATTATGATGGGGCTATGGACAGGATGTAATTTATCATCCGGCCATACGTCACCTTCTACAGATTTAATTTGCTTATTTGTGTTCTAATAGATTAATCGCGTGGCTGAGAAAGCTGCGTCCACCTGCTCACCTTTTCGCCAAGTAAATTTTAGGTGTTGACTTTCACTGTCGGAAATGAGCAAAAATGGGCCGTAAATTATTTTTACGATGCGACATTTCTTCGCCGCTTTGGCAAATCCTTCCCGCTACGATTACGATTATTAGCGCTATTAATAAGCTATCGAGAAACGCAGCAATTTATAGGCTTAGAAGCCTATTAAACCACCTGTAATTTAATAAGTCGGCGATTAACTGCTATTAATGTCATAACGGTTAGATATTTCATTTTAATAGCAAGCGAAGATTCGGGTAATTAATTGAATTTTCCTGACGTAATGTAACTTTCCGTACTCGCTAATCAAATTTAAATACAGAATTAATATTGTTGTTCCGGTAGCATCTAAATAATTTAAAATATCAAAATTAAAAGCATAAGTTTCCATTTATTTTAATTTTAAAACAATAAACTTGTCACGGTCGAATAGAGTAATTTAAAATTACATGTGAAAAGTAGTTTCGACCTGTGAACCGGATCAAATCAGTAATTACAGCAAAGAAAAGCCTCACCTGAAGCATTGAGGATGGGAAAATTCTAATTCATGAGTGGAACGAATCAAAGAATGTGCAATTATTGAGATCTAACTGCTTCCTGAGCAAATTTAATGCCGATTGCTTTATTGCATTTGTTTGTGTGATTAGTTTCTCTAAAGCACCATAAATGTATGGTACTGCTTACATATTAAAATGTTCATTTGCATTTTCGAGTTGTATTCAATAATTATTATGAATTCGAGACTTAAATTTTTCTAATTTGTAGTTATAATTACTATCTGGGAATCTTTACAGTGATTTCATATTTACATTAAGCACAACAAAATATTAACATTTTAGGATGTAAGCACCCGTTTGAATATTTAATTAGAATTATATACGTTAATTTAACTGTGGTAGAAGTTATTTGGGGTATCAGATAGCATATCAGGAAAAGTAAATGATTGGTTCAGTTTTAATAATTATAATAAAAGAATCTTCCGCAATCGGCGTTGCACCGTAGAAATAGAGACAGAGGGAGATCTAGAAAGAGAGAGTTCTTTTCAGTACATCAGTACAGCGTACTTGAGCGAAAAGTCACTCCTAGAGTATTGAATTGTTGTAGTTGAGTAAGTTCTGGATGGCAGCATATCTGTTTTAACCTCAACAACCACGTACAGCGTACTCACTGCAAATTTGCATTTTTTAAGCTCAGGAAGCAGATTTTTTTGCCACTTTTTATGAAATGAAGCTTGAGTGGCAAAACTTTTTATAGTCGACACCGAGGTGCCATTGAAAGTTATGGTGGGAGTCCTATTAGGCTGTGCTCCGCGTCCAGGGACGTTGTTGTATTAGGGGAATTCGGCCCGGCAACTTTTCATGCAAGGAGCAAGGTGAGCTCTGAGCAGACGTTTATTTCGGCTAGGAATCTTCACGGTCCCCAGTATTAGCTCCCCAGGTGCACCGTTCGGCGTGGCTTGTTTAGCGAAGTGGCATTGGAAACTTTATTTTTATAAAAACCTTCACCAAGACTTCACCTGTTCACGTTGTTAAAGTTAATGTGCAAAAGCGATGCTGAGACAGATTTGAGTATTAAGTTTAAATAACCATTATATTTGCGGGTTTGCTGATTGATTAACCATCTAACGTTGTACACTTTCCAAAGTTTAGAGAGCTTCGAACGTCCCAGTAATGTTGTTTACTGATTTATTACTCCAGAAAAATTAATTTAATACAGTTGTACGGGGGACATGCAGGTACCTGAATAATAACCCTAATAACCCTCGGTTACAGTAGATACATTGCATTTTGAGAATGTGTAGACAGTTTTTTACCCAGCGAGTTAAAACTACTGTTTCAAATTAATCGAAATTAATTTCTTGTATTGTGTTATTGTTTCATTTAACTGTTTATCGGACCTTTACTCAGCAGCAATAATAAAATTGTTTTCTACATGTGTGAATAGATAGCGTGCTGGAGGTTAGGCTCCCTCTCCTCATTTATAAATTTATTGATAAGCCAGGTGTGTGCACGGTCTGTGATATTTACATTTTCTGTGATATCCGTTACTAGTTATACAAGCGTTGTCGAGGAGTTGTTAATATGAGTAATTACAACTTGTTATTTATATTTTATTGTTTATCGTTAGACGAACTATTCAAATTTGAGTTTCACTCGTTTGCCTTTCATTTTGCTATATTTGAGCCATTTATCTTATTTTCATTTATCGTTATCTTAAGAAATCAGAAGGGGACGGGCCAGTTAGAACCACTTGGCGCCCTTTAATTTAAATTTTACCTTTTCAAAGCAAGTGAACCCTGATCCTTTTCTTTAACTAGTCGATAGCATGTTTCCACTCATCATCAGCAAAAACTAATGTAACAGGGTCTATTTTTTTACCTCCAGATATGATAACTTATTTTTGAATATTTAATTGATTATACTTATTTTTGCAAATCAAAAAGTTTGACGCTACAAATTAATTTTGAGGTTAAATTATTTCAAGGACCGGTGTACGGGGCAACACTTTTAGTAATGCATCCTACGCATGTAGAGCTGCCATACGTACGAACCAGAAAATGCAATCCAAGATTTTTTTTCACAAAAATGGACGTGGTTTGTTAGAACTATTTCAATGAGAAAGTGATCAAGTCAAAACTGGTTGGAAATTAAACTTTTGTAATGTAATTTTTTAATGGCAAAAAGCGCTGTTTTAGAACAGAAGCAAAAACTTAACTCATGGCGCCATTTACTCGACTACAACGAATAAATTCAAACGCCGTCTTCAATCCTCGACCAGATATTGGACTGTCTATAGTAAAATATAACGGGCTAATGGAGTACCTGAAAATAATTGAATCATTCGACTAATAAAGTAATTCAACTGATGATGAGGACACATTTTGAGGATTTTTGAAAGAATGGCAGATGATATAAGAAATTGAGTCCAAAAATATGGGCCTTGCGTCCTTACGTGTGAGTAAGATTTGGCCGGCCCTGTGGACTAATTATGTCAGCTAAAAATTGACAATAATTTTTTTAAACTGGGTTATGTTACCTTACATTTAATAGTAATAATAATTCTTGTTTCAATTGGTTTAGTAATAAAAATATCATTTATATCAAAGAAAATAACGACGTCATTGTTTAAGTATTTTATTATAATTAGAAAATATTGTAACGGGAACTTGACCTTACTCGCCTGAGGGCATTTGAACTAACATTTTAATATACAGCCGATGTATGCACTTGTGCTCTTTAGTGTTTATAATTAGATTCTAATAATTAGATTTAGTAAGTATGTGAAACGAGCGAATGCCACTGGTAACTGAATTACGGTTGATTTGTTTGCTCATACTGCGCATTCCGGCAAATGACCGCGAGGGGTTCTGCAGAGAGCGACTGTGCTTCCCACAGTCGTACGCACAGGTACACGGCGGGCGCTCTTAACCTTCAGGACGCGATCTAGCGTCAGTTAAAGGTAAACGTTCCTACATTTTTCCGGGAACATGGAAAACAAATATTTTTACGAAATTTTTTTATTCATAATAAAAAAAACTTTGTTAAAAATAAAATTCCTTGATTTGGGAAATAAACATTAAAGAAAATGTGAGAGATCAAACTTGGCCGAGGATTTTGAAATTTGGTGTAGGGGCCTAGATGTTGATTCTAAACAACATCTCTTAATAATTTTTTGTCGTATTTGCCACATAAAAAGCACTTTACTCTACAGAAAAATAGCCTCTTTGAATACCTATTTCCAAGGCATACTTTCTTTTTCAAAATTAAAATTATGTTAGAAATTTGCCTTTAACTAAGCAGGGCTAAACCCCAAAAAATTAAAATTTAATTCGACATTTTTGTACTTCCCAGTCGTTTCACCTATCCAAGGACACACTGTATATAATCATACATTGCATTCAATTTTATGCAGAGATAACAGGAAGGGTAGATAATAGCTATTTATGCAACAAGTGCTAAAAGTCGACGTTTATGCACGAGACATGAAAATTATGAAACGAAGCCGAAGGCTGAGTTTCATAACATGTCTCGTGCATAAACGACTTTTAGTACGCGTTGCATCCAATATTTTATCAAATGTTTGCATCTACGACACTTCTAATTTATGTCATAATAAATAGTAGGCAATGCGCGGGCGAATTTTTGCCAAGCCAGTGCTTTCAAGCTCAGTTACGAAATGTAATTATTAATACTCCACATCTGAGTGTATTCATTACATAACGCTTTAATTATTTCAAAAACACTTAACCTGTAACGCAAGAAGCAACTAGAATAACTTTACAACTTCACTTCCAGTTCGAAATTGTAGTTTTATAACCTCACTTCACTTTTAGCACTAGAGCTAAAAGTAAACAGCTGATTTCTTTAACCACGGTAAACTATAAAACGTCACTTTTAGTGAAACAAGCTAGCGCTAAAAGGCCTACTTTTAGTAGTGGTCGTAGATAAAGTACTTTTTTATGATTTGTTTAAGTTTTACTTATTTTTTTCCAATAAAATCTGCCATAGAAAAATATATAATTTTATACAAGAGGATCAAATTTAATTATCAAAATCATTTTCCGCTTGTCGATAAAATATAATATTATTGTCTTGCATACAAAATACCTATTTAGTTCCTCAAATATTTTAAAACACTCTAATAAGCTTTCTTGGAGAATTTTAATACAGCTAAAAGTAAAATAGAATTACATGTGGGTTTAAAATTTTGCTTACATTGTTTTTACTGCCAATAATTTATTTTATAAAAAAATTATATTGATAACAAAATTGCCACTGTTGAGCAATAATCTTAAATAATATGAAAAATAATTCCATATCGACAAGTTCAGTTGAAGTAATATGATTTGGAAATGGAAATGAAACTCAACTTAGAGGCTAAAGTTAATTTTTTTAAATAATGGGACAATTTTGAATGTTAAATTTGGAAACGCATCGTAATGTTACATTGCTTTTTGCATCTAGAAAATATACTATCTAAACCAAATTGTACTACATCAACGAAGCAATACTGATACTGAACGGTAAAGCAGAAATCTAAAGCAATGTTTAAGCAAAGAGTATGTAGTTTATATACTATATTATATTCTTTGGTTTGAAGTAGGTGAATCCACGCAGACAGCGCCTAATTTTAGATCACCATTCATACTAAGTTTCTGCGAAGAAGTTGCATACTCATATCTTGTCAAAAGCAAACCGGACAGCTCGTTAGTCTAAATAATTAGTTCTGAAATATTACTACAGGTTGAGCTAGTAGCAACGGTGGATTATGAATTGTGGTTCCATTCTTGAAACTGCGAAAAACACTAGTCCCGGCTGCTAACACTTACTAAACTTACGCGATATGTTTTCGTGTATTGTGTAATATCAAAGGATTACGAGTTGGTTATAATGGGATAATAAACAATGTTAGTTAGTAAAATAGTCTTAAAAGCACTTTTATAATGCAGCGGTATTTCTTCTATAGTGTAATCAAACATTATTGTCATTTTGTATGGCTATGGAATAGTTCTTAATTGATGCAACCATAAGTCACTTAAAAATGAAGTGTCAAGTTTGACTTTTAAGTATACACGTAGTTGCATTCATAAACTAGGAAGTACTCCTTAGCCATATTAGATGAAGATACTTTTTGATCCTACTTTAGTGTAGTCCTATATTTTTCACTGGTTTTTATAGTACTTATACAGGGTGAGTTTTTTTTTCATTATCACTATAGGGATCTCGGAAACCGTGAAAGATAGAAGGTTGGTTAAATGGAGAAAGAATTGCAGTTTTATGAGCTTATTCGAGATGTGCTTTTGTTTCTTTGAAAAAATCCAAGGCCTACTAGATACAAGCAAAATATTAAAATTACTTAATTTCTTAAAGTCGGTCTAGCGCCGTTATTATTGAAAATAGAAAAAAAAATAATAAGAATAAAAGTTTTAGCTATGTTTACGGTGTTTATCTTATACTTATTAGTTTTCTTCAAGCTTTCATGGTTTTTGAGTTATAACATTAAGTTTTTTTAAATGTTTTTAAATAGCAATCATAGTTGGCTTAGACATTTCTAAAAAAAGCATATCTCGTTTGCTAAATGGAGAAAGAATTGCAGTTTTATGAGCTTATTCAAAGTGTGCTTTTGTTTCTTTTAAAAAATCCAAGGCCTACTAGATATAAACAAAATATTAAAATTACTTAATCTTTTAAAGCCTGTCTATTGAAAATAGAAAAAATAATAAGAATAAAAGTTTTAGCTATTTTTAGGGTGTTTATCTTACACTTATTAATTTCCTTCTAGCTGTCATAGTTTTTTTTTTCGTCATTTTCTTATTACGAAAATTATTATAAAAGAATTATTTGTCAAAATAGGTATAACAAACCTTATGTCATTTTAAGCGGAAAAGTGAGCTCTTTTTAGAAATGTCTAAGCCAACTATGATTGCTATTTAAAAAAATGTAACTTAATGTTATAACTCAAAAACTATGAAAGCTAGAAGAAAACCAATAAGTGTAAGATAAACACCGTAAAAATAGCTAAAACTTTTATTCTTATTATTTTTTTTCTATTTTCAATAATAACGGCGCTAGACCGACTTTAAGAAATTAAGTAATTTTAATATTTTGCTTGTATCGAGTAGACCTTGGATTTTTTCAAAGAAACAAAAGCACATCTCGAATAAGCTCATAAAACTGCAATGCTTTCTCCATTTAACCAACCTTCTATCTTTCACGGTTTCTGAGATCCCTATAGTGATAATGAAAAAAAAAACTCTGTATGTGTTTATATTTTCCATGCAAGCATTTATTTCTAGTGTCCCATAGTGGTGGGTTGTATGCTGTTAATTAGTGAGGTAAAAGACATACATATCGATGATAGCATTATTAAATTACTAATTTAAAATCAACACAAGCAAATAACTAGGAGTAGAAGAAAATTTCTAGTAAGAAGAAATAAAAGTAGACGTTCTAAATTTAACTTAAAAGTTGTTTGTCAGTACTTGATATAAAACGGCGTTAAATATCAGTAGCTAAAATAACAGAATTATAAATAAATAAATTTTTACAAAGGAAGAATATTTCAGAGATAAATATAAAGTCAGTTAATTACAATTTCTAGTCATATCAAACATTTTAACGCTTAGTCAAATATATTAGTTGCTTGTGTCAAAATTGTTGAATAACATTATAAGAAATGATTTTTTATTGAATGAATAAAAAATCATTTAGTCGCAATATATAATTTAATAATTAATTAAACGTTTCGCTAATAGTATTAGCGTCATCAGTAAAAATTTTGTTACATTGTTAAAGATTGTAAAATTACATGATTGTGATATAATGAAAGTTTGGATAGTATATTACATTTTATAGTTATTTATTATTTAATAATTAAAAACAGGATGTAAAAGGAATATTTATATATTCCATAATTAAATTTTAATGTCTTGGCTCGCTTGCCTTGCATTAAGCAAGTCCTCGGTTCGAATCCCGCGAAGGTCGGAATTTTTTCGTAGCCTTGGCGATTGGAATCGGGCTCGGTGAGACCATTCACAGTTGAGCTCCAAATTAACTGTGCTCTACTCAGAACCACAGACCTAAGAGATAGAGTAACAAGGTCAATATAACACACACAGACACCTCACACAATGGTTGCTGTGCAAGCACAAAAGGCGCGCTCCAACTTTGTATCCCAAATCCGGGGCAAGTTGATCATTGTACCGCCAGATGCCAGCTCATAAAGCATCAGCTTCTACACCGAAAGGTAAAACGAGGTTATCGATTATACATACATACATCTTGGCTGTATGTACATTTTGAAGGTATGCACGTAAAATGATAAAAAAAATTATGTTCAGTGACGAAACGAAATTTTCAAACAGCGGTGGTGTAAACAGACACAACAGTCATTACTATGTCCAAGAAAATCCTCACTGGATACGTGTAACACATTTTCAGAGAGTGTTTTCTGTGAATGAAACTTTAACAGGTGAACGATATTTACGGTTTTTGCTCGAGGAACTCCCTGGATTACTAGAAGACGTTACACTAAACGTTAAACGACAAATGTGGTTCCAAAATGATGGCACCCCGCGCATTACCACTTACTGAAATGACATTTATAAAAAAAAATTGGATTGGAAGAAAAACCGAGCTGTTTTCGCAGATCATCTGCATCATTGTTGGCAAATTCTGGTGCTGATTTATTAATGCATAAGAGACGTGGCGCATGGAGGTCGAATGCGGTGGCAGAAAGCTATGTTGAAGAATCAATAGAAAACAAGAGGAAAGTAGCTGTAAGAATTCTTGGAGAATGCACTTCAACGAATATTGGAATAGATACATCCGTAAAAATCGCCGAAGCAAGTACATCTACCAATATTGTTATGGACTCTCGCCTACCTCAGTTTATCGATAATGATGAAGACGAAGCATCTAAGAAACATAAGATGACAGGGATTTGCAACAATAAATTTGAAAATAGTACAACTAACATATATAATAAATAAATTAGATTCCTTAATTCTATTAATGATTTACTAAAGTCACTTTTTAACACTAGTGATAAAATAATGTCACTTTTTATCACTAGTTATAAAATTAAGTACGTTTGACAACTAAAATGACATATCACAATGGTTACTTTTCGTAACTAAATTGGAAAAAATAGTAGATTATGCAATGAGGGAGAAAAATGCTTTATTTTGCTGATGTGCACTGAAGCAAAATAGCAGTCTCTCCAAATTGCATATATTATTTTTTCACGTTGCAGGAAGATTTAAAACTAAAACCTTTTTTTTTTAAACGTAGTTTATTGACATTTTAGTTACAATTATTTTAAAATTAGTAGCCTATGATAAATTTAAAGTTGGTGGCACTGAAGTCTATGTCAAATTTGAGGTTATCAGGTTAGGTTTTTCATCAGTTTTGACATAGACTGACGCAAAACCTAACCTGCTAATCTCGAATTTGACATAATTAAAATTTCTTGTTGTTTCTGTCATAATGAAAACTTTATAGGTAAATTTCTCCCCTCTAGGGAATAAATCATTATTTCTGTCACGATTTTGGTATCGTAGAAACCGTGTTTTGTTTCCAGATGTGAAAAACATCTTTGCAAACTTTGCACACTATGCATACATATAAGTAATAACAATGAATTTATCATGTAACTTGAAACATATTAAGCTTAATCACTTACAGTCCGTTATTTATTTTGTTAATATATCCCTAAATCTACAATGAAGCCTTCATTTTGAAAAAATAGTAAAAGGAAGATATGCTTATAGTATTTAAAAAATACCTAAGATGTCAAAATACCTTAAAGACGAAATTATTGGAAATGGAATTAGCTCAATAGTGAACTAAAACCTCTCGGAGAATGGTGGATAATATTTACAAAAAAAAAGAATTGTAAATTAATAAACCCATTTGGACACTTACAGTAAGGCTAAGAAGGATGGAAAGCATTTTGGTCAAAATTGTTCACGAAGTAGCCTTTCTCGAACACTACTGCATTTCTCCATTACTATTTGGCATTTACTGCTACATATTGACAGTTATTCAATACCACTCCCGAACGAATGTATGTAATTTTATTGGGATCTATGCGATAAAACCACTCATTTTCTTTAAACTTCAAAACGATTTTTTTTCTATCGTAAAATGTGATAGCTCCGAAAGGAAGTTCTGTACAGTCGTGTTCCCTCAGGTGGTCCTTTGCTGTTTTCCAATTAAACAATACATCACAAAAATAGCATTTATGAAGCCGAAACTGGCAAAGCTGCTCATGTGTACATATATCTAATTCTGTTTGGCCACACCCTCTCCATCGACAGGACTTACTCACATTTAAAAATAATGCAACCATCAAGCTGCTAGGATTTCCCAATAACTTTAAACATTGAGCGACATTCAAAACCGACTGAGTTCTATACGAAGCACCTATATCCCCTTTCACACTAATATTGTAATCAGAATCAGTGTTATTTGTCAGCTTAACCCCGTATGTCATTTCTTTTACATTAGCATTAATGTAGGTAATGTTATATTGTAGTTCGCCGTGACTACAGTTGAACTCATATTTAATGACAAACGGCATTTCGTCTTTAGTGACCATAAAAACATCTTGCTTATCCTGATCCGTCTGAATATCGAACTCAAGTTTATCTTTTATGCAGTCGGCATGATTCTCAGTAAAGTGATTTGGTAATGTCAACAGTAACCCTCTCCATGAACAGGAAGTTAAGAAAGGGCAGGATGTTGTATTATAGTAACAATTTTCTTCGTGTTGCTTCGTTTGATCAAACGGTAGACATTCTTCGCAGCCCTCCTTTTGAAACTTACATGGAAAGGTAAGTTTGCGCATCATTTCTTCCAAAATTAAATTCCTGTAGGTAGGCCCTTCATCAGATGGAGGTAAACAGCAACCGCAGATGCTGCCACCATCGGGTGAAACTCTTATGGGACTGCACGATAAATAGTCCTTGCAAATGGAGCATCTCAGTTTTTCTAAGAATACTGGAGATACCGAGACTTCCTCCATGATTTCCCAGGATTCTTTAAACCTTAAAGTTATACAACAGTTAGATTAAAAAGCTTAATCTTATTTAGAACGTTTGGGAATGGTTAAGTTTGATTTTTGAAAACTGGATTTCTTATTACTGTTGTATAAGATTAATCCCGAAACAAAACCTCTTTTTTGTTGTTATAAATACTATTTTGCAAGATAGAACAAGTTCATAAGCACAATGAAATTACTAAATGTACCGTTATCGTATTTTTTAAATAAAGTCCTAAAGGATTGCTTTGGTTTCTTTTATATATACCATATATTTAAAGTCTTTAATATAACACCCTTTGATATGGCCTTCGTTAAGAAGAACAGCATCGAGCGTGGTAATCGCCGAATATAGTTTATTGTAAGTACTTGTATCATCCGACATCTTCAATGATTCTACGCAGAAAATATAGATTTTATAACAACATCGTAGGTATATATTAGCATAAAATCATAAAATTGGTTATAAAGAAATAGTTAAAAATCTCAAATAATTTAGTAACTTCTTAAATAATAAAGAGTTTTAGAAATTCAGTTCAGTTCAATCTGTACTTCCAAATTTCAAGTTAGGGCTTCAAACTGTGGAGTGCAAACTTAAAAAAAAGGAATTAACATCTTGGAGTTGCTTAAACGCTTATGAAGGCCGATATACAGGGTGTCCATTTTTCGTATTTTACCATGGAATACTGTGTTGATTTTAAAAGATAAATGCTGGCAAAATCGGATAAATGAATTTAATGATAGTCAGCTACGGGAAATGTATCTAACCCGCTTAATATCTCAGATATCTATTGCCTTTGTCATCATTTTTGAAATTCTATAAAAACTTTCGTACAGATTTGTTTCTTCTTTTAATGCCATTACTTAAAATGCACAAAATTGCTGAGATAGTTCAAAGTATAACAAGCCCTCCATTAAGTTTGTTTTTCCCTACAAACACCTATGCAGACAAGTTTCTTTCTAATTTCAGCAACTGAAAATATGGTGTATTCTAGTCTCTTATTTTACCTGAACGTATGTTCACATGCCGTCAAAATCTGGTGTTAATAACAACATTTTCCTGATGTAGATATGATATGGCTTAACACATGGAAACAATTTTAATAAATTGAGAAAAAAGAAAATTTTCAGAAATTTACAAATAAAAGAGAACATATCAACGAAAATTGAAATTTTGACTGGGTTTTAGGAAATTAAATTTCTTTTGGAATACTGCAATTCGGCAGTTTTATCGCAATTTTAGTGATACCTTATCTTTAAGATAAGAGAAATATCTACAGTTAATCGCAAAACCTTTTTCATTAAATCATTAATAATTAGTAACTCTGATAAATCGACCTCGAAGGAATAGTATTAGCATATTTTAATTTAACTTAAATTAAAGTAACAATATTTGCTTATTAAATTAGGTACCTAATTAGAATTACAATCAGTAGAATATAAATAAGTATCAACACATCTTCATCAACTAACTCCAAATTTTACAAAAATAACTTATCAAATAAATTTAACCAATAATTTTAATGCCTTGCAGCAATGATTATTTTAAAGACAAAGAAATTTGCTTTGCTTGCCTTAGATTTACTTAAAAATTAGAGATTTACCTAAAACCTGACGCAACTATACAACGAAGCGCACTAAAAAGCCCAACTGGAATGCTTACACCATATATGTGTTATACATATATTGCTAGTAGGGCCTCGGAACGCCCAAAAACATTACGGCGCCGACATAGTCTCACTTAGAGTATAACGCGTTTCGTGCGCATGCGTGAGAATTCGAACTCCGCCTTTAGAAGCGAATTTTAAACTTGGTTGGTTCACTTTCCCACCGCGCGGACGACGCGCTTGCGCACAGCTCACCATATACATTTAGGAGTTAGGTTGTCTGTCTCACTTCCTTCGTGAGTTTCCCAATCATAGCCGCTAGCAATATAGTAAGTATTACATATATGGCTTACACAATCTGGAAGTTGTTTTCTAAAACGTATGGACAGTCATAGAGATAACCTTGATTGTAGGCAGATAAGATATTAGTTCATTCGTACAGACATCCATACAAATAAGTTGTATTTTCCTAGAAATACCGTTTAGTCGCCCTGGTAGTTTTGCAAGTTAAAGTGTTGATCTCTTTTCTCATCACAATATTGCAATTTTCTGCACAAATTATAACTGGGTACTGTCTCCATCCCTCTGCTATGTAGAATCAAACTAGAATATCATTTGAACAACTCCTTTGCTTGTGACTTACACTACTAAAATGTTGTAAGCTTTCACTGCCGGTTTCCATTAAATGAGGAGCTTCCAGGTAGTACCGTGTTTGTTTAAGATTCTTTCTTGACTTTTTTATTTTTTGCTTTTGAAAAAAAAAACGTTTTATGGCAATAATTTGTGTTTGCCTGAAAACTTACTTAGACCTTACCAGATATCAAATGATTTGACTTAGTTAGAAAATGGTGTGTTTATTTTTACTTCGTTAGAAAATGCTGGTTTCGAAATTGGCAAAAATCGAGAAAGTGCTATTTTTCCAATATTAAGCAAGATGTTAATGAATTTTTATTTATCGTGGGTTGGTTTTAGTTAACTGCACAATCTCAAGTTCAGGAAATAACTTTTGTTCTTACTTGGATACATAACGAGTAAGCCTTTGTTTTACTCACTCACGTTGTTTGCTATAACAAGGTAGGCGAAAGCAGTGAGGTAAAAACTTTTTGTCCACTCATTTTCCCCACTCCTAAAATAGAATTTATTCAATGCATTTATTTATTCCTTCATAACAACAACAATACAATAAGCAATAATCGACATTTGCTCATTAATATGAAAATACACAGTACAGTTATAAAACACTGTGTAATTTACACAAGTCGTGGATTGATTTTCCGCCGACTCCTCTGTTACCTCATCTTGCAAGCGAATTATCTTACTTGTAACTTTACTGCTGATATTTTTTTTGCTATTTCAATCTTATTAGTCACCAACTCTTCTACATAAATTTCAGCAATAGACTACCAACGCCAACCTCTATGTCTTTTAAGCGTAAGAAAATTACCGGACGTATTAGCCAATAATGTTGCTAACGTTCGTCGATAACAATGTCCTGTATACAAATAGACATCCTTCAACTTCAGATAGTTCGTCATCAGTATAGGTATCTTTGAAAGAGTATTTATTTTATACCTACTGGTTGCACTGTACATTTTCCCGAACGAACACAAGAAGAATCTTTCCTCACCAAGAGATTTAGGACCCAACGCTGCATATTTTCGATATATCTCTAAACCATTAAAACCATTTCCTTCAGCATTAGTAACAATAAAAGAACGAGGTTTTTAGTTTTTCGTTTTTAGAATATTGGCAACAAATATAGACCCTTTATCTTCAATATCAGTTGTTTTGAGATTTACTAATTCATCGCACCTATAAGCACCCATTACAACAACCATCTTCATAAACAGGTACATCTAATCGGGAGCTTCAATTATAAACTTCTCCACATCTTTCTGCTCAAACGTTCTCTCCTTCTTAGGTTGATATCCCTTAGACTTAAATTTTTAAATCGCAAACAAAATTCTAAATTTATAAATTAATCACACATTGAATACGTAGACCACATAGAAGGGGGGGCCCAACATTTTTCTATCAATGCTTTAAAATACGCTACCAGCAGTTCTTGCGTTACAATCACCGTATTTTCCTAACACGTTTATACAAGGTTATCCACGAGAAATAACTGTCCTTAACAAAAGTTATCGGCAAATCAATCCAAGCAGGCAAAAGACAGTCATTTGTCGTGTCATTTATGTTTGTTCAGTTTGACATTTCACACGTCAATGTTATACTACATAATATTATAGTATATTATATCATGAGGGACTAAAGTGCATCATTAAATCCCGCGAGTGAATATTATATCTTGAGGGCCCATAGGGCCCGAGGGAAATAATTACTCAAGGGATTTAGGCACTTTAGTCCCGTGTGATATACGCTAGTTTTGCACTTTTGGGAACATTATCATCAAACATTTGAAAAATGTGGAATCTGTCAATTTGGAAACTGACAATTACAATTTAATTTTAAATACGAATTTTATTAAGAATGTTGTGGAGTGATTTTTTAACAACTGAATTGCAGCAGGCCCTGTATAGAATGAATCAGTTGGCAGTACTGAAGTGTATTGTCAGTACTATGTCAAATTCGAGATTTGTAGGTTAAGTTTTGCGGCAGTGTGTGTCAAATGACAAACAAAACCTAACCTACTAACCACGAATGTGATATAGAGTGACAGTGCACTTTAGTACTGCCAACGGATTAATTTTAAATACAAATTTTATTAAGAATGCCGCTTAATTAAATTTACCATAGTTACGGTAACATTTTTACTCTAGTCCCTAGGGACTAAAGAGCCAACTTTAGTCCCGATAGTGCAAAAAAAATAATTTCATAATATTTTCAAATAATGGAAAAACAGACATGATATTAATTTATGGAAAGTGTCGAAAACATTCAAACTCAGCACAAAACGCAGTAACGTACCGGCGACGCTACCCTTTAAGAAATCCTATGGAAAAAATATTTAAACGATTAGAAAGGCATTTACATAAGAATTCGCATTCACTAAAAAGGTCCAGGAGAAGAAGCGCTACCGCTGAAGAAACGGAAATGTTAGTTTTGGAAAAATTCGAAGAAAACCCGATCTTCAGTCAAAATGTAATTGCCAGGGAAGTTGGCATTAGTCAAGCTTCAGTTTCGCGGATAAGCAAATAAGTTTTATCTTTACCACATGTGCTTGCTACAACATTTAGAAGGATATTATCCAAAAAGACTAGAGTTTTTTAGAACTGTGCAAAACAAGATCAATTGAATTGCGTACTTTATAGGTGATGGGGCGACGTTTTCTAATAATGGGGGTGTGAAAAGACATAACTGCCATTATTGCGACTTAGAAAATTCGTACTGAATTAGGAAAGCACATTTCCCGCGTATTTTCTCGGTAAATGTCTGGTGCGACATAGTTGGAAACCAGATAATCGAGCTTCATTTGTTCGACGGTACTTTGACAGGTATGACATTTTTAAACTCTTTGAAAGCAACTTTACCAGAATTATTGGAACATGTACAATTGGCTGTCAGACGCCGACTTTGGCTTCAATTAGACGCCGCTCCAGCACATCACCACAGGAATGTGAGAAAATATTTAAATAGGACATAAATGGATAGGGAGAGTATCTGCAACACCATGGCCTTCCAGAAGCCCCGACATTACGCCTTTAGAATACTTTTTATGGGACTACATCAACAGCGTTGTGTATGATACGCCCCTTGTAGATGAGGAAGATCTTAAAAATAGGATAGTTCAATCATGCAGGTCAATTATGCCTGATATGTTAGAATGGGTAAAGATTCCATTTCGCAGACGTTTGCAAGCGTGTATTTCAAACAGCATTTCGAACACAAGTTAAAATAGCCACACGTTTTTAAATCATCTTAATTTAATTGCTCATAGTCAATGTTTAGAGTTTGTAGTTCGTTACTCTTTGTTTGTTGCTCATATTGATTACTGTTTTATATTGCATTAATAAAAAAAAAACAATTATAGACATCTTTTTTCTTGTTATAATAAATTACTTTTTTCGCCGATTGTGAGTAAATGCATGATATTACGGACAGTTGACGGTCGATAAAGTAACACATGTAATGATTAGGCAGTAATAGTTATTTACGTGGCAAGCTTAGTAAATTAGCCTTTATGGGCGAGCCGGATTATTTGCAAGGTGAGCGACGTACGAGCGATTCCTGTAATCCGGTGAGCCCCAATAAAGGCTAATTGCAAGCGAGCCGCGTATAAGGTTTATTTTCCTCTTGATGAAAATATTAGTGATTGATAAAGTATGTATCTATTAAAAAACAAGGTGCTTGTAAAGTTGCGATGGCAGCATTTTACAGGCACCTGGCCTGTAAAGACTCATTTACCGATCAGTTCAGACGACAGTAACACTTTACAGGCACCTGAATGGTAAAAACTCGTTTACCGAATCAGTTCAAACGAGAGTAATGACCCTTTAACAAGTCAAGAGGAAATAAATACATTGACATAATGACTAGGGGGTAAATGCATTTTATAAATAAGAGGATGGCGTCGTGGCCCAACGGGACTAGCGATCGGGTCCGTCCTGGGTACGAATCTCATCGGCTGAATTTTTTGTATTTGACAATTGATGTAATTCAAATTACGAAATGTTTCTCTTTATTGTTACAGTATTATTAGGAACTATAAGATATTTTACCCCTATGAGGTGCGCTCTTGCTAAAGAAGTTCCGTATAAATCCCTTCAAAGATTTGTTGCATAAAGGTTGATCACAGAAGTCTCCCCAATTTAGCTGTGTAAAATTATGTTGCTTTGTTTAAATGAGGTTTGCAGCTGAGATTAGGTTTTTCGGACGCATTTAGGTTAGAAACATGACCAAACAGCTTGAAATGCAAAATGCCATATTTAAGCAGAACAGGAAATAGAATTAGTAATTTCTATGTATATATACAGTTTCAGTAATTGTGTAATTAAAGACATCTTTAATTAAGTACACAGATTCTCTCTCAAAACTTTAGATTTTAAATATTTCTTCACATGTACTACCAAAATATGTAATACATCTGGCAACAGTAATCTATTCCGTCAAATGAGAGTAAATTTGTTGGACGTTATACAGGCTATACAACAAACTAAAAATTACGGACGGATAGACAGAATTGAAAAAACATGTGTGTCGTCATCTAGGGACTCTGACAAATTCTCGGTTGGTAATTGTTTCACGATTAAAATACTTCATTCGTCTTTTAAACGAGGAGAATAAAAACGAAATAAAGAAGTAAGTTCTATACAAACACATATTTAAGCAAAGCAAACTCTTTGCAGTAGTAGCAAAGAATTGTTTACATTTTTTCCACGTCTTGATTTTGTAAACGTTCTTCATATACACAGCTAATACTTATATAAAATTTTATAGTAGAGTCTATAATAACCGATACCAGTGATTTTGTTGGCAGTTTGAGAAATATCTTATAATGTAACATGGCAAGAAGAATAAACAATAAGACAGTTATTTATAGTATTTAAATATATTTGTTTAATATTAGCAACATTGAGCCAGCAGTAAGTCTAATTTTTTTCTAAATAATCAGAAGCTTATTAGGAGTAAACTACCCTTATTCCTTCAGATAGGCTGAACATTTCTAATTTGATAAAACCTTCTTTTTTTAGCGTTGCTTTGATACTTACAAATTTATTTATTTACTTATTTAGCGTTTGGTTTTACAGTACAATAAATGTAATGGAACAAGTTTATTTTTAAAACAATTACAATAGTGTGAATTAATTCACATCGAACTTAATGGTACTGGTGAAAAGATCACCTTTCAAGATTTCTTCCCTAGATGACGAAAAACATGTTTTATCAATTCCGTCTGTCTTTATGTATGTCTGCCCGTCCGTCCATCTGTCCGTCTATCAATTTGCCGGTATAGCTCAAACACTACTTGTTGGAGAAAGAATATATTATGCATGGGAATTAGATGTCTACTTGGCACGAAACCGCGTATGCTTCCGGTCAAATATACCGGGTGTCAACGAATTTATTAGACAAGTCATAACTTCTAGAGTATTAGGTATATCAAAGTGAGATTTGGTATAGGTAAATGGTATAGGGAGAGGAGAGTTTTCGCATATTTTTCACTTTTCGGTCACTTCCGGTTTTACCGGAAATGGCTCCGATATCGAATTTTTAAATGGAACATCCTGTATATTTTTGCATATTTGGATTTCTGAGACAATTTTGGATCAGAATATGACATTTTAAATAGTTTTTAAGCCTACTTGATTTTTTTAGGGCCACTTTTAATATGGCATCTAGGTGGCCATGATCGGACGCAAACTAATCTAAGGACCTCAGGTGATGTCAGAAAATTACAATCGCAAAGTTTTAGTGATTAGTATAATAGATAGGAATAAGACAAGTTGGCAAAATCACGTTTTCTTGTCTATTTTTTTTTCAAATGGCGACCCTTTTTTGACATGCACTTTCCGAAAAGAGGATTTTTTGGCGAATCTAACGATACTAATTTATTTGCGAGTGGATTAAAAATAAGCTCATAAGTTAAATATTTCTAAGCAAAATACTGGATAATAATTTATTTACTTTTGTCAAGTGTGAAATGGATAAGTTTTTAAAATGTCACATTCTGATCCAAAATTGTCTCATAAATCCAAATATACAAAAATATACAGAGTGTTCCATTTAAAAATTCGAAGTTGGAGCCATTTCCGGTGAAACCGAAGGTGACCGGAAAATGGAAAATATGCGAAAACTTTCCTCTCCCTATACCATTTACCTATACCAAATCTCATTTTGATACACCTAATACTCTAGAAGTTATGACTTGTCTAATAAATTCGTTGACACCCGGTATACAGTGCGGGCACCTTAAAATAATAGAATGTGTCTATTTTTGCTTTAACGCAGAAATAAGTAACACTAATAATTTGGACATAGTTAGGGTTTTACCTTTGATAAAATGGGACCCACTATGTACAGGGTGAGCATCGTAAAAAAAGAAAAGAAAACGATCGCTGCGGACTGCAGCCAGTGTAACGGAAAGGTGTAAAAATTTCCGCGCGCGGCATTCAACGCAAGAAACAGAAATGTGTAACGATGGACGCGGAGCTCATTATTACAGATAGCAATGCACACCGGTCGAGGCTCGCAGTACTTGCGAGGAAAGTTCCGTGTAAAGTCCTTTGCAGATTTTTTAATTAGCAACAAAATGTATTTTCGATGCAGTAGTATTTATCGCAATTTCCAAATAATTCTGACTACCTAAGATTTTTAACACCTTAATATTACAACGTGACACTGATCTATCCGTTTAGTTTAAACGTTAAATGACCTGTTTGAAAATAAATGCCGGTTGAATTAAAATATTTTAAAGATGGCTAACTCTTACTTCAATCAAATTATGTTTGCTTTACATAACTATAAATAAAAGTAATCTACTTTTAAATCGATTTTGATGTTTTTGCTCCACTTCGTGAGTAATGAAAATGTTCTTGAAGTTTTCAGCATGTAATGAGTGCCTACTACGACACTATTTTTATTAACGTATTAATACTAAATAGTTATATATGCAACGAGTTGCAAAATGAGAGTCTTTTTTGTACTAGACGTGAACACGTCGTGTGCAAAAAGCCAGTTTTTTTCCAATTTAGTTACGAAAAGAACACGTATCTGATTCGAATTATGTTTAAATCTGAGATTTAAATAATTTTCCAGAATAATATTACCATCGGGGAGTTGCTATGGGAATACCTACTCGCCCAACAATATTCACAGTCGTCTCGGAATGTTACGCTTTTCGTCCTAGATACACAATTTACTATTCTGTCAGATTTGCATTTTACAAAGTCACGGACTGCTGAATTGTGCGACAAACGTCACTTACGTTTGTCACGCAATTCAGCAGGCCGTGTACAAAGTAATGTTAAAAATGAATGATTCAGAAGATTCTTCTGTACCTTCAGACGTTGAAGAGACTGCAAAAGGTGGAATTTCTAATTTGTTACCAGATAAATCAAAGAAATCATACGAATCTACTTATAAAAACTTTGAAAAATGGTGCGACTCCAAGAAGATAAAAATGATGACCGAAACAGTTATTCTTGCCCATTTTGCTAATAATGCAAACGTTTTCAAGCCCTGAACAATGTGGAACCATTCTTCGTGTTGCGAACGATCATTTCCATTAATCGAAATAGAGACATTAGTCAATTTACAAGACTGATTGCCGTTTTGAAGCGGAATGCGGAAGGTTACCGACCAAGAAAGGCAAAAATTTTTAATAAAGAAGATATCAGTAGATTTTTAAAGCAAGCAAATGACCAGATATATTTTGGATTTAGTAATTACACATTCAATGAGGATTTTTTGTTTCTAAAACAATTTTTCCAATTTTTCTAGGTTATTTGGTAGTTGCAATTGCAGGAGGTTTTCGAAAGGACGAACTAGTACGTATGCGTACTGAATATGTTCGCGATTGTAATTCTTTCTTATCAAAATCACTATCCCAAATACAAAAATACCAACATTTCAAGAACATTTACAATAAGCGAAAGGGACATAAGGAAATAAATTTAATTGAAATTGTACCAAAGTATGTGCGTATGTTCCCCAAGCATGTGCCAAATAATCGTTTCTTTTTGGGATACAGAAACGGAAAGTGCACCATCCAGTTAGTGGGTATCAACACATTTGCTGAAATTCCAAAAGGGATTGCAATATTTCTTATCCTACCAAATCCGGAACTGTATACAGGTCACTGTTTTCGCAGATCATCTCCATCATTGTTGGCAAATTCTGGTGCTGATTTATTAATGCATAAGAGACGTGGCGCATGGAGGTCGAATGCGGTGGCAGAAAGCTATGTTAAAGAATCAATAGAAAACAAGAGGAAAGTAGCTGTAAGAATTCTTGGAGAATGCACTTCAACGAATATTTGGAATGGATACATCCGTAAAAATCGCCCAAGCAAGTACATCTACCAATATTGTTATGGACTCTCGCCTACCTCAGTTTATCGATAATGATGAAGACGAAGCATCTAAAAAACAGAAGATGACTGTGATTTGCAACAATAAATTTGAAAATTGTACAACTAACATATATAATAACTAAATTTGATTCCTTAATTCTATGAATAATTTATTGAAGTCACTTTTTAACACTAGTGATAAAATAATGTCACTTTTTATCACTAGTTATGAAATTAAGCACGTTTGACAACTAAAATGACATATCACAATGGTTACTTTTCGTAACTAAATTGGAAAAAATAGTAGATTATGCAATGAGGGAGAGAAATGCGTTATTTTGCTGATGTGCACTGAAGCAAAATAGCAGTCTCTCCGAATCGCATATATTATTTTTTCACGTTGCAGGAAGATTTAAAACTAAAACTTTTTTTTTAAACGTAGTTTATTGACATTTTAGTTACAATTATTTTAAAATTAGTAGCCTATGATAAATTTTAAAGTTGGTGGCACTGAAGTCTATGTCAAATTCGAGGTTATCAGGTTAGGTTTTTCATCAGTTTTGACATAGACTGACGCAAAACCTAACCTGCTAACCTCGAATTTGACATAATTAAAATTTCTTGTTGTTTCTGTCATAATGAAAACTGCATAGGTAAATTTCTCCCCTCTATGGAATAAATCATTATTTCTGTCACGATTTTGGTATCGTAGAAACCGTGTTTTGTTTCCAGACGTGAAACACATCTTTGCAAACTTTGCACATTATGCATACATATAAGTAATAACAATGAATTTATCATGTAACTTGAAACATATTAAACTTAATCACTTACAGTCCATTATTTATTTTGTTAATATATCCCTAAATCTACAATGAAGCCTTCATTTTGAAAAAATAGTAGAAGGAAGATATGCTTATAGTATTTAAAAAATACCTAAGATGTCAAAATACCTTAAAGACGAAATTATTGGAAATAGAATTAGCTCAATAGTGAATTAAAACCTCTCTGAGAATGGTGGATAATATTTACAAAAAAAAAAGAATTGTAAATTAATAAACCCATTTGGACACTTACAGTAAGGCTAAGAAGGATGGAAAGCATTTTGGTCAAAATTGTTCACGAGGTAGCCTTTCTCGAACACTACTGCATTTCTCCATTACCATTTGGCATCTCCGTCTATATAGTTCATGTTATTCAGTTCCACTCGTGAACCAAGGTATGTAATTTTATTGGTATCGATGCGATAAAACCACTTATTGTAAAATGCTCGGAAGGAAGTTCTGTACAGTCGTGTTGCCTCAGGTGGTCCTTTGCTGTTTTCCAGTTAAACGATACATCACAAATTTGCTATTATGAAGCCGAAACTGGCAAAGCTGCTCATGTGTTGATATGTCTAATCCTGTTTTCCCACACCCTCTCCATCGACAGGACTTAGTCACATTTAAAAATAATGCAACAATCAAGCTGCTAAGGTTTCCCAAGAACTTTAAACAATGAGCTACATTCAAAACCGACTGAGTTCTACACGAAGCAGACATATCCCCTTTCACACTAATATTGTAATCAGAAACTGTGTTATTTGTCAGCTCAACCCGGTATGCCATTTCTTTTACATTAGCATTAATGTAGGTAATGTTATATTGTAGTTCGCCGTGACTACAGTTGAACTCATATTTAATGACAAACGGTATTTCGTCTTTAGTGGCCATAAAAACATCTTGTTTATCCTGATCCGTCTGAATTTCGAACTCAAAGTCATCTTTAAAGCAGTCGGCATGATTCTTAGTAAGATGATCGGGTAATGTCAACAGTAACCCTTTCCATGAACAGGAAGTTGAGAGAGGACAGGATGTTGTATCATAGTAACAATTTTCTTCGTGTTGCTTCGTTTGATCGAAGCTGCTTATATGTTAATATGTCTAATCCTGTTTTCCCACACCCTCTCCATCGACAGGACTTAGTCACATTTAAAAATAATGCAACAATCAAGCTGCTAGGGTTTCCCAAGAACTTTAAACAATGAGCTACATTCAAAACCGACTGAGTTCTACACGAAGCAGACATATCCCCTTTCACACTAATATTGTAATCAGAAACTGTGTTATTTGTCAGCTCAACCCGGTATGCCATTTCTTTTACATTAGCATTAATGTAGGTAATGTTATATTGTAGTTCGCCGTGACTACAGTTGAACTCATATTTAATGACAAACGGTATTTCGTCTTTAGTGGCCATAAAAACATCTTGCTTATCCTGATCCGTCTGAATTTCGAACTCAAAGTCATCTTTAATGCAGTCGGCATGATTCTCAGTAAAGTGATTTGGTAATGTCAACAGTAACCCTCTCCATGAACAGGAAGTTGAGAGAGGACAGGATGTTGTATCATAGTAACAATTTTCTTCGTGTTTCTTCGTTTGATCGAAGCTGCTTATATGTTAATATGTCTAATCCTGTTTTCCCACACCCTCTCCATCGACAGGACTTAGTCACATTTAAAAATAATGCAACCATCAAGCTGCTAGGGTTTCCCAAGAACTTTAAACAATGAGCTACATTCAAAACCGACTGAGTTCTACACGAAGCAGACATATCCCCTTTCACACTAATATTGTAATCAGAAACTGTGTTATTTGTCAGCTCAACCCGGTATGTCATTTCTTTTACATTAGCATTAATGTAGGTAATGTTATATTGTAGTTCGCCGTGACTACAGTTGAACTCATATTTAATGACAAACGGTATTTCGTCTTTAGTGACCATAAAAACATCTTGCTTATCCTGATCCGTCTGAATTTCGAACTCAAAGTCATCTTTAATGCAGTCGGCATGATTCTCAGTAAAGTGATTTGGTAATGTCAACAGTAACCCTCTCCATGAACAGGAAGTTAAGAGAGGGCAGGATGTTGTATTATAGTAACAATTTTCTTCGTGTTGCTTCGTTTGATCAAACGGTAGACATTCTTCGCAGCCCTCCTTTTGAAACTTACATGGAAAGGTAAGTTTGCGCATCATTTCTTCCAAAATTAAATTCCTGTAGGTAGGCCCTTCATCAGATGGAGGTAAACAGCAACCGCAGATGCTGCCACCATCGGGTGAAACTCTTATGGGACTGCACGATAAATAGTCCTTGCAAATGGAGCATCTCAGTTTTTCTAAGAATACTGGAGATACCGAGACTTCCTCCATGATTTCCCAGGATTCTTTAAACCTTAAAGTTATACAACAGTTAGATTAAAAAGCTTAATCTTATTTAGAACGTTTGGGAATGGTTACGTTTGATTTTTGAAAACTGGATTTCTTATTACTGTTGTATAAGATTAATCCCGAAACAAAACCTCTTTTTTGTTGTTATAAATACTATTTTGCAAGATAGAACAAGTTCATAAGCACAATGAAATTACTAAATGTACCGCTATCGTATTTTTTAAATAAAGTCCTAAAGGATTGCTTTGGTTTCTTTTATAAATACCATATATTTAAAGTCTTTAATATAACACCCTTTGATATGGCCTAGTAGTGTCAACCGACATCTTCAATGATTCTAAGCAGAAAATATTGATTTTATAACAAAATCGTAGGTATATATTAGCATAAAATCCTAAAATTGATCATAAAGAAATAGTTAAAAATCTCAAATAATTTAGTAACTTCTTAAATATTAAAAAGAGTTTTAGAAATTCAGTTCAGTTCAATCTGTACCCCCAAATTTCAAGTTAGGGCTTCACACTGTGAAGTGCAAACTTAAAAAAAAAGAATTAACATATTTGAGTTTCTTAAACGCTTAAACCATATATGCATTTACTTGCTTATAAATGCAAATATACAGAGTGTCCATTTTTCGTATTTCACCATGGAATACTGCGCTGATTTTAAGAGATAAATGCTGGCAAAGTCGGATAAACGAATTTAATGCTAGTCATCTACGGAAAATGTATCTAACTCAGTTAATATTTCATTGGTCTCATGCCGTCAACAACTGGTGTTAATAACAAAAATGTACCAGATGTAGATATCATATGGTTTTAAATCAATTTTAATAAATTGAGAACAAAAATCAGTAATTTACAAATAAAAAGAACATGTAAACGAAAATTCAAATTTGTACTCGGTTTTAGGAAAGTTATATTAAATTTCTTTTGAGAATACTGCAATCGTGAAGCTTTTGCCATAATTTAAGTGATACCGTATCTTTAAGATAAGCGAAATATCTATAGTTAAACTCAAAACCTTTTGTCAATAAATCATTAATAAAATTAGTAACTGATAAAACGTCCTCGAAGGAATATTATTAGCATATTTTAATTTAATTTAAATTAAATTAACGATATTTGCTTATTAAATTAGATAACTAATTAGAATTACATTAAGTAGAATACAAAGTATCAACACATCTTCATCAACTAACTCCAAATTTTACAAAAAATAACTTATCAAATAAAGTTTACCATTAATTTTAATGCCGTGCAGTAGTGATATTATTTTAAAGACAAATAAATTGCCTACGGTTGGCTCAGACTAACTTAAAAATTAAGATTTACCTAAAAGGTGACGTAACTATATAACGAAGCGCACTAAAAGGCCCAACTGCAATGCTTACACAATGTGGAAGTTGTCTTCTAAAACGTATTGATAGTCGTAGAGATAACCTTAATTGTAGGCAGATAAGATATTAGTTCATTCGTACACTCATCCCATACAAATAAGTTGTATTTTCCTAGAAATTCCGTTTAAGCGCCCTGATAGTTTTGCAAGTTAAAGTGTTGATCCATTTCCTCATCACAATGTTGCAATTTTCTGCACAAATTATAACTGGGTACTGTATCCATCCCTCTGCTATGTAGAATCAAATTATAATATAATTTAAAAGTGAAAATCCTTTGCTTGTGACTTATGCTTCTGAAACGTTATAGGCTTTCACTTCCGGTTTCCATTAAATGAGAAGCTTCCGGGTGGTACCATGTTTGTCTAAGATTCTTTCTTGACGTTTTAATTTTTTGTTTCTGTAAAAAACCTTTTATGGCAATAATTTGTGATTGTTTGAAAACTTATTTAGACCTTATCAGATATCGCAAATGATTTGTATTTAGTTAGAAAATGCTGTGTTTCGAAATGATCAAAATAAAAAAAGTGCTATTTTTCGAATAATAATAATAATAATAATAATAATAATAATATATTTATTGATGCAGTTTATCTGTATAAAGATATTTACACATGTCAATCTCGGCAGTCCATTGGTTTACATAAAATCAATTTTTAAAAAATTCATTTACATCATGAGTGGGTTTTCGATCAGTATTTGTTTAATCGTAGTTTTGAATTTAGTTGAAGGCAATGCTCCTGATATTATAAGGAACTAGCTGTTACCCGCGACTTCGTACGCGCGAAGTTTGTTATTTGTGTATTAAATAATGACTAATTATTTTCTGTCCCCTCATCCTATCCCATCCCATCCCCATCCCCAACCCCAACGCCGTCCCCGTCCCCGTCCCGTCCCATCCCGTCCTATCTCCTCTCCTACCATCCCTTCCCGTCCCGTCCCGTCTCGTCCCGTCCCTTCCCGTCCCGTCCCGTTCCGCCCCGTCCCGTCCCGTCCCGTCCGTCCAGTCCCGTGACTTTCCGGGCGCGCGAACTGTCAAAAGCGCGAAGGTTAAATAGTCGTTAAGTTTTCTGAAATTTTCCAATTTTCTGCGAAATTTTCTTAATTTTTCTTTCCGTAAGAACCTTCTACTAAGTATTAGAAAACTTTAAAAAAAGATGAATGAAATCGGTAAAGTCGTTCTTAAATGATGGCGTGACCAAAGGAAATACGGATTCATTTTTATATACAGTGTGGTCCATTAAGTGTGCAACAAATGGGACATTTTTTATGTTGTTAAACCGAAATTTAAATACCACCAAAAGTTAGTGCATGTTCGATAACCATATCAGATGCCCTTATAATGACTTCAAGTCAAACAATATACAGGGCAGGACAAAAAATATGTAATTCGTTCAAGAATAAAGTTACCTTATTTCAAAAAATATAGCAAAATTATATTGAGAAAAGTTGTTTGGAATCAAAAGTTATGCTCAAATACCAAGTCACGGCCTCCTATTCGAATTTTGATTCTTTTTTTGTAAAATTTTGTATTATCCCCGTATGATACATATTTTTATTATTCTGATTTTATTAAGAGTTTTTCATATGTAAATTATTATTAGTAAAGCATTTGCCTTGTTAAAAAGAATATTTGAGAAATTCTAAAGTTCTGTTAAATATCGTTGCAACAAACATGAAGTGGACGCTTACCTAAAAAAATATAAATCCAAGTAAATTTTACAAATACGCTTCAAGTTGCTAAAAGTTATTTAAAAGGGGTGTGGTTGTGGCTACCTTAAATACATATAAAATCAAAATAATAAAAATATGTATCATACGAGGATAATACAAAATTTTCCAAAAAGAATCAAAATTCGAATAGGAGGCCGTGACTTTGTATTTGAGCATAACTTTTAATTCTAAACAACTTTTCTCAATAAAATTTTGCTATATTTTTTTAAATAAGGTAACTTTGTTCTTGAACGAATTTCATATTTTTTGTCCTGCCCTGTATATTGTTTGACTTGAAGCCATTCTAAGGGCATCTGATATGGTTATCGCACATGCACTAACTTTTGGCAATATTTAAATTTCGATTGTACAGCTAATAAAAAAAATTCCCATTTGTTGCACACTTAATGGATCACACTGTATATAGATAATATTAAAGAATTTGATTGCCCAATAATTAGATCCGTTATGTGATTTGGACAGTTATAAAAATCACTGTAGAAGTTATCTTTGTGCGTCGTATCATAGGTATGAGTACCACTATGGGATTCGCATTTTTCATAATTACTTTTGGCATAACATAGACATGTATAAATGTATAATAAAATATATGTAAGTATTCCTAATTCCCGATATAGAAGTTTAAAGTCAGCAGTGTAAGATACTCCAACTAAGATTCGGATGGCTCTATGTAGAGCAAATATTTTTTTGCTACACGGAGCATGACCCCAAACAATAATTCCGTATAACATGTGAGACTGGCAAAGTGCAAAATATGCAGTTCTTAAAATTGTTGAAGATACCGATGTTGATAAGCTACGCAAAGCAAAAATGTTACTTGCCAATTTATATGCGATATAATTAACATCCCAATTTAATTTATTATCAAAATGTACTCCTAAGAACTGACTTTCGCCAGAACAGTCACTATTAGGTACTGGTCGCAGGGTAAACACTCTGTTGTGAGTTTTATCTCGGTTCAATGTGAAATGATTTGATATGAACCATGTGTCAGCCCTATTGAGGGTAGCATTCCATTTATCTACTCAATCTACTGCAACATCATAGTTTGAGTGCGAAACAGTGAGGGTGGTATCAGCAGCAAAGAGGATAGACAATGATCTCTTGAAAATAAGGTATGTCGTTGATGTAGATCAAGAAAAGCGGAGGCCCTAAGATGGAGCCCTGAGGTACTCCACAGTTAATTTGCAATTTATTCGATATTAAATTACTGACTCTTACTGCTTGACACCGATTCGTGAGGCCGAACCATTTTTAAACTCAACTCATCAAGGTTATACTTTTTTAGTTTATCTAACAGGACGTCATAATTGACGCAATAAAACTCCTTGATGAGGTCGTAAAAAGCTGTAACAGAGTATTCACCCCGCTCAAAACACCCAATTGTGTTACTACCAAAATTGTGTGCGCTGGAAGTGCTTTTATTAGTCCTAAATCCATATTGATTATCATTGAAAAGAAAATTAGACTCGAAATAATGTCTTATATGCTTCTCAATAATTTTTTCCAGTATTTTAGAAAACATAGGAAGAATTGAGATTGGTCTATAGTTAGACATCACATCATCTTCTCCCTTCTTATAAATTGGTAGTACTAATGCCACCTTCAAACAGTCAGGAAATTGCCCTGAGTTTAGACACTCATTTAGCAATGTAGTTAAAGCTGACACAAAATGGTTAATATTTCTCTTCAACAGATACACGTTGAGTCCGTAAATATATTTGGTTCTACTATTAGATAATGATGCTATGGCATTTCTGACTTCGTTGAAGGTGGGTTCAGATAAGGAAAATTTGAGAGTAACTGGTGTATTAAAATAAAATTAGGATAAAGGGTCTCCTGTTTGATCATTATTCTCCAATAGCAAGTTATCAGGGACGTCTCTAAAATAACGATTCCATTCATCAGGCGAAAATCTCGTTGTTATTGATATAAATGTGCAGTAGTCGCGTGTCATGTGTGCCAATCATGGTATACAGCTCTTGTAAGTGATTAAGATGATTAATCAATTTTAATTCTGGTGTAAACCAAGCAATACTAGCATCTTGCTTTCTAGTTGTGATCTGTTTAATAGGGAAACATTTATTTAGAATTGTCGCGATTCTGTTAATAAATTTTGAAAATTTGTCACAAATAGACAGGTCGCTATATAAGTAAGTAAAAGCAACCTGTTCAAGGGCCTGGTAGAAAGATAAAGACCATTTTTCAGTGATAGGCCTAAAAGTGTTTACATACGTGCTTCCAGACATGTGACTGCTGGATAACATAAAAGTTAGTATCTATGCCCTGTGATCGGATACAAAATTTTAGCAGTTTTACTGGACAAAATATCATTAAGATTAATACTTGTGTAAATATTATCAACAAGTGTTCTAGAAGTTCCCTGTACACGGGAATGGTCAAAAAAACATTGGCGCAAACCATGGCATAGAAGAACATTTTTTCATTAAGCAAGATGTCAATGAATTTTTATTTATCGTGAGATAGTTTTAGTTAACTGTACAATCACAAGGTCAGAAAACAACTTTTATTCGCAATCACATTGTAATGTGTGAATTTCATGACATGACAACAGCTGGGAACAAGATGATTACTTGAAACTAGCCAGGAAATTATTACATACCCCGAAAAATATTACATACCTGAAGAGTGGGGTGTTTCCATGGTAACAAAACATTGAGTGGGTTGTTTTCATGGTAACAAAAATGTTAGCTACATCAAGATATCTATTATTCAGAATTCAATTGTAGTTATTTTTAAAATTAGATGATTGCAAATAAAATAGTATACATACCACAGTGGAAAGTTTCATCCCTGTCTCGAGATAAAGTTAACCTCGACGCTACGCGTCTCGGTAAACTACCTAATCTCTCGACAGTAATGAAACACTTCCCACCTCGGTATGTAATATACTATTGTTCAATCCTGCTACTGAAATCTTGTTTCTGAATTGGATACAGAACGAGAACGCGTTTGTTTTGCTCACTCACGTTGTTTGCTATAACAACGTAGGCGAAAGCAGTGAGGTAAAAACATTTTCTTCAACCCCAAAATACAATTTATTCAATGCATTTATTCATTCCTTCATAACAACAACAATACAATAAGCAATAATCGTCATTTATTTATTAATATGAAAATACACATTACAGTTATGAATACTGGATAATTTACACAAGTCGTGAATTTATTTTTCGCCGACTCCTCTGTTACGTCATCTTGCATTCGAATTTTCTTACTTGTAACTTCACTGCTGATAATTATTTTTATTATTTCAATCTTATTAGTCACCGACTCTCCTACATAACTTTCAGCAATAGACTACCAATGCCAATCTGCGTGTCTTTTAAGCGTAAGAAATCGGCGGACGTATTAGCCAATAATGTTGCTGACGTTCGTCTATAACAATGTCCTGTATACAAATGGGCATCCTTCAACTTCAGATAGTTCGCCATCAGTTTAGGTATCTTTGAAAGAGTATTTATTTTATAGCTACTGGTTGCACTGTACATTTTCCCGAACAAACACAAGAGGAATCTTCCCTCACCAAGAGATTTAGGACGCAACGCTGCATATTTTCGATAGATCTCTAAACCATTAAAACCATTTCCTTCAGCATCAGTAACAATAAAAGAACGAGGTTTGTAGTTTTTCGTTTTTAGAATATTGACAACCAATATAGACTCTTTATCTTCAATATCAGTTGTTTTGAGATTTACAATTCATCGCACCTATAAGCACCCATAACTCCCATTACAACAACCATCTTCATAAACAGGTACACGGTTGGTTTGAAACACTGATAAAGTGAAATTGTTTGTTGTATTAAATTACACCAAAATAGTTAAATAAGAATATCGTATAAAATTTATTTAATAATGCGAATAATACGACTTTTCAAATCAGTCCAACAGTAAGTGTATTCCATTTTTATGAGCAGAAGTGTACAACTCATCGGGAGCTTCAATTATAAACTTTTCCACCTTTCTCTGCTCAAGCCTTTTCGCCTTCTTAGGCTCGCAAACAAAAGCCTGAATTTATAAATTAATCACGGCCAAATAATTTGTAAAATCGAGCACTATGAAACTTACCTGCTAATATCTACTTTCTCAAAAAACAAATAAGGTCGATTTTAACATTGAATACGTAGACCGCAAAGAAGGGGACTCCAACATGTTTCTATCAATCCATTAAAATAAGTTACCATTAGTTCTTCTGTTGCAACGTTGACGGTTTTCGTTTTTATCCAATCACGGAATTTTCCTAACACGTTTATACAGGGTTATTCACGAGATATAACTGTCCTTAATAAAAGTTATAGGCAACCCAACCTACAGTTATTCAAACCACATTGATATTTTAAAAAAAAATTGAAAATCAATCCAAGCAGGCAAAAGACAGTCATTTGTCATGTCATTTATGTTTGTTCAGTTTGACATTTCACACGTCAATCTTATACTACATAATATTAATTTTTGTTTGTTTTCTTGTTACTGGACAAGGTCTAGGCATTCAGAGTACCAGGTACCTTAGACACCGACTGGTTTGGTCGTATGGTCAAAGTCCTACTTAGAATTTAATATTAACTTCATAATGTTTTCAAATAATGGAAAAACGGACATGATCTTAATTTATGGAAAGTGTCGAAAAAATTCAAACTTGGCAGCAGTAACGTACCGGCGACGCTACCCTTTAAGAAGACAACCCACGGAAAAAATATTTAAACTAAAACGGTCCAGGAGAAGAAGCGCTAGCGCTAAAGAAACGGAAATTTTAGTTTTGGAAAAAATAGAAGAAAACCCGCTTTTCAGTCAAAATGTAATTGCCAGGGAAGTTGGCATTAGTCAGGCTTCAGTTTCGCGGATAAGCAAGTAAGTTTTATCCTTACCACGTCTGCTTGGTACAAGATTTAGAAGGACATTATCCAAAAAGACTAGAGTTTTTTAGAATTGTGCAAAAGATCAATTTAGATAATAAAAATTTAATTGTGTACTTTTTAGGTGATGGGGAGACGTTTTCTAATAAGGGGGATGTGAATAGACATAACCGCCATTATTGCGCCTTAGAAAATTCGTACTGAATTAGAAAAGCACATTTCCCGCGTATTTTCTCGGTAAATGTCTGGCGCAACATAGTTTGAAACCAGATAATCGGGCCTCATTTGTTCGACGGTACTTTGACAGGTAGGTATGACATTTTTAAACTTTTTGAAAGAAACTTTAGCCTACCAGAATTATTGGAAAATGTGCAATTGACTGTTACTCGCCGACTTTGGCTTCAATTAGACGGCGCTCCAGCACATTACCATAGGAATGTGAGAACATATTTAAATAGGACTTTTGGACATGAATGGATAGGGAGAGGATATGCCTCGACATTACGCCTTTAGACTACTTTTTATGAGACTACATCAACAGCATTTTGTATAACAAGCCCCTTGTAGATGCGGAAGATTTTAGAAATAGAATAGTTCAATCATGTAGGTCAATTATGCCTGATATGTTAGAAACGGTAAAGATTCCATTTCGCAGACGCTTGCAAGTGTATTTCAAACAATGGGCAGCATTTCGAACACAAGTTAAAATAACCACACGTTTTTAAATCATCGTAATTTAATTGCTCTTAGTGAATGTTTAGAGTTTTTAGTTCTTCACTCTTTGTTTGTTGCTCATATTGATTACTGTATTATATTGCATTAATAAAAAAACAATTATTGACATAATTTTTCTTGTTATAATAATAACTATTTAAGTAACAAGGAATATAAGTATTTTGGTTTGTCACCTGTCATCAGGATTAATTTTCGTGAGTCGTGTTACCTTGAGTGTCAAATGTCACATAAACACTTGCAATTATAAACAAAACGTCTAAGTCGGCATCTTGCGTTACTAATTTTATTATCCTAGAAACTTAATAATAATATTAAGTTCCGTTGTTAAGAAAAAGCAGCAAACAAATATAATCAACGACATTCACGTTTTGTTACTAAGGCTGTACGGCTGACTTACATGATCAGCAACGGGAATAGTTATTTATGCATCCAGGACCAAAAATTGGCTTTTTACGGACGATGCCTGAAATTGCTGGCCGAGGCGATAGCCGAGGCATGCAATCAGGCAAGGCCATAAAAAGCAGTTTTTGTTCGAGGTGCATATTACATTTTTCCGTCGACCGTCATAATTTGAAAAAAAATTAAAGTGAAGTCCGAATTATAAGAGTTGTTGAGGTCGAAAAACGTTTGCGGACAAAAAGCGTTTTCGGACGAAAAGTGTTTGCGGACGAAAAGTGTTTACGGACGAAAAGCGTTTGCGGCTGTAAAGTGCGGCCGTAAAGTGTTTGCGGACGAAAAGCATTCGCGGACGAAAAGCATTTGCGCACGAAAAGTGTTTGCGGACGAAAAATTAATGGTGTCCAAAAAAGTGACATTTTTGGTAGGCAAATGCGTCCGTAAAATCACATTTTATAGGGAGGTCGACGGAAAAAATACTTTTCCGCCAATCGTACTAGAACTAGGCAGGGAATATTCGAGTACCATTTCCTATTTTTTTTTAATCACTCGTATCGATCGGCGGAAAAATAGTATGTGTATCTTGGACAAAAAGCAACATTCCCAAACTCCTGTGTTGTTGGGCTCGGCATTCGCCTCGCCCAACAATATTCACAGTCGTCTGGGGATGTTACGCTTTTCGTCCTAGATACACAATGTACTATTTCTCGCCGATTGTGAGTAAATGCATGATATTACGGACAGTTGACGGTCGATAAAGTAACACATTTAATGATTAGGCAGTAAATACATTGACATAATGACTAGGCAGTAAATGAATTTTATAAATAACCTAAATTATTATGACACAATTAAGAAATAAACAAACCAACAATTCAATAGCAACGACGCTGTATAAGCCACCTGCAATCATATTTACATTTGAGTAAAGGAAAAGTGATCTTAAAAATTTAAATCTTAAACGATCGGCGAAAGAAGTGTAGGTTTGATACGGCAATAAAGCAGATTTAAAGCTTTAGCTGGTTCAAAGCTTCGACTTCGTCTCGGCTTTGAAACTGCCAGCCGCGGCTTTAAATCATATGCTTTATTGCTCTATTAAACAAATAGCTATTTTGCCCAACCGTTTTAAAAGTCATTAATTTTAATACCAAAATCTGTCAAACTTTCCAACATTTTCTCAAGTTAGTTTCTTTTAAACCAATTAAATTGCAAATTAATTGCTTTGAGCGGTTGTGCATTGTTAAAAGTGTGCAAATTATAAACCATTTGGCCAGTGAATAAAGTTGTTAGTGTAGCTTAGCATTTTGTCTTCGTCTTTGATGCCAAACTCAGATTTGAACTGCACCAATTTCGATTGCTTGCGAATACGATTTAGTATTCAGGTTTGCAAACTAAACGACTACATCACTTTAGTTAAGTTGTATGTTTCCACTGCGGTATTATGTCAACAATTTGTATTGAATTTGCTCATAAAATTATTTAAGTCTATATAAAGTACTAGGCCAGACAAAAAAAACTGGGACAACTCTTGATACAGATTTTAGCATAATTTGATTAATTAAAGGTTTAAATAATTACATTTACTATTACAATTTTGATTCATTGCAACGTCTAAACAAGTTTGCAATTAAGTAGAATAACGTAGCAACTATACATATTAAAGCAGTCACATTCACAATAGGCCATATTAACTGTCCCAGTTTTTTTGTCTTGCATAGTACAATTGAAAAGCATCTAATAGAATCAAATACAGTAGGTTCAGAAAACGTTGTTATTTAAAAAAAAACACTGCACACACGTTTTAGTTAAATTTGTTGATATTATTGAATAATATGCCATGGCATGATTCATATACATAGTTTTTCATATCAAACATGAATCGTCCTCTTGGAGCATAAGGTGGAAATTTGGAATAGTCCAAACGTATGTTGACAGCATAGTAGAAACCCTGCAAAACTAACCATAAGTACGTTTATTTATACACATGCACTCCGTTTATGTCTAAAAGAAGAGGGAAGTAATATTGTTAGGAACTTTTGTTTCTTTTAGAACATCTATCCTGATTCTGCTGGGTCCCATTTTTGTCAAGGGTAAAGCCTGAGCTATGTGCAAATTATTACTTTTATCTATTCCTCAGTTAAAACAAAAATTTAAAGATGCTCACCCTGTATATATTTGACTGAAATGTTCTCGGTTTTGTGCCAGGAAGGCATATAATGTGCATGCAAAATATTGTCTTCCTCCAACAAATAGTTTTTGAGTTATACCGGCAACAGGCAGCCAGACAGACAAACAAACGAAATTGAGAAAGCCTGTTTTTCGCCATCTCGGGATGCTGAAGGAATATTGGCAGGTAATTTTTTCGTTATTAAAATACTTCCTTCGTCTTTTAGACCAGGGAAGTAATAAAAGATTGTGTATTTTTGCTTTAATACAGAAATAGATAAACGTAATATTTTGCATATAGGTCAGGTTTTTACGTTTGACAAAAATGGGACCCAACTGATGCAGGGTAAATGTTGTAAAAAGTGCAAAAATGTGAAACAATCAGCACGTTCTATATAAAGCAGCCGCAAGCAAAAATAAAAGAATGGCGTCGTGGCCCAACGGGACTAGCGATCGGGTCCGTCCTGGGTACGAATCCCATCGGCTGAATTTTTTGTATTTGCCAATTGATGTAATTCAAATTACCAAATGTTTCTGTTTATTGTTACAGTATTATTAGGAACTATAAACATAAAGGTTGGTCACAGAAGTCTCTCCAATTTAGCTGTGTAAAATTATGTTGCTTTGTTTAAAGGAGGCTTGCAGCTGAGATTATGTTTTTCGGACGCATTTAGGTTGGAAACATGACCAAACACCTTGAAATGTACAGGAGTACAGGAAAAATGATCTTAAAAATCTGATGTGATACATGGACACAACTTCCTTTTACAGTGATTTTATAATTAGCCAAAAATTTGTTAAACATTTTCAAAAATTACAAATTCTACAAAAACGGTACAAAGAGAGCGTTAGTTCACGGACAAATTTTCTCTAATATTTTAAGCTGAATTCAAAAGTGTAATAATATATCGGGTGTTCTATTTAAAATAGCAGTTAATAATAAAAAAGCAAAAGAAACCCATTTTAGAGATATTCAACTGGAAAATTACTTATCTCACATCAATACACATTAGAAATGCAATAAAAATTTAAAGTTTGAAAAAAATCGTTCGAGCCGTTTTTGAAAAAAAATCGAAAAAAATTTGAAAAATCACAAGAGTAAACACCACACTTCCGGTTATGCGATTTTCTTAAAAATCTTCTTGTCGCATCTAGACAGTACACGAAACTTGTATATGAAGTTTCAACGCCATAAACGACGTTGTTGGAACGCACTCAACAAAATTTCCGAAAAGAATTAATGCTCTTATGAGATTATAGGTGATAATTCATATCTATTTAAATGGCTTCTCAAAACTCTAATGTACTCCTGTAGTATATATTTACGATCATAGTGTATTATTTTTGACAATACTTCGGAACTGAAAGTTTCACAAAATATAGCTGCTGTCATGGGCGCCGTTACATAGAGGCAAGGAGGAACACTTGCCCCTCCCCTTCCAAAAATAATCCACCACTACATTAACCTTGATTGCCGCACTCACCGCACAGAAATTCTTTTCATAGGGTGTAATCATATTAGATAGTCTGCATAATAACAGCAACAATTTATTCTTTTGTCCACCCTAAGGGCCCGTTTACTTTACAGAACCGATTCTTTGAATAAGCCGATGACCGAAATATCGAGATGAGATATGAATTGGTCACTCAACGTGATACAAAACAACATTTAGATTTCCGTTTCTTGACGTCTTTAAGGAGTGACAAATGTTGGATTTTCTTGTGTCTAGGCACTTTCAAGTAATAAATTCAATGGCTCACCAAATCCCAGTGCAACTGTACGGAATGTTTGCAAATATTTAAAATAAATGCATTACTTACGTCAAGTTAGTCTTATTCACTCCCTGGTTGAGTTACTACTGTTAGATTATTGTGTATCCTGGTTTACATGGTTTTTTTTATTTCTGACTTCGATCAAATCTATACGGTATGTATATTGTTTGCATCTATTATTTTATTTGTTAAATAATTTTATGTCAGCATTATTGAGGGGTACTATTAGCAACCCTTCACTATTTTGCGCGCTTTAATGCCCAAACCATAATGTAACGATGTAGTAAAAAACGTAATGATGTTATTATTTCTGATATCTGAATGTACCTTGCGCGTGCAATTTTTACAAATGGTGCCCACTATTTTTGATTTAGATACACAAAACGTGTTGGTGATACAGATATTTTTTCCAAAACTTGAACGACTTAGTTTTTATATTTCTTATAATCTAATAGTATTTTTAGGTGTGCATCAAATGTTTCTTTTTTTAGACCTTCTGTGAATTTAATTGTCTTATCTCAATATCGAAAAAATATTGCCCCTCCTTGGGAAGTTTTCTAATGGCGCCCATGCAACTATTTTAAATCACTTTTTGGATACCTACTTAAAGTAACAAAAGATTACTAATTCAACAAAGACCTTTTTCTAAAAATGTTGAGCCAAAACTTTGTATTTAGATGGAAAATCACAGTTGAAACAACTCTTTTTGGATTTTTTTCTACCTTGGCTAGTAAATGCATTTTTCGCCATAATTTTCCAAAAACTTAAAATTTGGCCGATAACGGGTCACGTGACAACTTTTGTTTAGCAAATCTGTTCCCAGTCACTTCTGATCGCCAGTGTTTGATTTTCCATATAACTCTAAGCAAAACGTTTTCTCATTTGATGCCCAGAAATACGTGTAAAAAAACTGCAGCATGCTTAAGGTGAAAATTGGCTCAAAAAATTTTAGTTTTTTCATTTGGAGTTTTTTGAAATTTCATTAAAATTCCACTTTATCCGACCCAGACGAGTCGGCTTTCGGAAAGATCTGTTCGTGAATGTAGCGTGAAGCTATTCGCGACCTACAGATTGAGAAACCCTGTTAGAATTTGTGTAATTTATCTGGTAATAAGTAAGTAGGCAACACTTTTCACATATAAATGTAATGCATGAATAAGTTCAGTTTGTAGAAATAAATAATAAAAACAATTTGCTGATCCACAATTTTTAAGAAATATTTTATTCTCTGACGAAGCTAGGTTTATTTCTTCATTTTTATTTTTTATTTTATTTTGGTACTCAGCCAACAGCCGTTAGGCCAATTATAGGCTTCGCTGTACATTTTATGGGGACTTCCAACCCCACTAACGACTGTCATGATGTTATTATGACATCCGGGACCAACTATTTCCGTGGCAGCCGTACCACGAGGCGCCGAGAGAAGCAGCCATGGAACTCCTATCCAAGTTCTGACCATCCAAGTTACAATAGGTATAAATATAGACACAATTGGCATTTCTATTAAAAAATAATCAACCCACAGTGGATTCGACAAGTCCACGTTTAAATAATTTTTGCCGTAAATGTGGGATGTGGTATCATTGACAACTTTATCGTTGCCCCCCACCTCCTTTAGAACAGTTTTTGTTAGATAGCGTATCTGGTTTCAACATGCTAGAGCACCTGATCACTTCTATACAATTGTAAGAAACTGTGTTACCGCTAATTACCGATACTCTGGTGGTAAAGAGGGGGGCGGTAAGCAAGAGCGGCCGGCTTCTCAGCCAGAGGAGGGCGTGGGTTAAAATCGGAGACTCAAAGCTTCAGCTGAAAATAAAATAAATGGGCGCCAGGTAGCAGTAACCCAGCTCTTTGCTAATCGCACATATAGGCACACGATAAGATGCGCTACCAAACACTTCCTGAAAAAAAGAGGTACGGCAAGGGAGCATAAATAAAATTCACTGGCCTAAGTAACGATTCAGTATAATCAACAAATCGTAAATTGGGATCCACAAGTATACACAATAATTACTACGGTATATTCCACAAAATATCTCAATAAGGAGACCATATCACAGTTCAAAAAAAAATACCAAGGGTGGCTTGAGGCTAAAGTCACCACAGTACAGCCAGATTACATATACAAGGGCATCAAGCGAAATCAGCGGGCGGGCCCAGAATTAATAAAATTTCACACAATATGTATAAAGTGCTAAATAACAGTATTAGTAAAAGATTACAAAATTGATATTAAATTTGGCCAAATGCATTACTAAATAAGCACTAAAGAAGAGCTCGGAGACTCGTGGCTCCGGCGTAATGATTAACTTGAAAGGTAAATTTAGTAGATGGGTTGAATTTAACTGAACACCCTGTATGCAAGGTTCCTCTCGTAATTAAATAAAGATTAATTCACATTAGCGTCGCCGCGGTCCGACAAGATCTTGCGGTGGTACCACGAAGCAATTTTGCGAACAATGCAATGTACTCTACATTATAACGACCGAGGTGCGAGCAGTAATAATAATTACTTGCAAAGCTGGGTAAATAGCATAATTTAACGGTGTAATTAATAACAATTAAAATCTAAAAAGGTAAACCGTCGTGCACTTGGCTTCACAATGTGGACATAATACCGTTACAAATTTTACATATACAATTCCGATAAAGTTTAGCCCGAATTCGGTTACAACGCGATTCCGATAAAACTATTCCGAATTAAGAAGCACTTTCGCCTAAATGACCTACTTGGCTATTTACTGTGCAGAAGAGCTACCGCTAAAACTGATTCTTGTGAAGGCAAACTCAATCATAATCGTGCACAGGTGAGTTCATAGCTTTAAAAACACACAATATAACAAACGTACGTCTATCGAGCACCTTGCAGCGTTGCCACGCAAACGGCCTAAGGGGGCACTTGATTCCCGAGAGTTCGAAACGGAAATATTAAACTGACAGACCTTTGGCAGTGGGCTTCTCTTCCGCTGCAGATGTTAAAAGCAGGGGGGGCCTAAGGACCACGAGGGGGCCAAGCCATCACCAGGTAGCTGAAGGGATGCCATAGTCAGCGAAACTCGTCACCAGGCTAGTGGCTACGTGACCACAATGCGACAGCTGCGATTAGCTCGGTAGTTTCTTGCTCCCAACGAGGAGAATTCGACAGGCATGCTACCGTCGAGTAAAAGTACCGTCGAGTAAGAGTACCGTCGAGCAAAAGTACCGTCGAGTAAAAGTACCGTCGAGTAAAAGCTGAAAGGCAAATAACCATGGAAATACACCGAATAAGTCCAAATAATTCACCTTACCCGTTTCAGGTTTTCTACGGCTGTTCAACGCCAAAGTAAAAACATGTGCTTTGCTAGAGCGGAATCCCCAAACAATATTCGGGTTGGAATTCGCCAAAAATGCAACTCACAAAGCCTAATTCTGAACTTCCATGGAGTTCAGGACACAAAACGGCACAATTCCAGGTTAGGATGCTAACGAAAAACCCTGGTTAAGGTACGACATCAAAACGTAAATTTCGAAGCACCTAGCTCTTGCAGCACAGGATGGCGGAAAAATGTCAAGATGGTTTCCAAAAACTGATAAAGCCCAAAAATCAAATTTCTGGGGAAAGGGAAAATGCATGAGGTGAAGCCTACACTGCAGGGGCATTTGGACCCATAAAATCGACCGAATGGTTTACTTAGTTTGCAATACAGCTATCAAACGATCTGAATGCTCAAAGATAATGCAGGGAAAATCATACCTCAAGAAATACATGGTAAAAAGTTAATTTTAACCGAGATTAGGGCAAATAATTAGGCGAATAGCTAAAAATGAATTTTGACCCGTAACAACTCTCCCCTCACTTAAAAATAGGTAAATTCCCCGAATTTACCGACGCAGAACTTAAGCATGCACAATAATGAAACCTCAAGAACCTTCCAGATGCACAAAAAGAACCAAAGCGGATATCCAGCTCAACCAGGCCAATGTCAACAAATTTAGAAGCGGATACGTAAACCAAAAAAAGTTCGTCACTGTCAGAAGGCGAAAAGAAATAAGGGAAACACACAGGGTCGTAAAAGGATTGAAAGTCGAGAGAAAGATCGAAGGGATAAACGGCTCTCCAAATGAATGTCATGCAGAAAAGGACATCGGAACATCCGTCGCTGCTGGATGACAAAGGCGCGCCGGTGGATGAACCGATCCAGGCCCAAGTCTACACAACACCCACCGAGAGACCGCCTACCAAGAAGAGAAAAAAAAAAAAAAAAAATTAGAGTGGTGAAAAAGGGCATGGGATTAGGAAGTTCCAGAAAAGAAAATAGTGGACGACACAGAAGAGGGATGGGAAGGATTGTCCGTTGTCTCGTCAGTCGGTCATCGTAGGGTGGAATTAAGTAGAATAACAGAAAATTTCAAAATTGGAAAAGGCCGAAAAAGTTTGAAGTCTGCACAGGCAATGGGTACCAGGCGCGGGGCCCCGTAGTGCACACCGCGATCATAGGCAACCATCCCCTGGGCCGACAAAAAAAAATAACCCTACACCCTACTAGTCTAGGAAAAGTGGGCAGCCCAGAACCGACTGCACACTGAAACACTATCCTCCGTGACCGGATAGCGGAACACCGGAGATGAGACCTCAAAGGTGGCTCACTCCTGAATGAGCGACAAGATGGAATGTCTCAGTCTACCTTACAAGTAAGGAATAGACGGAAAAGTAACCGACCGTTCAAGTCCCCAACCATCCTCCCAAAAAGAACAGAACGAAAACTTCCACGAAGCTTTCTACAACGCAGATTAAGGAACACAAAAAAAACGAACACAAGAAAATAACCTCAAATCATAGCTACATTTGAAGACCAGAGGTTCGACAGAACATACGCAGACTAACAATAGACTACACCTCATTGGGTGGTTGATCGCGAATGTCGTCGTAGTGGGGTTTAAGGTCTTTGGCGTGCCAAGTCCCACGCAGCAGATTACCTTCAGGAGTCTTAAGTTCGTAGACCCATCTTGATAGTCGGCGATGGACAATAAAAGGACCCACATATTTAGAAGCAAGCTTAGCTGAAAAGTGGTTTGCAGCGTCTGAGAGGACATAGTTTTTGCGCCAAACAGACTGATTCACTTGATATTCCACAGGGCGACGTCTAAGGTCATAACGTGTCTTCGATTTCTAATAAGCCTTATCCAGGCGGCGGCGTACGTCAGCATACAAGCGTTGGACTGCTTCAGAACGATGGTTATTATTATTGGTGCGGTCAAATTGTAATTCTGGCTCGGCATTCGTATTCTGGTCGTCAGCTTCTCCAGGCCGTCTAAGAATAATCTCTCGACCAAAGTTGATGAAGTATGGACTTTGTCCAGTTACTTCGTGTTTAGCAGTTCTGATGGCACACGCCACATGAGGTAAATATTTGTCCCATTCACGTTGGTTATCTTGAACGTAGGCTGTCAACATAGTCTTCAAGACACGATTTATGCGTTCGGTAGGGTTTGCTTGTGGATGGTAGTAAGCAGTAAACGACATTTTGCAATTGTAGGTGTTCATGAGGGTAGTAAACTCACGACTGCGAAATTGCACACCATTGTCGCAGATTATTCGGCGAGGCGCACCGTACACTAGGAACACATCTTCTTCAAGATGCTGGACTATGTTCGAAGCGGTTGCAGAGCGTAATGGGAAAAATAGAGGAAACTTGCTAAAGCAATCAGCGACGACAAGTATATAGGCGTAACCTTTCTTGGATCGAGGTAAGGGACCAACAATATCAGTGCAGATGACTTCCCATGGTTTTGTTATAATGGAATGTCCACCCATGAAACCAACAGGAGGTCTCTGTTCAGGCTTAGTTCTTCCACAAGTGTTACAGCGGCGTATGTAAGCGGCGACGTCAGCGCGCATCTTCGGCCAGTAAAAATGTTGTGCTATGCGATTTAATGTTTTAGAAACACCAGTGTGTCCAGCGCTGGGCAGATCGTGATTTTGACGAATCAGGTCCTTGCGCTTTTCTTTCGGGACTACCAATCTCCATTCTTCGTGGTCTTCTCGTAGATCGGAGTAAGTGACGTTGACGTGCTTATACAGCTTGTCACCTTCAAGGCGCCACAATGGGAAGCGACGAGGATTATTTTGTACATTATTCCGCATGCGGATGTACCAGCGGTCTTTAACGGCTTCGTTAATGATGGGTTGGTCTCCTATAGCATCAACTACGGGTACGGCGCGAGACAACGTATCAGGTACAACATGGTCTTTACCCTTACGGTGAATGATATCAAAGTCGTATTGTTGCAGACGCACTGCCCAACGAGCAATTCGACCAGTAGGATCTTTGATGTTGTTCAGCCATTTTAAGCTGTAGTGGTCCGTGATCACAGTGAACTTCGTTCCCTCGATGTACGGTCGAAGTTTTTCGATCGCAAATAGAACTGCTAGACATTCACGTTCTGTGGTGCTGAAGTTCCTCTCATTTCTGGTTAACGAGCGGCTGATATAACATATAACTTTCTCGCCATCTTCCTGGTTTTGGGTAAGAACGGCACCAAGACCATAAGCGGAGGCGTCTGTTTGAATCGAAAATGGTAAACTGAAATTAGGGCACGCAAGTATAGGTGCAGAGACCAGATGTTCCTTAATTGAGCGAAACGCGTTTTCACAGTCTGTGGTCCAATTAAATTTGGCGTTCTTTCGAAGCAACGAGGTTAAAGGAGCGAGCAATGTAGAGAAATTTGGTACAAAGCGTCGGTACCATGATGCCATGCCCACTATGCGGCGGATCTCGGAAACACAAGTTGGAGTGGGTATTTCAATAATGGCCCGAACTTTATCGGGGTCAACTAACAAACCTCTGGAGTTAACTACGTAACCAAGGTAGCGAAGTTCAGGATTACAGAAGTGACATTTCTCTTTGCTTAAGGTTAAGCCAGCATCGGAAAGGCGTTTAACGACTTCTCGTAAGACGTCTAAATGTTGCTCAAAAGTCTGCGTACAAATAATTACGTCGTCGAGGTAGGTGAAGACAAAGGGTTCTAGGTCAGCCCCTATCACACGGTCTATCAACCGTTGCCAAGTGGCCGGGGCCGTATGAAGGCCGAAAGGTAGGCGACAAAATTGAAACAAGACTCGGTTAGGCACTGTAAAGGCCGTATATTCCCGAGAGGACTCGGCAACAGGTATTTGCCAATAAGCGGATTTGATATCTAAGGTTGTAAGATAACGTGCGTCTCTAAGTTTGTCGAGGGTGCTACTAATATAAGGAAGAGGGTAAGCGTCAGGCTGACTAACCCTATTCAACTTGCGATAATCAACACAGAACCTATAGGAATTATCGCGCTTTTTAACCAAAAGGATTGGAGACGACCAAGCAGAGGTAGAGCGTTCCACAATGCCATCTTGAAGCATCTTGTCTAACTTTTTATCGACATGTTGCTGAAGGGCCGGAGAAATGGGGTAGTAACGCTGTTTTATAGGAGGCGACTGCGTTTTAATCTCATGTTGGACCAGGTGAGTACATCCAAGTTTATCACCCATAGCATTAAAAGTACTATCAACAAATTCTTGCAGCTGAAGGCTCTGTTCACTAGTAAGGTGTTCGACAGATTGAATGGCGTCGACAGATATGTTAGGGTTGTTCGTAGCAAAGCTCCATTCATCCCGGCGAAGGTTAGGTATAATGTTCATCTTGCGCCAGAAATCGATTCCCAAGATAAGCGAATGGGGTAACGAAGGGACAACTAGGACGTCCATGACACAGACTCTATCTCGGAGAGTTATAGGAATGATAGCAGTACCTATACTAGAACACTCATCACCATTGGCGACTACACAAGAGGAAAGGTGTTTGGTATCGAGACGGCAGTAGTCCTGTAGCATCTCCCAACCTTGTTTACCTAAAAGAGTTCGAGAAGCTCCGGAATCTAAAAGGCCTAGAATGGAATTTCCAAAGATAGAAACCTTAAGGTAGGGTCTTTGATCGTTATCTGCATGGCTAAGTATAAAATCGAGTACAGCTTGGTGTTTGAAATTAGAACTTTCAGACTTTTCATTCGGATCAACAATCGGTTCGTTGGCCTTATGTTTGCAGCGTGCTAATCGGCCTCTTAACGACGCTGGACGGCGTTTCCCGAACACGACGGGCATGTTCTAGTTGTATAATCTGGTTTCCCACATCTGTAGCAGTGTATCCTTTTAGACTGAGGGCAATCAACAGATCGATGGTTGGGTTGATTGCAATTCCAGCAAATCATAGGCTTAGCAGCATTGGTGTGAGTCAGACCGGCACAAACTGAAGGAGTGGGAACAGAAGCTGAATCTTCCACAGAGGCTATATTGAATTTCGAATGTGATCGACGGTACGCTAAGTCTGGTTCCAACGAATTCTTTCCATTAGTTGGAGGATTTCGAAAGCGTGAGGTGCGTACTTGAGTGTCTTCGATGATCTTGCATGTACGAGTGAGATCTGAAATAGTGATTACAACTTGTAAGGCGAGTTGAGATTGAAGATAAGGTTGCAGGTTTCTTCTTATCAAAGTGAGACGTGTGGTTTCCAACGGCACTGAAGGTAGGCGTCGGAAAAGATTTTCCATGACCGCGATGTAGACGGACACTGGCTCATCAACACCTTGGGTGCGGTGTCTTATCTCATCCCATAAAGTTGCTTCGTAGTCACACGGCAAGAAGGTTTCTCGAAGAGCTTTAGACAGGTCATCCCAACTACGGATAGTGTCGCGAATAGATCGGTACCAGATTAAGGCATTGCCAGTAAAAAGTTCTACGGCTGCAGTAAACAATTGTTCCTTAGGTACTCCTCTAGCAACTCGGAGTTCTTCAATACGTTCCAAGAAACTTGATACGCCACTTTCACCATCATATTGTATCTTCCATTTATTGACAGGAATAAAGTTATGTTCAGCGGGTGCACGACTCGATGTAACCATACTAGTGCTATGAAAAAGTGAGGATCTTCGCTGTGAGGCATTGAGGTTGAAGTTTACGTTGGAGCTACGCCTAGGTTCAACATCTGGTGGAGATGGTTGTTCCTGATAATCGTGATAAGTATCGGGAGCTCGAGGTAGAGAGGTAGCAGCATCAGGTTCGTCTAATGAAATTAAATCTTGATCTCGTTGATTTTCAATCTTGCTTTCAAGATCGTCAAGTAATTGAAGGCATTGATTCACTGCTTCATTTTTCAGATGAGCCAAAGATTCGATAGAAGCGATTCTCTCAAGGCGGCCATACACATGTAGGAGACGAGTATATAATCTTTTGAAGTTGTTATCCTTTGTGGTGGAAAAACAGATGCCGACTTCTGCAGCAAGGATTGCTAATTTAGCTGTGCATGCTTCCAATTCTAGTGCATTATCAATGTGGACTTCGGGGAAACTAACGTTGCCACTGCGCTCCATTCTAAGTCGAGACCTAAGTAACTTGCGTTTCTCCATGACATTACCTTGGCAAGAAATACCCCTAACTAGTAATTCATAATTGAGTTCATCGACAAGTAGGCGATCAACGTCCATCTTCGGGTATTCAAAAGAGCGATAAAAAAAAGGAAGGAAAAAAAAAATAGTCTAACAGCTAACAGCTAACACTACTATTCAAAACTAATTAATGTGTTGTATAAACACTCGAATAAACTTACTACAACTATCAAAATCTATTACTAGAACATTAGCCTATAACTAACCCTGCAACAAAAATTATCAGCAAGTAGCTAAACGATATGGCAGGATACCCAATTATCTAAATCACATGCATCTGGAAACTCATGCAAGCCAATAAATCTATCTAACTATCTAGCTAAACATGCAATATGAATACTATACCACCAAAACTAATTTAAACGTATAATTAAATATATCACAACAAGGGGGAACAAATTTGCTCACTCAACCGAAATCGAGGCCAGGAGAAAACAAGGTCAGATGAAGCAAAATCGGGCTCCACGACAGGGTGCCAAACTTCTTTTGTTACCGCTAATTACCGATACTCTGGTGGTAAAGAGGGGGGCGGTAAGCAAGAGCGGCCGGCTTCTCAGCCAGAGGAGGGCGTGGGTTAAAATCGGAGACTCAAAGCTTCAGCTGAAAATAAAATAAATGGGCGCCAGGTAGCAGTAACCCAGCTCTTTGCTAATCGCACATATAGGCACACGATAAGATGCGCTACCAAACACTTCCTGAAAAAAAGAGGTACGGCAAGGGAGCATAAATAAAATTCACTGGCCTAAGTAACGATTCAGTATAATCAACAAATCGTAAATTGGGATCCACAAGTATACACAATAATTACTACGGTATATTCCACAAAATATCTCAATAAGGAGACCATATCACAGTTCAAAAAAAAATACCAAGGGTGGCTTGAGGCTAAAGTCACCACAGTACAGCCAGATTACATATACAAGGGCATCAAGCGAAATCAGCGGGCGGGCCCAGAATTAATAAAATTTCACACAATATGTATAAAGTGCTAAATAACAGTATTAGTAAAAGATTACAAAATTGATATTAAATTTGGCCAAATGCATTACTAAATAAGCACTAAAGAAGAGCTCGGAGACTCGTGGCTCCGGCGTAATGATTAACTTGAAAGGTAAATTTAGTAGATGGGTTGAATTTAACTGAACACCCTGTATGCAAGGTTCCTCTCGTAATTAAATAAAGATTAATTCACATTAGCGTCGCCGCGGTCCGACAAGATCTTGCGGTGGTACCACGAAGCGATTTCGCGAACAATGCAATGTACTCTACATTATAACGACCGAGGTGCGAGCAGTAATAATAATTACTTGCAAAGCTGGGTAAATAGCATAATTCAACGGTGTAATTAATAACAATTAAAATCTAAAAAGGTAAACCGTCGTGCACTTGGCTTCACAATGTGGACATAATACCGTTACAAATTTTACATATACAATTCCGATAAAGTTTAGCCCGAATTCGGTTACAACGCGATTCCGATAAAACTATTCCGAATTAAGAAGCACTTTCGCCTAAATGACCTACTTGGCTATTTACTGTGCAGAAGAGCTACCGCTAAAACTGATTCTTGTGAAGGCAAACTCAATCATAATCGTGCACAGGTGAGTTCATAGCTTTAAAAACACACAATATAACAAACGTACGTCTATCGAGCACCTTGCAGCGTTGCCACGCAAACGGCCTAAGGGGGCACTTGATTCCCGAGAGTTCGAAACGGAAATATTAAACTGACAGACCTTTGGCAGTGGGCTTCTCTTCCGCTGCAGATGTTAAAAGCAGGGGGGGCCTAAGGACCACGAGGGGGCCAAGCCATCACCAGGTAGCTGAAGGGATGCCATAGTCAGCGAAACTCGTCACCAGGCTAGTGGCTACGTGACCACAATGCGACAGCTGCGATTAGCTCGGTAGTTTCTTGCTCCCAACGAGGAGAATTCGACAGGCATGCTACCGTCGAGTAAAAGTACCGTCGAGTAAGAGTACCGTCGAGCAAAAGTACCGTCGAGTAAAAGTACCGTCGAGTAAAAGCTGAAAGGCAAATAACCATGGAAATACACCGAATAAGTCCAAATAATTCACCTTACCCGTTTCAGGTTTTCTACGGCTGTTCAACGCCAAAGTAAAAACATGTGCTTTGCTAGAGCGGAATCCCCAAACAATATTCGGGTTGGAATTCGCCAAAAATGCAACTCACAAAGCCTAATTCTGAACTTCCATGGAGTTCAGGACACAAAACGGCACAATTCCAGGTTAGGATGCTAACGAAAAACCCTGGTTAAGGTACGACATCAAAACGTAAATTTCGAAGCACCTAGCTCTTGCAGCACAGGATGGCGGAAAAATGTCAAGATGGTTTCCAAAAACTGATAAAGCCCAAAAATCAAATTTCTGGGGAAAGGGAAAATGCATGAGGTGAAGCCTACACTGCAGGGGCATTTGGACCCATAAAATCGACCGAATGGTTTACTTAGTTTGCAATACAGCTATCAAACGATCTGAATGCTCAAAGATAATGCAGGGAAAATCATACCTCAAGAAATACATGGTAAAAAGTTAATTTTAACCGAGATTAGGGCAAATAATTAGGCGAATAGCTAAAAATGAATTTTGACCCGTAACAACTGCTTACATGGAACTTACATTAATTGCACGCAATCCATGCATAGCCTTCACGTAGTCCGGACTAGACTCCGTTAGGTTTCTTTTTGTGGGGTAAAGTAAAATCAACGTCTGCAAACCTCCTGTAGAAACTAAAGGAGATTTATGTGAAAGAATTGTTGAATCGTGTAAGTCGATCACTCTGGACTCATGTTAGAAATTTACTTCTGAAATGAATTGGTTTATATGAACCACAAGGTTTGAACTATTATTATTGATTAATCTGTCTTCCTTCCTTCTGATTTAATTTCTTCTTTGTGTTGATTTCATAATTATTATGTCTACATGTTTTTATGCTATCTTGGTTTTCTCTAATTATGTTTGTTTAGTTTAAATTATAAGAATCAAATATTGCTACTGTTTTGCAAAACTGCATCTTATTTAGTAACAATATTGCTGTTTCTTAATACTTCCAAAGTAACTAGTTTTATTTCATGTATTTAAGCAAAGTAAACTTTACTATGAGATATACTTCATTCATCATTAACCGAAGCGACTGAGTAAAGTCTGTAGGCCATGCTACAAATATCAACTAGATCACTAGTATGACTTACAGTCGCTGTATATACACTAACGTTAACAGTTTTGACATATGTTGGAATGGTCTTAGGCCCACAACTCGACTCTGGTCTGCCAAATTTAATGGACATTTCAATAAGCACAGGGTTGAAGTGTTTTATATAACTGCAAGGCTAAACTTAAATTCCACAGAATAAATGCATTGGTAAAGAGATGCCAGTAATAGTATAGTAATTGAATAAGGAACGCAAAAGGCAAAGTTCATTTCTCACAGGGGTCTAAGTTGACTGTCAGATCAATTTAAATAATAGGTTTGTGCAAAATTAATAGCCGAACCAAAATAAATTATTAATCATAAAAAGGTTTGCTATGTGCAAGTAAATGAAGCGTAGAATTCAATTAAATGAGACAGTGAAATTTTGTGAGGATTCTAAAAAATGTATAGAAGCCAGAATGGCATAACAGCATCGCGAAAGAGAATATAAGTAAGAAGGCAGGCAGAAAATACATTACAAAAAAAGCAATTGAGGTGCAAGGAACTCTTAAAACTAAACAGTGCAAACTATCGTGAGTGAATAGTAGAGTAAATAAATAAAACGATTTTAATTATTAAGAAACAGACAATACATTTAGTTTATAAGAAATTTTTAGATTTTAAAACTATGTTATCAAACTTAATTCCATAATGTACAAAAATTAACCAAAACTGATTTCCGTTTGTGTAGTTACCATAGCAATAGTATATATTTTGTTTTAAAAAAGGAGATGACAAATGAATAAATTAGAAGAATAACATTGTAAATTGTGTTCCACTTTAATAAAATTTTTAATATAATAAATGAGCATTTATCAAGCTAAAAAGTTTACCAGTTTATTAAGTGCATATCCAAATTTAAGTGGTATACCAAAAATTAAAAAGTTCCACGAGGCGGCCCTTCCGATGTTCCAGCAGCCATTTAGCTCAAGATTTGGATATCTGTGTGCAGCCAAGATATCCATCATAGCCAAGAGGACAGCATTCCAGGGCTTAGTGCAGCTAGGTAGCAACGTCTCCAGAAGATTTCACATTGAAGGGGCCCGTAACAGCTCTGAAATTTCAACGGCGTCATCTCAGGGACCCGAAGCAGTTCGGCCCAATATAAGGTACACATTTTTGCCTAAAATTATCAACGTTAGGTCCGGGAAATGTACGTGCATGTAAGACGAAGCATTACTTAACAAGATCCAAGCACTTCCACGGCTATAGAAGAGGTGTAGTTCGGAAAACAAGCGGATTCCATTATTTGAGGTTATGCGAAGGAGGCCATCCACCGGATGTGTCCGAGAACAATTGCTAATTTCCGCCCGCTTCCGACGTCATGAAATAAATTAATGCCTGAAATAAATGATGATTATTGCCGCCAAAGCGCGTAAATTTGAATAAATACCTTTCAGAACTTTCATAATTCCACTATTTTAAAACGTCAACAACGCATTCTTGCACCCGCAATCCATTTTGTAAGTTTATTTAACATAATTGCAAATATTTAGCTTTTGCGTATTGGAACTACTGCGGTAAACCGGACCGTATTCGATATTTTATAATTCATGATCAACCAGAAACCCAACTGAGAGAATAGAGGTAGTGCTTTACTGAGAGCTAGCGTTTTATTATCATTATTTGCAGGTAAATAAAATATAAAAACCGGCATATAACCATTTATTTAGGCATTCAATAAGTACAGCTCACGTTTTAACCAACCTAAGAATTTTTATTTCAAACAAAATATTAGGTGGAGGCTCTAACTTACAAATCAATATTTAATTAAATTAACCCCAACAATTACAGTGCATTTCATCGCAATATGGTCACGATTTCCATTGGTTGACCGCCATTTTATGTCTTACGTCATTTTGACACATATAAATTATAAGAATGTCAAAGTCAAATTTATTCAAATTTTGATTTGACACTCAATCAATAAAAATAGTTTAAAATATGAGTACATAGATAATTAACGATCATAATTTTTAGAACAGCTAGAATAGTATATTACTCTAGAAGTTGAGAAAAGTGATGTTTTTCTGAACAAGTATGGCGTGTTTGTGTACGAGCGTTAGCGAGTACTTAAACGGCCATGCGAGTTCAAAAAAACCACTTTTCTAACGTATTGAGTATACTAGGTATTTTATCGCATTTCATAAGAAATGTAAAATATTAAACTTTTACATACAAGTGACACTAACTGTCAAAACATAACCAAGATTAGCATAACTCATTCCTATGTTCTAAAGCACAATAAGCAGCTCCAGTTGATGTTATGCGTTTGGCAGTACTGAAGTATGTTGTTGATGACACTGTAAGTCTATGTCAAATTCGAGGTTAGCAGATTAGGTTTTGCGCATATATGTATGTTTTGCGTCAATCTGTGTCAAAACTGACGCAAAACCTAACCTACTAACCTCGAATTTGACATAGACTTACAGTGTCACCAACAACACACTTCAGTATTGCCAAACGTAAAACGAATCGTCGTTGCTAGGCATAAAAGTGTTGCTAATGATAAAAATACAACATTTATTATCGATTTTGAATGAAGAAATGTAGTACATTTACAAATGAAATGCGATAATAGTACATTGTGTATCTAGGACGAAAAGCGTAACATTCCCAGACGACTGTGCATTCGCCTCGCCCAACAACACATTATTCCTGTACAGTTTTATTGTAAATTACCTAGCAACGGCTGATGTAATGGAATGTTTGACTTTGCTCAAAAAAATTTTGTCAATAATGTGTCAGTTCTAGTACGATTGGCGGAAAATATATTTTCTTCACGATAAACTGATGAGGGTTAAAAGAATTTGCTTATTTCAAGAATTTTGCTTTAGGTATAGGGGTTTGCTGTGCAGTAGGATGCAAAAGCATATGTGAAAACAGCGTGCGAACAAAAAATTTCCTTAGAAATAGAGGCAAAGCAATTTAATAAGGAACATTGCTAACCTAATGATGATTGAAGATTTTTTGGGAAGCATTTTGCAGATTGTGTGTGGGAGAAAGCACGAGTTGATGGCACAAAAACTTAAGGATACCTAATGTTGTTCCGACTTTAATAACTTCTTCATCCTCTGCTTCGGAGTCTACAGCCGCGCAGCCTGTGCAAATGCCAATATCTTTATAAACAACGGTTCAAATTTTAAAATCCCTTTAACAGTGACAAAAATTACTAAGTACGTCCAAAATGAAGTAGATCCTCGTGTACACTTGGCAGCAGAAATAAAAAATATAAAAATAAATTTAGAGCGACATAATTGAAGGTAAGCTATATTTACTAACTAAACTGTTGCACACTGCTAAAATAATATAAATGCAAAGCCTACCTTAAATTATAAAAAAAAAAATAGACTAGACTATAGCTGGCTAATGATTGTTGTGTAAGAGGCGAAAAATATATCTGCGGTAAAGAGAGATAGACGGTAAAAATATAATTTAATTTTTTCAGTAACAATTGACAACAAATACCTTCATTATATAATATCGGTTCATAATAATTATTTATTTATTTCCATGTGCTTGTTTAAAATGATGTACTAGCACATGGCTATCTAAATACTACTGAATACAAATATACGACTACAATTTCAAGTGAAAGTAATTGAAAAAGTAATTTATGTTGAGCAATTACAATTACCAAGTAATTGGTAATTGAATTACTATTTTATTTGAGTAATTGGAAATGTTCAATTGCTTCGTTGGGCGGTAATTGGTAATTAATTACTTTTTTCAAGTAATTTACCCAACTCTGGAAAGGATACGAAAGAAGGTATATACAATGTGATCAGAATAATGGGTAACAAAAGGGTACCTTTTATTTTCCATTTATTAAAAAATTTTGTTCTTGTTAAAGTTACTGCATCTTCTAAAACTCAAAATAAACTTGCCAAAAATTTAAATATTTCTTTTCGTATACGGGGAAGTCCAAAAATATGAAAACGGCTTATGAATAAACGACCCTTATTTTTCAAAATACACAAAAATATTATTTGGAAAAGTTGCTTAGAATTGAGAGCAGTTGTATAATGCAAAGTCACATCCATCTACTCCAAAAGAAATTTTCTGTTTTTCCTTTTTTTGCCACCCTATCTATTACACTTCGCTTATTATCGGATACGGAAAGGATATACTGTCAAATATCAGTGTCATTCACTTAGCAACAAGGAAATTATTCGAAATCAGTGCTAATTTATCAATTCCTTTCCAAAGTAAAAAACATCAATAAGAATTGAAAACAATTTTAATTTTTAATTAAAATGTTATACTTGACAAATATTTAGGGAATGAAGTTGTTGAAGTTTCCTTCTTTATTATTATTTTTGATGTTTGGATCATTTGTTATAATTTTTTTAAGCTACTTGTGTTTTTTCACTTTAGACATAAGATATTGATATTTTAACACTAATTTCGATCCACGTAATTTTCTGGTTGTTAGGTGAGCGAAACTTAAGGTTAACAGTACATCCTCATCGTATCTGATAATCAATTTACTTTAAGGTATCTCACTTTCCTTAATACACAGGGTGGTATGAAAAAAATAAGAAAAACAAGAGAAAATAGTTTTCCGGAGTAGGTAACTGTGACTTCATATTTGACATCTTGCTTTAATTCTAAGCAACATTTTCAAATAAAATTTTTTGAAAACTTTTGAAAAGTTAGGGTATTTAATTCTTGAGCCATCTTCATAATTTTGCACCTCTCTCGTATACGAAAAGAGATATTTAAATGTTGGCAAGTGCATTTCGAGTTTTAGAAGATGCAGGGACTTTTATCAGAAACAAAATGGTCTAATAAATAAATAATAAATAAAGTTGCCCCTTTGTTACCCATTATTTTGATCAAGCTGTAGATTTATATAAAATTTATTGTTAAAGATAAAATAAGGTTTATGTATGTATGTATATAATAATGCTTTTATTGAAAAAACAAGATTTCGATATAAAACTAAAGATCATAAAACATCTAGCTATAGATAGCGATTATGGTCATAAATAAATGATTAATTATAAATAATAATAAAAACGTTTATCATTAATTTCCACTTTACAACAAAGCACAGGCAATCAAGCATATAATTACTATAGTTTAACATTTTATAACAACATCTCGAGTAAAATTAATAGTATTAAAAGAAGCTAATATAAGGTTAACATTTAAATCAGCAGATATCATAAAAAATATATATGCCCATTCAAAAGACATCATTAATATGACATATAAAGCATCTGTTTACAAATTAGTGTGTAATACAAAAGATTGCAATGAATACGACATTGGATTGACCACTAGAAACATCAATATACTCAAATTATGGTTATTTACTATACAAATAGTGTTATGTGGGTATTACCCACTAGAGATAATATGGATAATACCTAATAACACTACGTGTGCTGTGCAACATTTTATACAACACCTCTCAATTAACCCAAGAAACATCAAAACCAACAATTTATTTTAAATCGCAGTACTTGTTTGTTTTAACTTTTTCGATTGCCAGGTGACAACACCGATGACAAAACTCCGTATAGGCCAGTCAAATTGTCGAAAATACCTCGTTTTTTTGACAAAAATACTACCTGAAAAGTGAGCATGTAGTTTTATAGAACAAATCACGTAGAATTGAATGAACTGAAAAGTAACAGCTGAATCAGTGGAGAAGTAATGAAAAAACGGTTTTTTGCATATAATAGAGCAAAAACGCAATGAAATTTTTCCAAGTAAAAATAGGCTTATGTAGTTTAAAAAAACAAATAAATTAAGCTGTCGATTGTCAAAATCGATTAATTAGAAAAAAAGTTATCCCTAAAAAACCGCTAAAAATGACCGATTTTTCAATTGTTCTTAACTTTTTAAAACAAACCTATATAACGTTGAACTTTTCAGAAAGCATAGTACTCGGTGAGCAAAAAACGTACGATTTTAAAATTTCCAAAAATGTTGATTACTTTTTGCATAAATCATTTTTTTCGAAAAAAATACGTTTTCGCAGAAATTGATTTACTCAGCTTGCAGAAGTCGTACAGCAATCAGCATAGGCTTATTTTGTTCCTTCAGAGTTATACTACTACACACAATATGAGCGCAAATTTTTTTGCACTTGAAAATATGTGCAAATTTAATGTGAAGAGTGATCTTTCTTTTACGCGCACAAAATGTTGAATATTTTTGTCAATTTTAATTGTACCGAAATTACATAAGCACCATTCGATAGCTGCCAATTTTCTCCGTAATTAAAAAAAGATTCAAGTACGACCCATAGAAGCCGAGGAATTTTCTTGTTTGAAATTGCTGCACATTCAATTATTAATATTAGTGGCTGAAATTTGCACACACTTTAGTTGAAGACTTCTAGTGTAATATAAAAATTATTTCGCAATTATTGACCGTGTATTATTTATTGCAAACCGGTTTACATTAAGCGTCGCAAAATGTATGTTCCCTTCAGAGCGGTGCCGTGGCAAGTAGCGTTCGTTGTGGGGAGAAACTCGTAGTAGGCCGCTCCACTGGGCGTTTACTCGCCCTGCACAATGTACTCAGAATATCCTTCCTTTTTTAAATGTTTATAATGATTCTAATAATTATTATAAGAATCATAATATTAATTAGAAGAATAATTATAGCAACTAATTATTTCATTTCTAAACTGCCATTAAACGTGAAAAATATTTTTATTAAAAATAGGATTATAAGATATATTTAAACAAATTATTTAGAAGTAATTGTTACGTAATATAAACATCTATCAAAGTACAAACCCTTGCATATGAGATAACTATTACTGCAGTTTATTGCCCACCCAGACATATATTGACAAAATATCAACCAAGTATTCTTTGACACACTGGGACTGTGATATATAATTACACTAACAGCCAGTCTTATAAAGTACACTAATCTGAAGTTTATGTGTACTTTGTTGTTAAAATAAACAAAAGCGCATTTACATTCGTAGAAAGTTGACAGCTATCGAATGGTGCTTATGAAATTTCGGTACAATTAAAATTGACAAAAATATTCAACATTTTGTGCGCCTAAAAAAAAGATCACATATTTGCAAGTACAAAAAAATCGCGCTCATATTGTGTGGTAGTATAACTCTTACGAAACAAAATAAGCCTATGCTGCTTGCTGTACGACTTCTGCAAGCTGAGTAAATCAATTTCTGCGAAAACGTATTTTTTTCGAAAAAAATGATTTATGCAAAAAGTAATCAACATCTTTGAAAATTTTAAAATCGTGCGTTTTTTGCTCACCGAGTACTATGCTTTCTGAAAATTTCAACGTTATATAGGTTTTTTTTAAAAGTTAGGAACAATTGAAAAATCGGTCATTTTTAGCGGTTTTTTAGCGATAACTTTTTTTCTAATTAATCGATTTTGACCATCGACAGCTTAATTTATTTGTTTTTCTAAACTACATAAGCCATTTTTTTTTGGAAAAAATTCATAGCGTTTTTGCTCTTTTATATGCAAAAAACCGTTTTTTCATTACTTTGACCGCAATTTTGAATCACTTCTCCACTGATTCAGCTGTTACTTTCTAGTTCATTCAATTCTACGTCATTTGTTCTATAAAACTACATGCTCACTTTTCAGGTAGTATTTTTGTCAAGTAAATATCTAATTTGACTGGCCTAGTAGTTGACTCATGGCAATCAAAAAGTTACTGTGTGTAATATTGATATAGCAATTGTTAAGATCGCCACAAAGATCTATGTAAGCTTAGGTGGAAAGTCGTTTTGATAACAAAAAGCTGCAATCTAAAGAATATTTATTTCATGTATCTACAAAGAACACTGCATTTTTTTTCTTTACAGTTGCGTATAACCTCTTACATTACGAACTTCCAAAAATCTGCAATTTTTATTAAACGACTAAAGAATTTTTAAATTGCAAGCATATTGCTTAGGTATCAGAGAGGAATACGACTTAATAGCAGTGTTGGTTAAATTAAAGTAGAAAAATACATACTGGTTACTTAATTTACAGGAACAACGCAGAATGAAATGGAAATACTTATTTCTGCACATCCCTCCCTTTTTTACATGTTAAAAAAGACATGAATATGATGTGGTAACGTCTTCGAGAGGGACCTTACAGGTCACCCTTTCCTCCAACCATTCAACATTGTTTAAAAGTGATTTCCATCTTTTACTAGAGTATAAAGCCTTACATAATGCTGAAGCTTAGTTTTTTTGTATTAATTACAGTGAATTGTTTTTACGAATTTATACTAGCTATATTACATTCAATCACTGAAAAAGTAAGGATTTTCTAGCGTAATAAAGATGGCGGTAACACTTTTTTGGCTTCACATTTGTATTACCTACTCAACTTTATATCGTTCTATAAAATTTTATTCTGGAAATGACGAATAACTTGGATGTAATACCAATAAATTTCAGGGTAAAAAATTTAAATAAATTAAAAGCGTATATTCAGTACAAAAACTGATGAATTAGCGCCTGTTTCTAGATCACCATTCGTACCGAAGGCAACAGCATGAGGTTGGCGCGTTGCGTAACGATCCCTGTTTCACCTTCAGACAATTAGTTCAGCAAGACTCTCCTAGATAGCGCTAGCATCGACACAAATTGAAGATTTCGAGCGGTGTACTCAAATTGGCTACAGGAATGCAGTTGGTTTTTAATACCTTCAATGGTTTAGTAATTCAGGTAGTTTTTGCTTTGGCAATATGAATTTCATCCACGTTGTTGTAAACATTGAAACAGTGTACATAATATACATTTAACAACATTCTTGTTAAATGTGATGATTTAAGCAATTGACTTTTACTCAGTAATTTAAGTTTGATTAAATAAATGGTGGATGGATAATTTTCTAATGCTATTGTAAACATTTTGTGGAAGCTGTTTTCGACGGTTGATATTTTTGATTTTGCCCCCTCCCTCTCTAAAGATGCTCAACTTAAATCCATCTGTACGCTTAATATTCGAGAAAAAATACTTAAAAACATGACAGTGAATATGTGAATAATATATAAGTCATTGGAATGTGTCGTTTATCTTTAAAAATTTATAGAAAGATACAAGCCATATTACTTTGTTCTCGTCAGAAAGATTAAAATAACTCATTAATTAGCCCTAATGATAGGAGTTTATAGAATAGCACCATCGTCAAACGAAATTCATTAATCTGATTTGATTAATGGTTAAGCGGTTTGGAATATCAAATTATTTATAGACCTTCATCTTGATTCACTCTTCGTTTTGAGCGAATTATAATCAGTTGCCTTTCCAAGCAGCTTTTTGAAATAATGTTCTGATTTAAATTGGCGATTTCAACTGATTGAATTATCGAAATTTTTTCAAAGATTGTATATAATTAATCATTGCAAGCTCAAACGCTCAATTGCTTTGTTCTCATCATTAACTAATGATCCATCATTATATATTAACACTTTCAGTTATGGCATCGGAAGACGATTTGTTAACGTTGCCGACGAACCCACTCTTTCTAATATTAACCGACCAAGCCGCTGACACAACAATACGCGTTATACCTGGATGTCGTGTGTTCTTTTACCGACTTAGTTTTTGCCGCGAAATTCAGTGGACTTGCCCTGCAGCTTTCTCAGCAGCACGTACAATATAAGCTCGTTTTTTGGGCAAGGTCAATAAATATATTGCGGTTATTAGTTTTGCTTTCAGCCCGCCGGACTGTGAGATTCTGTTGCGCTTGTTCGTTCACCTTAGGTCGAATTGTTTATATATTCAAATGAACGCTTTATGCCTGTTCCAGTGACTATGCGGCTGCATGAATCATAAGATAATATGGACTCATCAGTATTCACGCATGTACGTGCATAACTTGTGATAGCCCAGAATTCCTTGCATGATTTAGTACGCTGTTGCGACTGCCATGGTTCTCTTAGTGCCTCCATATTTGCGTGGTTGTTTCCTGAATGTACTTGTGCTTCAACGGCTTAAAGCAGCAAGAACTTTTGTCAACTATGGGTCTTGTAAACGAATATTTTCCCATAAAATATGTAACGGCCCTCTTTGATTTTGGCGTTGGCCGCTTCGATTCTTCTTGTAAATGCAAGCTTACTCACTCATTTATTATTTATTACTGACTCAATGAAATTTGGGGAGTAGAGGTAATTTTACTCTGAAGTTTTTATGAGCGACCCAAGGTTGAAATTTTGGAGCGGCAGCGGAGAGACATGAGACCAGATAGGGACTGAAATACCATTACTTATTTCGAGATCATCGAGTTTAAGAGGCACTCACAGTTTTCTGCAGCGGCGACGCAGATATTTCCACCAAGAGGCGGACCGTGCGAATTTAATTTTTTCACTGCACGTGATCGTGGGTCGCCTCCATCACAGGTAAGTTTTTTTATCCGTTCTTGATTCTTTTTTCTTCTTTTCAGCCTTCTTGAGTCCATTGTTGAACATAGCCTCCCCTCAACGATTTCCATCTTTGGCGATCTTGTGCTATTTCTATCCATTTAAATCTTGCGATCTTCTTAATGTCGTTGTACCATCTCGTGTTTGGTCTCCCTCTTGATCTTTTGCCCATCCATGGTCTCCAGTTTATTATCTCAGTGCTCCATTTATTATCTCTTCTCCTTGCGACGTGTTCGGCAAAATCCCATTTCATTTGAGCTATTCTTTCTATTATGTCCGTTACCTTGATTGTCTGCATTATACTTTCATTTGTCTTCCTTCCCTCAGAGAAATATTCATCATAGCCCTTTCCATTCCTTTTTGTGTTGTTCTTAGTTTATGTGTTATGTGTTTTGTGAGGGTCTATGTTTGGGCATCATATGTCATCACAGGTAGTATGCATTGGTCAAATACTTTTGTACGTATTCTTTGGGGGATCTTTTTATTTTTAAGGATTTTAGATAGTTTACCTAGCACCGCCCAGCCCAGACGTCTTCTTCGTTCGATTTCAGCGTCTTTGTTTCCCTTTCCAAGTTGTATTTGTTGTCCTAAGTATATATTATGTTATGATGACTCTAGCACGCTGTAACGCCTATTTTATGTTATAATTTACTTAAACCTTACTTTAGTTTATTCTCAATCAATTCTTTTTAAAATTGAATTTTAATTAATTCATTTGCCCTTTTTTTATTGTGGATGACCAATATTATTAAACTGCTAACTTCGTAGAAAACACTTGACTGAAACACAGGTCGGATTCTTTATAATCTAGACTACTTCTATTCTGAAATTTTGATTTTCTTATTTTATGTCAACTCTTACGTCTGTCACCTGACACTTTTGCGCAAATTATTTTTGTGCAAAATTAATTACAAATACTTTCTCGTAACATTTTTGTCATTCAAAAATATCGAGTGGTAAGTACTCCCTGAATTAAAATTACCTCCTTTTACCCTTTCTATATTTTCTTTCAGTTTTTATCTAAATACCTGTATTCTGTCACCTGTTATTGGATTCGACACTCTCCTCTACCAAGTCCAATGCATCTAGCAACATCACCACGATCTCCCAACTTCCAAAAACAATGCCTGCACACACTCCGCCAAAAACATACCTGGATCCTCAAAGACTTCCTTGCCCAAAAACACGACAAGACACCTACCAGCCCTCTTAAGCAGCAATTCCAGCAGCAATCACCATCCACGTCGTCCTACCAAAATCCTCAAGCCACCGACGACCTGGTATCACGAACCTCGACTAGATGCAAGTTATAAGATGTCACTTCAATGACAAGCTTGTCATATTAGAATCCCTTTAGATGAAAATCTCCTATCCATTCCATAAAACGCTCACTCTGCTAATGATCGCGATGTAAACCACTTCCAGTAAAAACCATTCCTTGTTATCCAACTCAGATGATGCAATGTAATTTGACAGTAATTCCAGAAATTTGCTTTTGTAGATTATAACTGTATTACTTTGGTGTTCTCACCACATCCGTTCTCTTCATCTGTATCGTCTACACATCTATTATCTTTTTAACATTTTGCTTTTATTTTTATACCACGCCAATTTTATTTTAATTTATAACTCTTTTATACACCAAGTAGCTTTTTTAAACTTTTATGAAGGGTTTATTTTCATAATTTCAACCGCTACAAATTGTATTACATCTTATTGTATCAAAATTTTTACTTACTAATCAATAAATATCTCCTTAGTGATCTAGTTTAGCATCTATTTCACAGTCCAACACACTGTAGAAGCTTTATTATATTTGTCTAATACCCACTATGTTAAATAGTATATCTCGAAAAAGTATTTGCATCAATTCCCTTTTTCATTTCAGATAAATTAAATTCTGTTAAAATCCTACTGTTTCTTATGCAGCTTGATTCAATTCAATTTTAAATTCTAGTTCCTTTCTTTACCAAATACATTTTAATAATTTTGATATCCATTTCATATTTAAATTCATCTTTGTAATTTTAATATGGTATTCTTTTAACCTTATTAATCTGATTTTAAATCCTTATACTCATAACATTTTCTAATTGAGCGTTATTTATCTTTATGACCGTATTTTTTGGGCTCACTATTTTTGTTTTTTGTATGTTTATTTTTAATCCGACCCTTTTCGAGTTTTCTTCTAGCTCCACTAGCATTTGTCTGAGGCCGTCTTCGTTGTCCGCAAATATCACCACATCGTCCGCAAACCTCAGGTGGCTCAACATTTCTCCATTTATGTTAATACCTCGCTCCGACCAGTCAAGTTGATAAAATACTCCCTCTAGCGCCAGATTGAAAAGCTTGGGGGACATTGTATCCCCTTGGCGTATACCTCTCTTGATTGAAATTGGTTGAGTGTCTTCGTGCAATCTTATTTTTGATGTTGCTTGTTTGTATATGTGTTTTATTAAGTTTTTATATCGGCTGTCGATATGTGCGTCGTCCAATTATTTTATGTTGCCCACTGCTCTATACAATCGAAGGCCTTCTCATGATCTACGTAGGTCATGAATAATGGTAGGTTGTATTCTGCTGCTTTTTCAAATACGATTCTTACTGTTAGGAGATGGTCTGCTGTACTAAACCCCTTACGGAATGCGGCCTGCTGTAGCGGTATTTATTCATTCAGTTTATTCGTTATTCTGTCTGTTATTATCTT
>OW679199.1:87031855-87238977 GCA_940337035.1 Agriotes lineatus | reverse complement strand
TTAATAGTGAAAGTGACTACAGTAACGAAATTAAAGCACGAACGATGGTAGGTAATGGAAGTGTAATGAACTTAAAAAAGGTGCTAAAGTAAACAAATGTGTCTAGAGAGTGTACAAAACTTTAATATGACCAACGTTCATATATGCAAGTATAGCGTGGGTGTTAAGTAAGGGAATTCAAAGAAGGTTGAATATTTGGGATAAAATAGTATTAAGACAAATATTTGGTGGAAAAAGGAAGAAGAAATGTGGCGGAAATACAAGACTTATATGAAGAGCCGGACACAACAGCAGGGGCAAAGGCGAAGAGAATCAGATGGTATAGCGACGTGATGAGAAAGGAAGAAAGCAGAGTATCAAAGCTGGCACTAGAGAGTAGAGTAGATAGCACAAGAATAAGACCGGAAAAGCCGTGGTTAACTGCAACAAAAGAAGACCTTAGCAGTCTGGGAATCTTTATCTGGAGAAGCACCCAATAGATAGAAGCAACTCTCCTTAATTTCTAACAAAAAATCGTTTAAAAGTTTTCGCACATTTGGTGAAACAAGATTTTAACCTTGACCTTTGAAAAATGGTTTTTATTTATTAATAATGTTCTGCTTCTGAACCGATATAAGTAGTTTCACTGTAGTTAATGCCGTTGTTTACGTTAACTTTATACATCCTTTTACTTTTCATCGAAGCTCCTAGGTGTTTGAAGCTTCCTTTATCTTATCCTTATCATATACTTTCAAGATTTTTGGTTTCTTCGGGTCGTTTTCCATATTCCCTGAATATAACTCCTCGTTTTAACAAAAGTTTCTTTGAAGAATATATTCTGATGTCATTACCTTTAATACAAAAAAAACAAGAAACATGTTGCTTAAGTACTAATAAAGTTTGATCGATGAGAATGATTAATAGCGATACACATGTTTTTTTTTTGAAAGTTTTAAACATAGAAAGTAGTGATGGGCATAACTACCCATGTAGTCAAAGTATGTCAAATATTTTTGCTGTGGTAGTGATACCACCACTGCAAAAAAATCTACTTAACTTTGAGTAAGAATTACATTCGAGGGACTATTCAATGAACCAATTAGTTTTCAGTAAATTTAGCAACAAACTACGCAATTTCTATAGCAACAGAACACTAATATTGTCTTTTTCTAATAAAATCACATTTGTTTAAAATAATCACTTATAATACCATGAGTAGTCAAAGTTATGTCGAATATTTTTGCTGTGGTATCACGAATGTCCATTGCGCTTAGGTTCGATTAGGACGAGTGCGCTAGCACGAGTCCTAATCCTAAGCGCAATGGACATGAGTAGTAATACCACCGCAAAAATATTCTACTTAACTTTGATTAAGAATGGCATTCGAATGACTATTCAATGAACCAAACTACTTTTTCAAATTAGTTTTCAGTAAATCTAGCACGAAACTACGCAATTTCAATAATAACAGGACACTAACACTGACTTTTTCTAATAAAAATCAAATTTGTTTAAAATATTTAATATACCACTAGTGAAAAGTGTCGATTATTTTCACTAGTGAAAATTGTCAAAAAATATTCACTATATCACTCGTGAAAATTGTCGATTATTTTCACTAGTGAAAATTGTCGATATAGTTCATTTTTATTGGCTCAAAAACGTCAAATCTTGTATTTTTATTGGTCAGTTTTTGATAGATGACAAGTGAGTTGAATAGTCACTTAAATACCTTCTAGGAAGATATATCCGCTGATATTTTTTTATTGGTCAAGAATCGTCAAATTGTGGATTTTCATTGGTCACTTTTTGACAGATGACAAGTGAATTTAATAGTCAATAACATATCCATAAACTAAAACAGTTGAACTTTAGTTAGTACTTTTGGATTTATCATGAGCATGCTTCATCAATTCATTTTGTAATTTGAAGTGAAAATTATTTATAAGGCGTTTCTTTTGAATAGTACGAGAGCACATTGAAAAGAATGTTCGGTTTCAACATCTCCAAAAAAACTGGAAAATGTTGGGGACTGCTACACATTATCAAGTCGAATCATATTAATTGCTAGAATGAGCAATTACCTTATCTCGCTAAAACTGTTTTCATAAAGTGCAATTAGAATTACTTCTTAAATAAAAATATAATATATGCGAATAATACTGAAAGTATCACTTCCTTGGCACCCCCAGGCACAGCCAGGGGTTAATTTTTAGAGCAAACGCACGTGAGGGATATTATTTGTTAAAATTAAATAGTCTAGTCGGTATGTCCGAAATGCCCGACAGTCACCCGTCGTGAATGACCTTTTGTGGTTTGTTAGGTGGGTTATCTGTCAGTGTGGTGATGAGTTGTCGGAAGGTTTTGTAAATAACTTTCGCCGTAATTTTTGAAAAAAGCGTTGAACACCTTTTTATTTAAATATCTCGCTTCCAGTTGCGGCTACATTAAACACTGCACACAGCATTTTAAAGAGCGTAAAATTTCCTACAATTTATATCTTATTGACTTTTTTTTTGTAGGACTAATACTTCTTTTCTTTACTGCTCCGTAAAGTTAAAAATAAAAGGATAGCAGACAATTTTTCGTAGTTTTATCGAAATGGGAGAAAATTGTTTAGCATCGATCTTGTAGGGAGTAGAAAAACCTGCAATTTGGTGTATATAATTTTTTATTTTCCATTTATATAGTACACTGTAGAGTGCCGCAAAGGTCATCGGCGCATGGCTGTGGAAGCACGTCACCACAGAGGTGGAGTTCTAGGCGCGTTTTTAACGTGGTATTCCCTGGAAGCCTCATCCATAATCTGTCGTTATTTCATAGCATTAAGGCTGGCGTTGCTAATAGAGAAGAACCCACAATATTGTTCCTCTCTTTCTATTGTGCTGCAGATTGCTGCTATCTATAAAAGTGTGTTAAAACTGGAGTTTTCCAAAGTAAACATTTCTACCTCAGTTGTACAATTTAACTAAGGCTTTATTTCTTTGCTGGGCAAGTGTCGTGTGCGTCGAATCCATGCACAGACAGCAAATGTTTTGGCAGGTGGGCCGGTGCAAATATAAAAAATTACAGGATATAAATATTTGTAAAAATCTGGTAACATTTTTAACTCCGATCAAGTGCCAGGTATCCATCCTAGCCACTAGACCATTTCGGATAATTTTTTTAAATTTTGGTGCACAGCCAACGGCCGTTAGGCCAGTTAGAGGCGTCACTGTACATTTTATGGGGACTTCCAACCCCACTAACGACTGTCATGATATTATTATGACATCCGGGACCAACTATTTCCGTGATAGCCGTATCACGAGGCGCCAAGAGAAGCAGCCATGGATCTCCCATCCAAGTTCTGACCAGAAAGAGCGTTGCCTAACTCTGCTGATCGAACGTAGACGCTTGTTCAAGCTACACCACCCGGGACCCATATTCTGCTAATACTGCTACAAATATTTGATTAATGCAAATTAAAAGCGTATTATACTTTATACAGATTAAAATTAAAGATGAAACTAATTAAAAAAATATTCTGCTGTCGTGAATCGAACCCAAGCCTCCCAGGTTAGAGCCAGGTATCCTAACCACTAGAACGTACAGGATAGTTACAATTAGTCGTTGCTGTTACTGAGATATATTCGAACAGAATATTTCCCAAATGAGACGACACGGAAAATAATACGACTAGTTTTGATGACACTTCAAAAACTGTAATAAGGCAATCAATTGTCATTTTTTTCGATGGTAACTATGGATATGTGTTCGTGCTGAGCTATTATCAGTTGAACAATCCCAAGGAACTTTTTCTTGTTTTTTTCCCGCTTTAGCTCTTGACGTGATTGGTTTGAAAATTTGTTATCAAATGATTGGTCTACTTGATATGAGATAAATAGTCAGAAAAAATGTTCACCATCTAGTTCTTATTGGCTTTTTTTAATTTGATGCAACTAATCGACTGGTGTGGACCGTAAAATGTGGATGCTTGTAAAACGGGGTGTAGGTTGAACAAGGTCTGTATTGTAAATTTTGCATTTGCCACTGCACTGCAAAGTTTAAATTTTTCGCCATTCCTTCCCATTGCATGTTATTCAAAGCTAGCCATGTTCACAACCTGATATATGTCTTACAATGCCTGAACTATATGTTGGCTATTAATGTGAAAATTGTATCAGGTGTCTACAAAACCAGCACAAATCTTCCACATGTGCCATTGTAACTTTTACCCGAAATGACAACCGCTTGAATTTTTTTAGAAAACGCTTATTCCCAAAAAGTAAACGTCGTATCCTCCTGTTTTCTGGTTTAGAATTTCTGTTTTGTATTTCGCACAAGTAAATTTTGCTGTTGAATAGCCTAAATACAAATATTTAGTCGTCGATATGTTAAATACAATTCTACAACGCAAGTGACTCTTTAACCATTTATAAAATAGCTTACGGTAACCAGCATACACTTGTCTATAAAATGAAGTCCTGTTTAAGTCCGTGCGAGAAGTGTAACTTGATAATAAGTGTTTTATATGTAGCAATGTGTCTATATTCTTTCACTATAAGCCAGACGCCAACCTTAACTCGTTGCTTAATTCATTATTTTGCTTTGCGTGTTTTTGTATTTAGGTCCTAGTTGGGTATCGTTTTTGTCTTCGTTTCAATTAAAAATCCTTTATCCTCAATAACATGATTGCTATTTTTTTTATAGACACGTGTGTCCTGAAACTGTGTTGCCATGCCGCATTCAATGTCAGTGGAAGTGATGCAAGATTTCAGGAAACGTTTATACCGTAGCGAATTTAATGTTTCTTCTCATAAGAGCAGTAGCGAGAAGTTCGGTGGAAACTTGTTCTTCTTTGAATATTTTGAGCCATACTTGTAGCTCATCATTTTACTTTAAAGTGTTGATGAATTTCGATTTACCAAATCGAAACACAAGGAAGTAGTGTAGCGCCAGCTGAAGGCGTGTAAAAACAAGATGTTTTCGCTTATGAGGTTATCGTGTTGAAAATTCGTTGTTGGGTAGAGTTTCTCAACAATTTTTCCACAAAAACACGTTCGATTTGTTGTAGGTCAGTCCTCTTAGAAAAACGAGAAGATCGACGCCGACGCCAACTATTACGACTGAATCATAATTTGAAGCATGCCTAATAGCGGTGTTGACAATTTATGCGTCGGCATCCTCTTGAACCTGTCTTGCTGTTGTATTGTTTTCCTGCAAATATTTCAGAAATACCATTTTAAATGTATCCATGTTTTTTCGTTAGTCAAGATTTCTTGAATCATAGATGGTACCATAGCCACGTCAAATATGAAATCTCGTTGTTTTCTCGCCCTTTGCAGTCGTTCCATAAATTTGGTTACAATGGAATTCAGGCCCTTGTGGTCACCGTCGAAAATAACATCAAAGTTTTGTCAGTAATGTCGGTTCACGTAAGATACGTATTTTCTGCAAATACAATCGAAAGCCTCGCCTCATCTCTAAAGAACCGTAAGCAGTAAATCTCCATCAACAACGACAAGGGAGTTTTGTCTCGGCTCGCTATTTTCAAGTAATTCTTTTAACAAACTTGATTGTGTGCCCTTTCGCATTCCTTCTTTCGTAAATAAGGACAGTGGGTAAGTACCTTATCCTTTCTCTTGAACGTTCGCGATTCAACTTTTACGGCTTCCGACGATACCATGTTAAAAATACACACCTAGAATTCTACCTGAGGGGTGATGTGGAAAAGGTTCCGCAGCTACGCGCGACATGACGACTTTTAAGGGGCGCTACAATGTATCATATCAAACAAAAATAAAAAAACATATACCAAATTGCAGGTTTTTCCTCTCCCTGAAAGTTAAATAATAAACAATTTTCTCGAACGAGTTACTCATTTCGAGAAAAATGTGGAAAACCGTTTGCTGCGCTGTTATTTTCAACTTTCCCGTGGAATAAATCAAAGAAATATTAGTCCTACAAAAAAAGTTAATAGGACGTATATTGTAGGAAATTGTATGTCCTTGAAAACGCTACATTAATGTTTAATGTAGCCTTAAAACGGCGGAGAACGCAACTTGCATAACGTTTCCGAAAACTCACCACTACACTCTCAGAAGGCCCTCCTAACAAACCAACAAAAAAGATCATTCCCGGCGAATGACTGTCGGGCTCAAGATGGACTATTACTGTACGGCCACGCGCCGAGATGATTACCTTTACGGTGCTCTACAATGCACAATATCAACCGAAAATTAAAAAAATCTGTAAAGGGCTTTACTCAGAACTTCCATCGCAACTGAACGTTGTGACACTAAATAATTTTAAAAATCGAAAGAAACACTTCGAGGTTAGCAGGTTAGATTTTGTGTCAGTTTCTGTCAAAACTGACAAAAAACCTAACCTGATAACCTCGAATTTGATATAGACGTACAGTGCCGCCAACATACTATTCATAACGAAACTCCGGCTAGTCGCCTGCGATTCGCTGGCAAACGACTGTGCATACGGGTGTAAGAGGCCAATGCTGGTTGCAATGAAAACTGGCACGAGGGCTTGCCCGAGAGCAGTTTTCTAAGAGCAACCAGTATGGCGACTCTTGGCATGGACAAAATTATCTGTAAAAGGGTTGTCCGCGTTTATAATTTAAAAATAATACACAAAACTTGCATACGAATTCTGCTTTAAAATTGATCTAATAACACACTGACGAAACACTGTCAGTCTGCTCCACAGAATGGGGGGAGCAAGGAATCGATTAAAAAACCAAAATCCAAAAAATCTAAAAAACCAGCCCAAACTTTCCATATACTCACATATAACATACGAACGATGATCACAGAAGAACATCTAGAAGAATTAGAAAGAGAACTAGATGGTATCAAATGGGATATACTTGGACTATGTGAAACCCGACTCCCAGGCGAAAAACTCACCACTTTAAAATCAAGACATATATTATACCAAAGAAATTCCGATATAAATAACAAAAACGGAGGCGTAGCATTTCTAATAAATAAGAAAATATCACATCTTGTTACAAAATACATCTCGATTTCAGAAAGGGTCATTTATATAGTAATCAGATTAAATGACCGATATAACATGCAAATAGTTCACACATATGCCCCAACCAGTACTGCAGATGAGGAAGAAATAGAAAAATTATATGATGACATAGCATTTGCACAACAACAGGGAAAATCTCACTATAAAATCGTTACCGGAGATTTCAACGCTAAGATAGGCCAAAAATCCCCAACCGATCCCAACGTCTATATCGGAAATCATGAACTTGGCTCACGAAATACTAGAGGAGATATATTGGCAAACTTTTGCAGCCGTCAAAAAATATTTTGTCTCAACACCTTCTACAAGAAACAAATCCAACGGAAGTGGACTTGGAGAAGTCCGGATGGAAATACTAAAAATGAAATATATTACATTCTATCTAATAACCAATATGTATGCCGAGATATAAGTATACTAAACCAGGTAAATAAAGGCAGTGATCACAGAGCTGGGAGAGGAACGTTTGTCTTCAATCTACGATCAGAAAGAAGGAAACTAATCCAAACATAAATATATCCAACAACAAAAGAATTACAAAGAAGAAAACAAGATTACCAAAAAGAACTGAATGATAATTTGCAAAATATGGAAACAAAAAACATAGACAAAATGAATGAGAGAATCACAGAGAGTATACAAACTGCCACAAAGAAAATATGCTCACAAAGAACTAAACAAAAAGAGTCAAAGTTAAGCCCAGATACCATTAAAATAATAGAACAAAGAAGAAAATGCGATAGAGACACCAAGTAATATAAAGAAATAAACAAGCAAGCGAAAAAACTAATTAGAAAAGACATTAGAAACTATAAATCTGAACAAATCACAAATGTTATTGAAGAAAATACGGGCATGAAAGTGTTAAGATCCAAACTATCACGAGGGAAAGTTAAAATAAAGGATGAAAGAGGCACTATAGTTTCAACCAGAAAAGATAAGCACAAGCAGTCCAAAAATTCTACCAAAAACAATGCCAGAACACCCCATCCCAAAAGATAAAATATTAAACGTAGGTTCAGAAGACCTGCCAGAGGTGACTAAAAACGAAATTAAAACAGCATTACTTCAAATGAAAAATAAAAGAGCACCTGGCGAAGACCGTATCACAAGTGAAATGGTGAAAATGGGAGGTGATACGCTTATATATGCCTTAAAAAACCTCTTAAACCGCTGCCTAATAGAAGGGAAGATACCACATGCTTGGAAACATTCAGAAGTTGTTTTGTTGTTTAAGAAAGGAGAAAAGACGAATATAGAAAATTACCGTCCCATTAGCCTTCTTTCCCACCTTTATAAGCTCTTTTCCAGAATTATAACCAATAGACTTACACAAAAATTGGATTCATACCAACCAAATGAACAGGCCGGGTTTCGAAAGGGCTTTAGTACAATAGATCACCTTCAGACAATCAGAGTGCTCATAGAAAAGACTACAGAATACAACATTCCACTACATATTGCTTTTGTGGACTATCATAAAGCATTTGATACGATAGAAAAATGGTCCTTTCTAACAGCTATGAACAACGCACGCATTGACTCTAGATATTCTATGATACTTAAGGATATACAGTGTGTACATAAAGTAAGGAATAAATTCATTATCTAGAAAAGGGAAAGCTTTTCGGAAAAATCCTCAGACATGTCAACCTTTGTTTTAAGATGCGCATTTTTTGACGTTCTAGTCTCATTGGTGACATCATTACTGTTCCGGATATGACGTCATCGAAATTTTTTTCAAATTGCAACCTTTATTTTTGACAGCGCCATTTGAAAGAGCATATTTTTCTGCACACAACACATTAAAAGTTTTGTCATGTTACATAAGGAAATTTTCGATAAAATTAATGTTATAGTGATTTAAAATTAATTTATTTTATTCAGTTAATTGAACAAACTAATTAATTCAGGGGACTCTAAAACGTGAAGATCTGTTGAAAACTCAATTTGTAATTTTTGAGGTGAATCCAATACTTCCTTTATCGTAAAAGGAAGTAAAAAACATACGTTTTGTATTGACAGCCATGAAAAGTCATAGTGACAATTTGGAAAGTACCGAAAGATCAAATGTTATACGTTTGGCAGTACTGCAGTGTATTGTCAGTCTATGTCAAATTCGAGAGGTTAATAGGTTAAGTTTTGTTTGTTATTTGACACAGATTGACGCAAAACTTAACGTACAAATTTCGAATTTGGCATAGCTTGACAGTGCTACCAACACTGCAGTAGTAAGTGACATGGTTTTATCCCACTAATGAAATAAAGTAATTTCATTATTCCACTAGTGGATAAAGTGGTACTTTAGACGGTTCATAAGTGTGGATAAAACTTCAATTATAAGGTGATTGTGAATAAAATGTCTTTTTTGCTATAATAAAAAGAGTGGTTTTTTATGACTTAGAAAGAGACCTTTACAAAGCTAGGAAGGACTTCAGTTTCAACACTTAATTAATTAGTTTGTTCAATTAACTGAATAAAATAAATTAATTAAAATTAATTAAATCGTTATAACATTAATTTTCTCGAAAATTTCCTTATGTAACATGACAAAGATTTTGATGTGCTGTATGCAGAAAAATATGCTCTTTCAAATGGCGCTGTCAAAAATAGAGGTTGCTATTTGAAAAAAATGTCGATGACGTAATATCCGGAACAGTAATGATGTCACCAATGGGAATAGAACGTCAAAAGATGCGCATCTTAAAACAAAGGTTGACGTATCCGAGGATTTTTCCGAAAACCTTTTCCTTTTCTAGATAATGAATTTATTCCATACTTTATGTACACACTGTATATGAGGACTTCACAATACACGTTAAGATTGACGACGACTTGAAAACAGATCTTATTAAATTGGAGAGAGGCGTACGTCAGGATGATGTTATATCCCCTAAACTTTTCACTTTGGCTTTGAAGGATGTCTTCAAACACCTCAACTGGGAAAACTTTGGAATAAACATAGATGGAAGCTATTTAAACCACCTCCGTTTCGCCGATGACGTGGTCATCGTTAGTGACGATCTAAAACAATTACAAACCATGTTAGAACAACTAAACAACGCCTCCCAACAAATTGGTCTAAACATAAACTATAACAAAACAAAAATTATAAGTAAAAACATGGAAGTCGTCAACATACAAAACCATCAAATAGAATTTGTCAATGAGTACGTCTATCTAGGACATACTATCACTCTTGGAAAAGAAAACCAATCTCTAGAGATCAAGAGAAGAATCGCTCTAACATGGGCCGCCTTTGGAAAATTACGGCATATAATTACAAGCAAAGACATTCCAATCAATTTAAGAAAAAAAGTTTATAACAGCTGCATCCTTCCTGTAACAACGTATGGAATGGAAACTGTAGCCTTCACAAAAAAAGTGCCGAACAGCTGAGAATATCACAGCGAGCTATGGAAAGAGCAATGTTGGGCGTAAGCTTACGGGACAGAATACTTAACATAGAAGTTCGACGTAGATCAGCGGTCACAGATGTTATAGAAAGGATTGCACACTTGAAATGGCAATGGGCGGGACATATTGCGCGGCAGGACTTAGGCAGATGGACATATAAAATTATGCAATGGAGACCACGACAAACAAAAAGGAGTGTCGGTAGGCCCCCAAAAAGATGGGCCGATGACATTAAGCGAACCGCGGGAAAGAATTGGATTGTAGTAGCTCAGGACCGACAAGAATGGAAACTTATTGGAGAGGCCTATGTCCAGGAGTGGACCACTCTAAGCTGAAGAAGAAGAAGAACACCAAAAAACTCAAGTTGCTTGTTTCTTGCATTTCTATTTCTAATTATGACACCATCCACGGGGTCGATAATCATCCCTAGGTCGTTTATCGCTTGATAAGCATCCCTAGGGTGCTTATCAGCTATAATTTACCAAGGGCAGTGATAATCTCCAGCAATAATTTTGATAAATAACAACCCGAAAGTGCGTTGCCTAGAAATAACCCGAAGCGAAGGTGAGATTTTGCTCGGAGGTTTGAATACTGTTAAGTCTTTACTCCAAGATTCTTCTTATGCCCTACTTTCTCGCAACCCAACTTCGAAAACCGAACGGGAGGTCACTTCTCTCATAAAATCTTCAGATCTGCCTACTGATATTCAACGGAGGTTGATTCCTCGCGCTTCAAAGCCTCCTCGGCTCTATGATCTTCCCAAAATCCATAAACAAGACATTCCCCTCAGGCCCATTGTCAGTACCATAGATTCCCCTACTTACTCATTAGCTAAATACCTAACCACCACCATCCTCAGAAAGTTCACTGGTAAGTCTCCCTCGTATGTTCGCAATTCAGCCCATTTCGCTGAACTGATGTCCAATGTAAGCGTTGAACCTGAGGATTTACTTGTGAGTTGCGATGTCACTTCCCTCTTTACCAAAGTTCCTATACCCGATTCCATAGTCATAATCCAACAGTTGTTATCAGAGCATGGGGAGACGTCTTCAAGTCTACCTGCCCTGATAGAAAAATGCCTCTTCCACTTATTTCCTATTTCAAGGCCAGTTCTTTAAACAAATCTCTGGTGCGGCCATGGGTTCTCCTCTTTTACCTGTCGTTGCCAATATCTTCATGAAAGCTATCGAAACCGTAGCTCTGGAATCTTCAGAATTGAAACCTAAGGTTTGGTTCCGATACGTTGACGATACCTTTATTATTTGACCACATGGTAAAGACACGTTACCCGTCTTTTTAAATCATCTCAATAGTCAACATCCAGACATTAACTTTACCATGGAGATAGAAAGTAACGGTTCCCTTCCTTTCTTAGATGTACAGGTCTCTTGCCAACCCAGTGGCAAACTTGGTCATTCTGTATATCGCAAACCTACTCACATTGATCGCTATCTACATGCCGATTCCCACCATCATCCTACACAAAAACTTTCTGTTATCAATTCGCTTGTACACCGGGCTGTTTCCATATCCCAACCCGATAATATCCACGCTGAATTAAACCACATGCGGAAAGCTCTTAGAAATAACTGTTACCGTGCTAGGGATATACAGTCCGCCATCAATCACCTTCTTCATCCACAGCCGCCCAAACCTCCAAAACCCGATCCCCTAATCTCCGAGCAAAATCTCGCAGGTTCTTCCTTCATATAAAAATAAATTAAACACTATGTCATCTAAAGGTATTTATAGAGTCCCTTGCTCTTGTAATGCTGTATACATTGGTGAAACAGGTCGTTCAGTAAAAACTTGCATCTCTGAGCACCAGCGCTGTCTCAAGTCGGGTCTCGTTTCATCATCAGCCATCGCTGAACACCAACGCGATACTGGTCATAAGATCCTTTTTGATAAAACTTCCATCATCTACAAATCCCCATTCTTCTTTAGCAGAAAGATTAGCGAAGCCATTGAGATTTATAAACACCCTAACAATCTTAATAGGACGAAGGCTTTCCCCTTTCTTCTATGTGGAAAGTCCTAAGCCCCGCCCATCGCCACTAAACCGCGACGGCATTTGCTGAACTGCGACTGTGCTTGCCTATAAATTCTCGCCTTTCTTATTTCGATAGTTAGTCGAATTTCGCCTCTGACGTGGTTCACACATTGAGTTACCGTGCTCTTATATCCCTTCCCCTTGCAAAGAGTTTCGCCTCTGACGTGGTTAACACGTTGAGTTACCGTGCTCTTTTGCTTTTGTCTTCATGATGAAGCCCTTACGAAAGTGGGCTAAACGTTGAGTCCTTCGATCTCAATCATGACACTGTTCAATCCCGTAAGTCGTTTGTTACTTAAGAACTTATTACATAAATCACAAACAAATTTTGAAACAACTCACTCGGTTATTTCAAAAGTTATTGCATTTTTACAACCGTTGACTTCCTGTTGGCAGCCCAGTAAATAAATACGAGCCTCTACTAATTAGTCCAGTCTGTAGAGACGAAAAAATGCCTTTGCTCAACAAAAAGTGGAGTATGAACGGTTTTTATATATGTTGTTCAGGTCGGGATCCTGATGAAAAATCCAAGTTTTCGACCTTGGAGGAGCGCCGCGCGAGCCGCCATCTTGGATTAAAGGTGCTAAAAACTGGTTTCTTCCAACTAGCTCCGCAACGGTTGATCCAACGTCAAAAAAGTTCAATATAAAATTAAAGGAGACAAGATTGTTGACATTTTTTGTATATTAATTTGTGTTGTAAGTGTAATATGTAACGAGTTACAGCGGCTGAAAGTTGAACATTTCACCAAAATATCGTTAAACTTTATTTTGGTTGGTACATTTTGTAAGAACAACGTACACTATATTGTTTGTAATATTTTTCTACATCAGAATAACGTTCAATAGAGAAATATAAAGTATGATCAAAAATTATTTTCATCTAGTATAGCTATGGAATAGTTCTTAATTTATAAACGCAACTATAAGTCACTTATATACTCGCACATGCAGTCGTTGTTTTTGATGGATATCGGTTTCATGGTGACAAAAAAATACCAAGACTACAGAAAGACTTCTCCCATCGAAAAAGCAGCTGTCTGCGGATGTTATTTTGGATGAAACAACGCCGGTTCTAGTTTCCCAAGAACGATTTCTAGCAAACGAAAAGAATAAAGTCCGTCTGATTTCGATGCTGTAAAAACATTCGAACATTACTGTATTACAGTCAAGCAGGCTGAAGAAGATGCTGATGTTTTGATTACCAACACGGCGATGCTCTGAGTCTAACTTTAAGTTTTCGGATCGATCGGAGAAATTGTTTTTCCGCAATATCGGAAGAAGTGTTGAAAACGGTTTTTTAGCAATTTCTCGTTTCCTGTTGCTCTGATGCTGAAATTGCATCAATACAAGTTTGTAGTTTATGAAATTCCTCACAACTTTTGAAAATACCTTTTTCTCGTGCGCTCAACAATTCAAAAGTTGTTACCCCATAAAGCCAAGAAATTAAGGGTTGAAATGGGTTTTACGTAAATATATCGCTTTCAGTTAATCCTACGATAAAAAATACTCTTATATTTTTTGTAGAACAACTAATTTGCATAAAATTTGTGTATGAGTATTTTTCCATTTGGACAATTATTTACCGTTCTACAGCGCCGCAAATGTCGCAAGTCACGTAAACCGTACATTTAATGTGCACTTTCGAACGGCCCTGTTCCTTTGAGGTGCAGTTTGTAGCGCGTCTTTTTATGTGGTTTCCCCGATATGCCTACTCCACGAAGTGTATTTCTAACAGTCTCACACTTCCCATGGTCTTTTTGATGGACCGGGTTGTGCATCGTTGATCCCACTCATTGCAGAATCGTTCATTTTGTCACCCTTGTCAAGTTGTGTTTCCTTTGAAAAGAACTCGGAAAGAGAAAATATGTCGTCGTCGTAATTGATGTGATATTCGTCAACATCTGTAGTAAGCATTCTGGAGAATTCCTGCACGTTCTCACAGGATTCTCCGGCGGGAAGCAAATGACGGTGCACTTTAAACCTGCTTTGCGACAGCCATACGCCTTTCCACATTTGGTCTTGCACCCGCATGAAATTAATTATATTATTGCAAGAGGCGCGGGAGGCTTAGTGCTAGACACCTGTGTAAACGTACGGTCACTTTTCTTTCAGCCCCATCTTCCCGCGGGTAGAGTGTCACTAAACTTAAACAAAATAAAAATTTATATTCAAAATGAACGATTCACGACTCACCATGTGAAGACAATCAACTCGGTTATTCTGTTATTTGATTAATTTTTTGAATCTAGACTGTAATGTGTCAGTGTGACTGTGAGTTAGTTAATTGAATCTTTGAAATGGCGCTAGCCGAATCTCATTATTCACACGACGGATTCGGTTTATAAAGCTCAATCCTTCCCGAACAACACACGGCTCGGACATATTTTCATTGTTCAGTTGTTTTTCGTACTCGGTAACGATGAACGTTTGTTGCCTGTGCAAAAATTCTTTACGTGAAGGCGAAGTTTGTGCTGTGAAGGCGAGAGGAGTAAAATCTCTTCTCCAAAGGAGTATTGATAGAGGAGATGAGCACAAGAAATTTCTCAGAGAAGCAAACCAGGTGGAAATTCACAAAACATGCTACAAGCATTACAGCGACTCAAGGCACGTTGCCGCGGCGAACGCCGCCAAGGCCACGTCTTTGTCATCGGCGTCATCCCCAACGTCCCCGTCAGCCATTCAAGAGTTTGATTTTTCAACGAACTGTTTCATCTGCTCCAAACCAGTACTCAGCAGAAGTTGGTCGGATAAGCAGGTAACGAAAAATTGTGTCAGAGACCATGTTTTAAATGCTTTGCGCAATGTGAACGACGAGTTTTCTATACAAATTATAAACCGTATTGAAGGTATTCCTGATTTGACCGCGGTCGGAGCAAAGTATCACTCACAGTGCTCCCAAAAACTATATAGGTTTCACCAGCGAAAGTCCATTACAAAAATAGAAGAAAGTCGGCTCGATCGCGTTGAAGTAGCAATGGCAGATATTTATTCCTATTTAAGTGATAATAGTGACGAGTGTCAATTTACTATACCGGAACTGGCGCAGCAAATAAAGGGCACATACATTCCTGAATGTAGGACGATTAAAGCGCGATTGTTAAAAAGGTTTTAAGAAGATGTTAAAATTGTAGAGCAGCCTTCTCAAAATGCGATAGTTTTTTACGTGAATACGGGACGCAAGGTGTTAACGCAATCGTGGTACGAAAATAGAAAATCTGATCCTCAAGAAGAACGAATTAGAGTCGTAAAAGAAGCTGCCGCTATCATTCTGCAGGACATTCGTTCGCTACAATGTAATAAATCCGATTATCCACCTCCCGATAAATTTACGGAAAACGTTGAAAATCTTGTTCCAAAGACTTTGAATATTTTTATGTCGGAAATAATATCAAAAAAGAAGCGGGGAAATGTTGACAAATTGAACCGTAAATGCACGGCAATATCCCACGCGATTGTCGCGGCAGCTCGTCCTCGTTCGTATATTTCGCCATTACAGGTTGGTGTTGGTGCGTTTCTATTCAAGAAGTATGCATCAAGAAACCTGATAAATGTTTTGTCAGCGTTGGGATTTTCGTCCTCATACAAAGAAATTTTGCGTTTCGAGGAGTCTTGCCTTTCACGGTCTGAAAACGTTCTTCTTCCAAACGCGTTCTCGCAGTTCGTCTTCGACAATGCGGACTTCAATGTAAACACCTCGACGGGCGAGGTACATTTCATGCTATGGGGGAATTCAATGCGTTACCCCTCATTATGATTTACAACCAAGTACCATTGTTTCGCGAAGTGAAAAAAGAAAATCTGCCACCGACAAGGGTATTCTTGCGCATGTTCCGTTATTAGCGAATAACAAAACTAAAGGCTCGGGGTTGAACACTGTCGAAGTAGCCGATATCGAAAAAATGTGTCTCCTATCACACGAAATCACACTGACGCCTGGTGACTTCATGTGGCTCTATGGTAAGTGGGCATGCATCCCTGGTATTACAGGGTGGAATGGTTTCATGATCGAAGCAACGACTGAACAAATTTTCCAAAAATCTAGAGTACCTTATCTTCCATTCATTAACGCCCCGCCATCGGAATATAATGCAATATATACATCACTAGTGACTGCAATAAAAAGAACCAAAGCCTCACACCATAGTACCTGTATTGTGACCTTCGATCAACCATTATATTGGAAGGCTAAGGACATTGTCGCGGCGGCTGATCCGGATTCTGATGTGGAAAAAGTTATTGTTCGGCTGGGTGGATTCCACCTGCTTATGTCCTTCATGGGTTCTATTGGATATGTAATGTCCGGCAGCGGTCTCGAGGATTTGCTGAAAATGATTTACGCCAAAAATAGCGTGGATCACATAATGTCCGGTCACGCGTATTCTAGGGCACTTCGAGTTCATATTTTGGTTCATTTGACTTTGGGGAAAAAAGTAATGGATCTCGTCGACCTTACAGATGAGGAGCGCGAAGCATTGGACTTGGCCATCTTCAACATTGACAAGAGCAATATTTTCACAATGGCGACAACCACTATTTCAAAACAGCGAAACTGTGGATTCAGTATTTTAAGATGGTCACGTTGGTTAAGCAGTTCATCGAAGCAGAGCGATCGGGAGACTGGGCGCTGCATTTGGTAACAGTTAAAAAAATGCTCCCATTCTTTTATGCCACTGGTCATCATGTACGAAAAGTCCAGTCACTTGTACCTACAAGAAATGCTGCGTTTGGACAAAAAAAATGCCTGCAAATGAATACCACGATTTTACGACTGGCGGAAAATTCACCATAAGACGCACTTGTAAGTTTTGGTCAGGAATTTCGTCTGACCAGACTATAGAGCAGACATTAATGAGACAAATGCACAGTATCGGAGGGCTGACTCACGGACGTGGAATATCGCACAGCACTATTGCCTCGTGGATACTGGGGATGAAGTCCATGCTGGATGTATGTGAGCACATGGAAGTCTTTTGAAGGTTAACGTTGGGCGCTAATGAGCAGCATGTCGATTACAGAGACTCCCGCGTATCGCGTGATAATGAAGACAGAGAGAAACTCGACAACTGGATTGCTTCTCACGAACCCTTCCTGGAGGGGACTGGATTAGTAGCCATCAGCACTGGTCTTGTTGGAGATCCCCGTCTCATTAATTGCCACCTGTCAGAGGAAACCGGTAAGGCAATGTTGTCCAAGGTAGTGGAACAACATACTTTCGGATCATTGTCATATAGACGGAAAGACAAGGTGCTCCCTTTAGCGGCCTTGTCCAGCAGTATCAAGATAGACGACATTCCTGTCCCCATCAACCCCTTGCTTCTATTTCAGCGAATTTCCTTCACGAAGCATTCAGATAAAGATATGCAAGATTATCTCGCGTACGAACTCGCGCCATATCCATTGTCACTGTTTTCTGATGAAGGAATGCGGAAGGGCACAAAATCTTCCTTGTACAACGCCTTTTCGCCTATGGACCATGTTGATTTTGGAGAAAAGCGATATTTCGTGATCGACGGAGGTTTCTTGATGCACAAAGTAGTGTGGGATCGCGGTGTAACTATTAAAGCAATTTGCGATAAGTACGTCAAATACGTTAAAGACCATTTCGGCACATCGGTAAAAATAGTTTTCGATGGCTACTCAGACGACCCAGAAATTGCCGGCACGAAAACGTGGGAACGACTACGCATAACAAAAAATCAACGTTACGCTGACCTCATCTTCACCAGCAATACAGTTCCAACAACTACTCAGGAGAAATTTCTAGCGAACGAGAAGAACAAGGCCAAATTCATCCAACTACTTAGAAGAGAATTCGAAGATTGCGATTTTACAGTCGAAGAAGCACTGGGAGATGCCGACTATCTAATTGTTCATTCAGCGATCGAAGAGTCTCACTTCTATGATTCTGTAACCATTGTCGCCGAGGACATCGACATATTGGTCCTTCTGACGGCACTAGGACGGAACTGTGAAAACGTTTTTCTTTGCAAGCCCGGAAAACTGAATACGAAGGAACAGCATTACTCTACATCATGCGTGAAACACGGCGATGCTGTATCGAAGCATATCTTGTTCTTGCATGCATTTTCTGGTTGTGACACAACATCGGCTGCTAACGGTATGGGCAAAGTGAAATTTCTTAAAACCCTAGAAAAGACACCTAACCTGGAATCTGCAGCGAATCACTTTGTACAGAAAGATGTAGACGCGGATATCATCGCATTAGCGGGAGAGCAATTTTTTATTGCGTTGTACGGTGGAGACATCCATAAAGACAAGTTAATCAACTTGCTGCGATACAAACACTTCGCAAAATCCCTTGTGAAGTCAACGTTTAATCTGGCATCCCTGCCACCTACAAAAGACACGGCCAGGATGCACGCATTCCCGACATACCATCAAGTTCAATCCTGGCTTGGAAATGACACTCTACCCGCGGAAAGATGGGGCTGGAAGAAACGTGGCCGTACGTTTAGACCGGTGCCTAGCACTGAGCCTCCCGCGCCTACTGCAATAATTAAATTAATTTCATGTGGGTGTAAGACCAAATGTGGAAAGGCTTGTGGCTGCCGCAACGCGGGTTTAAAGTGCACCGCCATTTGCTCCATATGCGCCGGGGAATCCTGTGAGAACGTGCAAGAAATCTCCAGAATGCTTGCTACAGATGAAAACGAATACCACACCAGCTACGACGATGACATATTTTCTCTTCCCGAGTTTGTTTCAAGGGAAACACAACTTAACAAGGGCGACAAAATCGACGATTCTGCAATGATTGGAATTGACGATGCAGAACCCGGCCCATAAAAAAGACCAAGGGAAGTGTAGAAATACACTTCGTGGATTGGGCCTATAGGGGAGACTACGTAAAAAAAACGCGCCACAAGCTGTACCTCAAAGGTGGTGTGGAAAACAGTTGGTGCGACACACTCGAAGGAACAGGGCCGTTCGAAAGTGCACATTAAATGTACGGTTTACGTGACTTGCGACATTTGCGGCGCTGTAGAACGGTAAATAATTTTCCAAATGGAAAAATACTCATACACAAATTTTATGCAAATTAGTTGTTCTACAAAAAATATAAGAGTATTTTTTATCGTAGGATTAACTGAAAGCGATATATTTACGTAAAACCCATTTCAACCCTTAATTTCTTGGCTTTATGGGGTAACAGCTTTTAAATTGTTGAGCGCACGAGAAAAAGGTATTTTCAAAAGTTGTGAGGAATTTCATAAACTACAAACTTTTACTGATGCAATTCCAGTGCCAGAGCAACAGGAAACGAGAAATTGCTGAAAAACCGTTTTCAACACTTCTTCCGATATTGCGGAAAAACAATTTCTCCGATCGATCCGAAAACTTAGAATTAGACTCAAAGCACAGCCCCCCATACACCCATTAACACAAAATGCTGGTACCAAGAATTGCATGTAAAAATTCCCTGGTGCCTGTACTATATAGGCATAGTCAAACATCACGATGCCAAACCAGATGATATCGCAGATGCTGCAGCACGCTTTCTCGTTGCTTTGTATGGTGGCTACATGGAAGAAAATACCTTGGAGAAGTCCGTTACCAAGAAATTCAAGTGGTATGTAATTGAAAAAAAATCACGAGACTGGGGCTGAAAAGTTGGCACGAATGGACTCACTCCAGTAACAATGACAGAGAATCCATCACTCGAGACTTTATTAAAATTAATTTCACGCCATTGTAAAAAATCTGGTGTGATACACTCACACAACTTCCTTTTACAGTGATCTTATAATTAGTCAAAAATTTCATTTTTAATTTTTAACCATTTGTTAAAAATTTTCAAAAATTACAAATTCTACAAATACGGTACAAAATCGAGTGTTAGTTGAAGAGACAAATTTTCTCTAGAATTTTAAGGTGAATTTAAAAATGTAATAATATACCGGGTGTTTAATTTAAAATAGGAGTTAATAAAAAAAAATAGAAAAAAAAAACAAAATAAACCCACTTTAGAAGTATTCAACTGGAAAATCACCTATCTCACATCAATACACATTAAAAATGTAAGAAAAATGTAAAGTTTAAAAAAAATCGTTAGAGCCGTTTTTGAAAAAATCGAAAAAAACTGAAAAATCACAAGAGTAAACACCTACTTCCGGTTATGCGTTTTTCTTCAAAAGCTTGCTGTCTCATCTACATAGTACACAAAACTTATATATGAAGTTTCAACGCCATACCTCTTTTCCTTTTTGAGATATTCTGTTCACAGACAGACAGACAGACAGACAGACAGACAGACAGACAGACAGACAGACACAGACCAATGAAAAAAAATATGTTTTTTGGGATCAGGGGACTCTAAAACGTGAAGATCCGTTGAAAACTCAATTTCGAATTTTTGGGGTGAATCCAATACTTCCTTTATAGTAAAAGGAAGTAAAAAGGATGCGGCGGAGCATGTGGCTGCAGGAAAAGTGGGATGAAGTGCTCTATTCTGTGTAGATTCTGTAATGGCCAATCATGCGAAAATGCACCAGAAGTTCACATCGAGAATGGGGACGAAGATGAGGACATTTCATCACTGGAAGTCCCAAGTCTCAGGAGCAATGACTTCGAAGATAACATTGAGGATAAAGAATCTTATGGAGACGTCAACATCTACCGACCGGGGCCTTCAAAAATTAAAAAAAAACTTAAACAATATAATCGCGAACACGAAACATCACTAAACTGGAGCATCTGTGGTTTGGGCCTACTGGGGATACCACAATAAAAAGAGCGCCTATAACTCTACCTCATGGTGATGTGGAAATGAGTTTACTATACGTTTATCAAATTATTATAACTACGTAACGAATAGCCGGAAATAATACAAGAAAAAATTTTAAAAATGAGAAATTACACAATTTTTTAGAGAAATCTTCATCTTTCCGCCGCTGTAACTCCTTTCATATTAGACTTACAAAAAATATGTATATACAAAAAATCTCAAGAAGCTTGTCTTCTTTAACTTTGAATTAGACTTTCTTGGCGTAGGATCAACCTGGAAAAAGCCAGTTTTTAGCACCTTTAATCCAAGGTGGCTGCTCGTGCGGCGCCCCTCCAAGGTCGAAAACTTGGATTTTTTATTAGGATCTCGACCTAAACAACATATATAAAAATCGTTTATACTCCATTTTTTGTAAGGCAAAAACCTCTACTGACTGGACTATAATAACACGAATTCACAAATTAATAATATTATTAATATTGTAATTATATTTCAGATGCACAAACCCACAATTTTATGGTTGTTTACGTACTGGAAGTCCCTCAAATATTCTAAATCCAATAAAAAGCGCACGAATTCGAACGGCCACATCCTTTTCGTTCAAGTATGGTCGCATCGAAGTCAAAGCCAAACTATCTGCCGGTGACTGGATTTGGCCAGGTAAAAGATATGGTGTAGTTTATTCCATAATTGCATCAATACATAAAGATATTTTTATTTTATACGAGTGGAGACCATACCGAGGAACTGTGCATGCAAACAATTATCTCTTCGAATTTAACGGCTTATTTGAAGGATGCTGTGTCTCCAACATTTGATCTCTTGTACTATAATTTGTTTCAGGTTAGGTTATGCTGTGTTAGGATAAGTTATAATAGGCTGAAATTATATGAAATAAAACCATTTTGCAAAAAGGGATTCCATTTCTACGACCCCGCACAGGCACCAAGCAGAGACTTTTTTAGCTCGTCAATAAGGAAGAGACAAACTCCTTATATGGACGCGGAAATGGAACAAGGCAGTGGAAGTAATAAGACAAGAATCCATATCAATACAGGTAGAAAGAACTCCTGGAAACCTTACAGAAAATAGGAAGAGAATGAAAAATGTAGCGATAGGAAAGATAAGGCCCGAATGAAATAAAACGGAAAGAAACTAGGCTGAAAGAAAATGAAAAGGGGGACAAAATCAACGACATCAAATCGAGCACATTGAAAGACTGCGCAAATAAAATATCATCAAACAGTCTTGACAGTTATTGTAGAACAAAGATATGCAGACCTAGTTGCAGAAGGGGGACAAAATATCAAGAAAGAAAACCAGGATGCCAGCCATTAAAGCAACCAGAACAAGCTGGACCCAAACAACTGACCTAGATCCTCAAAGAGAAAGCCGAATGAAGGGATAAATAATAAATACCCAGGGGGGATACTTTAACTTGATGGATATTGAGGAAGGAACTCAACCGAAACGGACTAGAAGTGACACAGGAAGGAAAAGTGGGATCATCACGTTATTCACAGAACTGCTTAAGAGTATCACGGAGAGCAATATTACGAGAGGAGCTACACCTAGGGTCGCAAAGCTAGAAGTTAGCAAGCTTTGAAAGCTAATAGAAATTGCCTTTACCCAATCAGAAAATGTTAGCGAGATATATTTGTCAAAAAAAAACTCGAAAAAACAACTAAAACTCAAAGCAGATAAGTGACCAACGTAGACCAAAGGAAAGGGATACAAATGTGATAATTGTTAAACAAGTGCGTGAAGCTATCATTACTGCTACAGGAGTAGAATTGAGACAATAAAAAGATATTAGCAATATAAGATCAGTTATCGAATATTTGTGCAGAGATAGAGGATGACATATGGAGAACAGGATAGAAGACTGTCATGAAAAGGATGGCAAAACCCCCAAAAATCGACATAGAGCGTATGACAAAATAGTAGCCGCTACTTCTGATTAATAAAACAACCATATGGGAAGTGTATGATATTCGCAGTTTATCAATGGAGTAGCTGAGAAAAGCCTCCGGAAGGAATTAAGACGAAGAAAAAACGCAGGGTCAGACGGAATACAACCGGACGCTATAAAATTGGCAGCGAAACAACAACCAAAATATATACTAGATCCTATAAAATAGTAACTTAAAGCGGGAATCTTTCTTGTACCCTGGAAGGTTGCAAGACTAATCAAGAAACCGTCATCGGATAGGGGTCTACTATCCCTATTCAATACAATGTGAAAGCTGCTGGAGCATCTTCTTGTAAATAAAACCAGGAAACAACTTGAAATACACAAAGATTTACCCAATAGACAGTATGCATACAGAAAAGAGAGATCCACAGTGATGGCTGTAGAAAGCGTAGGAGATACAGCCAGAAAGAGATTACAAAGAAACGTTATAGAAAGCTATCTGCTCTAGTCACTATAGATGTGCGGAATGCTTTTAATGCAAACTGACAGTTCGTAGTAGAAGTATGCCTGCATACTTAATACCAAAAGCTGGCACCTACCTAACAGATAGATATGTGTAGTTGGAAGTGGGAGTCAGAATGCAGGTAACAGGTAGCGTACCACGGGACAGTGTTGTTGGGACGCTGCTATGGAATGTTTTATATTTTGTATCTGCGGGAATGAGCTGAACTGATAGCATATTAAATTGGATGAGATCAATGGAACTAATTCTACTAGCACCTAAGACGGAACAGGGATGTCACCTATTGGTAAAAACGGGCGAGACAAATAGATTTCCAGATAGAGGGGTGCATTACAAATCCTAAAGATAGCGTCGACTACCTAAGAGTAACAATTGACAAGGGACTAACTTTTGAAAAACACGTCATATATATCACGTCACGTCACATCACGTCACGTAATATTATATTAAATTATGTTATATTAGGTTAGGTTACCTTTATCAAGCTTTTTAAATTATTGCTTTGATAACAGAAATACTTTTTTTTCTAAAACATTCTCATATTTTTGTACTGTAGCGTAATGTAAAGATGACGAATTTCCAACAGAAATACAAAGAAAAAATACTGAAAAAAAGGAAAATATGGCAAAATACTAGATACCCGCCCCATAAAACGCGCTACAACCAAGCTACCACGTAACTAAAGACTAATAAAAAAAACTAAAAAAAAATTAAGAATATATGAAAACTTATATCCAACAGAAAACACAAAATACACTTTATGGAAAACGATTAAAAGAATTAAATACCAGCAATAACCAATCCAACTTTGCATAAGGAAAACAACAGCTGGGCACGTACAGACTTGAATCAAGCAGAAGTGTTTGTCTAACATCTAGAAAAAGGATTTCAACCACTTCCGTCGATGATAACACCAGCAAAATAGTCTGAAATAAAGAACTATCTAGACGCCCCATACTAAATATGATTAACAATAACCTCCACCCAAAAAAAAACTCCTGGATTTGATTTAATAACAGGGCAGCTAATCAAAGAACTTCCCCGAAAAGACATAGTCATCGTACCTAACAATTCTTTATAATGCAGTACTGAAACTGGGCTATTTTCCGGAACAGTGAAAGGTTGCCCAAGTGGTCATGGTACTTTGAAAACCGCTAAATAATGCAGCCTTGTACAGACCAATCAACCTGTTACCGATACTAAGCAAATTCCTAGAAAAAATGCATGCCAAGGGAGTTCTGCCAATTATAGAAGACATAAACCAAATCTCACCGCACCAATTCGGTTTACTCATACTACGTTATCCTTAGAATGAACCAAGAAGAAAGATATTTCCAGGTGAAATATGAACAACTGCTAACTGAACTTCATCCAATCAGATCGGAAGTACCTCAGGGTAGCGTACTCGGGCCTCTTCTATATCTTATATTTACGACTGGAATGCCCACCAACGCCTAATCACTCACAGGCACAATAGCAGATGATCTTGGTAAAACATAGAGATCCAATTATAGCTGCAAATAAGCTACAGAAGAATGCCAGTGACAGAAAAATGAAAGGTGAAAGGTAAAAATATATGAGACTAATCTCTACACATCACTTTTAAGAAGTGTAAAGAATGTTTTTATGAATAATTTACCATTTCCACAGATGACAGAAGTTAATACATCGGCATAAAGCTCGACAAAGGTCTGACGTGGAGCAAGCATATATGGAACAAACGGAAACAACTTGGCATAAAATTCAGTAGATACTATTGGCTACTCGGTAGTCAGACCAAATTGTCACTCAGAAATAAACTGCTAGTTTACAACGTAGCTTTTAGACCTATTTGGACCTACGGAATGCGGCTGTGGAAGACATGAGTCAACATCAATATAAATAATAAAAAGATTCCAAGCAAAAGTCTTACGTGCTATGTGCGACGCTCCTCATTTTCAAAGAAATGTTAATATATTAAGTGAGTTTAAAGTGGGCACAGTGAAATAAACAATAATAAAGTGTAGCGAAAAATATCTAAACGAATCACAATAATTTTCTCACAGTAGAGCTTCTTGATAATAGTGCACACGTTCACAGATTAAATAGAAGTACGTCACTGGATTTACCATATAGATATAAACTTTCAATTCTGTGTGACATCTATTAGTATCGGACATTTACATATTCATCTAAATAATCACTGAGTTTCATGGTCAGTGGCATCTAACTCCTGAATCCCGGAAAAAGTTCCGCCGGAAAAAGTTCCACCGGAAAATGTTCCGCCGGAAAAAGTGCCGTCGGGAAATAAATCCGCAGGAAAAAGTTTCGCAGGAAAAAGTTAACCGTGAACACCCACGGCCGTGGAAAAGTTAAATAAGAAATAATAACATAATGTCGATTTCATACATAATGTTTTATTCATAAAAAAGGCAACTTACACTACAGATTATACCATGAGATAAACAAAATGGTTCTGAGCAGGCCTTAATATGTGTTATACGTTTGGCAGTATTGAAGTGTATTGTCAGTCGCTGTCAAATTCAAGATTAAAAGGTTAGGGTTTGTTTGTTGTTTGACACAGACTGACGTAAAACTTGACTTGCAATATAACCACAGTTACAAAAAGTGGTAAAGATTCGGTGCACGGTCCGGTCTAATGCGCATGCGCAAAAATAACAGTGAACATAAAAATGTAACGTTGAACAAACTCTCTCTCGTATTTTTTCTCTAAAAAAAATTATCAAGACCTAACAACTAACATAAACCATTAACCTGGACCACCGCCGAGAGCGCAACGCATTGCGTTGAACAAACTCTCTCTCGTATTTTTTCTAAAAAAAATTATCAAGACCTAACAACTAACATAAACCATTAACCTGGACCACCGCCGAGAGCGCAACGCATTGCGTTGAACAAACTCTCTCTCTTTTTTTTCTCTAAAAAAAATTATCAAGACCTAACAACTAACATAAACCATTAACCTGACCCACCGCCGAGAGCGCAACGCATTGCGTTGAACAAACTCTCTCTCTTTTTTTTCTCTAAAAAAAATTATTAAGACCTAACAACTAACATAAACCATTAACCTGGACCACCGCCGAGAGCGCAACGCATTGCGTTGAACAAACTCTCTCTCGTATTTTTTCTCTAAAAAAAATTATCAAGACCTAACAACTAACATAAACCATTAACCTGGACCACCGCCGAGAGCGCAACGCATTGCGTTGAACAAACTCTCTCTCGTATTTTTTCTCTAAAAAAAAATTATCAAGACCTAACAACTAACATAAACCATTAACCTGGACCACCGCCGAGAGCGCAACGCATTGCGTTGAACAAACTCTCTCTCGTATTTTTTCTCTAAAAAAAACTATCAAAACCTAACAATTAACATAAACCATTAACCTGGACCACCGCCGAGAGCGCAACGCATTGCGTTGAACAAACTGTCTCTCGTATTTTTTCTCTAAAAAAAATTATCAAGACCTAACAACTAACATAAACCATTAACCTGGACCACCGCCGAGAGCGCAACGCATTGCGTTGAACAAACTCTCTCTCGTATTTTTTCTCTAAAAAAAACTATCAAAACCTAACAATTAACATAAACCATTAACCTGGACCACCGCCGAGAGCGCAACGCATTGCGTTGAACAAACTCTCTCTCTTTTTTTCTCTAAAAAAAATTATCAAGACCTAACAACTAACATAAACCATTAACCTGGACCACCGCCGAGAGCGCAACGCATTGCGTTGAACAAACTCTCTCTCGTATTTTTTCTCTAAAAAAAAATTATCAAGACCTAACAACTAACATAAACCATTAACCTGGACCACCACCGAGAGCGCAACGCATTGCGTTGAACAAACTCTCTCTCGTATTTTTTCGCTAAAAAAAATTATCAAAACCTTACAACTAACATAAACCATTAACCTGGACCACCGCCGAGAGCGCAACGCATTGCGTTGAACAAACTCTCTCTCGTATTTTTTCTCTAAAAAAAATTATCAAGACCTAACAACTAACATAAACCATTAACCTGGACCACCGCCGAGAGCGCAACGCATTGCGTTCAACAAACTCTCTCTCGTATTTTTTCTCTAAAAAAAACTATCAAAACCTAACAATTAACATAAACCATTAACCTGGACCACCGCCGAGAGCGCAACGCATTGCGTTGAACAAACTCTCTCGTATTTTTTCTCTAAAAAAAATTATCAAGACCTAACAACTAACATAAACCATTAACCTGGACCACCGCCGAGAGCGCAACGCATTGCGTTGAACAAACTCTCTCTCGTATTTTTTCTCTAAAAAAAGTTATCAAGACCTAACAACTAACATAAACCATTAACCTGGACCACCGCCGAGAGCGCAACGCATTGCGTTGAACAAACTCTCTCTCGTATTTTCTCTAAAAAAAATTATCAAGACCTAACAACTAACATAAACCATTAACCTGGACCACCGCCGAGAGAGCAACGCATTGCGTTGAACAAACTCTCTCTCGTATTTTTTCTCTAAAAAAATTATTAAGACCTAACAACCAACATAAACCATTAACCTGGACCACCGCCGAGAGCGCAACGCATTGCGTTGAACAAACTCTCTCTCGTATTTTTTCTCTAAAAAAATTATCAAGACCTAACAACTAACATAAACCATTAACCTGGACCACCGCCGAGAGCGCAACGCATTGCGTTGAACAAACTCTCTCTCGTATTTTTTCTCTAAAAAAAATTATCAAAACCTAACAACTAACATAAACATTAACCTGGACCACCGCCGAGAGCGCAACGCATTGCTTTAAACATTGATAGCGGCAAGCGGCACCCACAACATTTTGACATACACGCTGATCGAACTATAAACTTACTTCGCTCGCAGCCGATGCGAAATAGACCGGACCGTGCACCGAATTTCACCCCAAAAGGTTACTAATGTCAAAATAAGACATTGGCATTTTATAACTTGTCAAAAGTTTGTGTGGACGTATCACGTGATGAAATCCGCCATTAGTATTCCCGCGGCCATAAGTTTTCCAAATTATAGTTTGTTTATACGGAAAAGAACCATATTTTGACGTTTTTCACAAATTAGTTATTTACGATAATCAGAACAGTAATAACAACAAACAATCCAGAACATTTAACAGAGAAATAAATATTTTCTTGTAACCATATTTTGACGTTTTTTACAAATTAGTTATTTACGATAATCAGAACAGTAATAACAACAAACAATCCAGAACATTTAACAGAGAAATAAATATTTTCTTGTAAGTTTTATATTGCTTAAATATTCATAAGTAACTGTTCAATAGATTATTGCGGTGTACATTTGCAATTCCTGGTTGAACATGTATGGCAGGTAGTTAATGTCGGGAAAACTCCAGTATAGCCCACTGGTACATTTTGACATTTCCGGAATATGAAATTGGAGGAACTGTTATGCCAGTGGCGAAACTGGATTTTAAGCTATAAATAAGAGAAATACTCATTGGGAAATTCAAATTCAATATTATTGTCGACGATTGGACTAACTGCTTGTTTTATGGTGATACACAGGCATTTTTGTACTAAGTATACACAAATCTTAAACTGCAGCTAACCTAAATTACCACCTTGACGGCAGCCAAAATTGGGTCTGGCAAGAAACTCTCGTGTTTTGCCTCCATTGTCTGAACATTTGTAGAACCTCCGACAAACTGAGAATCACATTATCAAGCGCATGCGCCTAAGCACCAGTGGGCTAGATTGGAGTTTAGTCCATGTATCTATTTAATATAATTTAGATGTTAATAAAGCACATTAAATTACCAAGAAGATTTCTATACAAATGATGTTATATCATTTGCGTTGTGGATTTGAACTTTCCAATTTCCATTAATTGTAATAAATTGATGAAAACACCTTATGACTCATATTTCTTCAACATTTAAACCTCTTTGTGGTATTTTATTGTATTTGAGAGATTAGTCATTTTGAATAACTTTCTTTCACTTCAGCAAATGAATTGTAAAATTTTATTTTGACTTTAGTAATTTTTTGTTATCAAATGTCGCTTACACCGTTAAAAAATTATATTTTTTTATTACATCATCATGGTTTTCCGCAAAATCGTATTTTGATATTGGACAAAAAAGTACCAGTCAAAAATTGTATGGCCACACTGTGATTATATAGTCACTGTAGTAATTTAAAATACTATAAATGTAATTATAATATACATAAGAGCCCAGCAAATTTTTCCTTTTTTATGATATGCATTTGTACCGTATGGTATGATACTTATTAATCATGTAACATGGACAAAACACCAAAGCATCGCTTTTTTGCGGAACTTTTTCTTGCCGAACTTTTTCCTGCGGATTTATTTCCCCACGGCACTTTTTCCGGCGGAACATTTTCCGCGGAACTTTTTCCTGCGGACCTTTTTCCGGCATCGCTAACTCCTATGCAAATTCAGGTCGCCGTTCCAACATCCATTTTATTAGCTTATTGCAATGTTAAATTTTATCCAGGAGTGAGTCGTTAACGTCTAGACGTTAATGATAACTTAATGTCGTGTATAATGCAAAATTTTATTCAATTCTTATAATTTCACTAATCAATAAATATCTACAAAAACATAAATTTTGTATTGACAGCCGTGAAAAGTCATAGTGACAATTTGGGCAGTACCGCCTGCGATTCGTGTTATACGTTTGGTAGTACTGAGTGAATTGCCAGTCTGTCAAATTCGAGGTTAGTAGGTTAGGTTGTATTTGATATTTGACACAAACTGACTCAGAACTTAACCTTCAAATCTCGAATTTGACATAACTTGACAGTGCTACCAACGTAAATTTTTCGCCTCAAAATCATTCTTATTAAACGGAAAATTTACTTGACCAATTTCTTAGCAAAACATTTTGACAGAAGACGACAAAATTTATCGGCTATTTTAATGCACTTGAGATATTACTGGGGATTAATGTAAATAAAACCTGAGTCCGGCAAGTAATTGTTGTGTAGCAACGAATATTTACAAATTCAATTTCAAATAAATTAAAACAATGCTAAAATTTTCACACACGTTTCTAACAACAGTAATAACTTTCTTGATCTAGCAATATGGATGACGCCACTCGACAACATTTATGGAGGATGGCCAGCGTCAGGTGAAATTGACCTCGTGGAAAGCCGTGGAAATCGCAACTATGACCTAAATGGTGCCAATGTCGGTACTCAGCAAATAGCAAGTACCCTTCATTGGGGACCAACTTCTACGAGCGACGTTTATGAAAGAACCAGCTGGAAGAAACATAACAAAAACGGCTTCAACTGCGACTTCCACATATATGAGCTTTTATGGACGCCGAATAACATAACATTTAGACTAGACCGGCAAGACTTAGGCACACTAACGCCACCTTCGGGTGGATTTTGGGAGCTTGGAGGGTTCGACAAAACCAAAATGGATAATCCTTGGAAGGGAGGTTCTGTTATGGCCCCGTTCGACCAGGAATTTTTCATCATCATTAATTTGGCTGTGGGAGGCACGGCTTATTTTCCAGATAATGCTGCTAACGTTGGTGGAAAACCGTGGTTAAATACATCTCCAAAGGTAAATGTTAGGAAAGTATAGTTTTTAATTAATGGACATTTTGCAAACACGTCGTTCTAAAAGTAGGGAGAACCTGCGTAATTTTTTCTTCAGTTTGGATTACGTGATATCTTATCAGCAACACCACATTTAATTACTTTGTGGTCCAATAGTATCTATGCAACACCTTTAGGTACATACTTTAATACAACTTACAATGTTTAAATTCACGTCCTGTTAACTACTAGCAGCTACTTAACAATTTTAGGCAAAAGTGCACTGTACAGGGTGCCCAACTTAAATGTACGCAGCTTTAAGCAAGTGAATATGCAACATACACTACATCTAGAGTGTTACTATGACTAAATGTAATGTGTGTGGCATACATGGTGTAGATTTTATGGTGTTCCAAATACTACAATCATTTGTACTTTTATAAAAGTTAACTAAAAACATATCGATAATGTATTAGCTTTATGATCATGTAAAAAATAAAATTTTGTGTATATTGCCAAGTTGTTCCTTAGGGGTAATGTGTGTTGCATACTTTGAAAAAAATAAAACAGAACGGAATAGATGTATTAAAAATTACATTGGGAAACTATACTCGTATTAATTTTCAGTCAGATTGCAATCTGTGCATAATCAAAATAGCTTACGATAAAAGTTCATTTAGGAATAGAAGCAATTCGGTGTGCAAACTATATACTCTTGTAATAGAAGAGGAAACCTGGTGTTAATAACATAAACGGCAGTTTATCATCATGAATTCCCGATCAAAGTCACAAATCTTGATCTTTATATCCATTTTATAACACTAAATTGATTTACAATGAAGATTGTTGAAATTACTGTGTTATCTTTCATTCATACTTAAGATATTTGAACTTCAGATCCATTATCACTATCTATTCGTTACCTAATCTACTTTACTGAACATTAACAGGCGACTTACCTTTCTTACAGGCTTTAACAGACTTCTGGAATGGTAGGGATCAATGGCTACCAACGTGGAACTTAGGGGTGAACGATGATTCTTATCTACAAGTCGATTACGTCAGGGTTTATGCATTGTAATTTTTGAAGCTCTTACTTACAATTAATACAAATATAAATTTACACACACCAATTAGAGATAATTTTCTAAAACACTAGCCGAACCGAAACATGACTGGAAGGAATGAGGCCGAATTGTCAAACTGACATCTGAATAATTTGAATAAAATTGTATCAAATTTCAAAAGTGGATAATTTCTACAGTCCTTATTCTTCAAAATCACTTGGAAGATCACTTAACCTCAATATATATAAGAATTACTTGTGATTCTTATATTAATTCAGATGTCACATTAATTTAGAAAATTTAGAGTTGACAGAACGGGGAAAATGTCACTTTTTAATGTTTTGTTCGAACTGTCAGTTTAAATATTTTTTGCAGCACTGGTTTATAAAATTGTTAAAATGTTTGCCGCATAGAGATTATTTCATTAAACTAATAGTTAAACGGCAACTTCTACCACAGTCAGTTGTAGAAAATAATAAAATGCTAGTAATCGTAATTAATAGCAGCAAATGTTTGCTGAAGCATTCATACTTCTCAAACGCGTTTTGTAAATAAACATTCTAGAAGACTGTACGAGGTAAGAAGTTGATAAAAATTAGTCTTGAAAAATGTAGTTTTTTATTTCTGCCAATAATCGGTTGCTTTGCTTCTATAATTTTTAGTGATTTCTAATTCGCTTCGCTCGTATGGATACTACAGTGCTCTATAAATTTATGAATTTATGGGTTTGTAGTTACATAAAGTACGTTTTTTTTTCTATAATAACTGTCAAAGTGTTACAATGTTGGTAGACATGTGATTAAAATGCTAGGAAATTTATATACCTCGTGTTGGTAGAACTTTTTCAAAATTATGGTTGTGTCAATTTTGAATGTTAAAGTTTCTTAATTTGAACTCTTGACAAATTTCTTTTTTTAACATGGAATCATCATCATCATCAATAAAATCGGATAAAAAAAGGAAACCAAGAAATACTGTAAATGCAAAAATGAAGCAAGCGATATTAAATTATGACATATCTGTCAAAATGACAATAAATTTTTTAGTGGAAGAAAAGAACTAAAAATCTATGTACCAACATTATTAAAACTAGGGACTCTGCAGGAATGCAACTTATCCCCTAGAAAGTTGACCTTGAAAATTATTATAGAAAAAAAATGTACTATATGTACCTCTACATGGTCTGCTGAATTACTTTATACGGCCTGAACATGTGTGAAGTTCCGAGATTCTCCGCTGAATGCTGTATAGCCCCAACCGAGATTTTCATAGTTGCAATTTAGCATCAGCTACCAAGTTCACTACTGTCAAAATATTTGATTAAACTCTTCGAAGTTTCTTAAAATTTAACTTTTTGCTTATTTAAGCGTTAATGCAACGTTCCTTGCTATGCAGCATTTGACTTAACCTTTAGGTTAATCATAATGTCAATAGGCACCTAAAATGACATGAAACGCGTCACGATGGCAATATAAGCTTCTAGCACGGCAAGAAAATCAGGCGCGTAGGAGCGTTTTCTAGACTGCGGGGGCCATTCTATTTTCAATAAAGACTTACACTTCTAACTTGATCACATTAATACGAGCTATAATATTTCTGATTTCCTGATTATCAATTTTTAGTTTTATACTATAATAGTATATTGTAGTCACTGGTTACTTAATATTAATAAGTGCTATTTTATTTAAAAAAAACACTGTACCATAAAAAAATTAATTAAACAATGAACAACGTTTATTATCAGATTTTCACATAAGCAAAGAATACACATGAATAAGCAAACTTAAATAAATATAGAAACGAGTTTCCGAAAAATAAAAAGGGTATAAATAAAGATTAAAAATAATAAAACACAAATACAAAAATAAATTCAATTAAGAAACTATTATTTAGAAACCTGTACCAAAATCAGAAATTCTAGTTGGTAAAGCACCTACTATTGTTCCACATAATAAATCAATAAATGTATTTTATCTACTCCAGAGGGATAAGTAACGCATTACGTCACTCATTTGACACTATTTCAGTTAGGTAATGAAGCTCATTACACCACTCAGTTATGTAATGGTTTCATTGCGCAACTGAGTTGTGTAATGACTTCATTGCGTAACTGAAATAGTGTCAAATGAATGACATAATGGCATTTGCCTACTAAAATATTTTTGAAAATGACATCTGACATTTCTCTTAATGCACTTTTTTCAATTTTAGGCAGTCGTAGATAAAATTTTGTACAATACATGTGTGATAATGCATCATTAATATACTTGTGTGCTTACATAACTCGTGCTACGCACTCGTTTGTAACTTACACACACGTATATTAATGATGCTGTTATCCCACTTGTATAGTAAATAACTATTATCAAACCCGCGCCAATCGGTTGTTCAAAAAGGCGGTTAAAATCTTAATAGTAGCATTGATTAATAACTATACTTCTAATTCTACTTATTTAATCAATGATAGTAGGCATCTTTTGGAAACAACCTTGCAGCTGTAAGGCAAATACCCGATAAGAAAAGTGTTGTTATAGTAGTCTCATTTCAATTATATCCGACCACACTGATTACTTTCTGGAATAGTGAAATTTAATATCGTTCACTCGGCGACAATAAAAAATAACGCGATTTACAGACGCGGGTTTTAATTACAATTCAAGTTCATATATGTTCATGTTAGTGGTTGCAAAAAATACGTAAAATTATAAATTACGATGAAACTAGAAACAGATATTTTTGAGGGGGCCAGGCCCCTCTGAAAATTATTTGAGGGGGCCATTGGCCCCCGTGGCCCCCGCGGCTCCTACGCGCATGAAGAAAATGTTAGTAAGTTCGGAAACATTCGAGAAGAAAAGAGGTTTATAAGAGAAAATAAATTCGAGGGCAGTCAGTCTGAAAGTCAAGTATACTCCATTCACTATAGTCCCGGATTGTCAATGTCAAAATCCAATTAAAAACAATCCTTTATATCATGCTTAATACTTTTAAGTCAAGCTATGGGTAGGTAACTAGAAACAATTAATAAAGCTACTAATGTCAAAATTATAAATTATAGGTTATATTTCGAACTGACTTAAGCAAAAATAAATAAAAGTTGCCAGGTAACAAAAACCCAAATTTTCAAAATTACGCTTTTGCATTGTCCAACCTAGTAGTAACAAAAAACCCAATAGAAATTCAACAGTGCTACCATAAAACGTCATTTTTGACAATCCGGGACCATAGTGAACAGAGTATAGTGGAGTTTAATTGTTGTATATTTGTTGAAGTACGAGTTGTACTTTCCGATAGTACTAACAGATGGCGTCACTACTTGATCACATCCAAGGCCAACTAAATCTATAGGGACAAAGTCCTACTTTGTTCCTACAGATTTAGTTGGCCTTGATCACATCATGATTGGTAGCAGAGCCAGTAACTGGCTCTGATTGGTAGAACTTTGTGCTGCCATATGATAGTCAAGCTTAGAAATACCCCCTAAGGCACTGTCCCAGGCACTCTAGACAGCTTTCAACATATAGCATGCAGGCCAGACATCAGTTGTGTTGCTTGCGAGCTCGAGCAACACACGAAACAATATGAGCAACACATCGGGCATCGAGCGACAACAAACAAAATGCATGTCTAGATCCTGTCAATAAAAAACAAGCACACAAAATAATTGGCAACGCTATAATGCTGTTGTTGTACTCTTCTACAGTCAGTTACAATACTCGCAGTGTACCGTTCCAAGCATTATTAGAGTTCACTAATGCTTAAATTCGTCTGGTGGTATGTGTACCTGATCTTATATACTCACTTGTGCTAATATCTGTGTATCACATCTTGTTTTTATAAGCCTTGTTGAACCCAGTATTAATCATAAGACTCCCTCTATCTTGTGCATTTCTCATATGTCTCAATCCTGAAACTCCTTTTATTTCGTCTTGCCACCTTGTGTTTGACTTCCCTCTTCTTCTTCTTCCGGTCCATAGTCTCCATCGCAAAATCTTAGTATTCCATAGGTCATCTTCTATACCCGCTATATGACCAGCAAAGTCTCTGTGATGATGTAAGTTACCTTTGTTTTTTGTCTGATACAATCATTTTGCTTTCTGTCTCTTAAATATATTCCTATCATAGGTCTCTCCACCGTCCTGTGGGTTATTTGCAACTTCTTTACCATTGTTTGGTGAGGGATCATGTCTGTGCACCATATGTCAGCATTGGTCAGAAACGTTTGTTCTGATGTATTGAGGAATTTTCCTATTTTTGAGGGTATATGTCAGTTGACCAAAATCAAGCCATCCTAGTCTTCCACTTCGTTCTATTTCTATGTCTTTGTTTGCGTATTGTATTTCTATTTTTTTTCTCTCTCTCTCTCGTTTTCAATCTTCGAACTGGTTTGTAACAGTTCTTCACATTCGTCGATCTTGTGTCATTTTTAAAGTTTTTTTATGTCTAAGATATACATATTATTTGATGTTTTCTATTTACATTCCAGTAGTTGTTATTTATCTATCTTGGGGCTTATTATTTTCGTTTTGTTTATATCAATTCTTAGTCCTAATATGTTTTTTTAGTTTTCTTTTAGTTGCATTAGCATTTTTGTTAGATCTTTGTTGTTTGCAACCAGAACTATATCGTCGGTAAACCTAAGGCGGTTGCCTCTTTCATCATTAATGTAATTTTTAACTTTTCCCCATTCCAGATTCTTCAAAGCTCCTTCCAGGGCCAGGGTAAAAAACTTGGGTCATTCTATGCCCCCTTTTCCAATTTCATGTAGTCTGATAGTTGATATTGCTTTCTTATATACATTTTCCAATAAGGTTTTCTATCGATGGTCTATTCGTACCTTGTCTGATTCCTCCATTTTTGCCCAATGCTCTATTTCTCTTGCATCAAAAATCTTTTCATAGTCCACAAATGCCATGTGCAGTGAGAAGTTACATTTTACTGATTTTTCTCTAAGTATTTTTACGGTTAGGTAATGATCGCAAGCACTATATCCTTTCCATTTACGGAATGCTAGTCCATTTGCTATTGTTTGTTTGTGATTATCCCCATAAACCGTTTGTATAACTGTGACAAAAAGCTTATTCGCTGATGGTTTTTAAAACTGCTGAGCCGTCTTTCGTGTGCACAATCACTATTGTTACGTTATTTCAGTTGTCAGATGTGGTTTGTTGTTTCTTGGTGTAACTGTTTCTTACTTTTCTTTGATTATGAATTTGACCAGTAGATCATCTTCTTATGGAGCTTTTTTGTATGAAATATTTAAGACTATTTAGCATTAATAGTAGATTACTAGCAACCCAGTGAGACAAATGTCTCATTTAAAAAAGAAAAAAGACCGTTTTGCAAATAGAGCGCGTATTCACCACACGTACGTATATGACGTCATTGTTGGTAGCAAACTACCAGTCGCATTCGCCTTGATAAAATTTGCCTAGAATCTAACCTAAAAAGTTAGGATTAGGATAATTAAGTAAATAATTAGTGTTAGAGACTGAAATTCGGTTCCTGACCTGACATGACCATTCCAAACATATAACTTCAATAACTTTTTTCTCTATCTCTTACGGTTTGGCTGCTGAAACAGCGTCCCGGACGGACGGACGGACAGACAAGTCTATTAGATAAAGGATATTATAAGTGAGAGAAATGCATCATTTGTGAGTGAGAATTTTGAATCGCGAGTGCCCCAGCACGAGCGATACAATTTTTCACGAGCTTATAATGGCATTTCGCTCAAGTGTGATATACGACGTTTTATCTTACAGTAGCAATTCTTGTGCTTAAATAGTTTGCGCAGTCAGAATATGTCGCGAAATGAATTTATAATGAGTCGCCTATGATTTGTAATATACGTTTGACAGTTCTGAAGTGTATTGGCAGTACTGAAGTGTATTGTCAGTCTATGTCAAATTCGAGGTTCGTAGGTTAGGTTTTGTTTGTTATTTGACACAGACTGACGCAAAACTTAACCTAAAAATTAGAATTTGACATAGCTTGACAGTGCTACCAACAATGCAGTAGTAGAAATAATGAAAACTCACTTGCGAATAAAACTTCATTTTAGTCACTGGAAACAGTTGTATAATGTATCGTAATAGGCGCTACTGTAAGATAATAGCTAATATGCAACAAGTGCTAAAAGTCTAAGTTTATGCAAGAGACATGATTATTATGAAACGAAGCCGCAGGCTGAGTTTCATAACATGTCTCGTGCACAAACGACTTTTAGCACGCGTTGCATACAATATTTTAACTACGACCTTAAATTTACTGTTATTAATCCATAAATATCGATTTAACAAAGGTTTGCATCTACGACACTTTTAATCTATGTCATAATAAACAGTATGCCATGCCGCGAGAGCGAATGTTTCCAAAGCCAGTGCTGTAAAGGTCAGTTACGAAAGGTAATTATTAATACTCCACATCTGACTGTATTCATTACATAACTCTTTAATTATTTCAAAAACACTTTACCTGTAACGCAAGAAGCAACTAGAATAACTTGACAACTTCACTTCCAGTTCGAAATTGTAGTTTTATAACCTCACTTCACTTTTAGCACATGGGCTAAAAGTAAACAGCTGATTTCTTTAACCACGGTAAACTATAAAACGTCACTTTTAGTGAAACAAGCTAGCGCTAAAAAGCCTACTTTTAGTAGTGGTCGTAGATAAAACAATTTTTTTGGAATCATTTTGAAATGTCTGGTATTTATTCTCTTTAGAGGTAAAAGCAACACTAGACAAAACACAAAGATGCCGGCTCTGATAGCTTGTGGGTCTCTACTTATTTGATGTATGTACGCTGTTAGCATATTATACGTTAAATGAAGTGTTTAATAATTTTTTAATGTAAAACTTTACAGTATGGTTAATAGATTCTAACAAGTTGCTGCTACGTAATTTGTCTAAAGTAAAGGAGTATGTTAAAAGATATCCCACAAAATGGCCAAATGATTATTAGGTCTTCTCTTCGGAAAATACTACCACTTTCAATTAATGTATTTTGATTTATTTACAGCACAGCCTGCTGAAATGTGTGACAAACGTCAAAGTGACGTATTGTCACATACTACAGTTAATACTACATACTGACCAATCCCATTAAAATTGGTGCTAAGGATCTATTAACAAGATGATTTAACTATTAACAACATAATTCAAATAATCATGTAGAATCCAAATTTAATACTACCATAACAAAAGAGCCGATAGACTCATAATCATAACTATGGTATCTAATGTTTACGTGCGGAATTTGGTGCAGAAAGTCTGACACCTGACGTGAATTCAACAGCAATCAAACAATTTTAATAAATGTTATGGTGTTATATGCACGCTATGATAAATACAATTTTAATTTATGTGTAAGGGTGAAGCCCAAGCGCAAAACTAAAAAAAAAATCGTTCTCTCATGTCGTGTATATACAATTTTTCTTCGACCAGGAGTAGAAAGACAAGTAACAAATTGTGTTAATAAATAAAACATTACAGGAAATCGGAATTAAATTGCAATATTTAGCAACCTTAAAATTGTGTTTATGTCAGGAATACTATTACAACAGATATCTAAAAATACTTCATCTTCGACTTAATCATAAAGGCCTTGTTTATCAATCGCTTTATATGCCCTAAAGTGGCACTTTATTGTACTACTGCCATAATAATAAAGTAAATTGGACTAATTTGTCACTGTCAAGTAAATAAATGCAAAAAATCTATTTCAAAAAGGTTAACGAATTTGTACATTGACAAGAAACAGTGTTTACAAATAAAGAATCGGCGATTAATTATTATGGTAATAAATATTTATAACACATTTTTCGTTGTCGTAAATGTTACTTAAGTAAAAAATCAGCGCATATAGAACTGTGTATGCAGCTAGTACATAAGTAGACATTGTTTTTGTCTCGGTTTTTGCAACATAGAAACTATTAACATATCTAGGAATGTTATGAGTATCATAACTGCCGCAGATGATGTATTCAAATCCGAGCTCGCATCTAAGGCTGTTATAATTCATAACATCCGTGGTTTGTTCAATAGTTATCGGTTGCCATGTACGGTAATGGACTATTACCGTACAGATCAGTTATGATTTAGTTACCATCCTACTTTTGTACATGTAAACAAAGGCTTAATATCCTGCAACCGATAAAATCATTTACATACTTCATTTACTTTACTTCCCCACTGTGAATGTCAAATTAAAAAAAAAAATTTGCAGCTATTGTAAAAAACCTATTTTCAGACTGTACATTAGTTCAGTTAGAAGAAGCCGAGTAGCGCAGATGGCTAGGCGCTTGCCTTGCATTAAGCAAGCCCTCGGTTTGAATCCTGCTAGGGCCGGAATTTTCCCCGGCCTTGGCGATTTGAACCGGGCCCGGTGAGACCATTCACAGTTGGGCACCAAATTAACTGTGCTCTACCCAAAACCACAGACCTAAGAGATAGAGTAACAACTTCAACACACGCCAAGACACACACCTAACACACAATGGTTGCTACGTAAGCACGAAATGTGCGCTCCAACTTTGTATCTCGTAACTCGGGGCAGGTTGAGCACTACACCGCCAGAACTGATTCGGTGATGTAGCGGAAGCAAATTTTTTATCTGTCAGTGTCAGTTCGACATTTTCTTGCCACTACATTGCTAGAGTTATTATTTTAATATTCGTCACGTCACTTTTACTACAAAACGCGCAACATGCCCTACAATTTCTCTTAACCACACAACCATACCTCAAGCTAATGAAGTCAGGTATCTGGGTATGCACTTGGACAGACGATTGACTTGGAAGACACATGTCACTAAGAAGCGAAAAGAAATGGATCTAAAACTGAAGAGTATGTACTGGCTCACAGGAAAAAGATCAGCTCTCACGCTGGAAAACAAACTACTGCTGTACAAATGTATAATTCGTCCTATCTGGACTTATGGGTGCGAACTGTGGGGAAGTACCTGTAAGTCAACTATTGATATCATACAGAGATTTCAATCTAAGACACTTAGGATACTATCTAATGCCCCATGGTTCGTATCGAACCTCACATTGCATACCGACCTCAATATACCGTTTGCGACAGATGTAATTAAAGAAAAAGCCAGGAAACATCACGACACACTGGAAAGACATCCCAATGCTACAGTCATCCCTCTAACTGAACAACCGGAAGCTAGAAGACTGAAAAGACGATGGCCGATAGATTTAACAATATAAAATAGGGGTAACACCAATGGGTGTCTTCCTCTTCATGTTATATTTAATGATTACATACCATTAGCTCATAGAATATTATTGTAAAAATTATTCTGATTGCTAATAAAACTTAGAGAAAAAAAAAAAATTCGTAAGAAAATAAATTATTTATAAAGTGTGTAATAGTTATTTACCTAACAAGTTCGGGAAGTTAATTTTCCCGAATGAGCACTTTGTTTGCAGCACGACCGAAGGGAGTGCTGCATGTAGTGCGAATTCGGGAAAATTCTTCCCGAAAGAGGTAGGTACAATGTTTTTTGTAACGAATAACTCAAAATATTTGAAAAAGTTACAAAAATATTATTTAGTGTTTTACAACTTTACTGAGTTGGCAGCACAAATTACTAAATTTTTATACGTATCCTAGCACCTGTTAGCTTTTGTTGACGTTTACAGCGCCCCTGGAACACACAATTGCCATAGTTTTTGTGGGAAAGTAAAAAACACCCCGGTGCGGGAAAAGTCATTTTCGGCGCATCAGGAATGACCGGGAAATATGAATTTTGAAATCATGAGTGCAAAAAAATAATTTTAATTTCCGTCAAAGGAAAAGTCAAAATGCCCAAAATAATTTGGTTACAACAAAAAAATTCCATTAAACGATGATACTTCCAATTTAAAAAGGACAGACAAGATTTAAAAGAGCACGAGTTGATGTGTAAACTAGAGAATATGTTTGTTTTACGTTATAGATATTAACGATACAAGTTTGATTATGAGCATCTTAAAGACACTAGTTTGATTGCCAAAAACTAGCGGTTAATATTTGTATTTTATCCTATTATGTTGTTATGACAATAACTCCTTAGCAATAAGTTGCGTTAAGATGCATTTAACAGCACTAGTGTTGTTAAGAAAAATAACATAACGATACCTTATTAGCATTTAATCACATGTTGACAGCACTGAAGTGTATTGTCAGTCTATGTCAAATTCGATGTTAGTAGGTTAGGTTTTGTTTGTTATTTGACACAAACTGAAGCAAAACTTAACCTGAAAATCTCAAATTTAACATAACCTGACAGTGCTACCAACAATACAGTATTGAATTTTTCTCTTACTAGTGATACCACCCCTCGCTGTTGTAAGTGTCGTTAATAACCATTTTTCATATTTGTTAAAAAGATTAGTATTTTAGGATAAAATAAACCGTGTTACGATATACGTAACGTTATCTGCTTTCTACATTACTGGAAAATTTTAAAGAACTCGCTCCTAACGTCGCTCGTTCATTCAAACTGTTCTCTCGTAATGTAAAAAGCTTGATAACGTTACTTATATCGTAAATTACTATTTTTAGTGTCAACTCCCTAATTACAATGTCGAAATTACTTTGAACTTGGATACGCCGATATTGTGTATTTGTATGGATTTAGTGATGGCAATGATTTAGTGGGGCAAGAAAAATACAGAAAAAGGTATCCTAACAGAAACTTACCTACACGTGAAGTTTTCACTAATTTATATCGGCAATTAAGAGATTCCAAACATGTGGCTGGCCAAGATATTGTTCGTATACCCGTGAACAATGATTAGTAAATTCTTAATTTATCAGAAGAGGATCCGACATTAAATTTACGGATAACTTCTATACGTACTAGAATATTCAGCAATCAGGTTTATTATGCACAAATAACAACATTATTTTACTATAACCCAATGTTTCTTTACTCATTAGGTGTGGAGAACAATAAGAAAAGAGCGTTTCATTCCGTACAATTATCAAACAGTTCAAGCGCTGGGCAATGATGCAGAAGCTCGTTTAAGATTTTGTAACTGCACTCAGAATCATGAAGATACTCTTCCTAATATTTTGTGGACCGGCGAGGCCTACTTTACGAGAGACGTAATTACTAGTTTTCATGATTTCCATGAATGGGCAAGAGAAAATCCTCATGTAAGGAGATGCTCTTATTTTAAACAATGATTTAGTGTGAATTTCGTCTGTGGCTCATATTTTAAACGATAGCTTAATGAAGCCATTTAAATTACCACAACGTTTGGATGCTGAAAATCACGAAGAATTTATAGAGATTTCGTTGGCGATATTACTGGAAGATGTCTTGTTAAATATTAGACTTGAAACATGATACCAGCATGACGGATCACCCGCTCATCCAAGTTTACTCGTAAGAAATTGGCTTAACACACATTTCCCAGAGATATAGATTGGAACAGGCAATCGAGTGGGATGGCCGCCGCTTTCACCAGACCTAACTCCCAAGGACTTTTACCTCTGGGGTCACATGGAAGAGTAAGTTTATGCTACGGAAGTGCATACATACTTTGGAGGAATGACGTCTTAGATTACAACACGCCGCCGATAACCCACTAATTTCTTTAAAACGCCATCGCATCGATCGTAATGGGGATATAATAATAATAATGGTAATTTAATATACCAAAATAACCAAAAATAGCTAGTTAACGATTGAGTTTAGGATATATGTTTATCTCGACTTTTTGACTCGAAATGAGTTACTCAATTAATTCCTAAAATAGTTCTGGACAAACGTATTCTTTTTAATTTTTTATGTTTGCCACTTTTTCTAGCTGAAAAAAAACAGTATATCTTCTAAAATTTACGTGTTTTATGTTTACATCAATTTTACATTTTCTACACTACTTACAGTTCTATGTCTACTTTGTTACTTTATTTATGTAGTTGTATTATGCTTCTGCCACGACTAAAGAAAGAACTTTGCTACGGAGTAAACAACAATTTTGCGGTTAATTTATATTCGTAACTTTGCTTGTGAAGATTAGTTAGTTCACGTTTATTTCGGGCTACCGACTCTACTTATATAGTTCTGTAGATTTTGATCTATAATGCAATATTAACCAGCGGCGCCGTAAGACCGCTGAGTTGGCATCGAGAAAGCACCTCCAAAATATGTGGGCGGCTTCCATTGCCATTGACAACGTCTGCATAACTCAATGGGGAATTACCTTTTCTATCGCCACGCCCCGCGCGATGCGAAATGTATCCTGGGTCAGTCATGGTTTGAAAGTCAACTCCGCGTCGATTCCCGATTTCCAGACTACCTCACCTCGCGGTGGGCCGGTCTTCCAAACTTGAGTACCAAGCTTTTGAGTTGACAGGTTCTATGTGGTTGTGGCACGGTTGCTACAACGAAGAGTGATCTCGTAGCAAATATCGCCAATCGAGTTCCTCTTCGAATCACAGTTAGTGGATCTGTTTGATTCTACGTCTCCGCTTTTCGATAAAACTTGGTGCCAACCCCGCCCATGCAGTAACGCTGTCTTTGCGAACGACATCCTCAAAGGCTAGTTGCATCCTCCCCATCGTCGAGATGTATGAACAACGCCGTACGAGGTAAGGGTAGTTCTTGCAGTTAAAACAAAACGTTCTGCATTCAGGCCCCATAGAATGGTTGGTAAGTGCTTGATTTTATGTGTGTTGCGAAGCGCACCCATATACGAGTGTTTCGCTTGTTTTGAATTAAATGTAGCGTTTTCATTGGCGTTTGTGCGCTATTTCATTGCAACATAATTAACCTCTTCAAGGCATTGCTTTTGCTTGACATTTTAATAATTCGCTTCTCCGGCAACGGCTGGATACAAGTCTTCTTCTTCATAAGCCTCTTTTTAGGTCCATTCTTGAACATAGGCCTTCTCTAATTCCCTCCATCGTTCCCGGTTTTGTGCTGTTCGGATCCATGCTAACCCAGCTATTCTTTTAAAATCGTCATACCAGCGCATTGGTGGCCTCCCTCTGCCTCTCTTATGTTCATAGGGCCTCCAGTCTAAAATTTTACGGTTCCACCGAAATGTGTCGCTCCTTGCTACATGGCCAGCATAACTCCATTTGAGGCGTGCGACTTTAACACCAACATCCGTTACTTTGGTGATTGCTCTGAGTGTTTCGTTTCTAATTTTGTCTCGTCTTGTCAGGTTCACCATGGCTCTTTCCATACTTCTTTGAGCAATTCTTATTGTTTCGATGTTATATTTAGTGGTTGTCCAGTTTTCCGCGCCATATGTTAATACTGGTAGAATGCATTGTTCAAATAATCGCGTTTTAAGATGTTGAGCTATATTTCTTTTTCGGAGAATGAAGGACAATTTTCCGAAAGCCACCCATGCTAATCTGATTCGCCGTTTTATTTCATTTTTTTGACTGGTTCTATCTAGCTCAAACCTCTGCCCAAGATAAACAAAATTTTTTACTATTTCTATTTCTGTGTCCCCTATTCTTATTGGTGTTGCTGGTTCGTCGTACATCACCTTAGTTTTATTTAAATTCAGTTTTAGTTGGATACAAGTAGGGGCAGTTAAATAATTTTTAACTACCGTTGCGTCTTCTAGGATTCAGGGCTAATTTTAAAGTATACATGTGACTTGGTTTTTGCTTTATTCAATAGATAACTTGTAAAGTTACCCTCTGTTTTTGTGTATTTTGTAGTATTTGTTATAACAGGGGCTAATAGCAAACGCATTGAGGATCAACAAAAGTAGGTATCCGTTGACGACGGGCAGGATTCACACATAAAGAAGTAGCAGGGTACAGGGTCTCTAGAAGTAGCTTGACTATTGCGCCCCTATTTCAAGTTCTGGAGGGATTAAGGCGGATTGAGGACGAACTTCTGGCGCTCTACGCAAATGACACCTTGTATTTAATTGTCTGCCCCCTGACGTACCGTCACACCCCATTTGTCTCGACTGTCGAGCAGTCCTACGTATTGCTGGAGTTCCATAGCTTTTCTAGTAATAAAAACATCCGATATGACACCCCTGAAGAGGAATTGAGCTTTTCCATTCCAAGCAGGCGGCGCGGCGCCGTGGCTTTCCTGGGATGTCGAAGGGTAGTTTTGGCCTCAAGTAACGTTTTACGTTGTGACACATTTTCACTCAAAATTATCTTAGTGTTCTTCCTTTTCTGCTTCCAATTGTGTCTTCAAGTTACCATATTTGATTTTCAGGTATTTTCATTTAATAATTGTTTTGTACAAAGTAAATTCTCTATTTCTGCAGCTGTAAAGAAGTTTGATATGTACAAAAGATGTATGATTCGTGAATGGTGTTTAAAGATGTTGTATCACTGAAACACTCAGAATTTTCATTTGGGATTTAAAATTAGGTAGGTATATTAAAATGGTAGATCATTCATCCATCATTCACAATCTTTAGCTTCGTTTACCTTTTGGTGTCCAGAACTATTCATACCGCGCGGTAAGCTAAATTGTAATGGATATAATGGGCCGCATGCGACTTGTACTACTCTCCCCCGTATTTAAACATCAGGTACATTCACCGAACCTATTTAAAAGCATTTCCATCTGGCGTCTCTACAATGGTAGATATTAAAGGTTAGAGATAAAAAATGTATTCAATCACTGCCTCCTACACTTACAAGCCATGCTGTTGGGGATTTGGAAACTCTGTTGGTAGACCAATTTTTGTACTGTTTATTTATAAAAGTATTTCACTGAAATACAACCGAGGTAAGTAACAATCTTACCTCATTTATACCGCATTCCTTGAAACTTTTAATTTTATATTTCGAATGCCACGAAGACGATGTGTACCATTCACAACAGAACTTAAAAGAAAAAAACTGTATGCAAACTATAGCAAAATTTTCTTTTCCAATGGACGAGATCCGAAAGAAAGCATGGCTCGTGCAACAGCACGAGAACGTTGGACCCCAACAAAAAGTGCTGTCGTGTGTGAAATACATTTTAATGAAAAAGACATTTGAAAACGTTAGAAATAAGAGTGAGAAACTGCAGAAGCTGTTGCTGCATCACCCTCGATTATCTAACAATGCTGTCTCAAGCGTATTTCCAATTTTACTAACATATTTGTCGTCTAAAGCGCCTCAAGAAAGGACAAATCCTGAATGCAGAAGAAGACAAATATTGGAAAGACATACACAAACAGTGAAAGTGTTTTTAAATAATGACATCAGCAGTTTTTCGAAGTTTATGGAACAAGTTACGTCACACAACTTTAGATGTTACCGAGCAGATAAGTTTATTTTGTTCAAATAAGATTATTTACAGTAGTACCACCATAGTTTTTGCATATATGTTGTACTCTCAATCAGCAGTGGTGTATAGAAAAATACAAACCTTAAAATAATGACAGAAATGTTCTTTTATTCATGGGTTACATAGGTTAAGTTGTTTTATTTTTATAAATATACTGTTACGTGTTTGTATTACTTGAATATGTAAATAAATGTCATAATTACAGAAGCTATCTTTAGTTAATTACAGAGTAAAATATGATAAAGAGTAAAACTGTGCTCTTTAGAGCAAAATTATTTTAAATTTGAGTACTGTAATTTAGGACCACCAACTACCAGAAATATAATGTTGCCAAGTCTAACAGCATGGCTTGTAAGTGTAAGAGGCAGTTATTCAATTGTATAATTAATTTATAAATTAATTGAAGACTCTTTCCATTTTAATTTTAAACTATCAAAATATATATTTTCTAAACTATGTGAACTACATTTAGCGACACAACACTTTTTTTCTACTCACTTTTGACAATGATTCCGGTGGTTGAAATTACATTTCAACCACTAGAGATTGAAATGTTCAGACTACCGGGATTTCAAACTGTTTAACATTCAATTGTTGACAAGAGAAGTGACACTTTATATTTATCATTTTAAAGTGCATTAATTTGTTAAAATTTGTGAAAATTCGTAGAAAAAATAGTATATGCAACACGTGGCTGATAAGATTTCAACCACTTGTCCCATAATATACTATTCTTTTGAGGAATTTTTAATGATTTAGCAGAAATTACCATATTTTAATATCAAACAGTAAATTCTAAAAGTTAATGGCGTTTATTAAAACTAAACAAATGGCAATCTACATTAAGCGCCAATACCAAGGACGCCCTTGTTAAAATTGCAATAGTTACTGAAGTGCCCAACAGATAGCGCCACAATACAGGAGCTGTCAAAAACAGAAAATTTTCGAAGGCGCCTAGACGAATAAGAGACATCTGTCTTGCATATCAAGAAGGCAGTGACGCAAAAGCATAGGTTCCTTATTTTTGTTATAGAACTCTATTACATTTATAACTGGTAATTATGAACCTTCAAGTTCATGCCGTATTTAGTAATTAGTCTGTTGACAGCGGAATTGAGAATATCCTAATCGCTCCTGTTAATGAGCTATTGTTTAAATTAGAAAATATGTGGAACTCAAAATGTATCTTTGTAGTGCTTCCTAATAGTAAAGTAATCTTACTCGACTGTAAGGTTGATTCGCAAGGAGTTAGTTCTGCATTCAGTTATCAATTCTTTATCAACTACCTAATGTTTTGATACCATTTACAACTGTAGTGATTATTAGCTTCACATGCAAGAATATTGTTGCTATTATACTTTTTGGCTTGCTGTACTCGTTTATCTGTTGGCCACTTGGCCGTTGCAAATTACTCACAGGAGGCGCAGGTGAGTCACTATTCCTTTTTCACTGTTATAAGAGATATTCTTGTCCTAACACATCGTGAGGCTACACCGGTTTTCAACAGAGTGTAAATAATATACGCTTGTAAGTGGCTGTAGTTGACAGCCTTGACCTGATTACAATTCACTTGGTGTTACAGTATAGCGTCAAACACATCTTAGGCATGCGATATCTAGTAAGCAGGGCCGTAGCTACAGGCTTGGGGGCCCTGGGGCAACAAATAATTATGGGGCCCCCATGTTATCTTCCCCTTTACCTCTACATCACTTTCATTTAGTAAGACTTTTTTAATAGGGTTACTATTTGGTGTTTTTATTTCTGTTAAGATAGAAGAATGGGTATTTAAAACAGACAAAGCACATATTTACTTCACATTGAGTTTAATATAAAACTGTATTTAACGTTTAAACAGGCTAAGTTTAGTTCAAAACTTTTTAAAGACAACTTCGTAAAAATCTTCCTCCGTCTTCGGGGGCCCCTATGTTCGGGGGCTCCGGGGCACTGCCCCGGTTGCCCCGGTGGTAGCTACGGCCCTGCTAGTAAGCGAATAAAAAAGCATCAGAAATTGCATGTTAAGGTAGAAACAACACTCAGAAGGGTAAACTTCGTGGAACTTGATATGTGTGTTAATAAAATGACGCAATAAAAGCGTATTACAACATTCACCGGCTATATGTTTAAAATTTAAATGCGTGTCTTGTCTCAAGTAAAAGACCTTGAACATACCACTTAGCATATGGTATACAGGGTGTCCCTGAAAAGTGCGGAAAAATTAATCCCGTATACTAGAGCTCAAAATAAGCTGATTTAACCTGTATTACCTATATGGAAAAGTCCACCCCTGAGAAGTTCAAGTCCTCTAAAGCTTATGAAAAATGCTTTACCGTGTCTCTTATATGAAGTGAAAATAACAGCTAGGGGGGTTAAAATTATAATTTTTTTTCGCTGTGAGTTCCATTTCACAGTAAAATGGGTTAAAAGGGTTTTTTGAAATTCAACTCCTACGGGGGTGAAAAGGGGTAAAATGTTTTCATGAGCCTCAATATCTCTTACACCCGATAAGATATCGATTTGGTGTTTGCTTACAAAGACTATCAATACAAATACCTAGAAACGTATTTTAGGATTTGGCCCTAATCAACCCCTAAAGGTGCAAATCTGGATTGGGGGTCAATTAAAGAATCCTACGTATCTCCTATGTTGATTGAGTTAAAACATTATTTTTTGGCATATAGATGTATTTTTTAAATATTTAGAAAGGGGTGTAAGGGCACTTGAAAATTTTAACCCTAAAAGGGTAAAAGGAGGAAAAACTGAAAAGGGGTAGAGGGGTTATAATTATTAATTTTTTTCGCTGTGACTTCCATTTTACAATAAAATGGGTTAAAAGGTTAAAATTCAACCCCTACTGGGGTGAAAAGGGGTAAAATGTGTTTTTACGACTTCCTCAATATCTCTAAGACCCAATAAGATAGCGACTTGGTGTTTACTTCCAAAGATTGTGAATGCAAATACCTAGAAACGTATTTCAGGATTTTGCCTTAATCAACCCCTAAAGGTGCGAATCTGGCTTCGGGGTGAATTAAAGAACCTTTCGTATTTCCCGTGTTTTCCGATGACCATGTTTTTTGGGCATATGTGTGTTTTTTAAATCTTTAAAAAGTGGTTTAAAGTTTTTATTCTAAATTTCATTGTGAAATGAGTAAAAACGGAGTAAAAGCAAAAAGAAGTTAAACAGAGGTTAAAGTTATTGATTTTTTTTCGTGTGTTCAGTTTAGAATAGAATAGAAGGTTTTCCGAAATTCCACCTCCACGTGATGGAAACTGGTGTTGCTACAATTTATGAATACAACATTTAATCAGTACATTTATTATTATTCTTATACTACACCTATAGTTTTATCAATCTATACAAGGAGAACGACAACTACATACACATTTCCAGGGGTTACGTGAAGCATAAAAGGGTTATGGAGAACTTTTTTCGGAAGAATATTGTTTGCTTTTTACCTACAATACTATTTTGCAGTATTTGTTAGTTTAGCGCATTGAGTGGGGAGGAGGGGAGCATTCTAGAATTCGTTTAAGAATTAGAAGAAAAAACATTTGTAGTCCGTACGAAGAACGGACATCTTGCTAGTTTCAAATAAAATTTATTGTAATTTCAAAGCCTACCCATTATTTTTATTTCATACAGACACATAATAGTACATTATTTAATGAGCGTAAAATGTAGGTCGTATTACACGAGGATGCTTTACGAAACGAGCGAGCGAAGCGAGCGAGTGTTGTAATTATCCGAGTATAATATGACCATTTTACGCGAGTCAAATACTATACTTTATCTACAACTGCACAAATACTGTCGCGGAAATTCGAATCTGGGTGCTTCCTTTTCTTTACTTTATTTTAATTATCAAGTTGCATGTAAAATCTGTCAAAGTCAAAATAATTTTTCTAAAATGTCAGAAACTATGAAAAAAAAATTACCTCGAAATGCCAAATGAACTATTTATTAATAACATTGATTGTAACATTACAGTTTGAAATATGAATACCATTGAGGTTATCAGTAGATAGAGACATATTACATGTAGAAACATTGGAATCTACAACGGCACTGGATATTGTGGTTGGGCTAGAAGTAACACAATTATCAGCACTAATTTGAGTCGCAATCTTTTTAGCAATGTCCATTTTATTACGTTTGGAATTGGCTATATATTCTGCTACAGAAGCACTTTTCCAGCCGCCATGTCGTTTTAGTGTCGTCATTGACGCTCCAGCATCAGCAACCAAGGTAGCGGAAGATCGTCTTAACGCATGACCGGTGTATTTCTCAGGATTAGGTAATTTCAAATATGTTGCAATTTGCTTCCCCATTCTGCCAAATTTATTTATTCCAATAACTTGTTTTACACATTTTCCATTTTGATAATTAAAAAAAAAAGATGGTGGTGCATGTTTTGGGCGAATATCGAAGTACTTCTTCACAATATTATAGAAATTATCTACTATTGTAAAGTTTCTGGGTATTTTTGATTTTGTTTGCGGAATGTTTACTTGAATACAGCCTTCGAAAAATTTTAAATCATTAAGGTTCAGGTTCTTTAATTCATGAGAGCGACATGCACCCATTATACCCATAATTAAGGCAACCTTAAAAAGTAATGTTGGGTTATGTTAAACTGTATCAATCTTTGTTAATTAACTTACTTTCGTGGCAAGATACTGGGCATCTGGAACTTCCTCAATAAATCTGTTGATTTCTTCGCCAGTAAAAACTTCCGCATTTTTGGGTTCAAAACCTTCAGAACGTCTCTTTAGAAATGCACGCAATCTTCCATATTTTTCAATTTGAACATTGTGTCTGATATCCAATATTGATCTGATCATTGAATATTTCGTCCATAATGTAGATGATTTAAATTTAAGTGATATTTCCGTAAAATACACTAGTAATGTGTCTTACGAAAATGAAGATACATTTTTGCTTGTCCGCCACGCCATAAATGCGTTATAAGCAATTTCATAATTCTGTCTCGATCTTGCCGGTAGCAAATCAAGCGATGCGATTTTAGCTGCATCTCGGATTTCCGGAGGTGTACAGGTAAAATTTATATCGTCGTCGTCACTAGTAGTTGCCATTATTAAGTATTTTAGTGTGGTTATCAATAAAACACAATTTCACGAACACTTAGGCCCCTTTCCGACGAAACGACTTTTCGCCGTGCGCCGTGTACGGCACAGTGCCGTGCATTTTGAAGACTATTGATTCATATGGAGCCTTTCATACGAGACGGCCACGACTTAAGCTGTACACGGCCGCCGTGAACACCACGGCGTTTATCAAGCTCGGACACGGCGCCGTGCGGTACACGGCGTCTTGATATACATTGTGGTATATGGAACCTTTCAGACGGAACGACTTTCCGCTGGTGAGATGGCGTCTCTCACATTGGTATTTCGTCTAATGAGTTGTTCTTGCACTTTATTTGAATGTTGCTATTAATATTCTAATGTAATTGAGTCATTCTCAGTCATCTATTACATAATACTGAAATGTGAGATACGATTAGAAGCCTACATACGGGGTGTTTATAAATCGTAACCTCGTTCATAATAGAGAGATTGAAAAAACTTTGTTTTGTTTTAAATACCAGTACCTACGTAGCCTACAAATTGTAATCCAATTTAAACCATGACCTTTTATTTTTGGGTACTGATACAAGACTTCGGTATCTTTAATGGAACACCCTGTACATGTTGAAATATTTTAAATCAGTCCTGTGGTAGTATGCTTAAAATAAAATTTGGAAAGTTATTATTTTGTTTTAAAAAATGCCCAAATTAGTCCATGACACACAAAATCACTAACAATCGAACAAGAAATGCAAAAGAAAGTTTACATGGCTCTCTTCATGGACGAATTATCGCAGCACACGTACTAAAACAATTAAAAACTATGTTTTTTAAATGAAATAATTATGTCCGCATTATATTTAAAATAAAATAATTTTTTAAAGGCGAAATGAAATTGCGAATATGGATCATCGTTGGAAAGTTTTTTGTTGTAGTTTAATGAAACTCATATTTAAAAAACAAAGTTTTAAATGGTTTTAGTGCGTTTGATGCGATAATTCGGCCATGAGGAATATTTGGAGCCAAGTGGAGTTTCTTTTGCTTTCCTTGTTCGATGTTTAATAACTTTGTGTAAGTCATGGCCTACTTGAACTAAATATTTTTTTTTATTTAAACAAAAATAATGAGTTCTAAAATTTTTGTTTGAGCATCTGTCAAAGTATTTTTACGCTGATTTCAAATGTCTGCAAATATACGAGGTGTTCCATTAAAAAAACCAAAGTCGTGTCGTAAAAATAGGAAGCCATGACTTAAACTGATTTATGACAGTTTGTAGGCTGAATACTGGCATTTAAAACAAGAAAAAAGTGTTTTCAATATCTATTATTAATGAAGTTACAAGCTGTGTAGCGATATACAAACACGTCCCATAACACGCCGTCATGTTCACGGCGAAAAGTCGTGTGCTCTACGGCGCATCTTTGGAATGCACGGCACTGTGCCGTATACGGCGCACGGCGAAAAGTCGTTTCGTCTGAAAGGGGCCTTATATGACTGTCAACGGCGCGGCGATCTGTCATTGTATGTCATAATCATGGCAACTTTGTTATTTATTTACAATTTCATATTACACATGTGTAATATGAGCGTGTAATATGAGCAACATTTTACATGCCTCTATAAGTGTAAAATGTGCATATATTACAACAGTTGTAGATAAAGCATTTTTTATAATCTTTAGGGGGCTGGAACTCCTCAGGAGTGGACTTTTCTCTATAGGTGATTTGGGTTAAATCGGCTTACTTTGAGCTCTAGAATACGTGGTTATTTTTTCCGCACATTTCAGCGACACCCTGTATGTAATTATCCAAGAGTGTAACTATGTCGCCCTGATGATCGTGAAATGCAGTAGAGAGTGACATAAATACAGGGTGATTCTTGACTTATACGCATAATTGCGAGGACTGATAATTTGTGATGTGTAGTGATGGGTAATTAAACAAAAATTGTAATAAAAGTTATTTATTAACGGAGATAACGAATTAATTATGTTGAGAGTGGTAAACTAGTAAAATATAAAATTATCACCGTGAATTGAATCTGTCACTGTCCGTCACTAGTTGCCAAATTGGAGCTTCAGTTATTCGTAAAAGAGAAATTATGGCACCTAACTTCGCCAACGCAGAACTTATGGACATGGTATTAAATTACGGGGAAGTACACCAAAATTCAGTAGCTACAGCTCGGCTTTATGCACAAAGGTTTCCTCAAAGATATCATCCGGGTCGAAAAACGTTTCTACGAGTGTTGTCCAGTACGTACGTGTGGTGCAGCATGGATTCGACGCGCTCTGGTGTTCATGGAAAACGAAGGAAATCACTTAGAGCAATTGTTGTGACACTCCAGTTTAACTTAATTAATTCGTTATCTCCGTTAATAAAATTACTTTTACTACACTTTTTTTTTAATTACCCATCATTACACATCACAAACTATCATTCCTCGCAATTATGCATATAAGTCAAGAATCGCCCAGTACATAAAATCCTATGTTATGCTTCTAAAATGAATGGTTAAACTGCAACTTTAACCGTCAGGATTGAATAAAATTTATTATTATCCGACTTCGAAGTGGTTCAGAAGTAAGAGCATCAGGCTCTGAGCCAGAATACGCGTGTTCGAGCCTTACTTGTGCCATGTCTGCCTTGTGCCTATATTTGCTGAAATCCAAATAAAATTTACGAATACTTTGGCTCTAAAAAGTTATGATAAAAGCACACACTACCCTTACAGAAATTGCTCTAGCTAAACCCTAAAGAAAATATTTCCAAGATTATCTAACTCAGCATTAAAAATCAAGGATATGCGCTAAATTCCATCAGACTAACTTTTTCTATATGATTTGGATTAAATAAAAATAGCATTTTTCTATTACACCGTTTTCAGTAATGTACTTCCTTTAAGTCGCAACTTCGGGTCCATGTTCCCAGGAACTTCTTTATTTATTTGGTACTATCATGCCTAAAAGCTTATAGCACTACTTTTTAAACCCCATATAACCTAAACCACAAATTGTTGAAATTTTATATAACTGGGCGGTCTAGTACATGGAAAAAAAAGATGGAAACATGAAGACTGTCATTGAAATTACTGACCATAATTTTTATTTTTTCTTTAGTTTTCTTATGATTTGGTAAGTTAAATTGAGGAAAGAGTTCACTGAAAAGCATTTACGTTGATGAAACTATAGGAGAAGTCCAAAATAATGTATTGACAATCTAGTAACAGATAGGAACTAAGTTTAGAGCTTGATTAAATGAGAAAGTCCTTAGAAATCACAAGAAGATAGAAAATCAGAACTAAAAAATTGTGGAATATATCGTTGCTCTGTTAAGGCTTTAAAATACGAAGATGAGGCAGAAAGGTTTTATTTTTGGAAATGTTCACAAAAACTAGCTATGGAGAAAAAAAGATTGAAAGAAAACAGACTAGGAATTTAAATGTATATAAGAAAAGAATGGAAAACTAATATGACAACCACGAGTTTTTTATTTTATCTTATCGAATATTGACATATGTTCACGTACTTACTATAATAATATAACCTTCATTTCAGGTGCATTTAATCTCATGCGAAATAATAGATATCAATTCTTAGTCCTTACAATGCATCTTCTGTTTGATGTAGTGATTAGGAAAGTGCATAAATATTCTGGAGTGTCCCCTTGACTTTCGCAGAATAAAGATGAGTTATCTTTGAGGGTCGACCGAGTAAGAAACGCTTTGTCTAAACGACCGATGGTCCGATAAACAATCATACAGTTCGATCTCTTTTAGTACTATCTCTGTAAACAGATAATGTAACCCGCATAAGTACAGACATTTGCTCCGCGTTAGAAAATAATGAAATAATAGTAGAAACACCACGTATCAAAAACAATATAATGCAGTGCATACGATGCCAACGCTACGATCATTCCAAAACCTACTGAAGCGGTGGAGGTTCACGCGAGAGTAAATTTTGCTCAAAGTTCAAAAACACTCTAGCTACCAGTGCAGCTAAAATTTGAAAATGACAACGACGATTTTTTATATGCAGCTACAGCAAAACGTCTTCAACTGACTACTCGTTCTAAACGATCACTCCACTAAACGGCCATACTTTTTAATAAGAGAAAATGCGTAAGGTACAACACACTCCTGTAAAAGCATCTCCCCCATGTTGAAACTTTCGAACTTAAAACGATCATGTGTAGGTTTGCGGCAAGTCTTTTATTTTCTTATTTAGTAACTTTTGTGTATTTCTTAAATATAAGTGTCCTTTGTTGGTTATTTATGGCCTATCTCAAGTTTCTTCGTAAAAATATTCTATGTAACTACGTAATACTAGGACTATAATTAAATACGTGTGGTTTAGAGGTAAACGAGATTATAAACAAAAGTATCAAAAGCACAAAGAGTATATACAAATGTTGTGATTTTATAAGATATTGTTCATTATATGGTTGTATTTACCAGCTGATGTATTTCTTATGAATATATAATCCAAAATAATTTTATTTTATAAATACAATTATGTATTTTACTTTTCATAAGTTATTTCATGGTTTTACTTTGTGTGATTACTCTTGTAAATACTTATTACTGTAATAAATATATGTTATAACTATGTAAATGTTTATCTCTTAATTACTTTTGTGGAGTGTCAAGAAAGGTTTTCATAAATTTGCACAAAGACAACTTATATGCACCCGACGGCGCTGCAATAAGCCATACCAATGCAAATGCCATAATAAAAATTCCACAATATGTATTACGCAAACTAGAGATGAGCGCGTGAGTGAGTAGGTATTCACTCATCTCACGCACGATTCAAGCTTGCTTTAAACACTCACGTTCACGCACGCTCACGTTCACTCACGTTCACGGAGTGACCCGCCACTCACAACATGACCCGCTGCTTTTATTTGAAAATTCAAATTCAGATAGAACAGAATGTTCAAATTTAAAACCAATAAATAACCCGTAACAGAACTAAAAACTGTAAAATAAAATATGTTTTGCACGTGAAATAATTTAGGTGATACGTTGCAATCAGAATAGCAGACACAAAAATAAATAAATGAAAATTGACTACAATAGCGCACAACAAGGGATAAATACTGTTTTCTCGCAGAAACATTTCTTGCAACCGTCTTCAAACGCATTACTTTTAAACCAAAAGCTGTCATTGGAATTGACGTTTCCCTTACTGATATGAGTACAAGAAAGTATGTGTTGCTAGGCAACACTTTTAATTCCTAGGTTTAAAAGTACTTTTACGTCCGAGAAACTAAAAGTAAGTTCTACTTGGTCGCCTATAGGCGCAGACACGCAATTGACTGTAGACACAACATTCACAACACAACAAAAGCTTCGTCGCTGCAGGCTGCCACACAGAAGTACAATTACCTCCCGCTCCAGCTCTAAATCTTCCACATGTCGGGCAGCATAGGAGCGAGGCGCCCTGGAGTCTTTTATTCGTTACTAAATATTTAATGTGAAATTAACGCAAAACGTGAATTACTCCTTGGAAATTTTCACTCACGTTCACGGCCCGATTTTCAAATATTACTCACGTTCACGACGGGACCCGCCGTGACCCGGCGTGTCACGACTGTTTTCACACACAGACTCTGCAATCATAATCAGAACAACGTCAAATCACTACATGTTACAACGATACATTGACAACATTCAATATACTATGGTAACAAACAACCCCAAACACCCAGCTATTGACTATCGGAGCTGTCTACAGTCGACCTAGGCATGCCATATTCGCTGAGAAATATCAAGAATATCTACTACTTCTTGGATATCACCTTTTTGTGGCAGGTGATTGTAATGCCTGGGATTCTAGGTTGATTACATTTACGGGTTTCAAATTATACAACATGATTTAAAATATCTTTCAATTGGTGAGCCAATTTGCTGGCCCACAGCCTTGAACAAAATTTTGGATCCGCTAGATTTTGCAGTCGCCAAAGGTCTTTCTGGCGTATATAGTAAGATCTACAGTAATGTAGACCCAAACTCAGACCACACCCGTATGGTAATAACCTCGAGTGCAAGTGTAAAATGGAAAAGTCCTTTACTAAAACTATGTACTAGGAGGGAACAACTGGAAACAATTCCAACTCATCATCAACGATAATATAAACCTAACTGACTAAAGGCATAAATCAAAGGAAGTCGACGAACCCGTGGAGTATGTCAGAAAGCTATGTACGGTATAAACGAGATTTTACAACACCGGACCGCACTTACAATTGGTTAGTTTGCGTTGCGAGACAACGGTAGTAAAGCACGCGGTCGTCCACAGCTAGCTGGCGGGAGGGTATGGTTTACATTACACGTCAAGTTAGGACAGTAAAAACTATGATAAAATTTCAAGGCGCCACCGTGAAATTCAAACCTTAACTGAATGAATCTACAAGGCCGAAGCACGGATCTGGCACAAAATATTTACGTGAATGTTTAACTGCTTGGCAACTATACACTGAATTGCTTTATCAGCTAAAGCTCACGTTTCCTTTACAATCTTAACAATTGTCCACTCAATAATTAAACACAAACTTTAATTCAACGCGCCTGAAGGGCGTGTTTCCTTACTGCTTAAAGCACTTTTAGTCAAAAAACCTCATATGTGTAGCTTACAAATGAGGTTTATTAAGCTTTTAAGGAGCTGGGGTTGCAAAACAGATATTATACAGTGTAAATATAATTTCACAAAGCATAAATCAAGCAAAAGTATATGAAATACAGAGGGCCTCCCTGTAAACGACGAGAGGAGAACTCGACTTAAAATAGTTAACCTCGAGTGAACAATGTCGAGCTATCTTCGCACAAAAGAAAATAAAAGTCTGGTGTGATACACCCACACAACTTCCTTTTACAGTAATCTTATAATTAGCCAAAAATTTGATTAATAATTTTTAAGTATTTGTCAAAAATTTTCAAAAATTACAAATTCAAAGAGTTCACTGAAAAGCATTTACGTTGATGAAACTATAGGAGAAGTCCAAAATAATGTATTGACAATCTAATAACAGATAGGAACTAAGTTTAGAGCTTGATTAAATGAGAAAGTCCTTAGAAATCACAAGAAGATAGAAAATCAGAACTAAAAAATTGTGGAATATATCGTTGCTCTGTTAAGGCTTTAAAATACGAAGATGAGGCAGAACGGTTTTATTTTTGGAAATGTTCACGAAAACTAGCTATGGAGAAAAAAAGATTGAAAGAAACAGACTAGGAATTTAAATGGATATAAGAAAAGAATGGAAAACTAAAATGACAACCACGAGTTTTTTATTTTATCTTATCGAATATTGACATATGTTCACGTACTTACTATAATAATATAACCTTCATTTCAGGTGCATTTAATCTCATGCGAAATAATAGATATCAATTCTTAGTCCTGAAGGGCGTGTTTCCTTACTGCTTAAAGCACTTTTAGTCAAAAAACCTCAAATGTGTAGCTTATAAATGAGGTTTATTAAGCTTTTAAGGAGCTGGGGTTGCAAAACAAATATTATACAGTGTAAATATAATTTAACAAAGCATAAATCAAGCAAAAGTATATGAAATACAGAGGGCCTCCCTGTAAACGACGAGAGGAGAACTCGACTTAAAATAGTTAACCTCGAGTGAACAATGTCGAGCTATCTTCGCACAAAAGAAAATAAAAGTTTGGTGTGATACACCCACACAACTTCCTTTTACAGTAATCTTATAATTAGCCAAAAATTTCATTATTAATTTTTAAGTATTTGTCAAAAAATTTCAAAAATTACAAATTCTATGAAAACGGTACAAAGTCGGGCGTTAGTTAAAGAGACAAATTTTCTCTAGAATTTTAAGCTAAATTCAAAAACGTAATAATATACCGGGTGTTCTATTTAAAATAGGAATTAACAAAATAATATATAAAGAAAACAAAAGAAACCTATTTTAAAAGCATTCAACTGGAAAATCACATCAATACACATTAAAAATGTAATAAAAATGTGAAGTTTGAAAAACCTCGTTGGAGCCGTTTTTGAAACAATCGAAAAAAACTTAAAAATCACAAAAGTAAACACCTACTTCCGGTTATGCGATTTCTTCAAAAGCTTGCAGTCGCATCCACATAGTACACAAAACTTATATATGAAGTTTCAACGCCATACCTCTTTTCGTTTTTGAGATATTCTGTTCACAGACAGACAGACACACACACACACACACACACACACACAGCCACACAGACAAACCAATGAAAACAAATATATTTTTTCGACGACTGACGTCTAAAGTAGATTTTTCTCACTGTCATTTGACAACAGAAAATTGACATTTGCCGCTGAGCGTGCGTTTCCATCACTTTGCCGCTCGCCGAGCGTTTTGGGTTTCCGCGTGACAAAATAGGTAGCCACGTCCGAATGTTTCCTTGACAACTCCCGTCATTTGCTGAAATAATCGCGTCACGTGTCATAGACTTGGCGAGTAATGTTAACTTGATTGTCAATTAATTTTTGCGATAAAATTACATTTGATATTTTCCTTTAATAATATGCTCAGTCGTCGAAAAAATAGTATGTATGTTTCGAGCTAAAAGTGCGCTTGCCGCTTTTGCATGATTGCTATTCATGCGCAAGCGGCAAGAATGCACTTTCAGCTCTTAACATACAATATACTATTTGGGTTCAGTGGACTCTAAAACGTGAAGATGTGATGAAACCTCAATTTCGAATTTTTGGGGTGAATCCTTTATTGTAAAAGGAAGTGAAAATCTTACTAAACGCCGACAAAAAAATGCATAGCTCATTATTACGTATATGCAGTAGAAACCAAAAAGTCCGCATCAAATGGGAACATTTTTTATTTTTCAAAAAACTTTCTACGGTATTAATTTGTGCTTATCTGAAACCTATTTAGCCCTTATCAGATATACTGATTGATTTTTACTTAGCAGAAATTGACGTTTTTCGAAATTGTCAAATCCGAAAAGTGTTACTTTTTGGAAACTAAGCAGAATTTCAATAAAATTTTTTTATCGTATGTTAGTTTTAGCTAATTGACCAATCTCAAGGCCAGAAAACGTTTGTCTTTAACTTCTGCTAAAATCAGTTTTTCAAAATTTTAGAGAATTTTCGAAATTTCACATACCTACCAAGACTTAATTTCAAACTTCAAATTCTTTGGGTGAAAACTTTAAAGATTTATAAATCGACGCAACAATAGAAAATGCTAATTATGCATTTAGAGTTTTTATTATTTACCGAAAAGTAACATTTTTCACGTTTTTGATCCAGACGGTTTGGCGAACACTGTGTATTACGAAATTGCACTGAAATATATGTCAGTACAAAAAGCACTGCAAAGTTCAAAGAAATACAACAATGGCGTTAAACGAGGGTAGTTGCTAACACAAGTCACTAAACTTTTATAGATACCTTACGCACATGTTAGATTTTGTCGACGTTTACAGCGCCTCTGATGTTTGAAAACGCAATTAAACCAATGAGGAACAGTTTTGAAATTTATAAATAACAAAATGCACACAATTCTTGCTTATATTTAATGCTATGGTCTAACTCAAAGTAGATACCCGATGAAGATACAGATGTTTTAATTTGCTGGTGATATGAAATAATTCCTAAATAATCATGTAATAGTCGCCTTGCGTTTCATATTTCCGGCGTTTAGTCCTGTGATGTGTGCAATCATTACTGTAAGTAAAGCATAACTAGCAATGTTAAAAGGCACTCCAAGCCTCATATCAGCTGATCTTTGGTACAATAAACAGGAAAGCTGACCATCCGCCACATAGAATTGTACAAGGAAATATACTCTGCTGCTGACATTTGTAGGATTGGAAGCGAAATCTACAGCATAGACATGAATCACAACAAAGAATTCCCATATAGCTGCAACATCTATAAAAGTTTAGTGATGTGTGGTTGCTAACTAAGTGAGCACCCTTAATTTAAGCACGTCACTAGGGATACTCACATTTTGGCACACTCTAACATGTAATTACAGATGGGTACCTTTGAACTGTGAAAAGTTTACCATCAAGAGGGAATACATCAAGGGGTTGATGTTACGCAATTTTGACTTTGGCAGTCGTAGCAGATCTACGTTACACCTAATTTTTTAATAGTTTTGAAAATTTATACAGGGTGCGAACGTGAGAAGTGAACCAACCTCCACGTTGACAATTTTCGTTCAGCTCCAACAAGCACAACGTAGTTATCCCCCCCCCCTCCGGGTTTATTAGGCCACTGTTGGGAATCCGCATAATCAAAGAAAGAACGCACTCGCGTAGTTTCCAATTTACGGGAAATCAGCAAGCAGATCCGGAATTTTTATCCGTAAACAACTGGCTAACAACAACTACAATTGATATGAAAATAATCGCCTAATCCCAACAGCGGCTTCCAACAAAGGGCCCGGAACATCTTTTTACTTACGAATTTTTATTTATTTCTCTGTGGTAGCCGGTATACAAGTGCAGTCACTGCAATCGGAACAGCCCAGAAGTTTCGGTTTCGCTTAGTTAAGTTTAGTCTAAGTGAGGCACGTTCCTCCTAAAGTATGCGAAAGCGGTTCCAGGAGGTTACGGTGAAAGTTATGTGCAACATTTTACCGACATGAAAGGCAGTTTCAAGTAAAATTGAAGAACTAATAAGGCAGCTTCCTGAGACATTTCCTATACCTCTTCGTTGCTACAAATGTCCCAGTCACAGACACCACCTTGGTTGCTGCTTTTGCTGATGACACTGCAATAGCCGTGAGACGCTATCCGGACAAAGCATTTGAAAATCTACTGCAAATAGCAACACTTAAACTTGCTAGAAACTTGGCTGGATTATTGAAGAGTGAAAGTGAACAGTGGTAAATCTACCCAAATAACATTCACTACAAAACACAATATCTGCCCACAAGTTACCAACACTAACACAGCTATACTAATTAAAAGCGCGGTAAAATAACTACAACCCCCCAATTAGACCAGAAAACTGACCTGGAGAGCCCATATGAAAGTCAAATGACAAACTTTTCAATGCAAGACACTGAATATACTAGCAAATGTCCCGTGATTTATCACCAACCAGATTCTTGATTTTTCAGAATTCTATACATCTACGTGATTAAAACTACAGTCAGGAAAAACAGTGACCGCACCTCAAACCACAGCAATTAACTAATTACCAATCTTTACAATCAAAAGTTAATTAACTGGAAACTGAAAAGACAATTGCTAGAAGATCTAATTGAGTGAATACTGGAGACCCATTAGTGGATGGTGCCCAACTCAAGTCATTTACCAACCGTACCACACCGTTTACTTTGTACTCTGTAGATAACTTGAGTAGATTCTAAATTTCCAATATCCTAATTGTAAAAAAAATACATTATCTGAATTCAAGATTACAATAATAGCACAAGAAGAAAAACAGTAGAAATACGAAAGTAGAGCTGGATATCGATACCAGTAGAAGAGGCTTTAATCTTGAAGAAGTGAGGATATACGTAACTAAAATTTTTAATAATTATAACTAACTTTAGTAAGCGTTTGTGCAATTTTAAAGTGTAATACTGTATTAGATGAACAATGCTATAGTGCAATACAGAAATTTTAGAAAATATCTGTAAAACAATTATCAAAATTGGAATCTTCGGTAATAACCATCAAAACAACTACTTAATAATTGACGTAGCATTGATTATCTACATATTTTTTTCCAACGCTAGTTAAAACCTGCTCTCTCACTTAATTTTTAACCTTTGAATAGATTTCTGATCAAGCGATATCTCAGAAGGTATATACTTTAGATGTTTATCAAATTTTCACAGCTTACTGTTGTTTTTAATTATTTACTGTAATTGGTCTTGATTTTAAGGAAGTTCTTCTAGAAGTGCTAAAAAATAAAGAAAATATATTATTACTTACCTCTATATATATTGAACAAACTGAGCCACACTTGTATTAGTCCAAAATATCTGCCACTTCAAACGACAACATTGAATTCTCACAAGTACGATAATCGATAAAAACATGAGTATGAAGTACTATTGTTTATCTCTAGAGTGCAACATGTTCCCTATAAATAGCTGATATCAATTTTTTAAATACAGTTACTCTTCGACAATGGGAGTCGACATAACTTTATTCATTCTAGCTGTACTTTGCAGCTTTGCAAATGACGTTTTCTCGTGTTCTCCATCTGCTACAACAGCGAGTGGTACTCACGCCCCATCCCAGATCTGTTCGGGAGATTTAATTTTTGAAGACAATTTTGATTCCTTGGACTTGAGTGTATGGGATCACGAGAATACGTTAGCGGGTGGAGGTGTAAGTAAACAATATTGTAAATCGATGTGATCGCTTGAAATATCACTTAGCTTAGTTTAATTGTAAAATTTATTGCAAATAGAACTGGGAATTTCAATGGTACACCAACAACCGTTTAAACAGTATAGCTGAAGATGGACTTCTCAAGATTAAGCCCACATTCACAGTCGATGATCTTGGAGAAGCTGGTTTAAGTTCAGCTACTTTGGATCTAAATGGAGGAGCACCTGCCGATGCGTATGAATTCTAATTAGCATTAACAATTAACGTGATTTCAACTTATCCCCAAACTTCTAGCTGTACAAATCCAGCTTTCTACGGTTGCTTGCGCACTGGATCTCTCTCAAATATAATAAATCCAATCAAAAGCGCTCGACTACGTACGGTTAATTCTTTCTCATTCAAGTATGGAAGAATAGAAATCAGCGCGAAAGTTCCTGCTGGGGATTGGCTATGGCCAGGTAAGTTGTCACCCGTTGTATTTGTAGTAAATGACAAAACTTCAACATTTTTTTTGCAGCAATTTGGTTGTTACCTCGCTACAATTCCTACGGTTACTGGCCCATATCTGGAGAGATCGACATCATGGAAAGTCGTGGAAATCGCAATCTTCAGATAAATGGCGCCAACATTGGAGTTCAGCAAGTAGGCAGTACTCTGCATTGGGGTCCTGATGTCTATAACAATGCTTTCCAAAGAACACACTGGGAAGATAATAATGCAGCTGGATTCAATCAGGGTTTCCACAAGTATGAAGTACTGTGGACACCATGGTCTTTAACTTTTAGAATTGATGGACGAGACATCGGCACTGTAAGTCCTCCTGGAGGCGGATTTTGGGAACTGGGACAATTTGCAAACAGCGGCAGGGAGAATCCTTGGAAAGGTGGTACCCACATGGCTCCCTTTGATCAAGAGTTCTATATCATTTTGAATTTGGCTGTGGGAGGTGTTAATTACTTCCCCGATGATGTTTCTAACCCTGGAGGAAAACCGTGGTCTAATACATCTCCTCAGGTAACAAATATTGAAATTATCAAAATTTGTGTTAAGTATTTTGCTCGTATAACATGGTTGGTTCAACAAGTAATCAATTTGTCACAAAAGAATATTCTCTATATATTCGATAGATTTTAGCAGTTGATTGTAATAAATTAGGGCACGAGAAATACCTAACATTTTGGGTTCTATAAACAAAGCTTCAAACGTTAAGGCTTCACTTTTGAAGAAAAATTGTTTCTTATATACAAAATCATTAGAAAATAGCATCTATTTAAGTCGTTGATAAACAATTTTAACAGCTTTTAATTTTTACAGGCTGCTACAGATTTTTGGAACAATAGAAACCAGTGGCTGTCTACATGGAATAGCGGTAATGGCGATACTAACCTCCAAGTAGATTACGTTAGAGTATACGCTTTGTAATATTAAGGAAGATTCCTTTAACTGATCTCCACTTTTGTTTCTTCTTTACCTTCTGTGCCAAAAATTAACTGTTCTGCATGCATTTTACAAAAATAAAAATTATAAGAAAATTAAGCTATTCTTATTATAAGAAGGTATGTTTCTCCTTCTGCTGTCATTGATTCTACTGTGACGTTCTGTTCCCATAATGCAAGGACTTTCTCAGAAAAAAAGAGATTAATGAAAATAGAAAAAAGCTAACGAAAATAAAATAGGACTTGATGGGCATTAGTGAGGTTAGGGGGCGTGAGGAAGAACTAATTAAAAGTCCGGCAACGTATTCCACTGCATGGGAAATGAAAATTCGTCAGATAGAGGTGCAGGTTTTTTTATGAATAAAAAGCAAGCAGAAAATATAATAGACGTTAAAAGTATCTCGGCGAGAATAATATAAACTATCTTGAAGTTATTAACAAAATATGAAATAAAAATGTTCAAATCTATGCATCACACTACGAAGACTATTACGCAAATAGATTCTACGAAGGTCCCGGGTGGTGTAGCTTGAACAAGCGTCCACGTTCGATCAGCAGAGTTAAGCAACGCTCTTTCTGGTCAGAACTTGGATGGGAGTTCCACGGCTGTATCTCTTGGCGCTTCGTGATACGGCTGTCACGGAAATAGTTGGTCCCGGCGGTCATAACAACATCATGACTGTCGTTAGTGGGGTTGGAAGTCCCCATAAATGCACAGCGACGCCTATAATTGGTCTAACGGCTGTTGGCTGAGTGCGAAATAAATAAATAAATAAAATAAAGCAAGGAACAAAATCCAACACACTTTCTAGTGGTAACACGTGACTACAACGTTAAATAGTGATAAAGAGCATAACTTAGAAACCTCAGCTGGAACACCTGGATTAGGAAAAGAAAATTATAGAGGTCATACATTGTTCAACTTTGCCCAACAGAAGAAATTATATACAAGGTGCTGCAAGACAGCGCATTTACATCATGTTGCTTTATTAAGTCAAACTTCCTGATTAGGAAAAGATCATCGAGTGAATAAAAAAGTGTGTAAAGCAGCTACTTTACCCACTGTTGTAGATTATAGTTATTTCCATGACATAATGGATGTAACAGGAACTTGGCTTAAATCAAAACATAGCGCTGAAGACTATCAGATATCTGGTTATCGTCTCCTACAAGCAGACAGGGCAAATGGAGATGGCGACATAGAAGAAATATATAAATTGTGAAGTATATAGCATCGGTCAAACCAATGAAATCGAACAATTGTGGATAAAAATACAACCAAAAAAATACAAACCAGGTCTAAGTTTTGTCGATAAATCTACTTCAGAGAGAGTGAATCTACAACCTTGTGCTACAACTTCTATATTCAGAAGCAGACACAGTAGTACTACTGGGTGACATCAACTTTCAATCCATCTTTTGAACGATCGGTCGTATGAATTACAGTGTTTCAACAACATGTTGAGTGATTTTAATCTTCGGCACGTAATCACTCAACCAACAAGAATTACTAGAACAACAACTTCTTGGGTGACTCTATTTGCGTCAGTTTTTATTTAAGGTGCTGTGAAGATTGAGCATTTTACATGAACAATCTATATTATATGCTTGCCTCTTGTAGAATAGGTTTGCAAAGCTCAAAAAATGCATTTTAGAAATGTTAATCATTTCGATTTAAATACTTTTGCATTAGATGCTCCCCAGTATGCACAGACACGTTGAACTAATGTTGAAACATAACCTTGGACCAAGCGTTATATTAACCTCGAAGTATCGCGAAAATCAACCAGTTATTCAATGTGACGGTCTTTTAACGTTTAAGTCATGATCAACAAGATCGTTATCTGTGGACGTTATAATGCTATCCAAACCATACATTTTCAACATTTTTGCCGACTATTTAACGTGTTCTTTATGTTTGGTTGCCAATTTGACGTCTTTTGAAATTCATTTATTGCACAATTGTCACCCAAATGTACGTGCTTTATACGTTCAAACGACGTTGACGTTTTATTATCGCCATTTTTAGTTACATTCTAACGTTGAAAGCACGTTACGTTTTTAACCACTTCAACTTGTTTTTTACGTTAAAACGACTTTTTATTTGATTAACGGCAGAAAAAAGTTACATAATAAAATACATAACGTTCTAATTCACAGACCTGCAGATTTTATCAGCGACGCAAATGGCGACCTAAACAGTTAATTCGAGTCACCAGCCAAAGGAAAGCCACGGCTTGTCAGCATACTGCGTAACGCGCTTCAGTTGGTCGACACTATCATGTAAGCAATGATTTTATTCGTAATATGCTCGTTCTTCAAACACACGTGTTTCCCCCCGACCTTACTGAAGAAGGATATAGCTTACGTGAACGTCATTTCAACGTTTAACGTTGACTGCTGGTCTAAAATGCACTTAAAATCAGCTATATAAAACATAATACAAAAACGTAATTATCACGTTGTTGTATTAAAGTCATATGACGTTAAGGGCTGACTACTGATCTAAAAAGCGCTTTACATTAACGTTATTTTCACGTAATATAGAAAATATTAAATTTTCGTGTTTTTATAACAGAATATCTACGTTTTACATTATCTGGCAGTCTAAAAGGCTCGTAAATTCAACGGCATATCGGCGTTATATAAACCTGTTCAATAAACGTCGTAGCCAACACGTTTAATAACGACATAATTACTACAAATCAACATCTAATTTAGATTGGAAAAGTGACGTTAACTGTTTGACTAACGTTCAAAGGTTAATTTTCAACGAATAACGTCTTTTCAACCATTTCAACGTCTTTTCGGTGTATTTTAAACGTACGTGTGCCTGCTGGGTCTAAGGGTCCTTTGGGAATTACTTTTATTCTCAATTACTTTAATTTAATATCGAAACAGTTTTGTTGTAAAAAAGTATAAGGTTATAAGTCAACTTATCGGATATTTGATTTTTGTTGATGCCCCATGTGCAGAGAAATATCGGAAATTTCAAAACAAAAGTACATAAGTCCATATACCATAACCGCTCGAGTTTCTTAATTGATATATGTAGATTTATTTACTGAAAAGTGATCAAGAACAATTCAGTCGATGGCAAATAGATACGTGTGTACTTATACCCTGAGTCAAAGCTGTCTGTCAAAGTAGCTACAAAGCTAGAACAGTATATGTTAACTTCTACCCTTTTACTATTTTTCAGTTTTTCTTGTAAATAAATAACGTACGCACACTTAAACGAGGAGCGCATTTGGCAATGCAGATCTGTCGTTGATAAAAAATATTATCTCCCAGTGTTTTCGTGCATATAAACTTTTGCAGAAGTGCTGTAATAACAACTTAACCTATAAGATCATACATAAACTCACATTATTCTACGAAAATTCTCTTGTTGAGGGCTGGTTTTGTATTAATTAATACGTTATAATCGTAAAGATGTAGCAGCAGGTTAGGATGTTTCCTTCAATGTAGTTTTTATGTAAATGTGTCAAATATTTTTGCTTTAGCCTGATTCAAATTATTTTGCCATTGAACACTCGCTATATAATCTGTAAAATCAAGAAACCGTTTTTTAGTTACCATTTTATGTAAATGTTTGAAAAAAGACAAATGACAATCGGGAAAAATAAAAATAAAGTGATATATCGATACAAAATAGTATTTGTTTGATTTAACATATTAATATATCATCGTGATATCATCATATTATTAGGTTAGTCGTTAGTATACTTTTGCGTTTAATTCTAAACATTTTCAATTAGTACGCTGCTAGTAACTACTTCTTGCGTGATACCTCGCAGAAGCCACAGACAGGACAAGTATGATGTGAATGAGATTTTTCGTTAAGGTGAACTTGTTCAAAGAAATAATATCTTAGAATTAGATCAAAGCAGTACGCTCGATAGCTCAGTGTATAAATCACAACTAGCCCAATCAGATAACTGGCCAAGAATTTGCTTTAAATATTGAACTCTGCACGCAAAACTTTCTATATACTCGGTGATTCATACGTCTGGCCATTAAATTAAATAGTATACTGACCTCAGTAGAAGTACTACCCAAGGCAAAACAAACTGGGAGAAATCTGGATAGATATTTTAGCATTATCTGATTAGCTTAAACGGGGCTGTCAAAAATTACATTTACGATAACAATTTTGTTTCATAAAAACGTCTAAACAAGTTGACAATTAAGTTAAAAATGCCTAGCAAGGTAGCAACTATACATATTAAAGGAGTCACATTCACAACAGGGCATATTAACTGTCCCAGTTTCTTTTGTATTGGATAGTATATTGCACTAAAAATTAATCGATTATGGAAAAAAACATATTAGAGTGTGGTTCATATCTTTGAGTACCACTGGTTAACACCAAAACCTGTATTAGGTAAATCAAAGTCCATTAACCGCTAACACGTGACGTAATGCACCAAATGTAATTCACATATCGAACCAACTGCTTTTTGCTTCTGCATTTTATCAAAATACCGTCTCATCGCAACAATATGTGCGAAATTATGTTTATAAAATATCATTCCAGTGACCGTCAATCAGTTTAAACAATTAAACAAGTAAATTTTTTGTGGGACTATTATTATATGTTCCAATTCAGGGTTCCGACTACAGCTAAAAAAATACCAAAAATAGGATTACAGACGTCTTAAACACGGTCGGAAGAAACTAAAAGCCACTTATCCCAAAACTCGGGAATCTGCAAATCGTGCGGCCACAATTAGCGTGCTCCCAAAACTCCGTCAAAACATTTGAGGCGAGAAATAAACTTCTCACCGAATTTCCAAGTTACAATATTCTGCTCTATCGGCGCGCCCAAATTCTAACACAACAAGGGCTAAAGCCCGTAGAACTTGGACAATTATAAGGGGCGCTTAACTGCAGGCCGTGAGTGCTCACGCTAGAACGGAACAAACATCGGACAAACAAAAGCTACTGTAACTTATTATAGCACCGAGAAAAATGCAGCGGAGAAAAACCTAAACTGCAGACACAGACTTAGAAAATTGTAGAGGCACAAACCAAACGTAACAAAATGGCAGTGGGCAGGTCAAATTTACTAACCAATAAAACAATACAGTTGGCAGCTTATGCAGATGACATCAACATCATGAGCCGAACTCTAACGGCGGCAAAAGAAACATATAACTCATAAAAGACAATGCTAAAATAGTTCGTCTTAAAGTTAACGTGGATAAAACTTTAACACTGGTCCAAAGGAACTCAATCAGAGAACATCCACGAACTTGGCGATGCAAAGTTCTGGTATGCTGCGGTTATCGTGTTGTGAGTGTTCTTCCCCTAGGGCACCTTTATGACCGCAAACTTCGCGCATTTCACCATTCCTGGCTGCAGACGTTGTCCATTTTAACCGCCTGACTCAGCGTTCCTGAACGACGGCTTTCCCACTGGACATCAACACCAAGCTCGTCGCTTAACCACCTAGTATTGTGAAATTAGTTTTATTGTAGTGTTACGTTAGAATTTAGAATGTAGCGTTCCCTTTTACAGTGCGCGGAATGACGCCATACCCGTAAACAAACGCTGTAGCTTTGTATTGAGCGTTTGCGTCATAATTTCATTGTTTGTTACGTTTAACGGCGCATAATTTAAGGAATTACTACTTGAGGTGTACCTGTACACTCACTTTATTTATTGTAACCAATAGACGGATATTCAAAGTTAGTTTTGTTTATATGACTTATGCGTGCTTCCTGTGACGAACCTATTTATTTTTATCTAGCTGTAAAGATCAATGTAAGGTGGAGCGACGGGAGCTGTTTAACCACTGAAGGTAAGTCCTTGCGCCAGCTGGAGACGCAGCCCAGGAGCGCTGACGCAATTCCAAGCCCTGGAATTCGGGCTTATACAGGGTTTTGCATAAATATTGTCTCCACCCCAATTCAAGTGCATGGCGCCCTAAAACCTCTTTCTGTGTACGTATCTTGAATACGACTACCCCTGTTACGACGACACTTCGCCCTAATTAACCGTTTGTTTAGTTCTATTACCAAACCGTCGAAGCGGGATTAGAGTGAACCCTCGTAGCAAGCATTTTTGTCCCGTAGTATAGAGCGCCGTTGTCGTCAATGCCAGTTTGAGCGGTGGCAAAATCTTGCATTAAAATTCAGTTTCCAGCGAACTTAGAGTGCGAAACACAAGAATGCTTAAAGAACTATTTAAGTACCTACAACATTACACGCAAGAAATTCTAAAAACCATAGAAGAAAACTACTAAGATAAAGATGCGATCAATACTTCAAAATAGTAAAAATTGGATAATTATATAATCAAACCTTGAGACAGCAATGAAAAAACACCTGGAAAGGCAGGAGAATATTATACTGAATTGTACTCCAGCGAAAGGAATCAGAAATGCTAATAGACGATGTTAGAAGAACAGAAACTATAAATCAACGTTCAAAATAAATATGAGAAGTTACTAACACGAGTTAGAAAAAGCCTCGAAAAGAACAAAAAGCAATCACGCACCAAGACCAGGTAGCGAAATTTGGTTGTAAAATTATTTTCTACAGCTCACTTCCTTTATTTCTTTTCTCGTCGTTAACCCCCTACTGTGTAGATTCTTCTTCAATTTAATGAGCCCACAGTTACGCCATTTGGAATGAAACGTTGTTGTGCTGCAGCATCAAACCTTTAAGATTTTAGCTTTCCCACAGTAATATACGATACACTAGCCTTTAATAGAAAAGACGCCACTTTATAAGCTTTAACGTTGAGGTGAAGGTAAAAGTTCAAGGTCAGTTTAATTTCCTAAATTGGGGCCGGGCTTCTATAGGGACCTTGCCCCGGCATTCACCTTAGAGAAGGTACTCTGTTGACACAGGAAAATCACATAAAAACTTGAATCAGAGCAGACGTCCACAGACCTCTAGAATGCTAAGCAGGCGTGCTAGCCACTAATTCACAAAGTTTTGTTTGAAAGGCCACTGATCATTGGTGTTATGGAAATAAAATAAGAACGTGTTGTTTGTTCTGGAGAAGATCTAGGCGTGCTGAATACGAGTACTTTAGACATCGACTGTCTTGGTCATAATATGACCATATTTTTTCTGTAAAAGTGACCGTTAACGAGATATTCACGAAACACCGTTTTTGGTGACCTTTGCCCTCCCTTAAAATTTTTAGCGGCACTCGGATCGATGAGGACTTTTGACATTTTGTTTAGAACCACAATATCAAGGCTCATACCAAAATACAGCTTTCCGGGAATTTTTCCGAAGTTTTGCTTTTATTTTGTCTAATTTCTCTGGACTATTACGTACTTAAATTATTTTGGAAACCGTTAACCATGTTCAAATTTATTTTCAAATCTATTACGGAAATTATAGCAAATACATATTTATTAAACCTTATTAGCCAATGCACACTTTATTAATAATTATACTTTTGCACATAGGAAATTGTGTTCGGTAACTGGAAGATAGTACCGTTGCGGCCAACTCAAAGTGCACGGCAGATTTTTAGCTTGTAATACGATATTCTAATCATAGACGTCGAGTTTTGATGTTTACGTTTGTCATCAACTGTCATAGAACAGAAAAACTCGGAAAATTTCCAGACATTTGTCATAAACAGAGAAAATGCGAGCTATTACAAAACTGGAAGAGAACTGGTCGCTGAGTCGAGTCGCAACAGATTTGCATGTGAGCAAGAGCTGCACTTCCAAATTAAAAATCGTTGGCAGCAGAGACTTCTGCAAGAAAAGTTTTTTTAACACCAGAGAACAAAGAATGAGGAGTACAATTTGCAACTGACTATTTGAATGAGATCGACGACTTTTGGAACACGACTGTTTTCTCAGGTGAAAAGGTATTTCAATCATTGACGATTAAGGGTGTGTAGACCACAAAATTCAAGATTTGAGGAGCAATATTATGTTCAACCCTTAAGAAGTAGTGGACGATTCTCTGTAAACGTATGGGGATGGATCAATGCTCACGGATCTGGGGCATGCTATAGAATTAATGGTCGACTGAATGCTGAAAATTATCGCAACATTTTGCAAAATGTGATGCTGCCATCTGTAAGAGAAGTCTTTCCTAATCAATTTACTTTTCAACAGGCAAGATATTACCTAATTAATTAATTTTGTTAACGTAATTGATAACATTATTTTCACAGGATAACTGACTTGTGCATACAGCAGGGGTTGTTCATTGATGGTTTGATGAGAATAATATCAATTTATTACCGTGGCCTGCAAGAAGTCCGGACTTGAATCCCATCGAAAATGTTTGAGGCTATTTAACTACAAAAATTTATACCAGGGATTTTGCACCAAACAAAACCGATGAATTATGGGAAAGAATAAGAAATGCTTGGAAGAAACTGAGAGAAGGATACAATATGGAAACATTGGTCAACTCTATGCGAAACAAACTGCAAAGCGTAGTAGCAATAATTAAATAGTGATACATATTTATTAAATACATATTATTATATAGTTTGTTTACTTGTGAAACTTTGCTAAAATACAAACATTAAAAAAGTAATACCTATTCTTATAACCACAAGCAACGCCACTGGAGAAACCCCCATTTAATAAGCCGAAAAATCGCAAAAATAACCATAGTAACAAAAAACCGTGCACTTTGAGGTGTCCGTAACTGTACATGGTGAAAGTTGGATATATCGGGGCCACCCAGGTAAGCAGTAGATGTATGGTTCTCGGGGGCGGCTAACACAATGGCGATGGTCTCGACTCTATAGGACCCCAGTATATAGGCCTTTTAAGTGGTTAACTTTTCACCCTCCCCTGCTTACTTATAAACAGTTATACATCAGATTGTGTTTTCATGTAATGAGGAATGCTTACAACAGACACACGATCAAAGGCTGCAACTAATCTTAGCAAGTTACAACGACACACATCATCCTTGATTCGAAATTCCCAAGAAATCGATTTTTTGGGGGACCCCGTTACGTCGAACTTCTCCGCCCTCCTCCCTACATTACTCTACTCTTCCGATGGACAGTCAAAGGACAAAATAAACTTAATAAAATGCTTCTACCACGCCATCGACAATATAGAGAAAACTTTATTATTATATAAATTATTATACAGAGTATCACTAACATATTTATGAAAATATATGTTACCGGTTATCTAACACTTCTGTATTATACACAGAAATGCTCCAAATTTTCAAACAAACTTTAAAAGATATGTTTTATCGGACTTTTTCCACTGTCTAGGGTGTTTATCTGTATATCAGACGACGTTTGGGGAGTTTCGATCTAGTCCCGTCTTTAGGTGTTTCTGGTTAGTCCTGAGAAGGTCTAATATTGTACATCTTTATACGTACACTCGTGCCTACCCCGAGATTTGAACCCATCACCGCTGAACGAAAATCATAAAGTTATCGAACTGAACTCACTGTAAAATGATATTGAACTGGACATTGAACAAATATAAGAATATAGTTAAGACCGTCGGTCATCACTGTGGAAAATAACTTGACATGTATTTAGAGAACCTATGAATGAGAAACTAAGATAAGAACCTTCAAAATCGGATAAGCTTATTATCCCACTTAAGTTTCTTATTCTCCTTGAAAAATAACGCAAAATACAGTACTGTAGAGGCTCAAATAGCTTGTAGCAAAATTGCTTCCAGCACTTCCTGGCTTTGCAAGAGTACAAACGCAAAAAGAAGCGTATCTTTTTTACTTCGAGTCCTATCGAAAAATGTTATTAGAGTTATCGATAGAACTCGTCGGGGTACTACTAGAACTCCCATTAAAACTACCGGAACTTAAAAAATTTAAAAGGTATTTTTTCCGTTTATACATTTTTTTATGATTACTAGTTTGTTAGATCAGTAAATTTACATGATGAATTGGAAATTCCAAACTTAGTATACTTAGTTATTGTAGTTTTTCCCTTTTTTGCATTAAGCGTAGGTCTTTTCGTTATTGCATCAGGTATTCCTAGAAGAATTATTATGATTATTATGAGCATTGACATCAGCTCAATTTATATAGGTACCTAACAAACTCTCTTCTAAAACATTTCGAGCAGTTCCTGACAGACCTGAAAGTCATATCAAGTCTGCTACAATATTGTGTAGATGTTGTACTTTTACGCCCCCCCCCCCCCTGTCTGCAGGTTTGCTATTCGGAATTATCTTTTAATTGTTTATTCTTGTTAGTCTTGTTATTCTGTTAGTCAGACTTTATCTGAAGAAAGTAAATACATATTATCATAAAAGATTAAACAAAAAGTTTAATTCTTACATATTTGGTGTATAAAAGGGTTAATATCATCATATAATTGGAGACAGACACAATTGAGAACTGTTAACCTAAAAAGTTTGATTAATGACAAATACAAAAGTCATAAAGATTGAAAATAGAAATCTGTATTATTGGTGGTATAACCAAGGTTTTGGAGGGTATTTTAAAAATAACAAAAACACATGGCGGTGTAAAACTTATTAATTCGATTGACACAAGTTCAATTTTAAACTGAATTAAATATTCAGTTTTACATGATAAAATAGTGGTATGTACAACTATATAATGTCATAGTAATAAGTAGTACCATACAGAAGAATTAAGTGTAAAGTCGAAAAGACTGAGTGCATAAACCCTATAGTTAAAGAGGATTAATTTATTTATCGCATGAACAATCGCTAACATTTCTTTTTCTGCAATTGTATATCTTAATTTATATCCTCTTAATACTCTTGATATAAACACTATTGGCACTTCTTCATTGTTTTGTATTTGTAATAACTTGAAGCAGCTGTTCGTAAAATAAATTTAGAATTAAAATCTGGGTGTTTAGGTAACAAATTATTATCAAAACTTTCTTTTAAAGATTCAAAAGGCTTCTCTTGTACGTCTTGGCATTTCCATTTTCTATTATTCTTGAGCAATTCCAGTAAATGTACTGTTAAATCTGAGTATTTTGCTATAAACTTCTTATAGTAGTTCAACATTCCTAAGAATATTCTTAATTCCTTTATATTCTTGGGCCTAGGAAAACGTTTTATTAGTTTTATCCTATCTTCATTAATGCTAACTCCATTTCTGTTTATTATATAATCCAAGTAAATAACTTCATCTTTCAGAAACTCACATTCCTCTATGTTAAGTTTCAAATTATATTTGCTCAACTCCCATAATATAATATTTACATGCAAAATTTGCTCTTTTATACTCTCACTGTACTATATTAAAATATCGTCGATAAAATGAACACAAAATCCTCTAGTTTAATTAATATTATTTGCATTGCCGTAACTAATACTGCACACGATGTAGATAATCCAAATGGAACTACCTTAAATTGAAATACTTATCCTTCTACTTTAAAACCTTTGTACTTGCTAGAATCTTCATTTAAATTAATTAACCAAAATGAATTCTTTAAATCTAATTTTGAAAATATTCGTTTATTATGGATCTGCGCTAATAAACTATCTATCGCCTGCGGAGTTTCCAATGCCGGTTTGTTATTTGATTTAAACGTCGGGCATCGACACATAATCGTAAGGTCGAGTTCTTTTTCATAACAACTGCTATAGAATTGATATACGAAGTAGAGCTTCTATCAACATGGTTGAATTTCTATTCTAACCTGATTTCTAAATGCATATGGTATTGAATATGTTTTTACTGAAAATGGCATATTAAGTATGGAGAACGGTAAAGGATTTTTACCGTTCGAAGACAATTGCTATTGTGTGAGAACGGTCACCTTAACGTTCGACATGCTTATAACACTTTTGCATGATCGGAATTAAAGTTATACAAAAAATATAAATTATTTACTGAGAAATTAGAACTAGTGAAATACATCGAAATAATCGAAGTGGCACACATCACTAGGTATCCAATTTGTTATTTGTCAATAATATTTTATAAAATTGCGCATGTAATACTAATTTTTATAGTTTTTTAAAAAGGAATCGGTAAGTATTTATTATTGCTGTTCAGTTTTTAAATCGGTAACCAATTTTACTGGCGTCGTAGTTATAGCAACTAGTAAATTCAAAAGTTTATACTATTTAGCCATGTATAAACTTTGCCAGTCCTAAGTCTGGATGAAAGTGTGGAAGGAATAGTTATTTATGCAACTAGTGTGTAAAGTAGGTCTTTTTAATCGAGTGCGGAGATTTTCGCACGAGGCACCAGCCGAGTGCGCAAATGGTAGCACGAGGTTATAAGAAGACCTTTTACACACGTGTTGCATACTAGATGTTTTCTACAACCGAACATTTCACATTTTTTATTATTACCTAGTTTTATTTTTCTTATTAAGTATCAATCGAAAGTAATTTTTCACATTGGAGCCCCCACTGCAACTACACGGCATGTGAAAAAAATAAAATATAATTTTAGGCCTACGTCTTATGTATGTATGTCTATATTATTTTTTTTCAGAATTTTAGGACTTGTAGTTTATTTCTCGGAGAGTCCACACACACTTAGATGTTAGGTATTAATTGACTCTGCATTCGAATACCTTTTTTATAATAATTTATATTTCTATTTATCTTATATATCTTATATCTATTTATAATACAAGAGAGCGCAAATCCGGCCGACACCATTATAATCGTCATAAGAAAAAATTTCCAAGCTAATTGGCTTATTACAAGTTTTACAAATTCTGCGGCATTGACGGTGTTAATCCTTTCGAAACTTTTTTGAACTAAATAGTGGATATTGAGTTTGGAAGCAATTATCTTGAAGATGTTGAACCTGAATATTTTAATATGGAGTCTTAAATAATTCCTACTACACTTATAATTTTCATTTTGTACCATTGTACTTATTTTTAGAAATTGTTTCAGTTACGCCTTAGGAATTTAGATAACTTCCTAACCACGAAATTTCTAGCTTGTCTGGTTTCGGAGTTATAAGCGTTTCAAGTAACCAAATCCATCCCGTCAATCGATAATATATAAAAATTTAAAAGTGTCGCCATTTTGAAATGATGACGTTCTATAAAACCGGGACTTTCAGCAGCGAGGATACTTACCAAAAATTGAATCTACGAATAGAGGTGCTGTGAAATTTGATGGTACGCAACTTACCTATATGCAACTGCTTTTTGCCAAGCCAATACTCTGCTTTAAAGTTATTTTATAAACATTTGCTTACTTACAACGATAAAACGTTTGAATTAATTAGGATAATATTTGCTATGACAGCCCGTAAATGAGCACATGTAAGTTTTTGACATAGTATTGGTTTTTATCGCTGGACCACTTATGGATGAAATATGGGTGTCATAGTACATATCACACAGTAACTATTTAATGGTAAGGCCAATAACTTATGTTTTCCTGGAATACATCATCACACTTTCTATTCTGTAGATATGAAAATATTCATGGACAGCACATGTCCACGAATAGTTAAAATGCAATTAGTGACTAGTTCATTGAAGCTATCACTTTCTAAATATTGAGAATATTTATAATGTAGTTAAGACAAAACCATTGGGTATACTTTGCATCTAAAGTAAGTATTTAAGAATATAGTTAATATGTCCTAAACCTTTCCAGTGAAATTGCAAAAACCATTTTAATTTACTATTTATCCCTTAAAAATTTTGATTATGTGGAAATATTCGTTACTCTATAAATGTGAAAGGTGTACTTGAGATTCGAAATGCTTTAGTTAGCGTTTGACATTACATAGACCTAACTAAAATCACGTTTTCCCAAAAACATCTAAATTCGCCGTTATTCAGTAATAACAGCAAGAAGCAAACCCATAATTGCACAACCAACAAGCAATCACTGTAACTAATACTGCAAACAAAGCTTGCTTATCTATTTCTATATATTCCAGACTGCACCACAGACGGCAGTCTTCATGCAGATGTTAGAGTGACTGCAATAGCGTTAATCCTAATAAACCTGCCAGGCAGCATTGCCATTTCTGCTGTAAACTAAAAGTGTTGTACATTAGTAAACAAATTAATGGCAATCATGTTTTATTGGAGCGTAATCTTCCACGTTTGTTTCTTTTTGTTGGAAACTTCAGTTAAAGCGCAGTTTAAAGTTCCAGAAGTGTTAATAGAAGCTCTTACACCTACAGGTGCAAGGGTATCAATTCCAGGTATGTGCACGTATACATGAATGTAATTAAATTCCTGAAATAAAGATCTCTAACTAGGACTCATTATTTGCAGATCAAAAATCCTTGTCGAAATTCATCTTTCATGGAAACGTCAACACGGAGATCAAGGAAAGAGAACCCGGGATTATATCAAAGCATGTAAATGAGTCACAGAATGGTCGTTGGGCATTTACAGACGAATCGATAAGTTTGAAAATTGGTGACGTAATTTATTATCGTGCTAGAATAGACTTCCTTGATGGAATGGAAACGATTTCATATCGAAAGAATAATCGCAGTTTTACAATTACTGGTAAGGGTTGCTTCCAGAATAGATATTGATAACAGTGGATCAATATTTAGACATATATTTGTACTTGATTATAGTTAAGTTATTCGATAATACCTCTAATCTTTTTCAGAATTAGTACCAAATGAAAGTACTACAGCACCAACAACGACGACGACAACAACGACAACAACTACATCTCCACTGCCTCCTATAATAAAAAACCCAAATACAACAGTGGCCCCTTCCTGTTTGGACACTGTAACGATAGTTGGTGGAAAAAAGAGCTGTAAAGGTAAACTAATTTTCCAAGAAACGTTTATGGAGTTATCTGAAAAGAGGTGGCAAACAGAAGTTAAATTCGCACAGGAACCTGTAAGTTAGTCAGTGGTTGTAAGAGCTTATCAACACATGTTTTTATGTTTAGGATTATGAATTTGTCATTTATCAAGACCACAAAGATAATTTGTACCTAGATAAAACCTTATTGCACATAAGACCCACTTTGGTGGAAGAAAGACTAGGTTCAGAGTTCGTTTCACAGCCAGCAGGACTGGATTTAGGTGAAAGGTAAGATTAATTCTTTTGGCATCAAATAAAAATAACGCGTAACGTTTGCGCAGCTGCACTGGAATTCCAGATTCGCTAGAATGTGTACAAAAACCAAAGGCTTGGGCGATTCTTCCTCCGGTATTTTCTGCCCAAATTTCTACTAAAGATCGCTTTTCTTTTCTATATGGAATCGTAGAAATTAGAGCGCGGTTTCCAAAGGGTGATTGGATTTATCCACGTACGTTTTTTCTGTAACGTCTCATGATAATATTTAATGTACATACTTTTTAACAAACCTAGAATTGTTCCTGAGATCTAGAAGTGACGATTATGGTGAAGGATACGACTCTGGCTTAATTAAAATTGCATTTTCCCCTGGTAATTCAAACCAGAGCAAAGTTCTAAGTGGAGGATGCGTTTTGGGCGAATCTGTGTTTGCCAGAAATTTTGGGCTGAAAAGCCTTCGATCACTTAGAGACTGGAATAACGATTTTCACGTATATAGAATGGAATGGGACCCTGGTAAGATTTTTAGTTTTTTCAAGTGTCAAATTTATTGTTATTATGCTTTTAGAGCACATAACGCTGAGTGTTGATAATCAAATATATGGAAATATATACCCTCCAGATGATGGCTTTGCAAGTAAAGAACGCGAGCTGCATATAGATGAAACGACTTCGAAGAGATGGAGAAAGGGCACTGTATTTGCACCTTTTGATAAGGAGGTAGGCAATATGTCAGATTTTCAAATGTATTTTACTGTAACAACTATTTACAGATGTATCTAGTTTTGGGCGTTGGAGTGGGAGGTGCAACGTTTGCGGATAGGAAGGATGGAAGCAAACCATGGACCAATGATGATCCCAAAGGTCAAAGGAACTTCCACAAAGCCCAAGATGTATGGAGAAAAACTTGGGTTAATAATACTGATATGGTCCTAGACTATGTTAGAATTTGGGCACTGTAATTGAAGCTTTTACTTTTAGACATATTTTTAATTCTAAATTACTTACATTTTAAGTTAACAATATTGTTAGGAAAATATAAAACTAAAGATTTCTGCTTGTATTTAGTTTGGTTGATTATTATTAAAAACAGATATTCTAGATGAACATCCTGCTTTGGTCGTAATGAGCTCGTTTCTAAGATATCTGCTAATCTGTTTATAGCTATTAACATATCTAGGAATGTTATGAGTATCATAACTGCCGCAGATGTTTTGAAATCCGAGCTCGTAGAGCGAGGATTTTAAAACATCTGAGGCTGTTATGATCATAACATCCGTGATATGTTCAATAGTTTATCGGTTGCTATATGGTTATGATTGCCATGTAGGGTAATATTCCATTACCCTACAGATAAGTTATGATCTAGTTACCAGCCCACTTTTGTATATGTAAACAAAGGCTTAATATCCTGAAACCGGTAAAGATATTTTAACAATAAACTTGCCAACTTCAAACTCTGATCAATTATTGTCGTTCTAATATTATTACAACTGATTACAATATTATCATTTATTGCTAGTGAAAAGAATTTCTGGATGGCAAAATGGAGAGAGATGGCTGCATTTCCCCTCTTCATAGCTGAAACAAAGGGATAATTGCAGCACAATCATATATGTAACATCAAATTAATGCCAGTAGCTATCTTCAGAATGAAAACAGTAAAAGTAAACGTAGAAGATCAAGCACGTCATCAATGACTCAATTGGATGAGTAACTGAAACAACTATAAAAACTGAGCTAGAAGTGTTTTCACTAGGTACGATGAAAGTTCTTTCTTATCGAGCGTACTTCGACCTACAGTGCCTTTATATAGACAGTGGCGATAATGGGGTGTCCTATTTTGATTGGCTCCCTAGATCACGTGGTTTTAGCCGTCATGTTTAGGCTAAATCACCTGTGATTCGTGTTATACTTTCGTTAGTACTGAAGTGTATAGTCAGTCTATGTCAAATTCGAGGTTGGTAGGTTAGGTTTTGTTTGTTATTTGACACAGACTGATGCAAATCTTAACCTGCAAATCTCTGTTTTCAGTACTGCCAAACGTAAAACACGTATCACAGTCGACTCTAATTACGGATTTAAATGAACAACCGTTAGAAATTTGCCTAAATATGGCGGCGGCTTAGTTGTATTGTCGCCATCGTCTATATAAAGGCACTGTACTTCGACCTATTGTGCTTCTAACGCAATTTTAGTATCACGTGATCTAGAGCCCTTTATAATACAAGCAGACGCATGTCGCACAAGTTGCATAACACTTTGCATCACAGTACTTTCGCGTTTACATGTTGGTGGCCATGATGCAACCAAAACATAACCCTACAACGTCAAACAGTTCACTGGTTGTGGGTTATATTCATTTTTGAATGAACTATATACGGTCTTTTCTGTTTTTCAGATTTCAAAGTCTTCCGAGCATGACCAGTTGTTCAGCCTCGAATTAGTATTATTAAAGGTATAGACATTAACGTATCTTCATTTTCTGAAAAGAAACTAATTTTTTGAATTTGCCGCTTTTGTTATGTGATTCAATATGGCTGACAAGCATGCTCGTATTATAGAGGTGCTTTAACGTGATCTAAAGCACCTCTATAAAGGGCTCTAACGTGATCTATGACGTCATAATTGTACCCCTACATTAACATAAAAAATACGTAGTAATTTCATTGTTAAAAATTGCTGTTTTTGAAAAATATGGTTGCCGTTCCAGCGTGGGTTTCCAAAGTTAGGCCTAAGTGATATTTGATGTTAACTTTGACGTTATTTTGATCTTTTTAAGTGTCATACGCATCAAATAAAGCTGATCAATCTTTGAACTCTTCGCCAAAAGAGTCATCACTCCATAAACCTGTTACTAATATTGACAATTTTGATGAAGTTGCTTTTCGCAATGTAAATATAGAATATACGAGCACCGTAGTTTGAAATTTTCTTTATTTTTTAACATATTTAGTTTTTGAATGCTAGGAAAGAGTGCAATTTTAGGACTTTCCATAACTATTAAATCTTTATGGGACACTTTGAGGAATAAAATACGTTTGAAGGTATTTGCATACTATACTACGAAATGTAGGGTTTAAATGAAAAAAAAAGAACAATCCTCGAAGAGATATGTTGAAATTGCTCTGAAAAAAATTCATTTTCTAAAATCCCATTTATGTATAAAACTAGAGGGCTTATTTAAGTTTGCTCTCTTGGATTGGACATGAATCTTCTAGAATGGAACTATTGAACACTCTTGACAAGATCGTGATTTAGGAACTGGGAAAAGTAGAAAAAAAATATACCTATCCAGTAAAAATTTTAATAAATATACTCGTACTTAACGTATAAGTACGTTGTCTACTTGTTTAAATACGCTGCATGACAATTATATTAAGTTTAGAATATGCTTAAAGGTAACATAACCTAGAATTTACAAAACATCTTCTGTGTCATGATATTGAAATTGATTAACAACACTGCTGAGTTATGACGTCATAATAATTTAATCACGTGATACTAAAATTGCATTACAAGGACTATAGGTAGGTATATGAATGCGTATCATTTCGGAACATAATTCAATGATACGCTTCCTGTGCAATTTAAGCTAGAAGATCTAGTTTATCTTAACTTTCAAAGTTTTCAAAACTAGATAACTGCCATCTAATAGTCAATTTTGAAACTACAGCCGAATCTGTCATAGTGACAGATGAAGCATCAAAAATGAACGTACGCCCGTTATTCTTCAAAATTTTTATTCCTTGTTTTAATTAATGGTTTTAGCTAATATTGAATGGATAGGAACTCTTTGTACAGCCTTAACCCTAGCTTGTGCCGTTCAGCTGATAATAACTGGTCTTCTAGAATTTTGTATACCAGAGGTCTTGTTGCTAACTCAAAGCCATATGTCTACTGCAGCTGGACTTGTTGCAGGTTTCATTACCTTGCCCAACGCCCTGCGTTTAAAAACAGCCCAGATGTAGTTTAAGGTCTATGTGTAGTTAGAAATCCTTTGAAAGCAATTTTGCATTATAGATCTCCTAACATGGATCGAATTTACGGTTATACCTTGTGCTATCAACGACTGGCTATTTGCGTATCTGGAACCCTTCATTTGACCGCTATAATTCTGGCTGTTATTGCTTTAATAACAACCAAACACCTCGGAGATGATTTCATTAAACTCATGAAGAGTTACCATGTAAAACATTCTTCTAAGGCATTGGTGGACAATATCCAGTATGTGCTACAGTGCTGTGGTGGATATTCTTATGAAGACTGGTACAAAACTGATTGGGATGGAGCACACATATATAACGCAGGTACACGAAAGTGAGTTATTACATGATTATGCCTACTATTAATCAAAATTGTAAAACTGTTTTCGTTCCAGCAAAAATTTCATCAGAGAATTATTAAGAGAAGATACAGATGCTTATCCAGATCTGGTAATATCTCGATATGATTCTGTTCCATTTTCCTGCTGTGCTCGCTCGACTCTAGCTCCTTGTGTACATCAAAATTTACTTTTACTGGGTCTTTTCACAATTAACCGAGTTGGATGTGGTGTTAAATTACGCATAGCTATTGAGACAATGTTGTGGTTCCAGTTTACGATCTACACTGTATGTTTTTCACTAGAAGTATGCTTCAGAAATTATATGCCCACCAGATTCAGTACCTCAAAGCTTGCAGGTTGCTGTTCTAACATTACTGGAAGGACCCCCAGAGAATCTTGGATCCTTAAACGACATGGAGGATGGAGTACGACCTTTCAAATCACGAAGTACCTGGGGAAAATTTTCAAATGAAACACGCTCACATGCTATTTTGATGCCAAGTTCGCATTCTGAAATAACCCTAAAATCGTCTCATTAAATTATCAGCGTGGTATACCAAACTTGCTTGTTAGATACCCATAAGCAAACTTTACCTTGTAAGTGTTGATGTTTATAAAATAAAGTAGATACATTTACTACAAAAATTATATTTTATTCTCGTTGTTAAATATACGAACTCATCTTAATCTAAACATTTGTACAGATATCTTATTGGCAAGGATTAATACTAAAATAGGAGAAACTATGTGGCAGGGTTGGATTTTATACAGATATATGGATGGTTTAATATACAATGAACACATCGGAATGGAACTTATAGTTGATGTCTGCTATGGTTTAATATATTACATAAAACATCTAACAAATATGGCAAGGCTTAAATATTGACACTTTGTTTCAATTCTAAATACTGAAAAGGCACATGAAGAGTACAATGTTTATGTTCTACGATCAAATGTCCTCGTTTGGGGGATGCGCCGACTACTAACACGGTCTCCCCCTTCAAGAGCACTGGCCCGTCACCTCCTCCATCTTCAGGATAAGACATTTTCATAACTCGAGTTTGGGGGTATCCCAGCTTTGTATTTCCTGCAACCGTGTACGAACGACTGGGAGGTACGGGTGGCGGCCTCTCTAAATCTAATCCGAACAAATTGCACGTTTGTTGAATTATTTTGCTATCACATTTTTCATTTGGATCTGGAGGTGGAGTACCGGCGATAGGCTGAGGTCTTGGTCTTGCAGTTGCTCCGCTGTTTGTTGGACGATTCACCGCAGATTGAGGGATAGTGGAAGCCTGCAATTCCTTTTCTCGTCTTTTATTCGCCCACCTGCAACGAAATCTGTATCCCCTCCACGTAGCTTGTATTAAGGTGGCAGATTTTTGGCGAGTTTCAGTTCTGAGCTTCTCTAAATGTTGTCTTATGCTCTCGCTTAAAAAGATATGGCGCTTTCCAATGGCCCAGCTTGTTGACACGTGAATATTTTGCTGTTTGGTCATGAGATCTACGACATGTTCTAATATTAAATTACAGTCTTCCAGAACTTTCTCTTCAGTTCTTTGCAATCGGGCGAAAGGTGCTAATAATCGATATCTAGTATTAAAGGCTTTGAAGCGCATCCTATGGGGGAAACCGCCTGCCATCAGATTTACTGTTTCCAAGATTTGCAAAGAGCGAATTTGCCGCATGACTGTTGCTCGATCGAATCTATTCGGAGTCTCCTGAGAATTGCTGCGGATGCAGCGCACGAAATGAGGCCTCGCGTGAACAAGAGTTCTCAATAAATTATCGAGTCGTGTATGAAAATCTTGCGTCAGTGTAGAAACTGGCTCGTCACCGTTCAGTAAATCTGTATGAGATGTTGGCGATATTCTAAAGCTAACGCCCCGAGGTACATTTTCGACAGAATAAAGAGCTTTCAGTTCGCTTCCAAACAGATGAGTTGCGAAACCAAAATTACAGTTATGTTTGTAGAAAACCGCAACGAGGTCATCCGGGACTACATCTTTATTGGTATCTAAAAAATCACTAGCATCGTAAATTACACGCCCAGCAAAATGTTGTATTCCAAACAATCGCGATTCTAAAGATTTGGGATCAAAGAGCCGCGTATTGTGTTTGTGCTGCACTTTCATTTTGGAAACGTACGACTCGGCGGTACCTCTTATGGAACACTCCACGTCCAGCATACTTAAAAGGCCCGTCCTCAGGGAAGATATTAGATCGATGCAAGGTACGTTGTCTACATAGTCGACTTCTACTTCGCAGTTAATACCTTCATCGCGGCAAGATTCTATACTCGATTTGAAAATGTGGGTGTTGTAAAAGTGCTGCATTGTTTCCGCACAAAGATTGATGCATAAATGCTCTAACTGGCTCGGTTTGGGGTCTTCAAACCCAAACATATCTAGGATGCCAATAAATCCATCAGTGGCGTGTCTGACTGCGTTGTTTAGAGCAGCCATCGATTTGCTGCCAGCGTTGGTACCACCCCCTATTGTCGAGGCGTGCTGACTTGCAATTTCTGCCTGATTGTGAACAGATTCGTTGGAATCCGAACTGAGAGTTCCCAATGTAGAACCCAAGCGCTTTAAACTATTGGCTCTACGAACAATAGTGGCAACAGTACGGCAATATAAAGCTTTGGCTAGGCAGTCTCTGGTCATATTCGACATATTAGCATCGCATACGGATTTAACCAGTTGTCCCCTTGCATTGTGCGTGCGTGTTGTTAAACCTCTGAAAAGTGCAGCACCAGAGACCCCCAGAAGCCCCGCCACGGCGTTAAGTTCCGATTCGCCTTTAACGTCAACTTCCAGGCCTTTGCCGTCGATAAATTGCACATTTCCCAGCAACAACACCGCTGCTAATACTCTAACCACGTCTAAGAATGGAATTCCCAAGACACCCAGACATGTTTTCCACGCTTGAAATCTGTTAAAAAGTCAAATATAATTTCAATTGCTATCAAAATTGAAAGACTAATTACCTTGAAGAATCCTCAGTCACGTCTTGTCTGGTATCGCCGTGCTGTAAGTACCTTAAAGTTGACGGAGAACAACCTTCTAAATTTAATTTGGCACGTTCTTCGCTGGACAGCCCAGCAAGGATTTGATAAAATATATGGTAATTCTTTTCTCCAGGGAGAGGCCTTATGACACGCGTTTGGTCCAGAAAGTAACAATGAATCTTTGTCCGGTAAAGAGCCCCATCTGTCACCTGAACTTCGATAAATTGGCCCTAAAATTACAAAAATTAGTATGGCGTCTCTACTTTTCCCAACAAACGTACAATCCTGCTTGATTCAGAATTAGTAGCAGTCTTCGCAGAGCCTAAAGAACGTAGGACAGTAAAAGCGGCAGCCAAATGTTTAAAGGCATCGGTCTCGGGTCCGCCGCCAGCAACCGCAAAAAGTTGTCGTAATAACAACATAGAGGCATGACTCTTGCCCGATCCACTTGTCCCTGAAAGAAACGCATCAAAGGTTGCTGCTCGGGATGCATTGACTTAATGAGACTTTTAAGTAGGTAATAAGCTTATTTACCAGAGAGGATGATGGCCTGGGGGTAACCCGTTTCAGATTGTTGTCGGACAGCTTCCTGGACCACCCTATTGAGCTGCGAGCTCAGGGGCAGGCTTCTGGTACTGTTCAACGTGAGTGGGTTACCCACGTCCCGGTACGGGTTCACACAAAGTAGGATCGGGCCCACGTTCGTCTGCGGATTAAACTGAACATCAGATTCAGCTCACAACTAAAAGAAAGTTAAAGCATGCAGAATCGATAAATAAACTAATGGACCAACGTCCTACAGTTTCTAGACCAAACGCCTCTTCTATTTAAAATTCGGACAATACGATCACCTTAACCTACATCGCCCATGGAAACATACATGTCTGAGTTTGGCATAGTGCTAGCTTGCCGTATTAAACAAATATTCAAAGAATTTAACCATTTCTCGTTTAAAGTTAAACAATACAACAGTTACTTTAGTACAACCTAATATGCACTGCTCCCTTTATTTTTGCGTATGTAGTACCTACAATAACATTTTCAACCCTACCAGGAAAAACGTGCTTATCGTTCTATATTATAAAAAAGTAAAAAACATTCAATACGTTTCTACCTACACACAGTAGATATTTTGTTTAAAAAAACTATGGGTACTGATTTAAAAAAATAACGCTGTAAATGATTAAGAAATGTCCCACTAAATTACCGGTACACGACATTGATTTACCACATATCCGTATGCAATATAAGTTCAATTACACCAACGCACAACAGTAATTTCAGTAAGAAGGAACATCCAACGTGGGCACATCGTATAATCAAAGCTTTTCGCTTCAGTGAAAATACTAAGCTATAGGTGTTTCAAGAGAAAAAACTATTTCTTTAAGGAAATCCTTATAAGTGATTGTTATACAGGGTGAGTCATAATTAGGTGTAAAACATTTAACCAAAGCTTCTTTAGACCAAAACAAAGCAATTAATCTAATACACCTTAGTACAAAATGTTCCCTCAAAAATATGCAGCGTGTTAATGAAAACGTTTTGTCCGTATTACTTTGGCGTTCCTTGTAAACTGCGTTTTTGAATTTTGCTTCAGCTTTCTATAATAAATAGTCACGCTCACATTTCATTCTTCCGAATGTCGCCGCGAGAGAATTCGATTTTCCAAATGTGCAACCTTGGCGATAAGAGCGTTGCTTGACTTTTGGAATTTGAGTTTCTTCCTTCTTCGGCCAGCTTTTGGTTGAATGATTCCCAGAGTAGGCTGTGCCTTTTAGCGATGCCTTTTGATTTATGCAAACAATCGCTTGAGCACCATTAAAGAGGCGTTGGAAGCCTCTCTTAAGGTCCGCTTTTGAACATAGGGTAAGCTTTTCTGAATTATTTAGTTTCCGTACTAATTAACTTTGCTACAACTGTTCCTTTGTGTTATTACCTCACAGTAAACTGGCTGTTTTAAAAATACCCATAAAAAGATATTCAGCGGCCACCTAACAAGACTCAAAGGATTTTCATTAACACCCTGCATCTTTTTAAGGGAGCATTTTGGTATTAATGAGTATTAGGTTAATTACTTTGTTTTGGCCTAAAGAAGCTTTGGTTAAACTTTTTCTACCTAATTATGACTCACCCCATATAAAGGAAAAAGTTGGTACCTGTGTCTGGAAACGAAAATTAAAGAATTAAAATAAAGCGAATAACACGATTGGGATTGGTGGCTTAATGGCAAAATCAAATTTATAACGAACTAAAATAAAGAATTCAGTATAAAATTATTGCGCCTGGCCACTACTTGAAGAAGACTAAACGAAGACGTATATAAAATGGCTTAAAATAGACAAATATGAATACGTACGGGAGATGCCTAAATCGACAGTGAACAAGCAACTGTCGAAAGAAAACGAGAACAAATGGAAGTACAGCAAATATGGCATTAATTCTTAGAAAATACGAGTATATTAATTTAGTAGGCCAAACAAATAATTACTTCTTAGTTTTTTTATAAAGTAAATATTAGTAATTATAAAAAAGTACAATCCTAAAAACTAAGCGTAGGTAGGGTGTTATTTGACATGATAAAAATGAATTTCTAGATAATAGTACCAATAAGGCAAAAAATGCATTATATGGGTTATTTTTCATGCGCAGGGTGCTCCAAGTATTCTCACCTAACAAAAATGAGCGCAGTAAATGAAAAGATGTGTTCCTAGTTATTAATATAGTTTCTTCATAACTCAGTACGTATTTAATGTAATCATTATGAATATTTCAGAAAGAAAAAATTCTTACAAGCAATGGAATTTGTAGACAATTCTATAAATTCCGCAAAAACAAAAATTGTCCTCAAACCGCAATTTTAGAAAATGGAGGTCCACATTAGGTTTTGTACGTTTCGTTTTAGGAAACCGTCCGCTAGACAAAAAATAAATAAATAATAATTATTAAGCATGTTATTATATACAACTTCTGTAATTACCTCTTTTCTGCTAGACCAACCAACAAAATGGCCGATCATCAACGACTGATTTTGTTGTTAGTTCAAACCAACTGCACTCCATAAATACAATGAACAATCAAATGTGTATCGTTACTATTGTTGGTTCACATTTTTTAATTTCAGAATTTTTGGATTACTACTGTTAGGCATCTTCGGTCAGACCAAATGTACTATAAGAACACCAGACCCAAGATAACGACGTCATCAGTATGGGGGTAATAAATAATTCGACGTCATTTTGTGCCTCCATGATTGGTCCAACAAAAGCATGGTAATAACAAAAGCTGTAGAAAATTACACGCTTAACAATTTTTATATAAACATATTCTTATGTAGATGACGGTTTTCTAAAAAAAAGTAAAGAACCTAATTTGGACCTCCATTTTCTAAGATGGAAGCTTGAGCACAACTTTGGTTTTTGGTAATTTATAGAATCTTAATCAGAAAGCTGAAAAAAATATGTTTTTTAAACTTCATTTGGAACGTGTAATGATTGGTCTAATTTGGCAGCATATTATGAAAGGAATTATAAAAAAAATACTCGTTCTTAACGCAGTAGTTGTTAGCACAGCTTTATTGTGAAAATGTGAGATAAAGCATCTTGTAAGTTGCATCTATTTATTTTATTTGCGTTGGGTTAACCCCCTTTTCACCGAGTAATGAGTATTGTAGACACACGATTTTGAAGATTTTTTGAAAATACCACAACATACAGGTAGATTAATATGTCCCACTATTTAACTAATAGCGTTACCATTTCTCGCGACTGGCAATAAAGTTATACTTCTCTTAGCACATGGATTTTTTTTTCGAAACTCCTTTGGAGTATATCAGGCCAAAAATACATGAAACGTCTTTCATATATCGAATCTGTGATCTTCGCCATAAAGTACAAGAGGCTACCACAAAGCGTAAAGTAAATAGTAAAATGGAATACAAAAGAGTATGTATGAAGCACTTTAGAAATATAAGAGATGATACTAAAGATTTGGAAATTTGCCGAGCAAATTAGAAAACTATTGTATGAGCAGTAACCGAGCACAATCAGTATATTTCGAAAAAAACTGTGTTAAAATGAGGTTAGGTGTAAAAAAGCATTACGAAAAGGTATCTATAGAACAAAACCGCTACCTGGAAACAAATCTGTAAAGAGTTTTACTCGGAGGTTTCCTCGGAAGTGAAAGTTTTGAAACAAAAAAGTCTGAAAATATGAGAGGAAAAAAACTTATTTTTTAAGGCGTTCGCAGATATGTTGGGACCAAAATATGGCCATTTTCGTCAAAGGTAAATACCTATGTGCAAAATATGACGTTTATTTAACTCGAGTTAAAGCAAAAATAGTCTGAATTTAATTGTTTAAGGTGATCAGCCTATACATATTTGACAGAAAGCATATTCGGTTTCCGGCTAGGTAATATAAATAAAATAATCCGCATGTAAAATATCGTCTTCCTCCAACAAATAGTTTTGAGCTATACCGCCAACAGACAGACGGACAGAAGGACAGACAAACGAAATTGATAAAACAGGTTGTTCGTCATCTAGGAACCCTGAAACGTGAATTTTATAAAGATAGAAAAAATAGAGACATGAAGAGCTTTTAGAAGGAAATGCAGAAAATGTTAAAAAATGAGAACCTCTTACAGAGCTATGAAGAATCTGAGACTGGTTGAGAAGGTGGTTTTGCAGACATTTCTTATTAAATTGAAATCACCAATTTATGTCATTTATTTTCCCTCCATAATCTATATTTAATACATCAATGCAGTATTAATTTATTGCTGGACTGAAAAGCGCTGCAGGTAAGAATGTTGTATAAAATATTTTTTTTTCTTTGTGTTACGTTTTGGGAAAATGTAATTTTTCTATGGACGTTTTGCCTTCACTGGGTGGGCAAACTTTGTTACTGGGTGGACATTTGCCCATACATCTACTACTTTAAAATTGTTCTGTCGAGAAATCGGCTCAAATATCTAGCTTAAAAGTTTTGTGAACATGAATAATAGTAGAAGTGTAGCAAAAAAAGAGAAAAATCCTAAGTAATACCTGAATATGGAATTTACGAAATCATTAGAAAAAATAGGAAATATCTGGGGACAAGCTAAGCACTGTAAAGAAACAGAAGAAATTTTAAAAAAACGTGTAAGTAGCATGTAACGCGTATCACCTCTATGGGTAAGCACTATATGTATCAATGTATGGTATCAGAATTATTGCTGAGACGATGATTTGACATTGGGGAAGGATAAAGCTACAAGACAAACATTGTAAGAAGTTATGGAATACTATAATAGACTTTCAATACCAAGTAAAACAGGATACTATAAAAAATGTTACAATTTCAACACTGTTATTCAGCGGCGTTAGTCATTATCCAAAACCAAAAAATAATTCAAACCTTCTTTTTGGTAAGTATTGTAGAAAGAGATGTTTGAGGCCTCTAAAAATACGTCAACAAGTTTGTAGATATTACTATATCTCACTATTTATTTAATATAGTTAATATTTTTATTTCTCTAGAATGTCAACTGAAGGTTACACTTCCCTTAAGACATTTCATTTTTTTAAATTTCCGTTTAGAGTATACCAGGCAGAAAATATATGAGAGAATATGCCATTTAAACAATTAAAAGATGAATATGGTAACACATATACTAGCGACAGAGGATTAGGTAAAGAAAAGATGGGTATACAGTATTCTAGAGAGGTATTGGAATGCAATATTACTAAATCGGACAGGAATAGAGCAAACGAGGCAATTCAGGAGGCAGATAAAGCATCCAGAATGGGGAAGAAGTGATGAACATACCAGCATATTTACAATATAAAGAAGAGAAATTTATAGATTTTCCATCCAGAATAATTAATTTGAAATTGAAATAGAAAAGAATGCCTGCAGATTGGCTAGTCGCAACAACAACTTTCATATTGAAGAAAGAAGACAGCCGGAGTTTTATCAATAAATAGCATTACTGAGTCTACCGTTAAGTGTATAAATTCATATTAGAAAAATGTCTGAGACAACCTAATTTATGTATGCAAATTCGAAAGGCTATTAACAAACTGAAAAATAAAAATCCCCTAGATTAGACGAAATCACAAATGAGATAATTAAGTATGGAGGAGATACCCTGGCTCGAGAAATCCACATATTCTGCAAAAGAATCTTCACCACAGGGCCGCTACCAAACCAATGAAAGACTATTATTGCCATAGCTATATTTAAAAAAGGACTACCGAGGTATATGCCTCCTGAGTACATTATTAAATCTCATGTCAAAAATAATCTCCTCAAACATCACAGAGCAGATAGGTATTTTTGAGGAGCAACAGGGATTTCGAGAAAACAGGTCTACCATGAATGCTATTGTCGTCGTTAGATAGATTACTACAAAGACTATAGAGCTTGGGAGACCAGCCTTTATGTGTTTTATAGATCTGAAACAGGCATCTGATAAAATAAGACTGAGTGACATGTTAGATATCCTAATATTTAAACCTTTTTTGTGGAGCTTCAGTAATCATGATATTTCTTTTAGTTAATTTTTAATTTAATTAGTTATTTGTTGAAAATGGAAGTAAATTTGTATTCCGAAACGTTCTAATGTTTTTCAGTTTGTAGTGTGACGAAATACCCAAAGCAATGACATGATCTTAGACACTCTGGTTGAAACGGAAGCCAGCCCGCAGATGACCAAATTATTAAAGAAATGAACACTGGAAACACCAGAAGAATTAAATTGGGCAATGAGCAAACTGAACAAATTTCTATCTCAACTGGTATAAGGCAATGAGATAGCCTTAGCTCTATATATTAATAGAGAAAAATAAATCCGTTGGTAGCTATAGATTGGATGACAGCGAAATAGAAATAATATGCTCTACAAACGATGCTGGTATTATAGAGGAAAACAAAAACAATCTATAGTGGCTACTTTTTGAACTTAAAACAACTGCAGAAGAATTTAATATGGAATTTTCTACTCATAAAACAAGCGATCGCCATATCTAAGGAGCCTATACGTTGTAAGTTGGTAATTACTGACAAGGTCATGAACTTCAATTATATAAGCGCATATACATCTATAGCCACCGAAATTTATATACTGAGAGGTAAGATCGCAAACAGCAAAGGCAACTGCAATTGTAGGAGCTCTACAAAACATAATACGGCGTAACAAAAACATATATATATACAAAGCAAAACGAGGATTTACAAAACTTGCAGTAGACCAGTGCTCACATATGCAGCAGAAACGAGAGCTGATACAGGATGAACGAAACGTACGATATAAGAACTGCAGGAATGTGTACGTAAAGATGAATCGAGGGAGTCTCATTAAGAGACAGAATCAGAAATAATGAGATACGTGACAGATGGATTGTGCAGGATGGGGTAAGATGGATGCGAAGCAGAAGACGAGGTTGGAGAGACCACATTAGCCGAATGAATGGCAACAAACTGGCGAAAATAGCCGTGGACGGAAAGCCCCAGTCAAAACGACTACCTGAAAGGCCACTAAAGAGATGGCAAGACTTCTGGACCTCGACTAAGCAAGATAAAAACAATAACATACAGGGTGCCCAACTTAAATGTACGCTGCTTTAAGCAGGTGAGTATGCAACACCTACACCATTCGCCATTGAAATGTAATGTGTGTTGCATACTCACCTGCATTTAAGTTGGGGACCCTGTATTTAGGGTGAAATTAACAGGTCGTGGTCTTAAGAAAACGAAGAAGACGATGATGACTTCTGGTAACGAAGAATGCTACACACCTACCTGAAAATGGGTATGGACACAATTACTAGCTAAATTCCGTATGGCGATAAACACTCAAAAAACCGAGATAATGACATAAAAATACAAATCCACCGAGTTGTGTTTAGAGCAGTGCTGACATGTGGATGTGAACTGTGGATGTGGACAACTAAATTGAAAATACATTTCAAGCCTATGAACTGTGAATTCTTATAAGAATAGAAAGAACCAGGGGACTTAACAGGATAACACGAAACAAGAATATAAAAAGATTGAATGTGGATGGATGGTCTTGCTGTTGTCCTATCGAGAAGCAATTTACCAAATCATTAATATAATTATTGTATCTATGTGTCAGAATCATAACTAAGATGATTAGAACATGTTGAGGAATTGGGGAAGAATAGAGCTGTAAAACGAGCATTAGAAGAAGCTATAATAACGACCTCCAATAACAAATAGAACAAGCTGAGAAAAAAAGTGTGTTCTTGAATTATCGCACTTCAACGTATTGATGTACAATGATAAAATCTCGATGGGAATAACTACATTTTCTCACGAGTTAGCATTTCAACACTACTATTTCAGAGTCGTTAGTGGTTATTCAAAACCAAAAAATTATTCAGGTATGCCGAATGTCAATTTAGCAATGCCAGCTCCAAGTCCAACTGTTATTACTTCTGAAAATCGGCGAAGGCAATTTGATGCATGTGATTAATGCAGGTTGTGAAACCATTACGCAAGTGGTTGTAAAAATTAATGGTAGGAAGGTACGGAACAACACGGCATACAAGAGTCGGTACCACATGTGTTATAATTAACAGACTGTTAAAGGAATGGTATGTAAATGCACGTAGCAGTCGTGGTTTTGTTGGCAAGTTCACGGCCAGGCCGGGCGCGACATCGACAGGTGCTGCCCAAGGTCACCTCTGTTCAATGACCAACACTCACATAGAAATTGGAAGCGGCGAACCGCGCCTGCAGGCACTTCATGACTGCATCCTCGGTGAGGGGGCCTTGCAGATGAATGAGATCCTCGAGGTCGGCTCCGGCGGTGGGCAACTGGGAGCGCGGCTCCGCGACCTGGACCACCGGCGGCCCGAGAACGGGAGCGGCGCGAGGAGGAATCGCGGGCTGCGCCGCGGGAATTCCCGCAGGGGCCCCCTTTAGGGGGGCCCCCTGCACGTGCAGCCGATTCCGCAACGTCACCAGCTCCGAGCTCAGGCTCCGCAGTCGCTGCTGCAAATGGACAGCTTCGTTCGACGATGAGGCATCTGCAAAACAAACGACCGTTAGAAGGGAAACTCTTTGCGTCTGTTATTCTTATGAATAGAGTGGTGGTTCGTGAGTCACCTTAAGCCGTTGGTAGCGCTACCCCAAACAACGTTAAGGTGGCACTTCCATTTTAGAGGATTGACTTAGGTTTTCCACCTACCTACATCTGTCTGCAGATGCAATTCGGCCCACAAAACCGACAGTGATGTTGGTTAAGAACAGGCCAATGGTCTATATTAAGAGGAAGAGGAATATCGCGACGACTGACAACCGCAAAGAAATCTTCGCTGCGTTCCAGGAAGTTGTGGAGCGCCTTATAATATTTTATGCAGAATCGTACTTCCTGGAACGTTTTGACAGTAGTTGAGTTGTTAGCTCAGTAGACTATATCAACTACTAGAATAATGTCTACATATTTAGCAGATACCGAAAGCTCTAATCCGAAACAACCCATTCTAAACCAATATATAGGTGGATCTAGAGTTACATTTTCCAAACTTTTAGCACTCACAACCCTCTTGAGAGTTGTAGGTAACACTTTGCAGGACTCCCTAATTCCTCTTTACAATAGGTTACAACACGAAGCAGCGCTACGCATCACTGTTAGTGTTTTTTTGCTATAGTTTTTATTGCACTGGTTGACATGATCTACTTAATTTAGAAAGTCAAGCATCATATTAAGTGAATAATTTTATTTAGCGTGTAGAGTTGTCGCATTCATTTAAACTATTCTTATCATTTTCACTTTAAACAACTCGTATAAGGCTAAATAGTTATTTATGTATCCAGTGCACGAAATGACACTTTGGTGCCTAAGAATGATTTTTTACGAGGTGTATGCAGAGTCAAAAAAATAGTCGAGAACACCAACGTTTTTCTTTGTTTCCAGCACGGCGTCCGTAGTTAACGTCGATATGCGCGAATGTCACGTTTTTTATGGTTGTAGAAAACATTTTATTGTCTCAAAAATCGCATCCTACAGTAACCTAATTCCAAGTTCAACCTATTGTTTACGGATGAGCCCATATTTAGCAAAGTGGCATGGAGGAAAGACATGGTATACTGAAAGAACCGTTATATAAGAAACTTTGCCAAACAAAAGCTACAATAGAAACAAGATATCTAATATCGATGACCTCTGATGGTGCAATTCTTGATTGCTATTCCGACAGTCCATTATTGTAATCGAACTAGGAGTAACTGTAGTTCAGATTAGGTGACAAAGACGTATGGCGTATGCTATGTCATTTTAAGTTAGTGTAACCACTCTTCAGTCTAATAGACGATTGATGAAAGTTAAATATAATGATACAATTTTATTGTAGCTTCTACTTTCATAAAACCAAATCGACTTACATAAGAGCAATTAATAACCAATAACATTAATTATTTGTTATGCAGTGTCCCACAGGTGAATTTAATTTCAACTATTAGTGGAGTGGTGTCGGAGAGAGTTCCACCTTTCGGAATTTTAAAAAGTTTAAACTTTAGAACTTTAAGAAGTTCTAGCTTCTTTAGTTGTCAATTTTCAAGTTTTTTGTAAAATTAACAGTTTATGTTCGTGAGATAATATTTATTTATTTATTTATTATCAAGAAAATTATAAAGAATATTCTTTCCAAATATCGAACATTTTAAAATCTTGGCATTTCATGTTCTCAAAGCTTCGAAGAAATCTTTACTATCGGCGCTTCCAATTTTGAAAATTAAACTTCTCAAGAATAGAGCAAAAATGAAAGGGAAGCATTTACATTTACACTTAGCAAGTCAGGCTTAAGATACGTGGGAAATCTTAAAAAATTCTATGTTGGAGAATGAACTACAAATATTTGCATTAAGTAGTGGCAGCTATTCTATAATTTAAAATATTTTATCATCTATCCTATTGTTAAATATAATGAAGTTTAAGTAATGAGATCCGGCGATCCTTATTCCCGCTTAAAACATGCAAAACAATATCCAAGAAGTATGTCCCATAACATAAGTTATTTGCCAACACACTAATTTGTATCATATCCACCAATCAGCTGGCAGCTGCAGAGAGCGCTCCGAAATACGCTCAGACGTATATGGAAATTACAGGATAAAACGCTGTCGCTGCAGAATAGGTGATATAGCAGTTTCAACGTTTATCGTGCATTTACACATATTGCGCTACAGAAAATTTGACATAAAAAATAAACTGCAATGAACGTACAACGTGAATTTGAGCATTTTTATATGAGTATGAGCCATATTGGGTAATATCGGTTGCAGTTAAAGCGGATTATTTATCTGGAGTGATTTCGGTTGTTTTTAGTAAAGAATGACAGATACTAGCGTCTAATGTCTACAGCTGAATCAGAACGTTGTCTCTTCGCCATATATATAATACACATATATTGCTGGTAGGGCCTGGAAACTTCAGAAAACATTACGGCGCCGACATAGTTTCACTTAGAGTATAATGCGTCTCGTGCGCATGCGTGAGGACTCGAACTCCGCCTTTAGAAGCGAATTTTAAAGTTGACCACTTCCCCATTGGTCGGACGACGCCGCCGCGCTTGCGCACATATCACCGTATACATGAAGGAGTTGGTTGTGTGTCTCACTTCATCGGTGAGTTGACCACTTATAGCCGCTAGCAATATAGTAAGTATTAGATATATGCTCTTCGCTCTTGGGAGAATAAACACTTATTTAAGGGACACTATGAACGAAGAACGTCTTAATACACTAGGAACGATGTCGGTGAATAAAAACTAAATCCATGGAATAAGTAACTTTGTCGAAAAACCTATAGAACGTTTTATTTCCTTAAAAGACAGATGACTTGATTTTTATAAGCAATATTTTGTATTCCATTATTAAACACACCATTATCGCGTTTGATTTTGTGTTGTGTTTGAATATTTTGTTGCTGTGTATTATACATATTTTTATTATTAAAATTAAAAATAATCATTACATATGGATTAAAACCTCGACCAAATCTAAGTGAATCATTAATTATAATTTTTACTTCCCTCTCCTGAAAGACGAAGAAAGTATTGTAATCACGAAAAAATCACCCTCCGAGATTTATTCAGATCTTCACTTTTCAGGATCCCTAGATGACGAAAAACAGGTTTTCTCAATTCCGTCTGTATGTCTGTCTGTCTGTCGGCGGTATAACTCAAAAACTATTTGTCGGAGAAAGATCATATTTTGCATACACATTACACATATATCTGGCATGAAACCGTGAAAATTTCAGACAAATATATATAGGGTGAGCACCTTACAAAAATTAAAATGTGTTTATTTTTGCGTTAATTTTGAAATAGAAGGAAGTAATAATTTCCACACAGGTCAGGATTTACACTTGCCGAAAATAGGACTCAACAGAGTCGAAACTTTTCAACAATAAGACCGTTTCCTTAATAGAAGAGCGCGCCGCACTCATTTGAATTAGGCTCGATGGCGCAGTTCGACTTGTGGATGCACGTACGATTGCTACGCAGGTGCGGTTACGATCGCTATGCAGATGCGACGGGTTCAAACCCCAGCGGGATAAAAAAAAATTTAATTTGCAAATTGATCTAATTCGCGCGAGGAAAGTTCGGTGTAAACCCATTTACAGATTTTTTGTGTTTGGTTATTGTTAAAAAGCGGAATTCGGGAGATCAACTCCAGACAGTAGACAGTACGAACTTTAATAGAAAGAATTACTGAGTGTTAATATTCCCTTATGTATGGCATTCTTCAACTATAGAACATGTGGGCTATTGTATAAGCATTAAAATACGCACACAAAAAAAGTAGAAGCAGGAAGAGGAGTATGACAGGGAGACAAGTTTGTCTTCAAAGCTATTTAGGTACGACATTAGCAAATGCCTTGAAGCATATAAACTGAACAGAAAGATATATAAACATATTATGAGAAAATGACTCATTTAATGTTTGCAGACGACATTGGTATTATTGCAAATAACAAAGAACTAACGTCATGGTAGCAGACATTAAAGCAGCTTTTTCAAAAAATGGACTGGGGTTAAATCCTAACCAGACAATATATATGTCAAACCAAATTGACAACAAGGGTATTATTATAATAGACAATAAAAACATAGAGAGGGTTACACAATACACTTTACTTGGGTCAAACATTAACAATAGGAAAAAGAAACCAAATGCTAGAAATGCACTCGAGACTGAGGCCAACTTGGGCTGTTTTCGGAAAGATTACAGATATATTTCAAATGAAATATCCCATAATATTAACAAGGGATTTGTATAATCAGTGCATACTGCCCGTTACTACCAAAGGTGCTGAGACTTGTGTCCTTAATACAGCTATAACAAATAAACTTAAAACAAACCCAGGTTCAATAGCACGTAACATCCTGGAAATAACCCTAAAAGACCGCAAGAATAGATAAGGGAAAGAACGAGGTGGTAGGACGTAATTGAGTGAGTGGTGGCACTGAAATAAAATGGGCGGGGCATGTTGCAAGGGGGCAGGAAAAATTGAGTAATAAGATCATCAAAGGGAGTCCACGGGGATACCCTAGAAGTGTAGGGCGTCCCCAGATGCGCTGGGTAGATGCAATAAAGCCTACAACTTATCTGAATTGGTACAAAGTCATACAAGCTTGAACAAAATTGAGGAATTTGAAAGAGGCATAAACCCTTAGAATAAAGAACGGCCAGATTAAGAAAAAGAATCTAAAGCACGAAAAATGTATGAAATAAAAACGTTTTCATGTAAAAAATCCTTGAAGTTTGGAGCGTTTCAGCGTTTCAACAGTTTGAAACTGACTTCAAAAGATAAAAACATCTAAATTTTCAGAATAAAGTCCAGGCCACTTAAAAAGTGGAATCATGGAAAATGAAGCTACAATGTTTAGATTGTAAGTGTAAACTTCGACAAAAATGGAAGAGTTGAAACTAAGGTCGAATATTTGAGAATGAAGTCGGAATTTCGAAAGTGAAGGCAGTTCGTTTAAATTAAAACAGTTTCATTTTCGACAATATAGATAAAATTTTGAAAATGGAGGAAGAGAAGGAATTCAATTTTAAATTTGAAATCTTGGAATTTTGGAGAAAATAATGGAAACTTTGACCGTAAAGCAAAAGAGAGAAGTTGAAATAATGCATCTTTAGAAAAGTCCAAGTGTAGATACATTGTCGAAAATGGCGAGGGTGGAAGAACTTACATATAAGTATAAATTGGTTGCGCCTTAGACAAAATAGTCGAAACTTCGAGCATAAAGTCAGTGTTTTCAGACAATTTTATGACTCGGAATAGCGATTGTTTAAACTTTAGACTTTATAAAATTGCACTCTTGTAAAAGAGCTGTAGTCAATTAAAGTCTTCCCTATATGCTGTTGTAATATTTACTTTTATGTCCTGTGGGTTGTTTGTAAATATTCTATCATTTATTAATATTCGTATGAACATAGGCCTTTGACTAAGCAACTGCTGAAATATAACACGCTCTAAATATTTCTAGAATTGAACCTTTCGCGAAATTACTTTAAGAAACCGGGGGTCAGTTAGCCAAGAGCGTACATGTGTGAATGTTGTGAAATCTGATATACCCTAAAATGCATTCCAACGCAAGAGCTTTTATGTATTTTTGCAGTGGTAATTATGTGGATTACTAAGAAAGAAGCGAAATAATAATGTCTAAAATAATGTTATTGCTTGAATAGCTTTGCAATAGATGTTGTATGTAGTTTTATTCGGCAGCCGAGTTGATCACTGTTTCATTGTTGGTATTGTTGCTAATTGTAAAGAGCTTTGTTGTTTTGGTCGTTGCTCATTGTTTTATCGTTAGGTTGGTGCCCATTCGGTACCGCTTTAGTTTAATATGTGGCTGGATTAGCGAGCATCCAGCTAGATGATCCCTGATCAAGGCAAGCAATTCTCAGTGATCTAGAAAGCACATCTGGATAGCTTGGGATGCTGATTTTCCACAAATACCTTCTGATTTCGGTCTTTTGAGGTGGCGGTAACCCCAGATGCACATCACATTGATATGAATTGTAGCGCATTGGTCTAGTTAGCATTCGGCTAATAGGCACTAGATGCGGTAAGCATCGGTATTGCAGGTATTTTACAGGCACATCATCGGAGGTGCACCAGAAGACTATTCCTGAACGAAGTGCTCTACTAGACGCTACATAGGAAAGCCGCGTGACGCTGCTGTAACTCCTGTACATTTTATAATATCGAACACGTACTGCTAAATGTATTTTTGCTTATTCTTGCTTGCATGCCTGATTGTAGAATTGTTGTGCTTCTAATCCACAAGCCTTAGACCGAAGGGGTGTTACAGAATTTTTTGGGTAAGTCTGTAAATTTATGCATGCGGACCGATCTAAATCAAGAAAAAAACAAATTAGCCTCGAACGCCGAATCTATGTGCCTACATTACTAATAACTATGTAGAAAATTTGCCGGATTTTTTCTTTTCTAAACAAATGAGAAGTAAAAAGTATTACCAATAAAATTAAATATAATTCCATCCTAACGCATGATACTAAAGAATATCTAGTACATCATCAATTTCAGATTCTATTTGTATGTCTGTCACTAACGCAGAAATTAAAGTTGGAATTGCAAGAGTAGTAAATAAAGACGTTCTTTAGAGGGTTCGTAGCTCAGTTAGCTCGAAGTTGCTAACCTCTTACATGTTTAGGTTAATGCTAAATGTTAAATACATGTGTGAATATAGAAAACTTTAACAACGTTATTTCTTTGAATTTACAAAACAATTCAAAGAAACTACGAATTATTATTAACTAAAACTCCCCTAACAGTACAAGAGCTGTGAGCTGCAGCCTAATCATGTATTGATGTGGTAAGTATCAATATTTTCAGCAATTCATCTTTTAGGTCCACTACCACCTTCTTTTCTAGTCAGACAAACCAGTTCCTTTAAATGTTTTCACAAAATATTGACTGGCCGTGCACCACTGCCAGTTCTGGAAATTTCTCTTGAAATGCTGACATGAAGTGGAAATTGCTTTTCCCCCGTAACCACTTGACTTGAAAGTATCCCTCGACCTTTAATTTTAAAGGTGCGGTAACCTTATCACTAACGTTCTGCAACTAAACTAAAAGTGGCGCAATTGGGAAAAAAGAAAGCCATATTGGGTATCAGCAGACACGGTAAAAGACACTAAATACAACCCTAATGCAAATAATAAAGATAGCCGACATCATCGAACGAGTAACGGAAGATAAATGGAGATGGGCAGTTCACGCAGGCCGGATGAAAGATAACAGATATATCAAAAGGATAACAGTGGAAGCATAGAGAAGACAAAAAGAGCAAACGTAGACCACTTCTAGATGGAGTGACGAAGTAAGGAGAATAGCAAGGACTTGGATAAGCGTCACCTAGAATGGAAATCAGTGGAAGCAACAGTGGACGCGAGCTGCTGAAGATGATGATGATGATGGTGACCCCTAAATAACAAAAGATTTTCGCGCTGTAGTTTAAACTAGTTTTTATAAAAAAATGTTTGTTTGGATTAGTTAAACACACTTTATGGATAACTAGAGCTGAATTTTATTTGATCGCTTGATATAGGTTAAAGTATTCTACATTCTTAACCTATTTTTTACCGATTAATGTGAATAACGCTGTCAGCAAGGATTAACAACGGCAGGCCATGTATTACTTAATAAACATCATGCAACATTAATAACGTCCTATAAATCCGATCTAAACGGATTATATTCAAATAGTGTTCTAGCTGACAATGGAACACCAAGCTGTCAGAGGAATTCTAATAAGAAGGAGCTATCTAATCTCCGTTGTTTATATGGGCCCTGAGCGTCAACCTGTCTAAAGTTCAACACACGCGAATTGCGACAAAGTTGCTGGAATTAATTATTTTTATTATATGCACAAGTTCCAGGTAGATAACGGTGCCTGAGGCACTCGCCACTCATTCACAACTTTTAATTAAATAATAATCCCGCGTCGTTAAATTGGATGTGAAATGAGCTATCGTCGAATCAATCAGCGCCGAATAATCCCACCGCCAAAATGAGATTACTGGATAGTAATCCAATAGTTGAAGTAGTCTAGTTAGCTAATAAAACTTGTTTTGTATAGATTAGTATTTTAATTTGATAGTATAACGGTCATTACTACACATTAAAACAAGTAGAAGTGAGCACGGTTCCGAGTAGGTGTTAACGATTCGAGAATTTCAAGCCTGCGACATGCAGATCCCACCTCTGAATTGTTAATCAAAACAACAAAGGAATATTCGATCAGATGATAGCGTTATTATTGAAATCAGTTCTCCACCCGTCCCCAGGTGCACTTAAACCGAAAATACCGATTGGATGGGCATTAAACCGATTGCGGTTACTGCCCTACCGGCAGACAATATTCTAGCGAAACGGTGTTTGCAGGAATGCGACCCTTGATCGACTGGCCGAGATATTTACCGGTTGTGTAACAAATGCTGCAGAACTTGTTGACAGTATTTGTGGATTTGTTCTATGAAACGACTGAGACATACGAGCTGGCACTTATAATAAACGGTCTTGCAACGGCAATTCTTGTAGCTGAGGTAATTACATCCGTAATCGATGAAGTAGGGGAAATATGGGACAACTTAATTAGGTGCAATTACGACGGCTAAATTAAGTAACAATTGCAAGATCCAGGCACATTGTAATACTGTTTCTTTACTCTGTTAGTTTTTCATATTTTTCAACAGGATTAAGTGCAAGTAACAAAGATCTATTTTCATAAATCCACCAGCAGTAAGTACTTGTTTAAAAAGTAGGGAGAATTATTTTATTTTTTACTTAGACACTAATACACTAATGCAACAAAAGAAGGCTAAGAAAGAAAACCACGAAAAGTTTATAATAAACGGACTGCTCTTCCAAACAATAACATCTACACTGTCTCAAATACTTCATCAACTGTAATGTAATTATTAAAAAACCTCTAAAAGGCTTTACTGAAAAACAGAGAAAACTAAGAGTAAAAATAACTTAACGCTCCTAATAATACTGAAACAATAACAAGAAACACTTGGTAATGCGAATTACATCAATTTTCAAAATAAAAAATATTGCAAGCGGTGGGATTCGAACTTCCACCGCACGAGAGAGCATTTTCAATGCTTGTCACCAACCCGAGCGCAACCCGCCTTCTAATCCCGTACAGCCACGAACCAACAGCTCGCATTTGCGCTCTTGGCTGTATTATATACGACGCGCTAATCGTTGCCTATTTTTGTTTCTTTTACAAGATTTACGCTGTATCTATTGGGTTTCATTTTGGCAAGGGTAACGCCTGAGCTATGTGCAAATTATTAGTTTTATCTATTCCTCAGTTAAAACAAAAATAGACAACGTTTACCTTTTTAAGGTGCTCATCCTGTACATATTGGACTAAAAGTATATTCACTTTCGAGCCAGGTAGACATAATCCGCATGCAAAATATCGACTTCTTCCAACAAATAGTTTTTGAGCTATACCACCAATAGACAGGCAAACAGACAGAATTGAGGAAACATATTTTTCGTCATATAGGAACCCTGAAATGTGAAGAACTGATGAAATCTCGGGAGTTGATTTTTTTCTGGATGACAATACGCGGGCTTTGTCTTCTAAACGTGGGAAATAAAAATTATACAACGTAGTCCAGGTGTTGTTTTAAAGCCCGTATTATTCTGCATTGGATGTTATTTTTCAGCGTGGTTAAAAATTAATAGAGATTTTGGTGTCAGCAAGATGTTGTTCACAAAGATTTTAAAGTTAGTCAGCTAGTTCCACAACCGATACGTAAAACTTTTTTCTTCTGGTGATACATGGTACAATATAATTTCCTTGCACTTCTGTACGAACACGGTTAAGAGTTTAACAAAGTAAAAGAAGATTTTGAGCCACATTTATCTTTTTTCCTTAGGAAAAAGAAGCCCTAAAATGATTACATGACATTCTGCAAGAATGATGCATACATCCAAAAGATATAATTATCTTCAATAAGCTCAAGTTTCATTTCGAAATGAAACTAATAATTTCCAATTCATTTCTTTTAGAAATGTTGCACTTTTATCTTTAGACTGAACTGCTTGAAGTGCGAGTAATTCTGAATATATTATATGGCATATGGAAACAAAGAGGATACATTTGCACTTATCTATCTTGTGTGTACGTTGTCGTAAGTCCCGATTCGTAAAATAATATTAATTCTTTAGCCGATATAGTGTGTTGTGATTGTTTTTGAAAATACAGAAAATTAAACACCGTGCACACCTTTACTAAGGTGGTTGGGGTTGTATACAGTACCACCGATGTGGATTACCACCGATTTATATCTTCTTCCGACTTTCTAATAAGTAAACACCACCGACTGAGTTTACATCCCATAAAAATTAACTATCCAGTGGGCTACCTCATATAGGTACGAATTATCACCACATATAGGTTTACTACCAACTGAAACGAATTTGTAGAATTTGCACCACCGAACAGAAAACCATCGATTACTACATAACAACTTGCTTAAGCGATAGGTGCTAGTTGCACTTGCTAATATGCGTAACATCATCCTCAGCATCAGATGTGTTATCTGTAGTTATACTACTTTCTTCTGGAGTCGCAAACTCGGGTTTCCTCGCCAAAATACGCCACATGCTAAATTGAAGATCATTTCGAAATAATTGAATTCTAAGTACGATGTAAAACATAATACTGACATTTTATTACAGTATAAACAATTTTGTGATAAAATATACCATTCACGTAAGATATGTCGGAGCAACAGTTGTCGGTGGTAATTCTAGTGGAATGCAAATCGACATCGATGGTAATGCGCCCTCACCAGTAGGTTCTTCAGTTTACTGAACTACATAGTTATAAGGTTCAAAATAGTTTACCAGGATACTTCCACATCAGAACTGACCGTCCGTTAACGGGCAAAAGAGCTTAAGTGTGGCAAATAGAGCCTCGAATACGATGCAAGGAGCGGAAGACCTGTGAAAGTGCAGATTCTAACAACGTCTTTATCAGAATCAAACGATAGACGAAAGTTGGACCATCACTATGACCTTGCTACAAAACAAGCCAGCTTAGACGGGCGACATTGAAACAGACTGTCCCCAAATAAGTTTACAATAAAACCGCCGGCAGATTAAGTGATAATTTCCGTTTCCTGGAATTCTCGCAACGCCTTACTTATCGATTCGTATTACTGGAACTTTTCGACCAAATTGCAGGACCATATTCAGATCAACCGTCGTGGACGACTGCGAAATGGCGTACTCCTACAACAGGAGAATGCGTCGCAGCTGCATAAAAAGCAGTTAACCTTTGCTTCAAGAAATACAAAGCTCACCTTCGAGAAACGCATTTCAAGGACCATGACAGCTTGAAAGCTCAGATTACTTCATTGTTAGAGGGTTAACGCGTAGACTTCTATAAGGAGAGGATTATGAAGCCAAAACACCAATTGGTCCAGTGCATTATTTTGGCAGGAGACTAAGCACCTAGGGAACAGCTAAAATGTGTTAGGAATTTTAGAATTAAATCATCAGAGGAATTTATCGGCAAATCTCGAGAAGAAGTCTCTAATTGTAACGGACAGAAAATAATCGATCTGATAGTGATAAATTCTTGCTTCAATCATAAAGATATCGATACGTTTAAAGCGAGAAGTTCTTAGTAGCAAACAGAAGTCTAAAATCAATCTTATGCTAGTAGAAAAAAAGAAAGAAAAATTATAAACGACATCCGAGTGAAAAGAGAAAGCGACATAGGCAGCTATCACTATTTACTAAAAAAAATAATATCAGACATAATTACAAAAAGCAGAGAAGAAATACAAAATGGGAATTTGACAAATTTAGGGAGAAATTTCAAGAAAATAGTTAAGGTTGCGGCAAGTAAAGCATGTGGAAGAGTAACGCAAACGAACAAAAAAACAAACAACCTGGTGGAACCCAAACCCAAAAGAGGCGACAAAAGTGAAGAAATGGTTGTGGAAACTATATCTTGCATTTGGAAAAGATAAACGGACATCCACAGAGTACAAGTACCAAAGGGAAAAAGGTAAAAATAATTTTCAATGGGGCAATAAACAAAACATGGAAAGACTTTGGAACTAAGATGGAAAGCGACGCCAAACAGTATAAAAAAGTGTTATATCGTATCCCAAGGCGCCCAAAAAAGAGAATAAAACATTCCTGAAGATTTTAAAAACCAACTTATCTCGGCAAGTTGTTTGAAAATCAAATTTTGGTAAAAACATGCAACTTAATGCAAAACTAAAGTACATCCAGAAAATCTCTACTACCTTCTTGTTGGAAACATAACTAGATAAACGTGTGCAATGTTATTTAAAATACTGACAAGTTGCAGGAGTTACAAAAACACATTCTTAGATAATTCAGTCTACGTAATTCAGTTCTGGCTCATCGTTTATAGTATTTTTTGGAAGTTGTGTTTAATGAGAAGAAACAAAAAATAATTCAGCAGAGTCACGTTCTGGTTCAGTCGATAGTCTTAAGTTTGACTCAAGTTCTACTCTGTTGTATGACAAGTTGCTGTATCGTCTTGGAAGTGTCCATCTTAAAGTCCATTATCGTGGAGTTGGTTTATAAAATGCTTCAAAATACAACACTTTCATAAAAAATATTGGAGCAATTCAATGATGTCGAGAAACATAAACCCAAACACTAATGTTCAAGGGATGTACAAGGACTCTAAGGAATTTCTGTAGATTTTCTGCTTATCAAGTTCCTATAATCTCTGAAGCTTTTTTGTGATTATCAAATTCCTATATTCTGTGAATATATGGATCGTGATACACTAAACTGACTAAACCATGATACATGTGTGAAATTAGTGACTGATGAACATCTACTATGATCAAGTTCGAACAATTCTTATACCTCTGGGAATAATTAAATCATGGTCTTTAAAATCTTTAATAAGCACAGTGGAACAGATCGAACATTTTCAACAGCTGTCTTCATTGTTAGTCTACACTATCTTCTTCGCAAGCAACATTTTCAGATTCCCGAAATAATTTCGCACATTATAAAAATCAGCTTCTACAAATAATTATTGGGAAATAGTTAAAAATATCGATAAAAGCTTCTACAAAATGCCTATGTTCCTATTATATGTAGCATGTAGAAGATCCCTTGTTACTGTTGGAACTCCATAGTCTGAGCAAGCTTTGACCATATGACCATAGCAATCGGTGACTAACATAACAAGCAACAACAAGGTGTATTGTAAAAAACATAATTTTGAAAATAGAACTCAATTAGAAATGATTTATGAAAACCATTTTACAACTTCCACGATATTTAAACAACAAAACTGACATGCAGTCGAAAAATATATTGATCAAGCTAAAAGTCTCTTTTTGTTTTCCATAGCCCCCCCCCCCCCCTTCGTATCCAACCTTTTTCATTACATGGTAGTTAATTAATACAGTCGTTTTATTAATTATACGTATTTCAGGTAATAGAAAATCTGTTGAAATAACAAAAGAAACTATTTTTCTAGAGACAAAGTACATATCAGTTTCTTATATTTACAACTTTCAGGCAACTTTCTAGTATTACCAAACTAGTAGTTAACATTTTCTTGATCATTTACAATCACATGGATTTTTACTGCTATTCAGCAAAATTAAAATTTACAACAGGTGACATTTGAAGAAGGTTATTGTCAATAATACACAATCCAACATCGCTTCCTCATCGTGCGATTATGAACAAGAAAGCACGTGTTGTTGCAGCTGCCAATTCACTTTCCTTGATCAGATCGAAGATTTTCGCATTACAGGTTCCCAATTATAAGACATTTTTTACAAATGGCGGGCCTGTTTTGTGCAATAAAATTTAAATCGTGCGTTAATCTTGTCTGTGCCAAGCTATTGATGGGGATATACCAGCAATAGCCTCATATATTCTTGTGCAATTTTGCAATTAACTTGAATATGTATGATGCCCATTGTAGGTTCGTTTTCATATGAGCACAAGTAGTTTTTAGATTAAATCAAATGTGTGTTTACGATAACAGATAATAAGTAGTTTCACTCTTTAAAATATGAAAGTTATAGGTTGGTTTTCAATGGTGTGAAGTTATTTCAATGACGTAATATGACAGCAATTAATTGTATCGGGGGATAACAGCAATGTCCTTAATGACAAAATAATTTCCCATTCTATTTAATAGCAGTGCCTGAGTGTCAATGAACCGTACAGAGCATGCAACTATTATTTAGCAAATAATAATAGTTTAAACCTTAACAGAAATGTTCATTAGTATACACTTTTTTTTGCAACTGGGAGAACAGTGAATTCAATAACTAAGTGCTCTTCCAATAACTTTGGTAATCGTTGAACAAAATGTGTAAGCATCTACTTTTCAAGTCGATATATTTAAGCAATTCGCTTATTGATACAGCAATTTCTTTCTTCAAAACAAATATGTTGTTCAATTTTTTTTTTTTAAATTAACTATAATTTATTTTAGACTAAATATTTCTACCATGCGATCTAAAAAATATTGGAATCCATGAAAACAAGCCTTAGCTTGATTAATGCACCTTTATTTTAAAATTTGTTTTACAACCGGTCGCACACTTGGCAGTTTAAAAGAAAATATTATTTTGCGATCGTATTAAAATGACAACTTTCTGCACAGTTTCTAATGTCAAAAGTGGCTGCATCACTTTTAATTTTAGTGTGCGAATTACGTTCTTTTATAAGTTATTAGGAAAAGTTAGACTTTTTCCTATCATTTTATATTAATTTTAATTAGAAAATGATATACTGCTTTCAAATACAGTAAAATGGGATACTAAACGTTGATTGATGTAGAAAATGGACTCTTTAGAAAAAGTATTGAATTTGCTACCTCTGGAAACTCCGTTACTCTACCGCTACCACAGCAAACATTCATCTCATGCTGGAAAAACCTTCATTTCCACGATTGGTAGAAAAATAACTATTATCGCGCGTTACCATGGACGACGTGCGATAAAATCGAGGCCTTGTCCTAAATTTGTATGTGAACTAGAATATCTACTACAATGCCACAGAAAAAGTGCACTGAACTAAATTTCTGTTACGATCGTAGAAAAAATGGCTTCGTATCGATGGACAATTTATGCTGCTTGTCATAAACATGCATCTTTTGCCCTTGTTGCATAATATATAACTATGATGCATGGGTTTATAGCAGTCAAGTTTGTTCAAATGCCTTTCCATATCCCAATATGTTTTTTTGTGAAAACCTTATAGTGTAGTGCAATAGTACAATAAATTATAAGTAAGAGAGATAAGTCATTCTACGCGAGTATGATTTTGTTGGCACACGAGCGCGTGTAAGAGCGAGTGTAGTAATCTTCATGAAGGCATATTGCATTTCTCTCACGTGTAATATACGACGTTTACGTGTACAAAAAAGTTCGAAGGCGGTACAAATCGTCAACCGTTATAGAACTAATAGCAGTGTATAATGAAACATTTTAGTCACTTGTAAACGATAACTGTTTTTACTCACTCAAAATAATTAGTACAGCTCAAGCCACTACTGTAAGATAAAATACTATACACCAGGAGAAAAAGAGATAGTCGCTTGACATCTCACGAGTAAAATAAAAGATTGTCAACTTTCGCGTTCAAATGTATCCATCTACAGCAGATTTCAGGATATTTCCAGAAGGTGAAATATAAGACGTTATCTGATTCTCTTCGAAATTCTGCTCAACATTGCGAATTTAACCAATGTTTCTTGATAAGGGCGTTACTGATATATCGTATAGAAATAGGCACCCTGTATACAGGTATAATGATGGATAGCTTACATCAAAGTAAGGAGACTAGTTCATATAAATATAGATTCGGAAATGTGTGTGATGAGAGCTACAGCTCCAAGAAAGTTAAATGGAAAAACACATTGCTCCTGAAGTAGTGAATATTAAGGTTTAAGTTCGCTATTCTCGAAAGCTAATGCTCCCAGCTATTCTAAATAACAGCACCTTTTTTACGTGAAAAGTCTAAACTTTTATACCTAACCAGAATTGACTAAAATTTTGACTGTAAAAAGTTATGACATAAAACATTCCCCCTCCCTAATCAGTTTATGTATAAACTACTACTTTTAAACACAAACCTTTTTGTTTAATCGCATTTACAAGGTTTTCCGATTGCTTTTCACCATGTATCACTTGTGTTTCACCGTTTGTCAAATGTAATTCCCATTTGTTAATATTGACAAGTGTTGACAACTGATACATGGTGAAGCATAAAATCACGTAGATACACCGAATTGCACCAAATTTGTTTTATTTCTGTTGATTTAATTAATCAAAATACATGTTGTTTTCTTACCCTTCTCAGGGGTGTAGATTCTTTAATATGCATTTTCAGACCTTATATATAACTTTTTCTCTTATTTTGATGTAAACCATTCTCCACTAAAATTTTCTTCACACCGACGATGACACCCTGTAGTCTATGCGTAATGAGCAAGCATTTGGGTCTTGTTTTTATTCTAAGCCTTTAGAAGTTACGTTAAACTTTCGATTACAGCCTATATACAAGACGTTCGAATATTCTAAATATATTGTACAGCGTATTGCAACGCTGCGGGGGTGTAAGGTATTTCTAAAACTATGAGAATTACAATAAAATTTGCTAATATAAAAATTCTAGCTACAAAGGTGATGCACGTTGTCAGTTAATACTTTGTTTTACCTAAAAATACTACTCATATAAAGTTATATTGGTCTAAAATGAACCGTTTTGGAGCTACTGACTATTTTCTGCAAAACAATACTCAATTTCAGGCGGCTCTTGTAAGCAACAGGAAACAATTGAACGAAGAAAGACGTTATTAATAAATTATGATCATTGCAAAATTACCGTTTGAATGTAAGATAGTGGCTTTAGAAATTAATCCTATGAGGGTGCTCAAAATTTGAAAATTTAATAAATTTCTGATTTTTATAAATGAAACAACCGGTATATTTTTGTATTTTTGAAAAATCCTTTCAATGAATTTTTTTATATGTTACTCCGTCTCTTAAATTCAGTCGTTTCTTAAATATTCGAGCTGTAACATAAAAAAAAATTTAGTCCGCTAAAAATGCTTTGTTTAAAATGTTAATTTAAACACCCGATTCTCGGAAAATAAAAATAAACCAGGTTTAGAAAATTAGAATATTTTCATTGTAGATATAAGAAATAGCAAACATAAAAAAACAAGAAATGCACAAATGAATTCATTCCATCAAATGAAATCAGACTTTCGGTTCTCTAACCATTAAAGGTACCTATATAGGGGGCTCAAAACTTTAATTCATTTTGATGTGTTAAATGGAATACCCTGTATATCTCTGTATTTTTAGTTACCTATTTAGTTAATCCTGATGCTTTCCTACCTTTTCCCTTCTGATAAATATTTTATTTCATACTTCTACGTTTAACCTTTTTTTAAATTAATTTTCTTCTGAATTTCCCGTTTTTCAGGATTTATTTTGTTTGTTTGCATCAGTACTATCAACAATGACAAGATTGTTATTTTCTAAACCCACTGGAAAACTTCAGGTATTCAAATTGGCAGTTTAACGGCGTTTACTTCTTATCCATTTGAAGAAAACATAAGGGTCTACAAATGTTTTTTATGTTCAAACTAACATATCTAAAAAACAGTTGAATTTAGGAGTATAAAGATATCAAAAGAAATGTCATTAAAACGACTCATCACAAATAAAAAATATATAGGGAGTTCCGTTAAAAAAATCGGAGATGTAAATTTGCAAATTTTGAGCATCATGTTACACTCGGAGGGTTATTCACAAAAACATTTTTTTTGCATTCAATTGTTTTTTGTTACCGCGGTCGCCTGACCAAAACGGTTAACGTTAAACCTATACATTGAAAGGATTACCATTTTGAAGTTACACTTTTAAGCTACCTAAGTATAAAGCGTGTTATTTAAAAAAAAGCAAGTTTGGTTTGCGAAACATTTTTAGAGCCACCTTTTATAATCAAAAACATTTTAGTAATACGCACCACTGTCTTACCTATTACAGTTATATGTAACTTTTATACTTTTAGAAATGTCTTTCATCCCCGCATCATTGTCGGGCTGAAAAATACAAGTTGTTTATCATCCACTTTGCTATAATAAATATTATTTTTTTGAAAAATAAAAAAGTGAAGAATAACACTTTATTTTTTAATGACAACGTGCATTGCACTCATTCGATAGAGGGTTTTTCCCTTTTTTCAATTACTTTAATAGGCTTACTTACTTAGTTTGTTGAGAAAAAGGTGTATACAAGTCAGTAATTCAGACATCTACATCGTTTTTATTTTTCGAAACTACTGACAGCATGTTCGAAGTTACTGAATAACTGAATTTAAAATGAAAAGTTACGAAACTATTTAATTCAGAAAACTTCGATTTAGCCTTCTACATTAAGTTTTTGAACTAAGAAAACTTGGAACAGTTCATTTATCTAAAAAGCATCGCATTGAAGTTTTAATGACGGTGGGACATGTGGAACGAAGGAAAACATAAGAATTTGTTTACCAACCTGTCAATCTTATTGTATGTTTAGAATAATTCTGCTCCATCAAATAAACTTATCAACAGATAAGTGCACTTACTAAAGTTGTATATCATTGAAAAGATCAAAATACAGGGGTAACAAGTCTTTTAAAATCTAATGTGTTTACGTTGCGCCTTTGTTTTTCAAAAATACGTATACAGGGTGTCTCAGAAAGAATGGTACACCGATTGGTCAGATTCCTTAGGTTATAATAAATCGAGTAAACCTAATATACATTAGTACAAAGTCCCTCCAGTACGAAGTAATAGGGTGCTAAAGTTATTTTTTTCTTTTTCCTTATTATGTTAATTTCAACAAATGTAAAGATATCGATTTCAACTTTGGTACACATGCTTACTATTATATATACTGAACTAACGAAACAATGTTCGTACACTAGACTTAACCGTCGGAGGCACTTTACCTATCTTCAAAATATTTTTCTAGCTCTAGCTTTGTTATCTGGAACGTTTTTTAAATTTTAGGTTATCTGAAACAAAATTAAAAATTGTAAAAATAAGGTACTCTTAGTTTATAAGTGTAAAACCAACTGTATATCTTAACATTCCTATCAAAATATGATCACAAAAAGAATGGGTACCTAGTAGTTATGATCAGGTAGACAACAATTATATAACAATTAATGACGATGGTGACATATAATTTTTTTCTTTTATGTTTACGGAAATATTGCGACTTTACGAATATTTCAGCATTGAAGAATGTTACAGATAAAGGTAGGGCTAATAAATATTTGAAATATATGTAAAGTGCCTTTTACAGTCAGGCCAGGAAATTGTTTACATTAGTGCAGTACATAATAGTATGTGTGCCAAAGTTACTTCTTCCTCGTAGTACAGGCTGAGAGCCTGTTATTACGCATTAAGTGCGGGTAGGTGACTAATTGATAGGAAGAATGCCCTTCTGAAAGGGTCGCGACCACCAAAAATGTTGGTATGGTGGCCGGAGAGCGTAAGATGTAACCGATATCCGAGTATGAGGCTCGAACACACTACCTGATGACTGCAAACGCAAATACTTTACCAGTCGCCTACAAGCATTTTCAATATGTCTTTACATTTGTGGAAATTAATAAAAATTACAAATTAAAAATCAACTTCAAGGCCTTATAACTTCTTACAGGAGGTATCTCATTCTTTTTGAGGCATCCTGTATACTTAGATATTGGCCTGCGATGGAAAACTGAACACGAAACAATTTCAATTACAAATATTTTCCATAGCATGAATAATTACTATTGTATTATACCATATTCCATACTTTTTGTATACGCTGTATACACTACGCAAATAAAAATTATGTTAATTGATTCACATTAATACAAATATAAACGTGTTTGTCCAGTGTTTTACTTCAAAGTTTACATATCATTTTGGAATTTTTAAGATGCGGCATATTCGATGTAATAGCCAGAGTAATCAGGCCGACATTGACAGTTTGAAAAATCTTAATTTTTACAATTTCAACATGTTTTACGAGTATTAATAGGAATATGACACCACAAATAAAATGTTTGACATCTTAATAATATATTGTCGTCAAAAAACGATTACAACTTTAACCCCTATTTCATGCATTTTTGAAAATGTAATACAAATCTTTATTGCCACTCAATAAATTAGAAATATAATTATCGTTTAATAGTAGTTAATTATGCTTGGAAATAATACCGAAGTATATGCCTTCAGTAGTTCTACTACCAGGTAAGTTAAATGTTAAAGCAATGGTTTTTACAATTAAGAAAATAAAAGCAATGAGCCATAAATTATTAAAACACCTACATTGCACACTACACCGCCTTCATTGGAGCCGGAGCGTTTTAGCACTTCCATCTATTTCTCTTCATTACATGTACAACAGGAAAATCAATGTTAATGAGATAACTGATAAAGTTCAAATTCTTAACTTTAAAACTGTAAAGTCCTTTCATGGTTCGGAGTTGTCGTTGATCTCTAAGGGTGGCAGGGCCATTTTCATCACCTTAAAATAATAGCATAGTTCAGATACAACAAACAATAATTGGAAGTAAATGTAGAAAGATAAACTATTCAGCCGCTTAGATATACAACATATGAATACGCGGAATTTCAGAGGAAAGAAAACGTTAATTACGCTTCATACTATAGAATGATTATATATTTCTGTGTAGATCAAGAAACATAGAAATACTACTGTAATGTGGTAGTCAACTTTGCTTGAAGTCTGACCAAATGTCAGTCGGCTTCACGTTTTAACACTCTTTGTGCCACAGTTGTATGAACTGATTGCTTTGACATGTTGATAGTGACTAAACAAAAGCAATGAAGGCGAAACAAACATACAATGGAAATATTTGTTGTTTACTATAATTAACTTAGATCTTATAGGGGAACTATCCTCATCGATTTTTATTGTTATAGAGACTTATGTTTCCTCTCTTTGAACACGTTTCACACTTAATCCACAAGTATGGTTATGGTCCAATGCAAATTGCTTGATTTGAAGATGGCACTTGGTAGGACCCGAACTCGCGAGAGTATGGGTGCTCTCAGACAGTAGGTCGGCGATGACAGCAATACTGGAAATGTGTAGCCCGACGGAGTTTCAGACGGAGGTTCAGATTCACTGGGCCATTACGGCATCGAGGCATCGCGGTCAGGAGCGACTGGATAGACATGCGGTCCAGCTGGTGACCGACCATGGAGGCTTTTGCTCCTCCCTGGTGCAGATCAGCCAGGCCCATGACGACGCTTGCGACTGCGGCGGGAACCCGGACACGGCGCAACACGTTTTGTTCGAGTACTGGCTGGAGGTGTAGCACATAGGTCAAACCGAGAGGCGGCTAGTGACGGCGGGGCTGCCGTAGCCAGCAGATCTCGAGAAGGTCGCGTTCCTCTTGTTGAAGGCGGTGATGTGGTGTGGTTTCGGAACGATCGGGTGGGCGAGAGTGTAGTGTAACGAAGGAGGCGCGAGTGTAGACTGAGAACTCAAGCAAGGATCCACATAAAGATGATAGAGACGCGGTATGATAAAAATTTCGAGGGTTTGTTAAATATTTCGGGGTAGAATATTGTTGTCGTAATTTTCGAGTTTGTTAATAATATTAAGAGTTTTGTTTATTTAATCACGCTGATGTAGTGCCGTAAGGTGGAGCACCGGCGCAAATGTAATTCTGTTGCGTCAATAAATTGTAAAGTGTGGTTATGGTACGGTGACTGTTAAGGTTCTAATACACGCTGAAACACTAATAGATCCCTATCTGATGAAAATAAAAACAGAGTTAGCTAAGTCATTGGAAATAACAATAACAATTGCTTATCGTTCCCATTGTTCATGCCGATTTTATTTTAGAACTGTTCACGTCAATGCTGCTCCAAATTTTCAAGTGTTTTAGACCCGTGACCTTTTAATTTTAAGTTAATTTACCGAGTATCCAGATTAATTAATGAAATTATAAAATATTAATTCCAATCTTTTCATATTCTACCAGAAGCTTGCTTAACAAAAACAACTACAAGGAAGTGTATAAGTAAGGATGTCTCCTTCCGTACGGCGAATAAACTTGTATATATTGCATGCGGAAACCCTCTCTTCTTAAAAATAATGTGTTTTCTGAATGCAAATTAGGGCTTATACAATCTCAACTTCCGTTTTACAAACAAACCAGGTGTCGTGCCACCCACGAGTTCGATTGCAATTTGTAGATATGTAAAAAGGAATTGCACAAGTATGTAAATAATAAATTACTGCAGTCATTTGCATAATTGCGGCAAATAAAGAATTCATCCGGACATTTGTTTTCCAAAGATAATCGGCTTCCACGAAGACGAGGACTGCTCTAAGATTAAGCAAATTGGCGCTACCGAATTTGAGGCGTTTTTGTCGCTTGCAGCTCTTCGTGAAGAAAACGCGCCAATTTCAAATTGCCGTTGCCGTTACTATCTATTTTGAAATCGTCATAATTAGCCTTCCTATACGGCGGCAATTATTTTTAATGGAACACTTTATTTAATTCCAGAAGATTTGAAGGCAGCAGAGATGGATAATTCATCATCCGAAATGACTGGAATTTGTTGTTAATGGACTAATAAATAGTCGTAAGCGAGCTGGGAAACTGCGTTTGAGTAAATCCGGGTTTTGCTTTATTATAGGAGTGAAAATAGTATATGAATTTTGCTTTATTGACGATTGGTGAATACACATTATGTGCATTTTCTTGAATTCAAATCGCGTGATTTATTGGATTGTTGGGATGGTAGACTGGTTTCTAATTCAGATAGCGCTGTTAATTTTGTTTAACTATGAATGCGCTTTGTTATTCAATGGCCTTTGTGATAAACGTTACGTCCGCGGATTATTTGATTACCTGGTCTTCAATGGCAAATAATTAATTCAATTATATTAATTGCTTATATTTGTTGTAGCAGTCCATTTCGACTGAATTATTTAAGAAGTACCAGAGCATCACTACGAAAACGGGTTCAAGCGAAGAACATTAGGCATCTTATGACAGCAATTGACGATAGGTGGTCTAAAACAGTCTTTCTGATCCCAAAATAAAACAATTTATTTGAAATCGGCATTAAGGTACCTTGAAATCGTCATTAAAATACGAGAAATCTGCATTAAAGTAATACATTGTTTGAGACTTTTTTGTAGGTGGCGAGGCGACAGATAAACGTTAACCGACTTTAACATAACCTACAAATGTTGGTTAAAATGTAATTTTTGCGATTTCTCGATTTCAAATAAAACATAATGTACTCCTCGGCACTGAAGTTCCTTTTTATACCGCATGTGGTTTACTTGCCTTGGCCCTACGGGCCTCGGCCACTAAAACCACATTCGTGATAAAAAGCTAACCTTCAGTGCCTTGGTATACAAACTACTATTAACTCAACTTATTTACAACCAAATGTTTTCTTACAAGATAATAATTTTGCCTATAACTGCAGAACGGTAGGATCGAGTTGGATGGTGTTTAGTATGACACTACATATCGGTATAAGTTATTATCGGTGGAATAATAGTGGATGAAACATCAAGTCATAACACAGATCAGACAGTAACTTTTTAATGGCAAGGCTAATAAACTCAAAATATTTCCAGAGATAGCGACATTGACTAGTAAATGTTTTTGTGTCTTGATATCTGTTACAATTTCGACATCTAAGTGATGTGCCATGCCTTTTTGGACACAAGTGTAATTCAGTAGTCCTGCATGCTGAAAAATAAATGTATACAAACCAATTTTAATTATTTATTTTTGCCACACTCAATCGAAGATGATGTATCGTGTGTTTCAAAGAAAATTCTTTCGCAGCATGCCATGATCATATATATGTGTAAAAAATGGATTTGCGTAAATATATATTATTATATAGAAGTTTGCCGTAACTTGAGATATACCCATTGATGCAAATGAACTACCAAGACAGAGAGAACTAAATTACACCTTGATCTTGAACTATTTTCCTATAAATATACAAAACACTTAATGAAAACATTTTTATTGACTGTTATGATTATTACACTCGTTGTTGTTGTGTACATGTCATCTTATTTTCGTTTTTGCATGATGCAATTAAACTTAATGCAGTGTAAACTTTTACCTATCACTGTGACAGATGTGTTCATAGACAAATTGCACTCTGACATTCACATACACACTAAGTTAAGACATGACTAGATTTTCTATCTTTCTTTGGAAGGCCTACGCTTAATAAGTTTTTTAACACACGATAGAAATGAGTGCAGTTTAATTTTTAATCGAAAACCATCTTCGCATTCAGCAAAACTGTGGCCACATTATTAATGTAATACTAGTAATTAATAATACTTCGTATCACATTATTTTTTCGTCATTTATTTCTCAGCATATAAGACAACTTAATTACAGCTGCTTTAAAAAAGCATGGCACAGTTATTTAAATTTTATTTTTATCTCTGTAAATCATAACAAATAGAAAACGAATTACTCAGTCATAAAAATGATTAATCAATGTCTTCTTCTGGAAAAAATCCAGACTTCATAGACCTTGTCACTAAAAAGTTATATTGTACGATGTGCGTCATGACACCTGTATTTGATCCGTTAGTGGTTCACTGGAAATAAGCAATATCATATAAAAAAATAACGCATACTATGTGGAGTATACCAAATATCATCCTGTTGTAGTGTTCACTTTTCTACCCTTCCATTTTGTGCGTGTAAATATAATGCATACTAAATTCCTCACAAACTCGAAACAAGCTTGAAGTTAATTTAGGGATCGGGGGTTGTTTCTAAAATCATCGAGGTTTGGGAGGCAGTTAGCATCCGAGATCGTGCATGTGTGGATGTAAAACCTGATACGACCAATGGGGCATTTTCCACTGCGAGAGCTCTTATGTGATTTTGAAATGTTACTCGTTGTAATTATTATTATATGGATTAATAGAGAGGATAAAGCAATAGGGTCTGTAATAAGTATTAATGCTTGAGTAGCTTTGCCATGGAGGTTGTTTGTAGCTCTATTGTACAGCCACATTGTACACTGTCTCATTATTAATATTGCCGAATGGATTGATTTGTAGTTTGGGTCGTTGCTCAAATGCTCAGTAGTATTGCTGGATTCGCGCCCACACGGTACCGAGTTAGTGCACTACGTACCCGGATTAGCGAACATCAGTCGAGATGATTAGTAACTCTTGACCTGATAAGCAGTTATCAGTGATTCAAAAAGCGCACCTGGATAGCTTGGGATGCTCATCTCCCACAAATTCCTGTAATTTTAGTTTCGGGCGAAGGCGGCAACGATAAATTCATATCTCACTTATATGAGTTGTAGCGTATTGGTCTAGTAAGCTAATAAGCGCTGTCAGCATTTGTTTTACAAATATTACACGCATCTCATCGACGGTGCACCTGAAGAACATACCTGACCGAGACATTCTAATAGATGCAATGTGGTAGCGCAGCAAAGGCCGCAAAATCCACTGTAAGTACTAGGATCCCGAAAATTTACTGCTAAATGTCACCAATCTGTAGCTAAAAGATATCTCCACATATTTTCTTCAGAATGCAAACTTCCAATAATGGCGTTTAAATTCATTTAAAATTAAAATATACATTCGCGCGAGATTAAATCTCAATTGCGACACAGTTTTGTTGCTCCATAAATTCTTAGACTTAATTGAATTTCAGTTCCTAAACCTAACTTCAAGACACCGCCCAATAAAATACAAATCTTAACGGAGCTGCTTAGAATTCTACACACGCACACGCCGTAAAAGCTAAAAAATAGTCCAAGACGAGCGGTGCGTCGTCTACTCCCAGGTTTTAGAGCCCCTTATCTTAATTTTGACGACAAACGAAGGACATTTCACAGACGTAAAAACCTGTTCGGTTTGATCTAGAAGAAGGAATAAATCTTGCATGCCACCCTGAAGATACCAATTATCTATTAGGCTGAAGGCAACGACTCCTCTCGTCTGCCCCCTAACGACAATGTGGATATCCAGTTCAGAGCTGTTATTAACGTTATGAAAATTTCAAAAATTCCGAAACCGCCGGCATACTGCTAGACAGCTAAGAATGTTAACAACTTAATTTATGGAAAGTATGGCACGTAGTTTATATTTGTTACGTGGTAAGCACATTCTGATATTTGTAAATGGTCTAATAGGGAGGGTGTAATAATAAAAGTGTTCTATTCACAAAAATATCCGAATCGGCTTCATTTCAAAGTCCTTACCTTTCAAATAGGTTAAACCTTAAAAATTCGTTTTTTCACTACCGGAAATAAAATTGAATTGAAAATCAATAAATTTAGATGTACGGTATGTGCCTCTGAATCCTCAACTGAAAATTACTTACGTTATATACAATTTCAGGATAAAATCGTAGTTTATTCATTTGGTGCATAACTGACTATTACTAAACACTTTTAGTACTAGAAATGGAAAAATATAAAATTGATGTCATAGCATGCCAGAGCGAAGAGAATACAAAAGAACCGATTGCAAGAAAAAGGCATGAAAATGGAAACATGGAACATAAGAAGAAAAGCCACAAGGGTGGGCGATTTAGTGGCAAAACTTGAAAAGAAGAAACTAAAGATAGTAGCAATAACAGAGACTAAAAAGAAACAACAGAATAGCGAGAAATTAGATATTGGGCAGTTAGAGTGCCACAAACTGAAAGAGCTAGAGCTGAGGTAGGCTGCATTATACAAAAGCATAATATCCAGAGCGTTAAAAGTTGGAGCTATAAACAGAAAAAATACTAACGGTGAATTTATCGAAACTAGGAAGAAAAGACATGAATGTAGAGCGAACTGGCGATCAAGGTAGGAGAATTTTATGAACAATTACAAACAGCATTAGCGAAGGGGGAAATCGTGATAATGGGAGACTTCAACGTCCGGGTAGGAAATGAACCAGGTAAATATAACTGTGTAGCTAGAAGTCACGGAGAGCAGGAAATTAATAATAATAAATAGAAACTAATTAAACTTTATATAGTAACTAATCACGTCGTAGTTGCCAATATAAAATTTCAGCATAAACACATCCATAAATATATAAGAGTGTGGTCAGCAAAACTTCAAAGAACAATAATTGATCAGGTGAGAGTGGAAAAATCAAGAAAAGAGGTATATAACGACCACTACCTTGCAGCTTTAAATTGAAAGATCATTCTAAAGACAAAATGTAAACAGAAACAACGCAAAACCAAACTACAGTTTATAAATAACGACAGATAGGCTAAAAAACAGAGAAATACAACAAATTTACAGAGATAAACGGGATAAGGCAAAACCTGTTGGTGGTTAAAAACTGTAAAAGAAGTATTTCTGAAAAAATAACATTGAAAAGTCATGAACAGCATAAACAGTAGAGAAAAAGAGCAAAGAAGAAAAAATGCAGTGTTTCAAGCAAAAAGAGAGTTGTGATATCAATTTGGCCTTAAACTTGAACAAGACAGTAGAGCAAGGCAAAAATTATTTTATACTGTGCTAAACGTATCACGGGTTCACACAGCTGGGCGCCGTCTCCCTGCTCGTAATTTCCACCTACCCCATCAAATATTTCATCTTCTTCTAATTCCTGGTTTTTCATTGCTGTTTTTAACTTTTCGTTTTATTTTCGGCGGCTTCCTGTTTTTGTCTTACCGGGTGATTTCCATATCAATACCTTCTGGGGCCATCTCTAACCATGCATGTGCAGTGTCCATACCACTTTAAATTTTATTTCTACATTTTTTAATTTTACTCTCCTGGATATCCATAATTTGTATATTATAGATATTCTCCAATCTTGGTATATTCACACTTGTTCTAAGGCCTTGTGCTTTTTCTTTGTATCTGCATTTATTTTCCATACTGCTCAGTGCTCAGAGTATTTGGAAAGGAAAAGCTACAATCACTGAGGCAGATATTCTCAAAGAACAAACAATTACTTACTATATATTACGATATTATAGAAATATGGCGGAAATATTTTGATGAATTTATGGCGAGTGAGGAAACAACAACAGAAGAGCGAGTTTACGAGGACAGCCACGAAGAAGAGGCACAGATAATAGATAAAGAAGTAAGAGTAGTAGTAGGTAAACTAAAGCTAAAAAAGGCATCACCCTGGACATGGTTAAGTTTATAAGGCAGGAAGGCACGTCGTCACTAAGAAATGTTATCCAAAAGCAAATTCCAAAGGAATGGGAATGAGCAATAATAGAATAAATATTTTTTAAAAAAGGGCAACAAAAAATGCGGAAATTTCAAATTCGAAGAGATGTCAGAAAAGGATGAATAATTACAATCAGTAGTAGAAGGGCTCCTGGCTCCATGTTATTCACTGATCTAGGCAGAGCAATATTTTACAGATTGTGGAGATAAGGGAGATAAGTTGTAGGGGATGAATTTGTGACTCGGTTTTTTTGAAAAAAAGATGTAGGTATTAAGCGTGGAAAAGGATTGTTTGTAAAAGATGGTTTTTGGGAGCTTCAGTTTGCGTGTGTGTGTGTGTGTGTGCATATAATAGACCAGACCTCCTTCTAGGTTCTTCTTCTTTTATGTCTCCGATTACTGATTCCTTTGCAACAACGGTTGGTGATTTCATTTAACGAAATTATTGTTATCGCACGATTCTCGTCTTTGTGTCCAAGCTTTAGAAAACGAATTTTTTTAATATATCGTTAATGATTGACAATATATCTCTTTGGAAACCATACTGATGTTGAGTGCTAGTAGTGTGCAATATGTAAGTGGATTAATAAATGCTGTTAATTGTCTTAATGCACACCCAATAAAGAGAGAGGAAGATCGAACACATCTCCTATATAAACATAAAACTAGTGAAGTTCTACAACTTTATATATTTAAAACATTGTACAGAACAACTAACTACTACACATAAATCATAAAAAGTGGTACATTCATTTTAAGTTTAAAAAAACCCTATTTTATAAGCTTCGTTTTTCTTTCCAACATCTTCTTTCCCAAGATACACAATTGACAAGTTCTTCTTTTCATTAAAATTTTCAATGTTTTCGCCAGCCATGATCATCGAAAGACGATGCGGAAGGAAAACACTAGTCTGATAGATCCAGAATTATGGTGCGGTCGTTATTCAAATATTGCTGATTGGATATAATTTGCTTTTTCCATATCACAAATATTGAGAATCTATTTTTGGTTTACCGATCCTATTTGATTTATTTTTTGTAGCCACTTGTCACTTATTTTCTAAGGTGATAAGGTTAATATGGATGCTAGTATTAAGAACATACAAAGCTCGTCGTTAATTGAATGAATAACTTTATGTACTACAATGTATTCAAAAAGAAATTAGATAAGATTTGGTCATGGAGAGCAAAACTAATATCAATGACAAGTTTTAGAGACAGTAAACTTTAGACATTCTATTGCAGATTATTATATACGACAACAACAACAACAGTTCATAAATTCTAAAGCTTGCTGTTTACACTTTTAGTTTCCATGACCAACCCTTATGTAATTTCTTCTTGAACACAGGTAGGAACACAGTAGGAAGCGGTGAACGAATAACTAGCATATTACCAATTATCAGATAACTGTGTGACAGCTAAAACCAAAGGCTATTCTATAATTTGATTCTGTTTTATTACATATTTCTTATTAAATATCTAATTTAGTTTTTTGTAATTTAGGCGGTGGTGACGGCGAAGTCGGTACCTCTAAGTTTTCAACCAATATGTAAAGGTACCTACCTTTACATCAGCTACACCGTCCTCTAAGATGAAGAAAGAAAAATTACATATATAGCTGTGATTATATTTCATGACTGTTTTTTATTTATTATTAGTTTTATTATTTTCCTTTTCAGTTTTAACTTAACACGTATAACGTTTTCCTCTATGTGTATGGAATGAAATATTACATCAATAACTGTAAGTATATTCATGATTTTTTTTCACTTTTATTAATACTTCTTTCCTTTCCTGTTTTAACCTGTCCACACACATATGTACCGCCGAAAAATGAAAAAAAAAATATTTTTTTATTTTACTCCATGATAGTTAAACAAAATTAAAATGAATATTTATATCTATGTTTTATTATAACTATGTGGAAAAATATCCTAATTTTATATAATTAGCTATTCAAAGTCAATGTATTGTCTTTTTCTTAACGTTTCTAATAATTTAGCTAGAAATAATCAAGTCAGAAGTGTTTATTTGACTTGAATTTCTGCTATCACCAACCACCTTTGATAATGTTATGCTAGGTCAGTGTAACAGTTACATTTAGAATAAGAATTGCTCAAATTATTTACGTTCAATTATCTACATCTATGGTGTTACCGCTGGAGATTAAATTTTCCTTCAACGATGTGCTTTTGTTCACAGGAAAGTAATAATGAGAAAACCATCGTTAAAACATATCTTCGACTGATTCTCCGTTTAATTACTGCAATGCTACTAACCTATACCAGCAATTTTTGTCAAAAAAAAAAATTTAATGACCGCTAGGTAGCTCTGGATAACTCATAACCCCCATATCAAATTACGTGCACCGCCTCCAACCACACACAACGACCACTGGGTGGCACAACCATGCTGCGCTTTACCAACTTGTTAATAACTAAACGAAGTGTTATCAACCTACACACTTCTTTCAAAAAACCTTAGTCCCCGCCCAGGTAAGCGTTTTTCCATAAGAAGAACATGGGGACAAGTGAGCCAGAAGCTCTACTTTCTAACTACCATCAGTGATCGTGGAAGGGGTGAAAAGAAGTAAAGGAAGCATTACAGCATGATCTGGACATATGAAAGAAGAATCACGGCGGAAGGGTACTGAAACTAAATATTAGTAAGATTAGTATATTGGTGGAGGTACGAACAGAGGTAGAAACAAGTATAAAAATAGAAGAAGAGGAGATTAGACAAGTGAAGTCCTTCAAATATCTTGAAGCCACCTTGCAAAACACAGGAGAGATGGAAACCGAATGAACAACAGAATAGGTGCAACGCTCTTCAAATATAGATATATTTAAAAAAAAACTGGTGTGATACACCTACACAACTTCCTTTGCAGTGATCTTATAATTAGCCAAAAATTTTAATTTTTAATTTTTAAGCATTTGACAACATTTTCAAAAATTATAAATTCTACAGAATCCGTACAAAATAGAGCGTTAGTTGAAGAAACAAATTTTAAGCTGAATTCAAAAATGTAATAATGTACCGGGTGTTCTATCTAAAACAGTAGTTAATAAAAAAAAATTAAAAACAACAAAATAAACCCATTTTAGAGGTATTCAACTGGAAAATCGACTATCTCACATCAATGCACATTAAAAATTTAATAAAAATGTAAAGTTTGAAAAACTCGTTAGAGCCAATTTTGAAAAATCGAAAAAAACTGAAAAATCGCAAGAGTAAACACCATACTTCCGGTTATGTAATTTCCTTCAAAAGCATGCTGTCGTATCTGGATAGTACACAAAACTTATATATGAAGATTCAACGTCATATCTCTTTTCGTTTTTGAGATATTCTGTTCATACACAGACAGACACACTCACACACAGAAACACAAACAGACACACATATAGATCAATGAATAAAAACATGTTTTTTGGGTTCAGAGGACTCTAAAACGTGAATATCTGTTGAAAACTCAATTTCGAATTTTTGGGGTGAATCCAATACTTCCTTTATCGCAAAAGGAAGTAACAAAAACAAAATCTAAGGAAACAAAAATAAAGATATATTGAGCACCGTATTACTTTATTACATAGTAGTGGATCGTAGATATTAATAGTACATTGCAAATGAAAGAGCAAACCCCGAAACTATTACGGATAATAGGAAAAAACTAAGTAAGTAGCTAAGATTTTTGAAAACCCAAGATAGATAGATATTCCTTGAGATTAAAGACAGCTACAGCTCTCACTTCAGAAAATTAAATTTTACGTTAACTCTTGTTGCTTACAAGACACATACACAACGTAGTAATGCCATCCTAACCTTTACTTTATACCAAACGAAGAATGTATTTAACATTTAGACATTCTGTAAACTCTACTGAAACTACGACTACTCTCTAAACCATACGAACTACGAAGATTACAAAAGTAGTGCCGCAATTTAGCTCGTAAGAAAAATTATTTACTAGCAGATCAGAAAAAGAACAGCTGAAGGATGCTTAACATTTGCTTTAAAATACTGCAAGTAAAAATATCAACACTTTGCGGATATAAAGTTTGCCATGCTTATTATTACATAAGATATTGGTTTTGCCAGGGCTTTACATTGAATATAAACATTTTCTTCTTTTTTCCATGCGTGATGTATTGATCTTAGATTTGAAAGTATTTCAATTGGTAATTATTGTTCTCTTTGCAACCAAATATTATCTCTTATTGTTTATGATATTCGCGTCTAATGGATTATTTTTCAGGCCAAGAACCCATTTCAGTTTTTTAACTGACCGGAAACGGCAACTCACGACCCATCTCCTATACAGCTATGAGAAAAGAGCACTGCAATAACTGAAACTTGTTTTAACAATGATACCAGATGTGCTGAAAGTGCCATTTCAGACAGTAAATATGCCGACTCTAATCAACAGTGGATTTTCCGCGGCACTTCATTTTGCCACTTAATTAAGAGGCATTCTGAGCAAGTAAGCAAACCCGCAATTAAATCAGCGACTGGAATTCAGTCAGAACTGTTTTAGGAAAAAGAATAGATAGTGTTAACATAAATTGCTTTCCGTTGAAGAACAGCCAGCGTTTCTCTGATTTATATGGAGGACTGCATCAAGGATGTAGCTGGGGCCAAGCAGGTAAAAAGATGATTCAGGGCACAATACTCAGCCAAGGTGATTGAGCAGGGACGGACTTTGGCCTTAAGATATTAATCTGTGACGTTGGCGTTTTAGAACCTGTTGTGTTTGAACCCCTCAAATGACATAACTAAAAATATCAGATATTCAAGACTGAGCAAGAGGGATTGCATAAGGAAAAAGAAAGAAGAGGACGATTATAGAAAGTGAACTAGAAAAGTGTAGTATTAGAATACCTTAAAAATTTGGTACACACAGTGGGTTTCAAAGAATGCAATCAATTATGTTCTCTTATAATTCAAATACTTACAATACCTATCAAGATATGATGTACAAGATAACACGACACTCAATGACTATCAAGCAAAGATAAGAGTGCTAATTATTAAAGAAAAAGTAAACCATGAAAGCAACATTGCGGAAATGTTGACATGTATGCAGGTGAACGAAGAATTTAAGGAAAAACAAAGAAAAGTATCTTCTAACAGACTGGAAAAGTTCAGATTTTACACAATAGCTAAAAATCATTAATTAGATAGTAGGGATTCACAACAGCTGCAATATTGAATAGGTATCTGAGCATCCTCTGTATTAAAGGTACAAATATAAAATAAAAATAGAAACCAAAATCTAAGATATTTAAGGTAGCAACGAATTGCTACAAGAATGCTGGATATCCGCGGCATTAACTAGAATATGTTTATAACGAAAAGATTGTAAAAACTTAATATTATCACTATATAACGAAAGACTTCCGCGACTGAACCGTGTCATTGTTAAGATAGAAGAATTCAACGCAAGCAAAAGAGCACGGTAACTCAACATGTGAACCACGCCAGAGACGAAACTTTTCTCAAAAGTTCTTCTATCTCAGAAACAACACGTTTCAAAACCTCCGAAATTATCTTAATATCATCACCAAAGGTACTAAAACGCAGATAGATTTTTGGCCTCGTTTATTAGTTGTTTCCACCAGTCTCTATATTACATCGCTATTTATCTTAATATAAAGAAGACAAAATCTGAAATTAGAGGTAAGACAACAACGAAGACAAGTACTCGTACTACAATTTCCTCGCTAGAGGAGAGGGACACGAGAACAAATCCAAAACCTTAGACAAATTATAGAAAAAGTAGAGAATATACCAATCGTAGAAAATGAGGTATCCATGCCATGCATTGTTGAAAGGGGAGCTCGACAGGGTTGCATCCTATTACCGATTTTTTTAAATATCTACAGCGAATTTATAATAAGAAGAACAACAGTAAACTGGGAAAATAGAATACCCATTGGGCGAATAAAATAAACAATCTGAGCTTTGCTAATGATACCTTTCAACTGGTCAATTCTGAAGAGAGACTAACAGAGTGTATGAAGAAACTTGACAAAGATAGCCGAGCTTTTGAGCTACACATAAATACTGATAAAACGAAAATAATGATCCAAAGTCGGATAGATAACAACAAGACAGAAATACGCGCCATCAAACACAGCAGAACAAAATACCGGCAACTATGGACAGGAAGTAAAATATTAAAGTACCGGCATATAACACTGGACTATCAAAGAAAATGAGCGGAAAAATATCGACAGTTTAGAACTGTGGGCTTGGAGAAGACCCTTGTGTATTTCGTGGACAGAACGCAGAGCAAATATATAAATTTTAAACGAAATCAAGAAACCAATCAAGCCTAATAATAAAATAAACACTAATATTCTTTGGCTACATAAACCAACGAAACACCGTGAAGCTTCTCTAGAAAACATAGTTATTCAGGGTGGAGAGTACACGTAGTCGCGAACGATCTCCAAAACGATGGAGCGATCAAATAAGACAACTAACTGGCGATACGGTGCATCAAACCACAAAGAAGACCTAAAAAATGAAAGCTGGTTAAGCCAGTAAATGCCGACTATCTGTAGAAAAGACCCAGCTATGAACCACGACCCTTTTTGAAAAGAAGCAGCCGACCAAAGAGGAGGAGTTGGGATACTAAACTCAATTGCACCTCGTGCTTTTACCGGCAATGTTGTGCATATGAAGTAGAGAAATGGATGAGACAACATAAACACCCATTCAAACTACCATTTGGAAATTTTACCCCAAACATGTTGTTACTACTTTACTTCTCATATGCTTTTTACGTTCTTCAGCCATGATTTATTGATTTATTGTTCATCCTATTGAAAGAAATTATTAAATGCAAACAGGTGCAATACCATATGCGTTCTGAAGTGAATAAGGAAATAACTGGGAGGGGCTTTTAAAAATATTTGCAACAATTACTTCTACCAGAAGAAGACAAATGTTGCAAGTCAAATATGTATCTCATTTATCGACACCAAACCTTTTGATGCTTCAAAAATTAAGACAACCTTTGAACGGTTTTGATCAAGACAAGTTTGATAAGATATGTCGAACTCAGAATGATGGCAACTCTGGTAATAGTATTAATTGAAACCAAATGATCTGAACATGACGTCGAAAGCAAAACTGTCAATGATATGTAATGAGTCAATATGGAATTGAACAAATAGGCTATTACTATATGCCAAGAGACAGACAGAAGAAGTGTAACTTTTATCTTTATCAGTCTAACAATAACTATAATTTACAAGCAAATAATTACTAAGAGGACAGATAAAAGGTATGATATCAAGTGCAGTTACTAACTCCTATCGTTATTTTGTAACCACAAGGGATCAGTCATTCAGTCATTCGTCAACTCATGATGCATAAAACAATTAACCCATTGTAGCCTAAATCTTGAAAAGTGTTTAATAACATCTTTTATGTGTTAACATCTGTATCAATTTGCCCTAGACACAAAGGCCCAAAACAACATCTCTTTGTTGTTGTATGTTGTCAGTCTTTATGTTAACATCACTACTCTTTTAGGAGGTTTACTCATTAAGACCCCACGGTTGCCAAAGCCGGATTGGGTAATCACAGTAAAGACTGTTGTAGTTACCGAGGTTTGAAGTTAGATTTTCCTGGCCCACAACCAGAGACTCGTACCTCTGAGCCACCTCCACCGTTACCGCTTCGAAATCATGAAAGTTGCTGGAAAAATGGACTACCTTGGGGCAAGGAATCCTTCCTCTTACAATTAATAGTACCGCACCATAAAATTTTTTGGCATTTAATTTTGTTATTATGGGAATAGATGCAAAATAATTATCACAAAAAAAAGTTCCAATATGTGTTCTTTCATTTTTAGATATTTCCAGTACAACCCTCTCCGTAAGTCCAAACTCGTTATTTTTTTTTTTGATATACCGCAAATACCATTTTTGATCATGCCAAGACCAATGCTATAGAGTTCTGAACTCTATTGCTTCAATGAACTTTTCCCCTTCAATGTTATCATAAATACATCTATCGACACCTCTGGAGTGTTGTTATAAAACATAGGAAATATTTTGTGGCGTTCGGTGGTTTTTCATTATCTCGCCAAGCGTTAGGTTCACATTGTTTTGGGGTCTTTCGTGACGTCAATGAAAATTTCGTGACGTCAATGGGTCAAGCGTCAATGAGTCAAGCAGAACCTTGATCAAGAGACACAGTCGTTACTACGAATATCACTTCGAACTACATCGAATCTATTTCTAGCTATAGCACAAGCTGTAGCAGTAAATTAATAATGTCTCTTATTAATAATTTACAATAATTTATTATCATTTAGTATAGAAAATTTCTTATCTTTTATGAAAAATTACACAATTTACCCTGCTCGGTTTCATTATCTACAAAACTTTAAAACCTGATATTATTTAAGTCCATTTTGAATATTTATTTTCTGTCAAACCACTTGTCTAATTTGGCACAAAAAACACTTGCAGTACTTCACCTTTAACACAATTTTAAAATTAAATGTAATCAATTACCATAATCAGATTGCATCTGTATAACGAATATCAGGCAAGTGTAAAATCTCCTATCTGTAATGGCAACTATTGGGCAAAACAGCTTCGAAACGTAGCTATAACATTTTTACAGAGTTAAAATATATTTGGTACTTAAAAGTACCGTCAGTCAACAAAATGTTCAAGTAATTCCTCTTTCATGATGCTATGTAACAAATAACAAATATCAAGAAAAGTAGCTCGAATTAGCCCAATTTATAGTAAATTTATAGTAAAGATCTTTAGGTTTTATACTAATAAAATTTGGTTTTGAAATATTCTTAATCCGTCCCCTATTCCAAGCAACTACCAACATCAGAAAGCGGTTGTGCATGGCTCTGGTTGGTACTTTGAATGACGGCTAGAGCGAGCACCTTTAGGTTCTAATTATACCCTTTTTAAACTCCAAGTATTTGAGCTATGCGGCGTCTGGATATAAATTTCTTCTTAATAAGCGCTGAAAGCAGAAAATCTAGACCTATTATTAATAATAAGCAGCTTAGCGAGGTTTAAATGCTTGCGTCAAACGACTCCCACTTAAATCTAGGTAAAATAATGAAGAAGTAAGGCTTGAGAAACGTTCAAGTTAGCTGTCCATAAAATAGAAAACTGTTTCAAGCCGAGCTATTATTACGGGACAGAACCACGAGCTACGTTTTATGAGTAGCATTTTATGGCTAGCTCTAAAGCTGATGTAAGGCATAAAATACGAAATACTCCAGGGCAATGAGAATATTTGCTAAAAGCAGAGACATATACGTTTTACTAAATAATTTATTCCCACAGTTTACTTGCAAGCAGCTGTAATATGTTATCTTTTAGAGGAAAGGTGCTCACTGAATAGGTGCAGCGACGTATAATCACAACTACAGTATATTCGAACTTGGAAGATTATAGTATAGAAACCAAGGCAAAAGATACCTTAGTATGTTTTTAGGTGATAGAGTTGAATAGCTTAATATGGGTACATACATCTATAATGCAACACTTTATTTGTTTTCAAAAAAACCCTAATAGAAATATACGACCTTTGCTTAAAAGAACTAGTGGCCGTAAGTATCATAATATAGAATTTCATTCTACCATTGTATGAATTGATGTACGAGAGTGGTTCAACCTATATACTATCCCTAACATAGACACGAACTATGTATTTGGCAAAACAGAACTATTCTACTTTCCACAGAAGAATCTCAAACTGCGATGCACTTCCGATAGCAATGATGTGGTCGCTCAAGAAAGACAATCTACAACTTGGGGGGTACATGATATTCACGATATTCGCTTGGAGGAAGAAATTTGGTGGATGGCCTAAAATCAGAGTTCTACTACACAGAAACATTATTCTGATGAAATTTGTACGTCTATTTGAAAATTGTTTGCGCATATCTGGACGTTAGCCTATAGTGGGGGCATATTCTACCTCATTTAACTCTCCCTAAACGCACTTAATTACTATAATACGAAGGCAAAAAGAATATGGATGAGTTCCGATGCGGCCATCATGCACTAGCAGTTTTGCTTATGGTTGAGACTGCTAACTGCATCCACTCAGTGAGTGGCGCGTGCTGTCTCTTTGCTTTTAATGACTTTCTGAAAGAAATAAGCCGTTTAACGAGTTTAATTAAAATGTTTACTTAACTGTTGAGTTTTGACGTTTGAATGTTAGGTATTTAAAGGGTGAAGATTTCCCGTGTCGCTTGTATCGTAAAAGTATTGTGTACGGTATTCTAGCATCATTACGTCACATTGTGTTGGTACTAATCCATTTTTGTACTGGTCGCTTAGGGATGGGAATATAACAACGTATGCAGAAAAAACCAATTGGTCGAGATTTTGTGAAGTTTTGTTTCACCGTAACCGATTTGTGTGTCGACGAATAACTATTAATGTGGGGAACGTTTCGGGATAAATGCCTAGACAGTGGATTTGAATTAATTTAGCTATATTTGTTTGGTAATTCATGATTATCCCGATTAACAGCTTTGTGCAATTTTATTCTAGTGTAGTTATTAGGTATATAAGAAATAATGTTTTACTTTTAATGCTTTATAATTTTATATTTAGATCTTTACTTGAATATTTTATTTCATTGTCAGTCAAATTTTAAGTTAAATTTTACTGAAAGACTCGAGTCAACACGTCGCGTCGGGAATATTCGGCGTAATATTGGAGAAACAATCTTAAAACAGTTTATTACCTCATTACCTTATGTAAACGAAAGACACTCCTGTAAGCTTATGACATTTTTGTTGCAGGGCTTTATTTTTCTTTTTGGTGATTTTCTTTGATTTTATTTTCTTGGATTTTATTATTGTTATTATTACTATTATTTTTATTAATAAAAATGAAGAACATAGTTATTAAAATTATTATGTTCTCTACTACATAAATTAAACAATTAATAAGCAAATTTACATTTCCACAAAAACAGGACAGCACTAAGTGGATTTATTTTATTCTTTTTTCTTTGCTGTTGTGCACGGTTCGTTTCGATCCTAAGAGGTTTGTGTGTGGCAGGCGTCTGCGTCGTCCGGTACAGACGCCAAGGAATCTACATTAGAGACGACAGATAAACTATTGCCACAATTAAAGTGTATTAACATGATGTGAAAAACCACGTAATTCAGATTCCTATGCCAGACTGAGTGAGGTATTAATGTTCGATATGTATTTCCTACATACCTTTAATTTCGAATATTTGTGTATATGTTAAACGTGCATCTATAATTGCAATTACCAATTTACTTCGAGCGCATTGTGATCACGTCGCGAATTCGATATGTACTGTTTTATATATATAGCATAAATTCAAGATATGTATATAGATATACCAATACGAGGAAAGCTTTTTTGCATTCAAAACCTGTACATAAAATAATAATATATATAATATTTTGTATGCTGCATTTGTCTTCGTTTTTACGTTAACAAGGTATAACTTCTCAGTTCGTTTTAACTTCATAGGGGCAACAATTTTTGAGATTCCATCTTCATTGCAAGTTAACGATAATCATAACCCATCAACTTTTCTAATTTAGATTTGGACATTTTTGGTTATTTAAATTTTTCAATTATATTCAGTTTAGTGTTAACCCACTCCCTACTACCGGAGTTTAGTTCTCGAGTGCCATTAAAATCATTGGTCACGGGACTATTTTTGGTTATTTACAATTCTCTATCGGGCTTGCTTTGAATGGTGCGATGATGATTATGCGTTTAGTTTGATGCTATTAATTGTTAGAGCTTTCATAGCTGACATGTAATTTTTCGCAGTGATATAAAATAAAATTGCAACATTTGTACTTTCATTTGGCGTAGAAGGATATTCTGAGCAAACAGCGGTCGTTAACTTATGTTTCCCCTGATATTGCTAGAAATATTTAAGCTATAACTATAGCTAATGTCATAAAATTATGTTGATCATTATTTAACGAATCAAATTTTGAGAAATCAATTTCTGATCTGACTTGCTGTTAATGCTTATTTCAAATCTTAAACGTCATGTAATACCGCTCAACACCAGTACTAACTATGATAAATCACATTAATGTTATTTTATGCTGGTGTGTTATTCATCCGGTCAGGTCGTGCAAATTGATCTAGTACTTATACCATATTAATATGGATATCCTTAGACGACAAGCTTTTTCAGTCTTTCAAAGCAGTAGTTAATTACTTCTCAATTCTCCCTTTTATCCGTGAGAGAAGCAATGTTGAAAAACATTCCCCATTTGATCATAGCGCCCCCTAAATTTCTAAGCCAACATCTGATTATCCTATATTAAACAAATTTTACACTAAAACAAATTTTTTTCGAAAATTGTTTTACACCCTCACGCTTGAATTACAAATACCCGTATATTTATTTTTATTTAAATTCGCCCTCAAGAATATTTCAGAAATACTTTGTTGGTTGTCCCATTTATTTATATTTATCTGGATTTGTTTAACGTTCGGGTAGCTTCAAGGGGCTGTAAAATAATTACATAAGTCAATCCGTTATTATAATTACGCGTTTCATTTGTTACCTACGATTTTAGTCTGTTTCAAATTATGCTTCAGCTTTTAAATTCGACCATGGTTTTGTGCTTGGGAATTTGATTAAGCATTTTACAAAAAAATACACGGCGCGGCGTTATTACAACTTTTTTTACCTAAACTCTGTGTGATAGGTTCTTGATAAGGAATAAAAAGCACTGTAAAACTCTAGTCGATGTTTATTCATATCGTGACACAAAACGGCTTTGTTTTCTTCGATCAACTTTATGGTGTTTACGATGCATTGCATCAGCTGCATACCGGTAGTGGAGTCACGCGAAAACTGACAATCAGATTAAATAGATAAGAAAGTGCACTGATTTGTAGCAACTGTATTTTTCTGGGCTTAGGCGTCGGTATTACGTTTACACGTGTAACTTAGCTTTTATAATTAAGCTAATCAGCAATGTAAATACTGTAAGACCTCACGTTACAATTCTCCAGAATCGTATTTTTGTAGTAGGTTTGCAGTTTAAATTTTTTCAACAGGCCTCAATTTGACAGATAGATTCCTAGATAACTTAAATTAACACTGTTTTTCTAGTAAATATTAAATACCAATTTCAACTTTAGTTTCAGTTGTTATACTGGTGACGATGTGCAAATAGTATATTTTGATACTAGTGTATAAGTACGCCTTTAAAGCACGTGCGTCGAGTATAAGAGCACGACCCGCTAGTGGAGTGCTTTTAACGTAACTAGTGCTTTAATGGCTCTTATACACGTGTATCATACGCTATTTTTCTACGATCGTAACAGAAATATAAAAAATTAGTTACGTGACACTTTTTCCGTCATATTGTGTTAGATATTCTAGGTTATGTTGACATAAAAATTGACGGCAAAGCATGTTTTAATAGCTATTAACGATACAAGTTTGATTATGAGAATCTTAACCAAATGAGTTTGTTTGCCAAAACGAGGCGGTGAGCCGAATTTTGCGGCAATCATACGAGTTTCGTTATTTGCCATAAGCATATCTATATCAATAAACTCTGGTTCGATGTATTTTTTATATAAAAAGAGTGCGGCAATATTTACGATACTAAAATTAATTTGGTCAAGAGTCAATAACAACACCGATGAAGATAATAAATTATTAAAACATGCCTTCAACGACAACGTGCAAATAAAACGTATTTTGGTCGCTAATATTAAGAGTCCTACAAACGTCACTTTTGACACTAGAAACAGTGCAAAAAATTGTCATTTTGACACGATCGTAGAAAAGTAAATTTAAAGTTGTTTTCAACTGTAGACAATTACAAATACTGATGAAATAGGAGGCAATAGTAACAAATTTAACATGAAATCAAATATCAGTCTGAAAAGTTAAATCAATTTCCTGTATGACACGGAGGACATGTAGACCGATTTAAGGTTAATTTAAAATATAAATTGTCAGTAAATTTCACCAAAATATGGAATTTCTGCACCCCATAGTTTCAAATAAGTATTTTGATCTCCTGACAGATCGAAATGTTTCTGCTTCAAATACAATAAAAGCAACTTTTCATTTCTCTTTGCAGTATAATAAAATACAGTGAAATTCGGTCTGGATTCCAACAGTGTAATGTTTCAATAAACGTGTGTAATTAGCAACAAGTAGCTACGAGAAAGTGGAAATGCTAGTTACGTACAATTTTCTCTACAAGCTTCTGTTAAGTTTTGGTAGAAGAATGACTCTTGCCTGTAATTGGTGGTGGTTCAATAGAGCAGATTTTAAATATAACAGCCTGTTTTATATTTTTGCAACACATTTGCGTATATAAAAAACAGTTCAGACACAATTAAAGCAAATTTTGAATAGAATCATATCATGTACTTCTAATGTTTCAGGAACTACAATGCCTAGGTTTGTATTAGGTACAAGAGAAAATGCACGGTGCATCTGAACGTTATATAATGTAATCATTTCAACAGCTTGTAAATTTTAGACCTGTCTGTAAAATATTTACATTAACTTAAGCTCATAAACAGTATACTATTACGCATTCATTGCAGATGCGAAACGTACTTCCACGACACTTAAAGCTATGATTAATATTCAAAGAACATACAGTGATTTTTAACTTTTAAGCATTTCCGCAGAAATGAGGTAACACGTTAATAATGGCTGCTGCAATAGCTGTATGTAATTTTACTTTTAAGGTACATAATACGGAATGAAAGTTGCAATTAAATTTCAACAGATATTTAGTTTTAAATCATATTTAGGTAGTCTCATTTCCAAAAAAAAACGTACGCTTTTGCAGAATCTAAGGCTGCTAATTCGTTTAAAAAAAATAAATTAACAAAAAGCTATGTAATAATAAAAAATCCAGCGCTTCCTTTCATCCAAACCCATTTTAAATTTGACTAAATTGGCGATTAAGACCATGAAATGGATGGGTTTACGCTTGACCTGGCGTTGAAATTTCTTAGCGCAAAAGCTTTCGTCGGCTTTTTATTAACTTAAATAATGGAAAAATAAATAACTTGCAGAACCTTTACAACAAAATCAGTGCTGGATGTCATGCTTAGGTAAAATAGTTGTATGTTAAATGATAAGTTCAATATCTCTGCTCTACGAGTGACCTGGATTTGTATCGAAAATTCGAGCATGTTTCTTTAATTCAAACTATGACAACAGCTTTAACATTTGGCATTTTATAGAGCAGCTTGCGTAGTTTGATTGATGGAGTCGATTGAGAGAATTTAGATTTGTTCCTAAATTGTACCTAAAATGATATGTTTTATCGAACTTTTTCCACTGTCTAGGTCTAGGGTGTATATCACACAACGTTTCGGGAGTTTTGATCTACTCTCGTCTTCAGGTGTTCCTGGTTAGTCCTGAAAAGGACTAATATTGTACGTTTTTCTACGTAAACTAGGCCACCAGCGCTGGTGGCCTAGTGGTAAGAGTGACAGACTAGTAATCACAGCTATCAGCGGTCCCGGGTTCAAACCCCGGAGACGCACGAGTTTACGTAGAAAAACAGTAGTTACAGTCAGTTTACCTTTCTGAATTTCAAATTATGGTTAATTTCAATAAGCAGAAGTTTTTGTAATAAATTGTATAAATTGTATATTCTTCCAACCATAAGTGCAACAACTAGTTTTTCTTCGAATCAATAGTTACAATTTTAAAGATTCCATAATGTTTGGCGAAAATTATTTCTGAAGTATTAATCGTTTTTCTATAACATATTTCCTTTCTCCAATATGTTTACTGTACAGTGTGAAATACCTTCGCTAGGACGTATGCACAAAACATCTTAACGTACAACATGTGTCGCATAACATGTTGTACGTTAAGATGTTTTGTGTATTCTGTAAAATCACATCAGTGCATGGACTCACACTCTACTGAAGGTGTTTTCCTGAAGACGCATTATTTCTCAATCCTTCATCCTTATATCCTTTCATTGGATCATTTTCCTCTTTTTCTGAGAGGCACTGGTTTGATTTACTTTATGGAATCTGATTTATTCTCTCCATAACGTATGGTTGGATCCCTTTACCCGAGTTAACGATAACAGCATATTCACATTCTGGCTATTTAATAATTCATAGTTCGTGGTTTGGTTTTCTTCTACATTACGTTTCTCTATTGTCTCAACATTTCTTTTTAGGAACATCCAGGTCTGATATGCACTACTTTTGCATTCAAATATATATTTCTACTGTATTATAACGGTCTAAAATGCTTTGTTTAGTCTTTTGCGACCTTTTTCTAATGCTAAATTGCCATTTTGCTAAGTTTAGTAGCACTTATATTAACGACAACCATAGAGTATCTATGCAATTAGTTTACTTGAAGCACCTGTGTGTAGAGCAGGTTGCCTATTTTTATTTGGCTAATTTTCGAGTATTTTGAAAATGTCAAACTAGCACTTTGTTCGTCTTGGGACTCTTTCACGTTTAACCTCAGAGTAGAATATTTTTTCTGGTTCTCTTTCTTGAAACTAGCCAGTTTTGCTGTTGTCACCTAAGACCGAAGACATAGGCTGGGGCTTGGAAACGCACATCACCCTTTTAAACCGTTATTCTCCTGCGCCGTGGTGAAGCAGACCCAGCAGTTCCATTTTTCTGGTTGTTTATTCTCGCCGTTTGCCATTACGTATTGCCTATTAATTCGCCAGCAAGCTTGAGGTCGATTGCCACCTAAGGTTTTCTTCTTTGAGCAGTTTTGGGCTCTCTTTTTACACTAATGCAGCCAAGTTTCCTGTCGCTGCACTGCGGGTGACGAAGAAGCCATGTCACAGGTTGCATGAAACCCTTAAGAGCCTCCAAATACCAAGTGGGAACACAAATCAAGTTATTTTAGGACCGCATCAGTCATTACAGCCATACGGTGCCCGCTCAATTATGTGTAGCACATAAGATCAAGAAAGACACACAGTACGGTTATTTGAAATTTAAAGTGCGTTCGTTTAGTGTCCATGGCGTCCAGCTTTTGTTTTTAGGAAGTGATGATTATATTACCAATTATTAATGAGCGAGGCTTCTGCGATAAACGTAGCGTAAAACGTTTTACATTAGGAATTGATTTTTTGCTAACTCCGCATACCATTTGTTACCACGAATTTGTTGTAACAACGCATATTAAAAAAAATAATAAGTAAATTTACCTCCGATCAAGTACCCTTGATAATGTGGATGAGCCCCATCATGTTGAAACCGATGTTTGTTACTGCTAGTAGCACTTCTGCGTCTGTAAACGATATTATACGGAGTGCTTCCTGATTATGTGTAAAAAATTGACTAGCAAGTTCCTTGGCCTAATGGAAAAAAAAAGTTCCTATCAAGATGGGTTCGCAAGTTCTTCGCTTTCGAACTACAGGGTGGAATTGCAGACATAAAAAATCGTTAATTTTGTTAATTTTTGAAAACACGTTGAAGTATTCATTACAAACTTGGGGTGTGTATATGCGGCGCCAAGATATAATTTTAGTGTCAGTAAATCATCTTTCAATTCGTTAATGGCGTGCGTCCCTTTTGACCGATTGAATAAGGAAAAGGAGATGCCAGTTGGAGGTTTTTGTATTCCTTGATTAAAAGTTTACAAAAAATGCCTCTTGGGTGTTTTTATTAAAATCCGTAATAAGCTTTTTTGCAAATATAAGTGACAAAACCAGAAGCTGCCATATTTGTTTGTACACGTGTAAAAACACCTGGTATAATAAACTAAAAAAATTGGAAGCACTTGGTTTCATTTTTCCAATTCAAGAAAAAAATGGCGCCATTTAAAAAGCCCTACAAGCATTGTTTGTAAAGTTTGAATCAAGGCATTCAAAAACTTGATCAAAACTGTAAAAAAAATCAGTGGCGTCCCCTTTTTCTTATTCAGTCGTGCAAAGGGGATGCATACGCACGCCATTGGCGAATTGGAAGATGCTTACCCATACAAAAATTGCTCTTGGTGCCGAACGATTTTTTTCTCTCCAATTCAAGATCCTGTACTTGCGGACCCATATTAATAAGAACTTTTCTTTTAAGGATAAGCCAAGGAGCATGCTAGTCAATTTTTTACATGTACTTAAACAACACCCTGTACAACCACTAAATAACAATTTTAATACTATTCATCGTCTCTTGACGAAACTTCTTTCCTCTATTCAGTCCGTCTTGTACTAGTTTTGTGATTTGATAAACCGTGTTACCGTAGATTTTCGCCTTACAGCTTACAGTATTTTGCGACTTACTTTTTCAAATTACGTCCGGGCATCGCGCACCGCTGATACGCCGTCGAAGCCTCGGTTTCGCGTCCCCACCTTGTGAACGCTGCGTTTCATTATAAGAAGGTCGCCTGGAAATTTTGACGCTTTTTCGAAACTTTTTGGTTAAAGGGATTTATGCGCGTTTCGATATTTCTCTTGGGTGAATATAGAGATACTGCCTGCAGCAGATTTTTTAACGCCAAAACTTTGCGAGTACGACATCTGGAGAATTTAGTGTGAGTATGACCGTCTTCAACCCCTTTTTGATTACCCGCTAACAGTTTATTTTAATAATTTAGTCCCCACCACGTAATTGGCCCCAAATTCATTCGAATACCCAGGCTCGCTTGTACGATGCAAATTCGACTAGCCTGCTGATAGCGCTTATCTCGTCGCCCTCCCGGCGCGCCCAGCCTGCGTGCTGCCGTCTCCCTAGATTAGCTATCGGATTTACGGAAGTGCGTTCCTGTGGAACTCCAATCTCGGGACGACCTTGAAATCAGCTAAAAGTAACAATTACCCGATTTATCATCTGTGCTTCCGATGCTACCAGAAAGTGAACCGTGCTGCACGTGAGTGCGAGTGTTCAATAGATAAAGGACTGCCGTCAGTAAATACTCGCTGAAATTGGGACTGGCGCGATATTCACTAATGTTTTGAGCGTCGATTGCGCAGAAATAGGCGTAATTTTAAAAATTCATGTGCAAACTTAGCCGTCGTCCGAGAAGGACGCATTTTTAATTTGAGAAATTTTAATATGTTAAGTACGAGGCCTCACCTCATTTCAAATTGTCACCTTTAGTCACGTTATACGAGTTTATTTGTTCGTTTTTGGTTTCTATAGACATTTCTGGGTGCGATCTCTCGCTTACAAAATTTTCTTCGCAAACTTAAATAAAACCGCTAAGCGCGGAATGATCTCACTTTTGAGGTCTTCCAGAAATTTCCCAACTTTTCTAAAAAACTGTTTTCAAGTTGGCCAGTTTGTTCTGTGAACAAGGATCCTTGGGGTATTATTTTTTACGCATGTACGTCGGCCCTTATTTTTTATATATGTATGTGCTAGTAAATGAAACGCACGTATCTCTCCCGCATTTAATTGTTTTACTTTAGGTATGTGCCTAATTTGTAAGTCTTACAGGGCGGAATCTATCAGTCGTTAAATTAAGGGGTTTGGAACCATTTGTTAGCCTTAAATTGGTGGCGCCGCACCTCCATCCAAAGAACCCATGGCCGTCTTCGGCTAGGAGCTGACCGGCGACCCCTAATTAGCGATTGATAGTGACCTATCTGAGCATTGGCTGAGTGAAACAATTGGTGTTTTTGAGTACTTCATTGCGCTATTAGAGCTCAGGAATTAACGTAAATAGTATTCCACCCCCTTTACGTTTCTGGGTAACAACCGAAGTCACCTAGGTGGGAGATCCCTTGGGGATTTTCGAGGTCCTGACTCTCTAACACCCCACTTCCTTTCGCTGTGACTTGCAGCTTTTCATTTATGGCTCGTTAGTAGAAAAATCACTAAAGTGTTTCTACGGTATTTCCCGATGAAGTCGAATTATTGCCAGACGCCGAATGATCTGCTCTACTTCCTGATGATTTTGGCGAGAATTACTTTAATTCATGTTCCTTGATTTGTGATTTTTATTCATGAAGACCTTTATAAATTATTTGGCCTATAAAATTTACTTCATTATTGCACTGTATAGAGTTATTTTTATATGTGCCTACACCTTTTCGGAAGACTGTAAAAGCATTAAATGCATCAAAATTATATATTTTTATCAATAAGTTTTGTGTTCCTGGGTGGCAGTAAAGCGTACTGAAGACGTCTTTGCAATTATTCGTTAATCTAAATCGTATAGCGTATAGTAAAAGCAAGATAGATGGTAAGCATTCCCAAAATAATTAACACGATGGAGATCATTTGCGATGCTAGAAATCTCGTAATGATTTACAAAGGCTATAAAAATAAGCACTTGAATTTATTTTCCAGTACAGGTGGCAACCGTCCCAATACTGAAATAATTACGATGCTGTAAATTAACTGTCACATCTATAGATAAATGACATAAATTGACTATAATTTATTAGTCGATAACACTAATTACATATTTATGAATGTATATATATTATTTTCTAACCAGCGGTTACCTCTTAATTTATTAGAAAAACAAAGGTAGAGAAACTCATTTTACATTTTTATTCGTAATCGTCTTAAAGATGCAACAAGTATGTATAACTACTTTGAAATCCATTAACAGCCAAAGATCATTCAGTTTGCAACAAATCAGAAAAACCATTTATATAGGTACAGCTAAAAGGCTATGGAAACACACTTGAGCACACAATCAATGAATTGTGCCGGTATTGCAGTTAAATCACTTACGAACCAATTCGCTTCTCTAGTTTCGGATCGCAGCGGGTTTTCAAGTGTGCAATGGAATAGTGTATAAGCTTATTAGTTTACGATTTGTGAGAGTTTTGTATACGTATATAAGACGTAAATAATATGTATAACTGGAAATCAAGATTGAACATGGATTTTCGAAACTGGAGTGATTTGTGTTAAATTGAGTTAATTTGTTTATTCTTCTCACTTCACTTTGACAATTTTTTAATTTGTTTTTTAAATATCTGTAACTGGTGGTCCAAGGCTGGTAAAGGGTCTCGAAGGGATATTTCGATGCCGATAGAAATATACCTATAAAATTTCGAGAAATGCCCACTGATGTATAAGCTCTGCCAGCAAGTCCTATTTCTACGTCCACGAAGACAAGAGTCGCGTGACCACCGGTAATACATGGCAGTCAATGGGTGGCTGTTATGTAGCTAACAGGAAAGGGCGAAAGGTGGATGTCCGGCGCCTTAAAACTGGAAAACTTCGGCTAAGGGAGACAGCCCCTACAGAAAATCCCGGTCTCCAGGAGTGGGGGTTAGGGCGATGGGATAGCACCCCATTACCTTTAAAAAAATTCTATATGCTTTCTATACCAAAACCAAGCCTCGGAATACGGACGGGAATACTTTACGACGAAAATTGGCAATGAAAAGGACTATGCGAATAGCAACATGGAATGTTAACAGTATGTCAAACAAAACACCAGAAATTTTACAAGAACTACAAAACTTGAAAATTGACGTTATTGTTATATCTGAAACCAAAAAGAAAGGCTATGGCTGTGATATGTTGGATAACTATTTGTTACTATGGAGCGGTGTTACAAAATCCAAGCACGCTAGCGCTGGTGTTTCCATCCTTATAAAGCAAAACCTACAGAAATATCTTAAAGATTATAAGTGCATCTCCGAAAGAATAATACAGGCTACTATTAGTATTTATGGCTTTGAGACAGTGGTAGTTGGAGTATATGCACCAACTGACGACTCGGATCAAGTAACTAAAGACCAATTTTATCAAAAGCTCTCAACAGTATTGGATTCGGTAAAGCCAAGACAACAACTTATATTGGCAGGTGACTTTAATGCTAGAGTTGGACGCAGAACAGACAGCACTGTAGTAGGACAATATGGAGAAGATACCTTTAATAACTCAGGGGAACGGCTTATAGAATTATGTGAACTTTATGGACTTAAAATTACAAACACCATGTTTCCTCATAAGATGATCCACAAATATACTTGGGAAAGACCCTCATTACTGCAAAAATCGATTCTGGATTACGTGATTACCAGACAAATATCAAACTTTAAAGTAAATGATTGTAGGGTCATGAGAGGAGCCAACTGTGGATCGGACCATTATCTGGTTCTATCAAAAATCGTTTGCCCATATCAACACAGAAACAAACACACCAGTGCAAATAATCAACCCGAAAAACAACAAAACAAGGTGGAATTAAAAAATATAAACTAAGACTTTTAAAAGATGAGAGTATAAAATACCTGTATCAGCGAAGATTACAAACAGCTTTAAACAATTTGGAACCCAGTGAAAACATTGAAATTGAACATGCAAATATAAAAACGGCAATCCATAAGGCAACAGAGGAAGCGCTGGGAGAAGAACTAACAAAAGGAGATAAAAAAGAACCAGCTTGGCTAACTGAAGAAATTAAAGCACTTATCAAACAGAAATACATAGCATACAACAAATGGTTGACGAATAAGACAGTTAATAATAGAGAAGAGTATAAGTCAAAAAACCGAGCTGTAAGAAACGCTATAAGAATGGAAAAAAACCAGACCTGGGAATTGAGATGCATAGAAATCGAAAATAAAATAGGAGGAACTCAGAGTACTGAAGCATGGAGACTGATCAAAAATCTTAAGACAGATAACAAGGATAGTTTCAATAAGTGGGTGGATATGAACACATGGAAGGCACATTACGAACAATTACTAATGGAGAACAGGAAAGAATTTATAGGAGGAGAACAAGCAACAGAGGTCAAAGAGAACACTGGTACTGAGATTATAATATCAACGAAGGATGTTCAAGAAGCACTCAATACTATGAAAAATGGAAGATCCTCTGGCCCAGGAAATATACCAGCAGAGCTATTAAAATGTGGTGGCCCTGCTCTCATTGAACGGTTAACAAATCTTATTAAGAACATATGCACTCATAACAAAATACCAAAAGAATGGAAGATCTCACATGTAGTTTCAATTTTTAAGAAAGGTAACAAAAACGACCCAAACTGTTATAGGGGACTTAGTGTTAACTCTTCAATGAGTAGACTATTTGGCAAAATTATACAAGCCAAGTTAAGAAAGGACATAGGACATAAAATTGGGGATGATCAGAGCGGATTCACTCCTGGAAGATCCTGTATTGACAACCTATTTACCATCCAGCAACTACTTGAAAAATACATCTCAGTTGGCCAAGAAGTACACTTAGCATTCATAGACCTTGAAAAGGCATACGACTCGGTTCCTCGACAAAAACTATGGGAAGCATTGTATGCATTTCAAGTCGACAAGTACCTAGTGAATATCATTAAAGAATTCTATAAAGACAACCAAGCATACATTAAACTAGGCAACAACTTGTCAGAGGAAATTGTCAGTAGCAAGGGACTACGACAGGGATGCAGCATGTCTCCCATTTTATTCAATATTTACATTGAAGTAGTACTTAAAGAATGGAAGAGGAGTTGTAGAGGAATGGGTATTCCAATAGGTGACGAAAATTTACTTACTTTGAGTTTTGCTGATGACCAGGTGGTGATGGCACAGGATTCTTTTGATCTCGAATTCTTACTTAAAAGGCTATACACCGAATATAGTAAATGGGGTTTACAAATAAGTTTAACAAAAACCGAATACATGGTCGTAAACTCAGAAGCAAATTTCGAAGTCCTGGTTAATGACGATGTTCAGCTGAAACAGGTCGAAAGTTTTAAATATCTTGGAGCAACTATTAGTCGAAATGGGTTAGGACAACAGGAAATTAAACTGCGCATTGAAAATGCCAAGAAAATCATTGGCTGCCTGAACTCTCTCTGGTGGGATAGGCATATCTCACGAAAAAACAAGAAACGCTTGGGGGAATCACTTGTAGAAGCAGTTTTATGTTATGGGTGTGAAGCATGGACCATCAATGCAGAAATGAAACGGAGGTTACTTGCAACAGAAATGGACTATCTCAGGCGAAGTGCGAGAATTTCCAAGCTGGAAAGAGTAAGGAATGACGAGATACGGGAAATAATGAAAGCTACGGACACAGTCATTGATCGCATAGAGAGAAAATCCTTAAAGTGGTTTGGTCACCTAATGAGAATGCCCGAGAACCGATGGCCAAAACGCGTGTTCTCTTGGACTCACCCAGGCACCAGGAAAAGGGGCAGACCACGAAGATCGTGGAACGAGGGGATCAGACAGGCAATGGCGTCAAGAGAACTGGGCGAAGATGATGTCTTTGACAGAGAGGTTTGGAGAAGGGATACGGGGAGACGACGACAGTTGTAATAGATGTAGTAATAGTGCTTTGTATTGTATTGTATTGTGTATACATCTTAACCCGTAATATATATATAAATATCTGTAACTAATTAAATGACGTTTATTTTCTCAAGTATCCATAAACAGTTTTATATATCGCAAAAAAAAATGTACGACATTCAAATGTTTCATATGGCAATTAATAACAAGAGGTCGCGGAGGAGTAGGCGGCTCCTTTAACAACGACCATAAACAATATTCCCGTTTGAATTCCAAACCGCATCGCCATAAATTTCAAATTTTGCGGGCGAACAGATAATTTCAACAGTAGGAGGTCCACTAAACTCCGTAAGATGGCGCTCCGGCTGGCGGTTGCGGTTAGCCGACTTAAGGAAAATCATGGAACTATCTGAGGCAGATTTATTTCCTCCCACTCGAGCTAATTCCCATTAGTTCAACCAAGTCGTAGGCCGTAGATTCGATATACTATATTCGAAGCCGGACTTAGCAGGTTACCGATGAGCTGCCGACTTCTTTGTCGGTTCAGAGTTTCGAGACCCCGGAAATTGGAGCCGCGATTATCTGGATGCTGCTTTAGATGCCCATCAGCAGAGCAGCAGCAGCAATGATCTATAATTACGGAATAAAAAGCGGGATTTTTTCGAGTTCAGCACGCGACCGAACGCTCCTCGGCAACGTTAAACACCCGTTGGCTGGATAAACTGCTTACGTGCGACTTAAGGCCCATTACGTGCATGCCATGGCATTATTTACACATAGTCCCGATTGAATTATACATGGGAAGGAATATTTTGTTTCGACATGCTGCACCTCGGGCTATCTATTAGGCCCGATAGGGCAAGCAGTCACGTATCGGGAATTAACATATTAATCAATGGAAAAATATGTTGTCATGAAACGTATAATTCACTTAACGGCGACCCTAGTACAACGTAAATTGTATAATTAATGAGAAAGCTGAACGCGGAGGATGCTGGACGAAGCGACGAAGGAGAATTGCAATGAGCTTGAATTTTGTTTTGCATCTGCAATTGGTACCATTGACTTAAAGGTTCTCGCACTGTATTCGGATTGGAAAAAAAATATTAATGACATTAACATAAAATCCATGTAACAAGTAAAAAGACTTTTCCACGAGTGGCAAGTTTATCAACTCGAGCTGTAGAAGAGTGCTGAAAACGTCAGCGTACAAAAAAAAAATCACTCCAGAATTGTGTAGATAACTTTTACTATAACAGCTTTTCCAGTGAATCACAAATTTTGTGAAAAGCCCCAAACACACAAAGCGAATTTTTTTCTGATATTACAGAAGCGCAGGTGCTGCCACCTTGAATTCCTTGTGCGAAAAGCCAAAAATCTTGTGTTGTATCATTTACTTTAGTAGGTACACTTTCGTTTTCTGTTTGTAAATATTACAGTATCCAGGGCCGAGCCAAGGGTATCTGCCGCCCGGGTGCAAGATATAGTTTGCCGCCCCTATAGCGTATAGCTCCTTAGACGTAAATAGTGTTAATTTTAAAATTCTGCGTTGCCTTGATAACTGTAACTTGTTTTAAAAAATAAAAAAATATAAAGGTTATTATAAACTTTATTATTTGTATAAATTAAAAAATTATAGTTATTTATGAATTAAGGGCATTATTATGATGTTTATGCGCGAGGGCGACGAGTTTAAAAGGTCGAGGGCCGCTAGGCCCGAGAGTTTTTAAGTCGCCAGAGGGCATAGACATCAAGTAATGCCCGTGGTACATACAATATTTTATGTCTTACCCCCAGTTCTATACCTTGGAGAACAATAATTTAATATTGATATGATTGAAGTTTATTGTGACGAGTGGTCTGTGAATTTGGTAACTAGGGAAAGTATCTAAACAACCAAAAGTTTGTTTTGCACAAAACGCTGACAGAACGAAATACAAAATGATGAATAACGGAGAAATTATTGAAATTCCCAAAGAAATTCTCGAAAGAGCAGCGAGAGCAACGGAAAATATATTACCCCGAAAGTCAAAGGATTGTACGAAGTGGAATTTGACAAATTTCAAGAATGGATGGTAGACAATGGTGTTGCACTCATTAATGAAACAGTTTTGTTGGGATATTTTGAAGAATTGGTATGTCTCACACTGTTATTATCATTATGGTAATTTGTTTACTTATTTACAGTCTGGAAAGTTTGCTGCAAACTCGCTCTGGACAAAGTTTTCTATGCTCAAGAAAACAGTACTACTGAACCAAAATATTGACATTGGAAAATACCCCAAGTTAGTAGCTTTTTTAAAACAAAGATCTAAAGGATATGAACCAAAAAAATCGAAGGTTTTAACTCGAGAGGAAGTGATAAAATTTATTCAGGAAGCACCAAACGAAACGTTTCTGATGATGAAAGTGGCGCTGTTATTTGGGGTGTTTCGAGGTTGCAGGCGGGAAGAATTAGTGAATATGTTAATTAATCATATAGACGATAGGGGTGAAGTCATTGTTGAGACCATACCCGAAACAAAAACCGACAAGAAACGTATTTTTACCATTATTGATGACGAAACAATGGGTTCTTTGAAGCTGATAAGAAAATATGGATCGTTGCGACCACAAGGCTTACGGAGGTACTTCGTAAATTATAGAAACGGCCGCTGTTGTGCTCAGGTTGTTGGAAAAAAATACATTTGGAAAGATTCCTGCTACCATAGCTAAATATTTAAATTGAAAGATGCCGACCAATACACAGGTCATTGTTTGCGAAGAACATCAGCCACCTTACTAGCGGACGCAGGAGCCAGTATGACTACATTAAAAAGACATGGCGGCTGGAGGAGTTCGAGCGTTGTGGAAGGATATTTAGAAGACAGTATCGCATCCAAAATAAAGTCGCCAAACTTCTAGCTGGAGGGTCTTCAATATCAAATACCGCAACCTTACAATTAGACGGGAAAAGTGTTTCTATTACTGGTACATTTAATAATTGTTCTTTCATTGTAAATGAAAAATAAATACAATGACAAATGTCAACTTCGTGTTTGTATTGTATTAATCTATTTAAAACTATAGCAACCCTTAATGCCCTAGAGCATAATCATCCTTTTTATGCCCGCGTATCGAAGTTGTTAAGAGCTAATAAGGTACTGGTAAGACATAAAATATTATTGTATGCTTGCCGCCTTAAAAATGCAACCGTTTCTCTGTATCAAGTTACCTTTATACGAAAAAAAAGCCAGACACAAGACTATAACTTGATAAAAAATGTTGCATTTTCTAATGCCGCAAGGCACAAGCATACCTATCTTAAATTTCTTTCATTTTTCATTTTGCCGCCCCAAATAGTTTGCCGCCCGGGTGCTGTGCACGCTTTGCACCCCAGGCACGGCTCGGCCCTGACAGTATCTCATTTAACAGTATTTTTGTGACTATCTTTGAATAAGTCAATAGCTTAAACCTATTACGCTCTAAATATTTATATCTAACCGAAACAAAAATTATTTTAAGCGGCCGGGGGTGGCTTCTAAAATCACAGAGTTGTTGTGCCGATGCATGTGTGCGTTTGGATGTTTCAGTCGATATCACGAAGGGTGGCATTTCATTACGAGAACTCTGATGTCATTTATTAAGCGTTACTTGTGGTGATTATGTGAATCAAAAGTAAAGTTTGTAATAGATACTATTGCTAGAGTAGTTTTGCAATGCGGGTTGTATGTAATTTGATGGTGCGGCTAAGTTAAATGCTGTTTTTTATGGTTGATATTCCTGTGTCAACTGTAGAGTACTTAGTGGTTTGAGTCGTTGCTCATTATCATCGTTTGGTCGTTGCCCAAATAGTACCGCAGTATAGTGTACTATTTACCTGGAATTAGCCAACATCCGGCGCGAGCCTGAATAGTCAGGGATGCTCATCATACCTATATAATAAAACACAACATTACATGCCGTGCTAAACGGGCAAAAGTACCATGGTTGCATTCGACCGTTACTATTTTCGGGTTTTTGTAAACAAACTTCCCATTACTTTTAATAGCGATATTATAATATATAATGCAACCAGTGGGTCCTTGATTATCAAATAATCTTTTCTGTTTACATGAGATATATAAAACAATATATCGAATGGAAGCAGAAATGATTTGATAATCAAGAAGACACGAGTTGCATTCGGCTAGATTATATCACGAGTCTATAAAGAACGTTTGAACAGTTTATTTATAAATATTAAAAGTACAGTTAACTTGGTTGTTATGATTATACCACTCCCTCTAACATCAACCAATGAAAAACGGCAAAATGCATAGTTACGGATGTACTAACTTTTGATAATGTACATAGCAACTGATAATAACGTACCTTCCTGACTAATAGGTGATAGTCACACGCCTTCACAAGCGAACCAATTCTCTATTCCGGGCGACTTTTGAGTCACGCAGCAACCGTTTTCTAGACCATAGGTAGCGCATGAAATCTTTGAGTCTCTAGCTCAAGGTCAGGCTCTTTCTATCTTCTGTCATACTCCTGATCGGCGTCCAGAGCGCATCAGATATTAGAGCTTCTGAGCTCCCAGAAAATTAAAAGAAAGAAATTAAGTGTTTTCTGTATCAATTCATTGCTCTCAGGAACTTAATATAAAATGTTTGGTATAATCAACCGAATGTATTTAAAGTCTGCTAAGTTCTACCATTAATTTGGTGTTCAAAATTGCGTTTTTTGTTAACCTGATAGTTGAATATTTATGTCTAATTAAATAACCCAGTTTGCTTATCGATTTAAATAATTATTTTTCATATTTGATTTCACATAACGTTGCTTATTAGTTTTGATTTATTGACGATTTGTGTATAACCAAGCAACCTCTGTTACCTATTATTTGGATCGTTATATGTATTTTATTGGACTCACATAACGTGGTTTATTAAACTGTTAAGATGATAAACAAGTTTTTTATGAGACATTAATTTTGTGCAGTTATGAATGCCCTGCGTTGTCCAAGAGCCTTTTCGATAAGCGCTGGGCCAGAAAAATTACGGTGAAGGTTTTTGGTTTGGTTGAGGAGACTCCTAAGCTTAGGGTTATCTTCGATTTTTGGATTTATGCGAATAGCCGCTGTCATCTTTGTAGATTAATGATTTAACTTTTGGGTGATTATGGAAGATGACAAACTTGGTGTCATTTGTGTAATGCCAATGTTAATGTAATCTTCTTAGCTGTGTTTGTTTTTAATTACTTGCTATGTACTTCGTGTTAAACATTGTTATCTCACTTTTACAACGATATCTGAGCGAATTTCGCGGTTGGCTATTTATCTTTATTAAAGCCTGGGTATTTGAATTTTACTTCCGGTAATTTCTTTTATACGTTCCTTCCTCAATGAGTTAACTAATAATAAAGTAATGAAGTAAGTAAAGAATGTTGTACTACAAGCCACAAGTAAATAAAAAGAAGCTGCTACTAGCAGTTATGTTTGAAACGTTTTGCATAATTGTGTAAAATTTGAAACAATCTTGCTGACATTTACAGGAAGACGGCTGCATTTGCTGGAATAATTCATATCAAATTTTCTGAAAAGCAGCCACTTATTGAAAAATGTATTTAAAGTTGCTGAAAGCTACTCCAAATTTGCATATATAAATTCAGCATTGATTGCTTATAATTTACTGGGAATTTTATACTAGTTAATAATTGTCCGAAAATTTACTAAAAATTGTAGCAATGACGCAGCACACTTGGTAAATATCTTTAATAATCTTACAGGAAATTTACGATAAACTTCTAACAAACTTTGAAAAGTGGTTGCAAATTCACTTAAATTTATTGTAAACTTACTGGGAAAATGTTGCACGTTTGATCAAAATTTACTATGTTTTTTACGAAATTTCTAATAGAATCTACTTCACTTTAAAGTTACTAGAAATTGTATACATTTGTGTTTTAATTTGCTAAATATTTACTTAAAAATTATAGATACTTTTCAAGAATTTTGTGCAAATTAGGGAAAAACGTTGCTGTCAATTGCCAAAAATTTAGTACACCACTTTTTTAAGCTATTTTGGGGGATTAGTTTCTTTTTTCTGGCAAGCAACCACTTTGTACTTTAATTATTGCTTCCTTATTTGTCACCTTGGAACTGAAATTTTTAGAAATTAGTCAATTCATTGTAAAATATAATCTTAAAACTATAGTGTGCAAAAACAATAGCCATTTTTGAACGACGGAAGTATCTTAAAAGGTGGTTTTCGTCAAGTTTTAGTACAGCTAAAAACAACTAGTAAGGTTGGAGAACATCTAAGGGTACCATTCTTGCTTTAGATTAAAAATTTAACATAATAAATATGTATTTGTTTTACAAGTACCAAGAAATGATAGAAAATTAAGTGGGAAAACAAAGTGATTTTAAGGGCGTTTAATAAAACGCTTCCAACCGATTATTATAACTAAACGAAACCTTCACAATAATAATTATGGCGTACCTTTAATTGACATTAATAAAAGAAATATTACAATGCTCGTAACAATTGGACCTCCTACCTTCACCGCCGAAATAGGAAGACGTTTGCGTGACTCGAAAGTTAGGAAAGGTTACACCTAACCGAAAGGAATAATATTACAACTTTCATTCATTTGAATAATGAGTGACGTGACAAGCCGCACATCGCCTACATTTCCGAAGAATCACTAAAATCCAATTAAATATTTGGTTCAATCAAATTTAAAAATAATAGTTTTCTTGACACAGTGCCAGGCACAACAAACAAGTCCTTAGTTCGAATTTGTGGATATTCCGAGCTTTTTCCGCAATCAACTCGAATTATACCGAGCTGGTTGACGATTCGACGTTGGAACACAGTAACGTCGCTCTCCCCTGAAGTCTGGTCTACCAAATGACTGTTGCATATTATCCAATTATAAAAACGTTTGCAGATAATGATAAATAGCAAAAGTAGTAAAGCCGAAAAATATTGAAATTTACGCTATATTAAATTTTCATCAGCTAAAAAAAAAACAAAATTGTAAGCGAGCAAAAACCGGAACGAAACGTTTCCCAAGACACCGAAGATACAAAAACTAAGAATTTTAACGCCAAGTTAGACAGCCAACCTGCGTAAAAACTGCTCCGGCGACTGAAACGCGGAGTAAGGTGTAAATAACGCAACAAAGTTCAACAGTCAGCGTGACAAATCGAAAAAGCCACCATTTCCTCTAAAAACAAACTCGAACTAACTGGCCGAATAAAAAGGCGAGGCGATTATGAAATTGCTAATTAAACGGCCGCCGTAGAAGGAAACGGAATCTGCTTTAATAGCAGCAATTAGGTGGATCCTAATTACACTGATAATCATAAATCTAAATCCAATTATCCCTGTGTACCTCACCTAAACGGGAATATATTAAAACTTAAGCTTTATGGGACAAGCGAATTTGAAAGCGGTGATTTATTGTGGGATCTCAGGCGAGTTGAAACACTCTTTTGTTTAAATCATTGTTAAAAACACCACCGGGTGTTCTAAATGTTTACTGTAAATAAACCAACAATGTTATTGACTTATTACGTTATTATTAATAACATTACATTATGTCCTCTCATTAGTTGTACAGTTTTCGCTGTTATCTCTGTGATGCTGAACTTACACCTCTTTTTAATGTGCTCACCCTGTATATATTTTACCAAAATTTTCTCGGTTTCATGCCAGGTAAACATATAATCTGCACACAAAATATCGTCTTCCTCCGGCAAATAGTTGTTGAGTTATGCAGGCAACAGTAGGACATGCGGAATTGCGAAAACCTGTTTCTCTGTCATCTAGGGACCCTGAAACGTGAAGAAATGTCGGAAGGTGATTTTTTCGGGAATACAGTACTTCATCCGTCTTTTAGGCGAGGGAAATAAAAAGGAATTAGAAGATGTAATACAAAAAATAAAACCAAAAAACAGTTGAAAAAGACGAGATGTCTTCAGAAATGATAAAGCATACAGAGAAAGCCGGTAATGAAAATATATTAGTCTGTATAAATAATATAATAAGAAAAAAGGCAACGATGTAGGAAACATACAGAGAGACAAAATAGAAGACGCCGTCAAAGCGGTTTCCAAAACTGACAATGTTTTAATTAGTAATTTACCAAAAAGGCAACCAGTCAGGAAAGCGAAATTCATAAATATGTTTTATTTTTCACTGATCTATTATTTGTTGTTTATATCTGCCATACGATGTATATAAAGCCCGCTCATTATGCTCTCTCAAGAGGGAATTTGAGGGCATAATGAGCGACCGTTAGCATTACGCCCACTCATTATGCCCTAGGGTGTTATGGATTGCTCTGCAAGCTTTTTAAGTTATTTGCGTATTCAAAGTGGAAAATAAAAAGCTGTATGCGCTTGATATTTATAGCGGTCGACTTATAAACCCTCGGACCAGAGGCCTTCGGGCTTGTAAACTTGTCGCCTCCGAAAGGGCATAAACATCTTCATAATTCCCTTGGTACATAAATAACTATGATGGATCTCCAACAAGCGTTCGTCAGAATAAAAAGAATGGGTATATGGGAGACGATAAAAAATAAAGATATAGTAACAACAGTGATAGAGCTAGGTAACAATCGACTTCCTGGATTGGACCGTGTCATGATTGAGATCAAAGAACTCAACGTTTCGCCCACTTTCGTAAGGGGCATGGTCAGAAGGAAAAAGCAAAAAATCACGGTAACTCAACATATTAACCACGCCAGAGGCGAAACTCTTTGCAAGAGAAGGAATAGAAGCGCACGGTAACTCAACGTGTGAACCACGTCAGAGGCGAAACTCGACTAACTATCGGAAGGAGAAAGACAAGAATTTATAGGCAAGTGCCGTCGCGGTTCAGCAAATGCCGTCGCGGTTCAGTGGCGGTGGGCGGGGCTTAGAAATTAGCACTTTCCACATAGAAGGAAGGGGAAAGCCTTCGTCCCGAATGAGATTGTTAGGGTGTTTGTAAATCTCAATGGCTTCGCGAATCTTGCTGCTAAAGACGAATGGGAATTGGCAGATGATGGAAGTTTCATCCAAAAAGGATCTAATGACTAGTATCGCGTTGGTGTTCGGCAATGGCTGATCATGAAACGAGACCCGACTTGAGACAGCGCTGGTGCTCATAGATGCGAGTTTTCACTGAACGACCTGTTTCACCAATGAATACAGCATTACAAGAGCAAGGGACTCTATAAACACCGTTAGTGTTTAATTTATCTTTAGATGAAGGAAGAACCTGTGAGATTTTGCTCGGGGGCTTGAATACTGTTTTAATGTTTTGTTTTCGAAGAAACTTTCTTATGCGGTCGGTGGCTTGGTGGATATAGGGAAGAAAGACTATTGCTGCAGGAGGATCGGGTTAGTGATAGAGATAGTATTACATACCAAGACAAAAAAATTAGTGAGTACAATAAATGAGAAGTCAAAATAATTTGATATGAGAGGGTTATATCTACGCTCCATGGTGAGCCAGATATTATTTGCAATGGTTATGACCAAGGTAGTTAAATATAGTAGGAAGGTGGAATATGGAAATGATACAAATGTCAGAACGCAGGCGACATGGCGATAATAGCAGGGCCAGATAGAGACCTGCAGCACAATCTGGATATATACAGCAAAGAAATGCAAAAAGTAACCATGAAGATTAAAGTAGAAAAACAAAGACAATGGTAATATCAGCAGCAAGTAAGTAAATAGCGGCTGTATGAAAAAACCTTTAACTCGATAGAAACACATTTCTAAAACAAATATGAACTGAAAAAACGAAAGTAGAAGTGGTGAAAAAAGTCACACCCGGCCCTAGTTTACAACAATGAATCAAGGACGATAACTGATAAACAGAGGAGTAGACTGGCAAGAACAGGTTCTGGCGGAAAATAAAAGGTGAGCCAAACAAGATAGAATTGTTAAAACAACATAGAGAGTACTGTTGGGTATTAAGACAGTGTGGGTACACCAAAGACAAGTAGAATGGCTACATTCGAAGCACGACCGGTAGAACAAAGAAGACATGGATAGAAGAGGTAAAAATAGCTACAGAACAGATAGGAATAGAATGGAGTACAGTGAGGCAAAAAGAGAAAAAAGTAGTGCCAAAAAGCTCTCAGAGAAGAAATGTGAAAAACCAACCAATCATCCGAGAGCGATATGGACATTCTACTCGAGTTGTGCAGTCTATTTTTTCTACGACCTATGAAAAGAAAAATAGGAACCATGGATCTTATTGAATGTCTTGCGAGTAAACTCGTAGTTACTCTTGTATTTCTGGGGTAATAACGTGTCGTACGTTTCATTAGCTGCTGAACGAATATCTGGCCGAGTACCGTTAATTGGTTCGTCAGTAGAATCACTCGTTTTTAACTATTATTGACGCTTATTGATATTTTACCTGGCCCCTAACCACGGCCTGCTAAATTATTTGACAATCGTCACAGACGTTTGCCACACACAAACAGCAAGGCGTGCCCACAACAAAACAAACAATAAATGAAAGTTGCCTAGGTATAGACGACTAAGGTGGTTTGTGATTGGTGCAGTTCATATCCGCCCGTGTGTGGATATGAAATCATATTCGTTCAGTTTTGTGGATTGTGAAGAAAATAGAATATTTACATGTGGGAGTAGAAAAAAAAATATCACTTAAGAAATACATATAGTTTGAAACAACTTAATTTTCCTCACACATAGAAAAAGATATTGCTAATATAGTTTGAATGTTTTTTTATATTTACACAAAAAACGAAAATAAATTAATTAACTTAATACTTCTAACAAGCAATTCAGTTCTAATAATCTACGGATAATTTGTGTGTATGTATAATCTGTAACCTCATTTACCTTGCGGTGTAGAGGCTGGTGCTTTATGCGCTGGCATCCGGCGGTACAATGCTCAACTTGTCCCGGATTCGGGATACAGAGTTGGAGAGCGCCTTTGGTGCTTGCGCAGCAACCATTGTGTGAGTTGTGTGTCTTGGTGATGTGTTGACCTTGTTACTCTATCTCTTAGGTCTGCGGTTCTGAGTAGAGCACAGTTAATTTGGCGCCCAACTGTGAATGGTCTCACTGAGCCCGATTCTAATCGCCACGGATACGTAAAAATTCCGACCCCAGCGGGATTTGAACCGAGGACTTGCTTAATGCAAGCCTGGTGCTTACCCATCTGCGCCACGCAGCTTTTTACGGATAATTTGTATTTGTATTAAATAATTAAGATGAACTATTCCTCAATTTCGATTTTTTTAACAACCCAGAAATAACACCGAAATGCTTTACAATAGATTAATCATTTTTAGAATATATAAATATAATAGTAATATCCTTCTGTACCTTCGATTCATGCCAATCACTTTCCATCCCTAACGATGTATAACTACTCCAACTGTCCATCGTACTTTACCTGAAAATAAAAACACCATATAGTTATTTGTAGTAATAGAATGTAAGTATCGAGTGATACAATTAATTTTCATTCTTAGCAGGTAAAAAGTTAAACCTCGTTGACTTGCATGTCACTCTGTTTGTCAATTTAAACTGTCAACTTTTCAGAATGCTATTTTATTAAGAAATTGAGAATAAAATTCTTGAATATATAGTTGAGACCTTATTTTAACCCAATTAACTTTATTGCCACAAAAAAATCTAAAATGGACAATTATTGGATTGATCGATACATAAGTAACAGCAAGCAAATAAAAATTAAAGTTGATAACACAGCTTTAGCACCAAGCCGTTATAAAATATTTGCTAACTGATGTGTACAACATTTTAATCATATATTTAAAAACCTATATTTAGATGTTGCACGTACATATTTATTTATTAATAAAATTCTGTCGTTGTGAAACCTTAAATATATTTGCATTATAAAAGCAATTTGGCTTTTCCTAAGAAAATGCATTTAATGTTAAATAAAAAAATGACGTCATTAACATATCCTTAAGCATAGCTATTGATGCCAATATTTGATAACAAATAATGTTTCTACGTTCCAAATAATAATCTGTTGATGACGAACACCACTTCATAAAAAATAATCCTTTCATTGACAAATTGAACTCTCTTAACAAATTTAGTACTTTGATATCAACCAAATATCATGACCTGAACAATACAGAACACAAAAACTATACATTTCAAAATATTAGACACTCACCTACATCTGAAAATACCAACAATGATAACATAATACCGTAAAACTAACTTCAAGTGATCATACACGATATAAATTAACAACGAAGCATAATGCTTTTGCTATTTGTATTCTTTAAGAGTTACTACTTTAAATCACAGCATTTTAATGCACGCAATTGGAGTACTATACATGATTGAGGCATAATTGTACAGAGTGATTGTAGGTTCAGAGGGCATTTGAAAAATAAAATTGTTTGTCGTTTTATGAAAATGTTTCCATATTACAGTTCTGCATTGCAATGACACATATGCTTACACCGAAACTTTCAATATTATAACGCTAAAATCTTGAATTGCTATGCAAGTGTGTACCCACTTCTGTGTGTATAGAGTGCGTACTGCATGGATATATTATACACACATGATATAGAGCGACAAAAGCAAAAAGACAGCAATTTTCAACGCACTCTGAACCTACAATCATTTATAATCACCCGTAGCAGTTAATTGTTATTCGGCTGCTAATTAAAAATTATTCTTCTTTATTTTTCTGCCTCTCATTTAGGTCGTTGGCTAAAACTGCATTAATAACAAATATTGGCATAAGATTTAAATTATCACTTACTATATCTATACGTACAGTACATTTTCCTGTGTTACCTTATGATATCGTAGAATTCTAAAGCAAATTAAAATTTTTAGTAATAAGACACATATTTTTCTAAAAAATACATACTGCTAGAATACGTTAAACAAGTTTCATTTAATTACTTTTCCTTTAAAAGTTGCAATAATAGTTCCTATTTAAGATACAAGTGTAAAAAGTCCTGCTTTATTGCACGAACTGATTTACAACACGAGCGAGTTTTTTAAAAACTGTGAGTGCAATGGAGAAACGTTTTACAAATGAGTCTTACAACGCTTTATCTACGCTCATAGCCTTTTAAGAAGTACGCATTTCATTTTGTATTTTTTAAATTAACGTGCAATAACATTTTTATAACGCTTGTGTAATAAAAGTTAACTTTTTGCACTAAAATCAGTGAAGAAAGTAGGCACTTTTTACATGATCATAATTAAATAAACATAAAAAATTGAGCGAGAATAACCAAGAAGCCCAAAATGTCATATTCATACTGACAAGTAATTATTGCGTTATTAAGTTTATTTGTTAGGACATTGTTTAGCAGCAAAAAAAACAATTTCTTTAATACATTAATTTTCCGAATTTTTTGATAACATTATCTTGTGTTTATTATACCTATTAAATATTTTTACGAAGGTTTTCAAAGCTATGCACGTAATATAATCAATAAAAAAGTTAATACGATGTAATTATTTTAGCAAGTAAATCTCTGTAGCCACACTTTAAAAAACGTAACCGTCAATTAAAACATGAAAAAGATTAGACAGGTTTGCTGGTGTAGTATAAGGTATTAAGAGAACGTTATGTACTATGTATACGTGCTTCGTGCGTTAGCTTTATATTATAGAAAGATTTGAATTTCATGTACTATATTTGTGTTAATGAGATCCTCTCAATATTGTTGATTTGGTATTTGTTATCATCTGTTTTCACTTGTATCGGCTTCTCACTCAACATGGAATTATATAACCTTTAAGTGCAAGATGGTGTAGAAAGCCATTAGCAATCCCATCAATGGTCGCTGAAAACTGTTTGTACTTGTAATGGCCTTGAAGTTAGGCAAAATATGTTTATTGTATTACCTGAAATGGCTCAGGATATTTTTATTTTTTATTAATATAAACATAGCAGGTCGTATCTTTAACCACTTCTAAAAGATTGCACTTTTGACCGAGTAACCAATTATTGACATTTTAAATATCAATTGAAGGTAAAATGTGACAGGTTTGTACATTAAGTATGAACATGTTAAATATGAATCCGAATTTTCCAACTAATATCTTCAGTACATATTAAACAGCATTTTGTCTCACACGGTTAATATTTTCGGTTATATTTTATGGACTTTCTGAGGTTTAGTATAATTTCTTCACTAATGAAGGAGTCGCTGGTATGAATATGGCTACCAACAGAACGACATTCATCTTATCCTTGGGGTCGCAGTGAGACTGTTCTTAACAGTTTTCTCCTCCCCCAAACGATAGATCGACAAAAGCCCAATCGATTGGTCACCAAGATCTCTGATCTGCGCTCTTGGTATCTATTTATTTTTTCTATATCAATGCCCCAAGAACAAATTATATGTCAACTACTGTTGTGGTAGTGCGAATAAACCACTCACAATACATAAGATCCCCATACAGACCACGTACTAATAAGTGAAAACACCGTGGAGCTAGCGTTTTGGTGTTTTCAATTTTGCAGTCAACTGTCACTGTCAATATGATGGACTTTCCAACTTTTCAAAGTTTTTTAGGATACGCAAGAAAATCGATTATGATTTGATCCCGGTATTTCGTTATTGTTTGTACTCATAGCATAATCTAGTCGAATACGCACTAAGAGCCTAAGAATAATTAGCTAATACTTTTGTTTCCAAACTCAGTGGGTTACTTTGTAGTAGATCTACTCGCCTTCGGCTCGTAGTGTTACTAAGCAACCCGTTCCGTGAAAAAGCGAAAGTATTTTCGGTATTATTACTGATAATCAGCTTTTTAATAAGTAGGCTTCAATTAATATGAACTGCCAATGCTGCTAAGTAATCTATTAGATCAGTTTTTATCCAACACCTCCTAGTTATAAGGCTACTAGCTGGCCCGGCAAACGTTGTTCTGCCCAAAAATAATTTGTCTCTGAAACCCCGTTTAACCACTATAGAGTTTTAATTTTATATCATGTCCATCGTCTTGGACTTAAAAATGTATGCCATTTTCTAGCTGTAACCCGCGACTTCGTACGCGCGAGGTTCGTTATTTGTGTATTAAATAATGACTAATTATTTTCTGTCATCCCATAACAGCTTATCCCATCCCACCCCGTCCCCGTCCTGTCCCGTCCCGTCCCTTCTCGTCTCCTTCACTACCATCCCAGCCCATCTCTTCCCGTCCCGTTAAATTCAGTCCCGTCCCATCCTGCCCCGTCCCTTCCTATCCCTTCCCGTCTCGTCCAGTCCAGTCCCATCCCTTCCCGCCCCGTCCCGACCCCTCCCGGCAAAAGTTGTTCATCATTGCGGTTCGCACGTAAAGTAGATACCCACGCAGCTAACTGTCTTCGACGACCTATGTTAACTCGTCGTGCCTTTGGCATTGTAACGGACACTAAAACGACAGGGAATTGTTTTCACAATCACTTGTGCACAAACCAAATTTCTATGTCTGACTGACTGACTGCGACGACTTATGTAAAGCATTTGGAATTACATAAATTGCTATTAGTGTCTTATCTCTTCCGCCTTCGGTTACCTGATGCGGATTATGACATTATGGGGAACCCTTCAAACCATTAAGCACAGGTGTGACTGCAAATAGAAACAACACACTTTCGATATTTTCCAATTTTCCGGCTTTTCCTTTGGATTTTCTTAATTTTTCTTACCGTAAGAACCTACTACACAGTATTAGAAAACTTAAAAAAAAGATGAATAAAATCGTTAAAGTCGTTTTCAAGTTATGGCGTGACCAAGGGAAATAGGGATTCATTTTTATATATATAGATTACTAGATCGATTATAGACTCTAAAGTGGTCCATAACCCACTAGTGAGGTAAAACTCATAACCCATTAGTGAGATAAAAACCATGTCACTACTGTATGTTGGTAGCACTGTCAAGCTATGTCAAATTCGAGATTAGTAGGTTAAGTTTTGCGCCAGTCTGTATCAAGTAACAAACAATACCTAACCTACTAACCTAGAATTTGACATAAACTGACAATACACTTCAGCACTGCCAAACGTATAACACGAATCACAGGCGACTCTAATTATTATAAATTTATATGATCTCTCGATACTTTCCTCTTTGTTACTATGACATTTCACGGCTGTCAATACAAAATTTATGTGTTTTAGATATTTATTGAGTTGTTGGATAACATTTTGTATGGTACGCGTGTGTTATTGCAATTAATTTACTCGAGAAACACCCCTCTCGGCTTGGCGGCCTCTAGCGCTGAACTTGTCTTTCGTAGATCATTTGTAATGTAACACACTTGTACCATAAATAACAATTTTTATAATATAATTGGCATAACTTACTTAACTTTTCTTAACATCGGACGTTAATCCTTCCAAATTCATTGGCTTGTTAGCATTTAATTACAATACACCGTGATTATTTGCTCTATGGTAAATTTTACGAGATGAAATCTATAAAAATTCTATACAAAAATATGACATGGACGTAAAGGCAATTTGGCTTAGTTACAAAGCTTTAAAGCTACCTATTCAAAATCAAGAGAGCTGTAAGTTATGATAAGCAAGAGAAGTGTCTTAGTTATGATAAATCAAGAGGTGTATATCTCATATTCTTGAACAAATGTGGTAGTCTCATGGTGTTAATGTTGGGGGTGACATTTTTAACAATAATTTCTATCTCTGTATGTGATAAATAACACCTTAAATTGAGATATGTACAGATAATGTTTGCATACTACCCTTTTTGACTTAACGTGCCGATTAATGTCATACTGAGTACGCGTTATCAGCACGACAGTGCACCACCACATCGAAGAAAACAAGTAAGTGGCCATTTTCAGATTTTTATGAAGCAACATGTATAGGAGGTTGACATTACTACTAGCAAACAGTTACTAAAACATTTTTTTTTAAATTTTATTACATAATTTGTATCAATTTAACTGCGTTAAATCTTCAAATTCCTGTAACATCTGAACTAAGCTGAGTCAGACATATACTCATACAAAATTTGTTTTATCTCTTAAAGTTTGTCATAAAAATAGTAACTGGTCATGTACAGTGGTATTACGACTAACTCTTTAAATTAGGTACGTCAGTCACTCTTTTTCTCTCTTCTTTTCCTGTCCTTCAATGTCACTTCAATCATTGTTCTTTCCATGGCTCTTTAGGCTAGTTTCAATGTTGTAAGGATGTGTATTTGAGATATTTTTCTGTTAGATTTATAAATTTCGAGAATGCTGCCTATCCTTACTTCATTATTTTGCTGAATGTTATTCTTTGTCAGGTATACATATTCACTAACGTTTTCTATTATAGTATTACTTACTGCGGCATTTGGGAGTTGGTTCAATTAATTTTCAAACGTCTGCTTCATTTTCTGCAAGCGACTATATCGTCAGCAAATGTAGGTGATTTATGATTTTTTTTCCTCGGAAACGCAGCGAAAACATTATTAAGAACCTCCATTAGTTTCTAGATTATGTAAAACATCTGCTTTCGCAAGTTCTCGACCGTATTAAAATCTGGTAATTGGGGAGACCGTTATTGGCATGGTACCAATACTGCATTGGGTTTGCTCTATGACAAGGAACCCTGTGAACTTGGAAAAGAAAGGCATCTCATCCAAATACGATAGTGCTATTACGTTTAGCAGCATTTCATTTTCTAAAACCTCCAACCATTTGGCAGCACTTATAGTTTCAGGAAGAACATTTAGCTTTCCATGTACAGTGGCAGGCATGCAACCCCACACCATGCCAGATGATGGATGTTTTATTATGGTCTTAATAGTCGTCTTGTGAGGCGGGGACATTCATAGATAGAGCTATAAGATTGTGAGTAGCCTATATTACAACAATTCAAAAAGTACTAACTAACTAACTTGCTTATAATTGACTATTAATAGAGTACTAATGTTATTTGCAATCCTCTACAAAATTTACATAATTCATTAAGTAAATAAGCTCATTAAGGATTACATGCCAATTAATTACACTGAAATTGCATTTTACTTGCAATTTGCGCCAGAATATAATTAGAAACACTTAACTGAAAGTGATTTACGCAAAACACTTTGAAATATACTAAATTTTGTTAGGTTATGCACGAATTTTTGATACCATTGAAGCAATCACGCATACAATTAACTAATTGATTAAATTTATAAAAAGGCGCTTTTTTTGTTGATATTAGATTCGCGTGCAATAATTTCTTACGTTTGAAAGTGAAGATTTGAGTTAATATCTCAATAATTCATGCTGTTCATGGAGTATATTGCCACCCTACAAAATTAAAAATAGTGGAAGCTCAACGTTTCGGATTAGAATACTACATGTTGAACGTAAACGTTATAATCACACCATAAATAATGGATAAGTCCTACGCAAAAAAAATCTCCACATAAATGACAGAAACAATTCCCTTTTAATTTGTGGATTTCTTGATCAAATGTCAACTTTGCTCTAATAGCAATTAAAGCTGACTTACACCAAGAAGGTAATATAATTTTTGGTTTTACTTCTATCGGTTTATTCTTATATTTAATATTTGAACTAACAAGTTACCTACGCATTTATTCACTTCACTAAATCCAAGGTTGGTGTTGCGTAATCTCAAATTGAGAAACAATGAACAGTTTGATATACTTCGACATTCCTCACCTAAATTTACTAATTCAACGACTTGTTCTTTGTTAACTATGGTCTTCAAGCTTTTACATCTAAAAGTAAATTATTGTTTTATCAACTACAGTCAGGTGATTAATACTTTTATTAGTATTTATATATGTAATATTATGCTGTGCCTTTTTTTCTAATTTACCTTGTGTACTATTTGTTTGAATTTATCTATACCTATTGTTTAATTTTTATAATACACACGTTGATGGTATGTGTTTTTGATGTTTGTTTTCAGGTCTAGTTGAAAAACTGATACTACACCGACACTTTAGGTTTTCAGATTATGTCTTCTTTTTTATTGTGAATGTAATGTTAATGAAATGTCAATAAACATTATTATTATTATTTTCTAACAATTGTCTTCTTTTCTTATTTAATGACAGGATTTTGGTAAATCCAGATCTCAACAAGAGTTCACTGTGATTTACTCTACAACCTTTCGTAAGGTGTGTACCGCTCCCATTAGTGGGATCTTCGGCCATTCCATATTATTATGTGTAGCAGAGACGCTGACATCCGGGGCTGCTTCATGTCTGGGAAACCAAGCAGGTAAAAGCTTACCAAACTTCAAAAAAACTAGGCAATGGACAGCACCGTATGAAAGGGTTAGACAGCTTTCTCACTACATCGGCAATCGTGTTTGCGTTTACTGAGGTTATTTCGAAATTTGTAGATCATTAATGGAGATATGAATATGTTTTTCCCTGAGCTTGACATGGTTACAGACCTGGTTCGATGTCTGACGGTAAAAAACATGAATATCCCCAGTGGTTAATACAATTTTCTTTACTGGTATACTAGTAAATGTTATAAGTACATTTAAAATAAGATTATGCAAGTGATATCAAGGATTGCATGAAAGTATGGTTGCTAAGGCGGTGTTTGTAGTTGTATGGTTGCCATGAGATTAAGGAAGAAATAATTTGAAAATTATGAATTGCTTTTCATATTTTGTGTCTATGGCGAAAATGAACAATATCATATGCTAGTAAATAAAATTAAATGTTTTAAATAATATTTCCAGTTGTATATTTTCACTCCTCTCTGAAATTATAATTATTATAACTAAAATGAAGAGTGATATCCTACGCCCAACAATGTCATACATTAAAAAAATAGTATGTAGGAACGTACCTACACATATAGGTGTCGAATAGTCAACTGCTTTTGTAGATTTGTATATCCATATATATAATAGACTTCTCCGTCCGTCCGTCGTCCGGGACGCTGTTTCAGCAGCCAAACCGTAAGAGATAGAGAAAAAAGTTATGAAAGTTATATGTTTGGAATGGTCTTGTCAGCTCAGGAACCGAATTTCAGTCACGTGACACTTCCGGTTTTCGAGAAATCACAAAAAAAGACCCGTTTTTTCAAATAGAAAGCGTATTAAATAGAAAATGTTTCAGCAGCCAAAAGGAGCTGCGACCCTCTGCGCCTTAAAACGTCGATCGGTTAGGCAACCACTTTGACACCTTCCAGGTCTGGGTACAGTTTTTATTTTGTTTTTTTAAATAAGACATTTGTCTCACTGGGTTGCTAGTATATTTTTAATAGTAGGTTATATATCTATTCACTTGTTACAGTTAAAATATTTGGTAGTTTGAAGGTGTATTATTTTTAATTCTTAATTACTGTTTGCCATTTCTGGAATATTTTGAACCCCTGTAACTCAATTAGACGTTAAATCACAACTTCTCGTCTTGGAGACCAGGGTCCAGCTGAAACCAATTTACAGTGTCAACAACGTTTGCTAGGTAAGGATAGAACGTCCGAATGCAGAAAGTTAGGGCTCTTGCAATGGTGCGATGTATGTTTGTGAAAGTGAGCTGCTTTGTATAGTCAGTTGACGTATGTGATTATGGAATATTCATTATAATGTGATGAGTTGTAAAAATTCAACGCGACCCTGCAAGCGCTTCTATGCGTACCCTTAGTTAGCAAGTTACATAGCTCCTGTAGAATGTACGTAATAGTTAGTTGCATAATGTTGATAGTTTTTTGGCAAGGAAAGCAGATGCTGGACTTCAGAGGCTCTTGCTCGTGCTGGATAATTATACGAGAATTGAGAGAGATCGATCCGCCAAAATACATGCTGTTCTGCAATGACTGGTTCTCGAATGCGTTGAGAACTCAGCCGATCGAATTTACAGTAAGTGGTGTACTGACAAAAGGCAAAGAACCCGAGGAACGATCTATCCTCGCTATTAACGAATTAACAACTAAAATTAAAAATGTACGTGAAAAACTCAGTTTTTTTACAGGAACTAAAAAGCCAACAATTTCTAGTAAATTGTTCGACGCTGATAGTCGACTACCTACTTGATCTCAACTTTAGAGATCGATAGTAAACTTTTAGCTAAATACACCGAAAATGACGATAAGAATACGTCCTTATAATTAAAATATACGAAGTTTCTTCAATTGTATGTCTAGTTGATATCAAGGAATAAGCAAAATATAAGTTTTTTTACTGAACATGAAAGGCGACCGACTTCTAGTAGAGTGGCGAAATACCAAACATTCGAAAATTTACATTTTACAGCGTAGTACCTAGTAGTAGTAAAGTGAGGGTGTTCATTTATTTTATTGCTGATTACGCTGGCGGTAACTAAAACCCTAACCAGAAAATTAAAACGTTCTATATATTAAACTATCAGTCTATAGAGAGGGAAATTTGCGCCATCTTGTTCTGATCTACCGATGAAATCTCCAAGTGCATCTCGATGCTTCGACTACTTAAATTTTTGCAACCATAAAACCCGCCTTGTAAGGCAACCACTTGGTTGTCGATCTGAACTTCCTTGCATGCTCGGAAAAAACGTCGACAACTAGGCCAGGTACACAGACCTATTAGCAGGCTCGCCGTAAAAGCCTGCATCGTTTTATTGTGTTGATAGCCCATAAATATAATTGGTCTGCGCAGAGCAGAGCTAGCTCGCAGCTAGCAACCGCAAAAAATGCCGACTCACGAGTTAACTTTCACCACCCGCTAATTCAATTCCCAGGCCGTTAAAAAAGCTCCTCCGTGCGTCGATCCACGCTTCGCATTTCTAGGTTTCCTTGCTGCCAATAAATCCCCACTAATGATTTAGTTGCTTGCTCAGGACGGCGCATGTCTTTCAAATGCGCTTAAAATTATGGCTTGTATCGAGATGGAGGTAAATTGCTATTTTTCACTTCTTCACTTTGCTTATCGATGCTGCGATCAGGCTTGTTGATACGGGAGAGGTTCACAAAATATCGCATCAAGTTATAGAGTTCTACGATGACATAGTATACCATTCTATTCGCAATATATTTAGAATCAATGCATTTTTAGAAACAACTGTAATATTGACATGTTAAGCAACTCAGTGTAGGTGCAACACCGAGCCCACCCCCTAAGAAAATTAGTTTAAAGATTACATTAATTTTCAAATTAAAAAAACTACCTTCGGTTGGATTCGAGCTACAGCTTCTGCGAATGCCATTTAAACGCTTGGCAATAGCCCACGAGCAACCCATCTTGTTCACATGCGGCGATGCAGGACCTCTCGCATCTATGCGTTGCGACTACATTAAATACAACGCATTTATCGTTGCCAATTTTTGTTTTTTTTTACATTTACCCTGTATCTGTTGGATCCCACTTTTGTCAAGAGTAAAACTTCAGCTATGCTAATGCAGTTAATACCATCCACACCATATCAGCTGATCCTCCAAACGTATCTACCTCCTAAACCAGTCCTTTATGATACCTTTCACCTGCATGTGTCCAAACTAGGAGACGACCATCACAATGTGTCAAGCTAAATTTTGACACTTCACAGAAAAGCACTGATGACCAATGCTCCTTCCACAATCTGCATGTTCTTGAACAAACGCAAGTCGGCCTCTTCTGTGATTCTAAGTCAATCATGGTTTTCGGACTAGCCTCCTTGACCTCATATTGTTCTTCTACAACCTTTGTCTTATGGTTTCTGTACTAATCTGGATACCACTGGCTCTTTTGAGGTCATTTTCTAGACTCTATCAGTGAATGTGCATCGTCTAACCAAATCTGCCTTAGTGTATGGTTTTGCGCACTTCCGACTCTGATCAGGTCTCCTACCATAATTTCCAGTTTCTAAGTAACGATTACAAATGCTGGATACAACCTAAAGGCTCACATTAAGTTCTCTTGCAACTTGACGTAAGGTGTGGCCTTCTTCAATTATTGTTGGGCACTTGCAACTTAAACTTGACTAAAATGCTTCACTTTAGTTTGTAAACAGTGTAGAGAAGTAAAATAATGATTTACATTAATCAATGTCTCATTTTTCCTAGTTGATATTGAAAAGATTACTTTGCATTCTGTGCTTCAGCCATTGATCTAGCACTAAATACAAAGAACAAAATTCCATGATCTTGAACAGCAATTAATAATTTTACTAGTGTTCCTTTAATTTATTAGTGCAGTGTAGTTCGTTATACTGGCAACAGACTGACAGACACACAAACAGACACACAGAAGGAATAGGAAATCCTGGTTTTCGTTATCTAGGCACCCTGAAACATGAAGGTCTGAAGAAATCTCGGAAAGTGATTTTTTCACCATTACAATATTTCCTTCGTGTTTTAGACGATGGAAGTAAAAATTAAAATTAACATTAAAAAGGAACACATGAAAGCTATGTGAAACGGGTGCATGTTGGTTGAGTGACGAGTCCTTTTTCTAAGCAAAACAACTTTTGTGACACCCAAGTATGTGCCTGACCCCTTCATTCCCTTGAATTCTGACCCTCAGAAGTACAAAGTAAGGTACACTTTAGTCCAACCTTAAGCCATCAGAATCTGCTGCAATTCTTTTTACATTTTACATTTACGTGCTATTAATTCTTGAAGTTTCTCCATAGTCACGCTACGGTTTATAGACCACACAGGCTCAAAAACTACTTCTTTTTTCATCCACCCCCAGTTGCAAGGATTTGATAATTCACGTTGAAGACAGTTCCCCATAGGAAAGGAGAAGGACATCACATGTGGGTGATGTGCTCTGCATCTGCTTATTAAACTGAATCATTGATGGTATCTGCAGAGCTTGAACCATAGTACAATAACACCACAAAACGATGAAGAATTGAAAAGGAATTAGAGATTTGCGACCTGTCAACCGTCATGTTAGAGTATTCTTCGAAAGCTTCATCAACTTGCCTGAATGAGATCGATGTTTTCCAGCCACAGATTTTTCCATTAACTCCAAAACTGGATACTGCGTCTGCTCCCGTAAAAGAGTAGGAAAGCGAAAGTAGGTCGAAAACTGCGGGTGGCAATCTTTTTTTGTTTGTTTCATAGATTGGTAGGTACTGAAGGTGTTTGTTGATGCCGTATCAATCCAAAGCTCTTTAACATCCTTCAGTTGACAAAATGCATATATTGCAATAACAAGAACGTCACCGTCCACCGTTTTTATGTTCATCCGTGTCCAATACTACTAGCATGCCAGGCGTAAAGGGGAAGGCGAAAGTCAGCTTTTTCGGGGAAAGTTGAAGATACAATGGTTTTATATTCATTTGTTTCCTTCTCAAAGTGGGCCCTCAGAAACTGCTCGTTTTGTCATTATCCTAAAATTTTCTTCCCGTTGCAGTTTTTTGTTGAATAATAATGACTGGGCATTAAAATCTGAACTACAAAGAGGGTGTTTCTTCGAAACCGTAATCATCAGTAGCAGCTTTAGCGAGTTTAAACTCGTGCCTTCATGGATTATCATGCAGCAGCATTGCGACGATTTTACTCATCTTTCAACATTAAGAAAGCATCTGAGGCAATTAAACAAGCTTGAATAATATACTTCCGTTAGTGAACTGCTCTTCTTTAAATAATCAACTAAGAAAGTTCCCTGACGGTCCCAAAAACTGATTTCCATTATTTTTTCTTCAGAAGGGGCGACTTTAAACTTCTTGGAGGGGATGGACGCTTTGACATGCCACTGCATCGAATCTTGTGTCAGTTCACGATCCAGGTTTCATCTCCAGTGACAAAGTTTGGTTCGTTCTACAAAGCGGCCACTCCCCAACAGTTGACGGATAATTTTTCTATACACAGCCAACATTTCTTCTTTGTTTGGTAAGGCATTGTATGACATCTCGGTTCGATTCACTTTGACAGCTTAACAATACACAACAACACAATGCGGCAGTCAGAACTGGGCAAATTACTTTTAAAAAGTAATTAATTACCAATTATCGCCCAATAAACTAATTACATTGCCAGAAATTTCAATTACTCAAATGCAATAGTAATTTAATTATTTCACTAGAGATTGTTGTCATATATTTGTATTTAGTAGTATCTACGGAGCAGTTCTCGCGGTGTATGAATAGTCCTCGTCACTGAAAGATAAAAGAGGCCAAGAATGAATAAAAAGTATTAAGAAAGCCCTATGCTAGTACACTATTTAAAATAAGAAAATTGAAAATAATAAATTATTATTATGAACCAACATAATCTATTGGAACTACTTGTCGATTGTTTCGAAAAAAATTGTAATCTGTACATATAAACATATTTTTCGCTTCTTGCACAATAATTATTAGCAATCTACACTACTACACCCTGCACAGCTTACACTACACAAGGCACAACACATGCACATCTCGTCTACAGATATAAGCGTTTGGAATTACAAACGTTTCACAAAATTAGCTCTAATCCAACTAGTCATAGGAAATCATAAATTACACTTATATTGTTCCAGCAATACCCTTTCGCGATTTGCTTAACATGTAACTTGATAAGGCTTTATCTTATTTTTTGCATTCTAACGATTTAATACTTAATCAAAGTCAGTAATTTAGTAATTAAATTACTAAAAAGTAAGTTAATTACCGTGAGTAATTTCAATTACCACAACTAATTCAAATATTTGCAAAGTAATTTAAACTTTAATTGATCAAAAGTAATTGAGCAATTAAATGTAGTAATTAACTGCTTTTAGAAAGTAATTGTCAAGTACCCTATAACAAAAATGACAATTACAAATTGCAATTCCGTATTTTGATAGCACAAAAAAAATCAAAGCGTTAGCACAACGATGACGAAGTAGTCTGTAGTCAAATTACTGAATCCTTGAATTTTTTCCATATTGAAAACCAAAATATAATAGAACGTTATATGTACCACGTGCATAATCACGATAATACCCTCGGAACGTAATAAGAATTTTTTATATTATTCTTTTTGGTGTACAAGACAAACGCCTTTTTAAATTTAAAAATTATAATGATATCTAAACACAAGGTCATAAAAGAATTAGAAAACATTGATCGTCAATCGTTTTTATGTTTTAAAATTCCCAACACTGATTTTATTGTTTAACTCTTATCAATTAACACCAATTTGATTCATATGATAACCATGTTAAATTGTAAAATCCTAGACAACTCACCGAACTTACAGAATGATGCAATAGATGTGGTTTGTTAAAATGAAATGTTTACTTTATTTAAAAGGAAAGTAATGAAAAATCAATTACAATTACGTTTTAATTTTAATAAAAGCACTTCATACTATCCACTAATTGTACGAAAGTATTTCTATAAACATTTCATGCTGAAAAGTTCACCAACCTTGTTCAAATAATTATTAACAACTTTCTTGAGTGTGCCTGCATTGTTTCCGACTAATTAATTAATCGCCGTCCTGTTACTTTTGTGTGATTGTATTTTGCAACCCAACTTTATATAAGAACAAGATTGCATTGTTTGTAGTGTGCAATAAAAACAGGGTTATGAGATCAAATATCTGATAGTTATTCAATTTGCACAGCAATTCTTGTCAGATCAACTGTGATTAATGAGGTATTGATACGTCAAACATTCGCCATTGTAAATCGGCCCCAAAAATCTCAGTATATATAGTTCCATGCTTTACATATCCACAGCAGTCGGTATCTAAGGTACCTGGTACTTCGCATGCCTAGACCTTGCCCATTACAAACAAACAATAGATTTGTTTTTGAAAATAGTACGAAGGCAGTAAAAGCTAATTACTGTGTTTGTAGAAGTCTCATTTTTTGACTAAGTACCTAGTAATTTAAAGCCAATATAAATAGCTTCGTTGTTGTAAATGTAACGTCTGATTACCTCTGAAAGCAGGAAGTCGTCTTCAAGTAGAAAGGATAATATATTTCCAAACATCAGTGGGAGCTCTAATCCGTCAGGTAGGTGCTTTTTGGGAAGAATACAAAACACCTAACGGTGATTTGAGATCTGCACTTTAGTTTGTATACATCAGAAACTGAAATTCTTACAGAATATTAAGTATTTACTTTCACATTTAGATTTAGAAAACGTCCTAACTATACCACGACCTTAACTGAATCCAGAGCGTTTACTTTATTTTATATGATACACCACAACGGTAAAAGTAGACTAGAATTTGAATTGCAAAACCGATAATTAAATTGGTGAAGTCCCACAAGATGGCCAGTGTGGGACCAGTTTTCTTTATATAAAGTTTCATTGTATATTAAATGTCGAACCCATTTGAAAATTCTTGTTTTTCTTCTGTTTATGATAGGCCTAGGGCCGTGTGTGTGACAATTAATTCTTTATAAAAACATAATTTATAGCAGTTTGGGCTGTACTAACGGTGTTAAATTACTAGTTAATAGTCGTCACCCTAACTACTAATTTAATCAAGTTCATATTTAAATATCTCAAATAACGATTATGCGCCTTCAATAAATCAAGCTAGAAGAAAACAGTTACATTCCAAAGACATCCCGATATTTAATATGCTAAACTTTCTCGATTCAAACTTACCGCTAGGCTTGAAAGTCAAAGGTAACGCTATACAATGTAGCCTTTCAGTCGCCCATTTTGAATTTTCAGCCTGAATTTCGCTTTTAATACAAATGCGTTTATATTAATTGCACTAAATTGCTTCAAAATAAGTTTTCTCACCTAACAGCCTTAAAAAATAATAGCAAACCATCAGTTGGAACTAATGGTGTTATCTGAACCCAATAAAAATATGTAAATTTCCTTATTTGGTTGCAGGATGTAAATAAAAGATTACGTTTGCTTGTACACGAGCAAGAACGAGTTCTTATCGACGAGATATGTTCATTAAGGAGCGACTGGGGTTAGGAAATTAGAAGAAGTTAGCTTTTTATTGAAATGCCTTTTTAATCTAATAAAGCGGCGCTTAAGTGTCGTAAATCCCACGGCACTGAAATGCCACAATTCGGAATGCAGGTTGATCCAAATCAAAGTCGATACTTGTCCTTACCACCTGACACTGTTTTCTGAACTTTCTGTATCGGTTTATTGGTTTTTTGTGCATATTGACCTTTAGGTAGTACTATAATATGTCGCTTCAAAAAAGGTTATGGTGGCATATTATATATATAAAATTCGATCTCAATAGAACGGTTTAGGTGTGTGACTATTACACATCTACTACTCGTATCTCCTTGTTGTTCTTAAATAACATGTTTTGCTCAAATACGCCTACAGTAATTAAAAGCGGTTTAGCCGTTCACACAATTTTCGGAGGTTAGTTGTGTTGTTCGCAAAGTCATTGCCAGGGGAGTTCGAGGTTAAACAGCTAGTTAATTAAATGTTAACACGAAACGCTTTAGAGTTTACTTCAGCAGTACGCGAATACTTACTTACCATTTTAAACTGTCTCATATTAACATTATCGTCTCTAATCGTAAATTGTACAGTTATTAAATTTGCGGTATAAAATCTCTAACACTTATTTGTTTCCTGTTGGTAGAAATAATGTAAAATATTTCCTTTTCTTTGAAACGTATCTCATTAAATTACCACAATTAGAAAGCTTTGAAATATAAAATCATATAGAAAAAGAATCTAAGGACAATTTACAGCAAGTGGGTGTAGTATTGTAAATTATTGTTGGAAGTCAATTGTTCCTGCATTTATGGAAAGTACTATAAAAGAGAAGGGTGAAATAGCGGCTGTTAACTATGTGAAAGAGTGACGCGATAGAGAAAGCGTTGCGTAGAGATATACAAAAATCGGATTTTTCAACTGGCATTCGTTAGTCATCACTGCATAGTTAACTAATTAATAAAAGAGTAGCAGTGTGGGAGACGCCATACAATTTTGTAGTTTGAAAGAGAATGACAATAGGAATCCCTACTAGTTAATGCTACTATTTGTGAATATTTCATTAATAATTATTATAACATACTGTACCGAATGGTGTATTTTTCTATGTACATGGTGTTTATGCAAATTTGAATACCAACCTATATGGATATGTTAGATATAGACAAAGAAGTCAAACAAAAGATGTAGTAGTTTATACACACCACCGCAATGTATTACCAGAAGAAACAAACCATCTTCTCTTTTCGACTTTTCTTTTCATTTCCTGATAGTTTCTGCTTCCTGTATCCAATTGTTTGCTCTATATACTGCAAACGAGATTTTCTTCTAATTTTTTCCATGATTGTAGTAACACCTGTAGATGTCCTATAATTTGGTCTCTTTCTATTTTTTTGCATGTTTCCATATTTCCTCTCTTCTTCGGCTAGTGGTAACACTTCCTCATTGGTTTTTCTCTTCATCTACAGGCTGTTTCCTAAAAAACGCCGCAACCCATAACTCCGTTGTTTTAAATTTTAGACCCAACAAACTATATATATTCTTAAATGGCAAGACAAGAGCTACCTTTTGACATCGCCCGTTCGTAAATATCTTTCAACTGTTTTGAGCAACGATGTTCAACTTTTTTATTTTAAATGGAACACCCTGTATATTTTTACATATTTGGATTCAAGATGAAATTCTGCATGCAGTAGTATGCTTCATTTGTTTTTTGGACACTTGGAAATGTTTAAAATAATTTTTTAATATTGCATGTAGACAGTCGTACAGTACCATAAAATTTCAAGTGTGCCGTGGAAAACAGTCAGAATGTTGAAATATTTTATTGGAAACAAATTTAAACAAAACTACAAAACGTATCTACAGGTATTGCTCAAACAGACCGCCACCTTGTTGAACACACAACTGACATCTTCTAGTTACTCCATTGGTCGCATTCAATATCAAATTGGGAGGTATTTCGCGACAAGCATTGTTAATCCTCTGCCTCACAACTTTTTCGTTTTCTGGACGTGTTAGATAAAATATTTCAACATTCTGATTGTTTTCCACTGCACACTTGAAAATTTTATGGTACTGTACGACTGTCTACATGCAATATTAAAAAATTATTTTAAACATTTCCAAGTGTCCAAAAAACAAATGAAGCATACTACTGCATGCAGAATTTCATCCTGAATCCAAATATGTAAAAATATACAGGGTGTTCCATTTAAAATAAAAAAGTTGAACATCGTTGCTCAAAACAGTTGAAAGATATTTACGAACGGGCGATGTCAAAAGGTAGCTCTTGTCTTGCCATTTAAGAATATATATAGTTTGTTGCGTCTAAAATTTAAAACAACGGAGTTATGGGTTGCGGCGTTTTTTAGGAAACAGCCTGTATATGATCCTTAGAACCCTCCTATAGCACTACATCATATCAACTGCTTATTGTCCAAGTTTCCGATTCATATAGCGCTGTGCTCCATATATGTTTGAATAAACTTTTTTTTAACCCCTGGTGTGGACTATTTGCTTTTTCTCGTAAAATGTTCATTTCGTTTATTCTGTTATTTATTTATCTTTTACTTCTTACGTATTTTGAAATTATTTTTCTGCCAAGATATGGGAATTAGTTAACTTCTTGGATCGTTTCATTATCTATGCTAATATTATTTATATTTTGTTCGATTTTTCCAAGTATCATCACTTTTTCTTTCCTTTTATTTGTTTAATTTTATATTTCTGTTTAAATAGCCTGCCCATATCTCTTATGGATTGTGCTAGTTCTTTTTCTATGTCGCCGCCAATTTTGCTCCCATGTGTTTTTATTCGTGTGATTCTTCCTTCTCTCAGTTCGTCTGTAGCTGTTTGTACATAAACATTGAATAATAATGGTGGCAGAGGGTAGCCTTGTCTAACACCTTGCCTAATTCGCGCTTCTGATCATTCCTCACCATATTCTACAATTACCCTTCATTCTTTATTGTGCATAATTCTTCTTTCGTTATTCTCTATTATTATTTCTTGTCAAATTTAAAACATGTTTCTCCAATTCACTCTATCGAATGCTTTTCCGCGTCAACGAAAGCAATGAATATTTCTGTATTTTTGTTAATAACCTTTTGAATTATTCTTCACAGTGCCATTATTGCTTCTCTGATTTTTGTGTTTCTTCTAAACTCAAATTGGGCCACAATCAAATTCTCGTCTATTATTTTCGCATTTCTATGTCATATAATTTTAATGAGATTCTTTGATGCGTTTATTACTAGGCTTGCTGTTCTGTACTCCTCACATATACTTCTTGTACTTTTTTTGGTAAAGTCACTATCTGGTTTGTATAGCAAGTATCTGAAGGCTGTATCTAGTGTATTTTGATCTAGTCGTCAACACCTACAGCTTTGTTTTTGCTAAGGGTTTTTAGGGCTATTTCAAATTTTGATCTTAGTACTAGCTATCGTCTTATCATCCTTCACTCCTTTTATATTTCTAGTTTGTCAAGTTGATGATACATGTAGAAATATGTAGGCGATGATATGTATGAGATTCATGCCGTTTTTTTATCAAAATACCTAGAAACACAGCCTCAAAAATATTTCAGAAGGCGAATATACAAGAACTGATGCAAATATAAAGCTTATACAAAACTCTGCTTCTGGGATTAGATTATATCAACTAAAACAAAATTACAGCTTAGTGCAAATACTTTGTCAAATATGAAACAGAAACGGTACAAGGTGGAAATCTTATAGAAAACACGATTTAAAAATAAAAGGTGACGGATAACAACAACAGAAAATATTAAGTCAAATTCAATTTAAATCAGCTGATACAAGGCCAGCATCCAACAATATAACACAAAGGACAGAACAGTAGTTGAACAACCGAAAAATGAATGGCGAAGCAATAACACTAACAACAGCAGGACATAGTCAAGTATTGAACTACAGGTACTATCAAAAGGAAGTTCTTAAAAATACATATCTTACTAGGTGCAGAATATTTGAAGTAGCAAAAAATATATTGGGTTGGGTTGTCCGAAAATAGCAAAACCTAAGTACATACGAATAACGCTATGCAGCGCGTATACATTTGAAAATGAAAAACGATATTTGCATACACCGAAAGCCGTTGTAAACGATGAAGAAATAACAGTGATTTATATTCCACAAACACAAACCGATCTTTTAAATGCGATATACATTATATTATTTATAAATTTTTCGTGTTCGACGACTGAGACGCAATACATAAATCATTTCATTATATAGCTTTTTGAGAACCAGCTGATGCTCATTTGTCAATTCAATTAGGATTTTATAAACTTTGCTTATATCGATTCCGAGCGCTCCTATTAAATCAATTTTTTTCTGCTTCTATAATTTTCGCTCAGAATTTTTTCCATGGCATCTAAAGCTGCGGTTGGATTGTGATAATATCTTTTTGAGCCAACCAACGCACTTCTTATTAACGTTTTACTATAAACCAGCGTATTATCAGCGCAGTAGTCAGACACAGCTAAATATAGGAATATCAGTGATAACGACAATTAAATTTACACCCTGAAACTTTTACTCTGCTTCCACTTGCTTGTACACAAATAGGACCAACCGATACACAAATCACCAGCAAACGTTATTGATGAAGATGAAACAACAAAGGCAACTGTATCCAATCATGTAAGCTCTTGAAACTCGATCATTAGCACAGCAATCCTGCTGGCCGATAGTAATAATTAGATGTATATTATAGGTTGTCCTGATACGGTAGGTAACACAATTAACATTTAATAGGCGGTAGTCGACAGCTATCAAAGCATATCCAGCGACTTTTTCATGCCTCGGCTAACAGTATGCAATTACGCTGCAACCTCGGTTAAATAGACCGCCGTAAAATTGGCGCCTAAAAAATTTGGCATTAGCCTTACCGCCATCTATTGGAATGCATACACGTCACGTGCAATTAGAGAACGTTGCGTCAGCCAACTACAGTTACCCGAGGGATTCGATGCCTGTGGAAACTGATATTTAAGACGCAAAATTGAGAATAGCACGTAATTGCAGATAGACTCATACAGGCGCACAGAGGTCACCCGTAAATTATACCTCATCGCGTTCGTGTGCATTAATTAGAGAGGCTAATTAACTGGCAGGCCGGATTCTTTGAGCGGCCATTGCAGATCATGGGCTCCTTAATGAACCAGTAGGTACACGAAACGGTTTTAATTGAAATGCAAATTCATATTGTGGTGCACTTACTATGACCCTCGTGGAACTTCTAAGCTTCCGCTGCCGCTTCTTTAAAAATCGAAATGGTCAGCCACAGGTGACCTTTGTCTTCCTCTTGATAATCTTGCATGTCTACAATGTTTCTGTGTTTTCATGTGACCATTTAACTAAGAAATAACACATAAAAAAGTAAGACAAGCAACAAGAAAAAAGAATCCAAGAGCATGTCAGACATTACAAAATATCCATAGAGATATTGAAAATACTCCCAGTACGCTTATAAATTGGAATTAAATAATTAGATATAAGAAAAGGAATCGGAAAGAATGAGGAAATTATAAAAGAGTCGCGCTACTGAGAGCAGCATCAAAAATATACGCTCAAACTCTAGAGAAAAGAATAAGGAAAAATTTCAAGATGCGTTAGGAGATACCCTATTTGGATTTAAACCCAATAGGGGAGTATAAACACACAGTATTCGTCTTGAGGCAGATATCGGAAGAACAATCAAAGAAGGAGGAAGTACGCATCAATGCTTTATATGTTTAGAGAAAGCTTTCTATGGAATCAATAAAGACATCTGGAAAATACTGAAGAATAGGGATATATCACAAAATACAGTAAAGGGAGTACCGAATTTGCATAAGGAGAATATAAACTACGCAAGAACGAGACATGACAACTTTGAGCTATTTGAAACGAGCAAAGGAGAAAGACAAGAATGCATATTGAGCCCACTGTTTCGTATTAGTATTAGACGAAGCAATAAAGGATGCAAAATAGACCGCTAATAACAGAATTGGACAATCTTATCTTCAAAAAATTACTGAAAAGATAAATATAAGAACTAATCAGGGGAAGACGAACACTGGTAATAAGTAAAGACGAGATATAACATACAATACAACTGGGACCAGAAGGTTATAACCAGTACTTACAAAAATTGACACAGATCTCAATAGCAAAAAAGCTCCAGGATGGGATCAAATCACAGGCAAGGTACTCAAGGAACTCCCAGAAAACATAATTCGAGACATAACGGCACTCTTCAACGCAGCCTTAAGATTAAATTACTTTCCAGTTTCCTGGAAAATTGCACAAATCATACTTATAGCAAAACCTGGAAAAGATCCTGAAAGCGTAGAGTCGTACAGGCCAATCAGTCTCCTGCCAACAATATCAAAGGTCTTCGGAAAAACTCCTGCTTAAAAGACTGAAACCATTACTTGAGCAAAAACAACTAATCCCTGAGCATCAGTTCGGATTCAGAGAACAGCATGGAACCACTGAACAAGTATACCGAGTAGTACGTTACATAAATACTGACATTGAAGAAGGCAGATACTGCTCAGCTGTATTCCTCGATGTGTCAAAAGCCTTTGATAAGGTTTGGCACTCGGGACTATTATACAAACTCAAAAAACAGCTACCACATAATACATACCTTCTATTAAAATCATACCTTGAAGATAGACAGTACTATGTTAGACATGATGACGAACAAACAAACCTAAAATCAATCAAATCAGGAGTCCCGCAAGGAAGCATACTAGGGCCAATCTTGTATCTGATTTTTACTGCCGATCTCCCAGTTCTACAAGGAACAGCGGTAGCAACTTTCGCTGACGACACTACGGTGATTGCATCACACAAAGATCCTGCAATTGCATCTAATCTTGTTCAAGAAAATATTAACGAAATCGAGAAATGGATCAAAACTTGGAGGATCATGATCAATGAACAGAAATCTGTACATGTAACTTTTACCACGAAAAGATCAACCTGTCCACCAATCTACCTCAACGAACAAGCTATACCCCAAGATACAAAGCTAAATACTTAGGTATAACCCTAGACAGAAGACTAACATGGAGGCCTCACATTGAAACAAAAAAGAAGCAACGAAACATCAAATTAGGGAAATTGTACTGGATAATCGAGAAGAAGTCGCAACTCACACTTAAAAATAAAGTGCTCGTGTATAAAGCAATATTAGAGCCGATATGGAGTTACGGACTCCAGCTATGGGGCTCTGCTGCAAATTCTAACATCGAAATAATAGAAAGATTTCAATCTAAAGTTCTACGTCAAGTTACCAAGGCCCCATGGTTTGTGACTAATGCGACACTAAGAAGAGACCTACAAATACCCACAGTTAAAGAGGTAGCCAAACAACTCAGTGAGACATACAGTGCTAAATTATCAGTGCACCCAATCAACTAGCACGTAGACTTCTCGACGAATCAAATGACACTCGTAGACTTAAGCGATTCAAACCCGCGGGACATAGCAAGTAGGTTCCAGTAGCAGCAATCAAGTCTTAGATAAGACGTAGTTGTAAAGGCACGAATCACTGGATGACCTGTCTACATGATATGTTTTTGATTATGTTATTAATAGTGTTATCTCATTTGCTTAATGTCCCTTGGACAGATTGTAAATTGCTTGGAGTTAAATTTAAAAAAAAAATCTTCCAAGACTTAATAGAACCACTTTATTTTGGGTCTGCCCCTTCACCTCACATTGTCTAATCTACTGCTCAACATTTTTTTTTGCACCTGCTCTCTGCCAATCTGCCCAAGTGCCCCAGCCATCTCACTGTTATCACCCTCAAAATGTCCACACTTACCCAGATTGTCCAATACTTCTCAGTTATTCCTTCTGCGACACATCTGTCAATATACCTTTCCCTAATAAATTTCTCACAATTTTCTGTTCCCATTTGCAGTCTGTATTGATTTTTCTTGCTAATCGTCTAAGAGTCATACTTTGGACAATGAGATCACAGGACGAAGCAATAAAGGAAGCAATAAAAGAAAGAAGAAAGGCTGTAGGAAGATTATTCAACAGAATAAAAACCCATCCCTTGGTAAAAGAGAAATACCAAAGAACACAAGAGTTGGAATATTTAAAAAAATGTAACTTCAGTACTAACATATGAATCAGAGATGAGCACTACATCAGAGAAGCAAAGAACGTGACCTAATCAAGTAATTGAAAAAATATAGAGGAAAAGTATAATGGTCAGAATAATAAATAAGTCACACAGACAAACATTAAAGGTCAAGGTAATGGAGAACAAGGTAGAAGAAGGGTAACTAAGATAATACGTACAAGTGAAAAGGATGTCAGTCAAAAGAGTAACCAAGAAAGCGTTTGAAGCAAGAACACTAAAAGACCAAGACAACCTTAGCGAGATAAACTTAGAAAATTAGCACCGAAGAGAGAAGAAACATGAGAAAATACAGGGGAAATACGGATCAGACCAACAAGAAGAGACTGCTACTTCAACCATCTTACACCCAGAAGGGAAGAACGCCATAAGGATAAAGTGAGTGAGTAATACACGCTTTTTGACCGATTCCAACAAGACTTTCCACTTTTTTTATTGAAAATATTCCTATCGATTAGATCACGAACTATCCCCAAAGAAAGAATTCATCTCTTTCTTTTGGCATGTGTACCTCACTGGCAGCATTCAATCAGTTTGTAATCAATTTTCACTAAATTTTCAAGATGTGTTAAAATATTTTGCAGCAAATTAAGTTATTGAGAAACCAAAATAATTATTCTAATTTCTAGTAAAATTTCAAGAACTATGTAGCACTGACAGTGAGATAAGATCACAGTTATAACATGAGCGGATGATGCGGCCCACTAACCTTTTAATTCGCGAGCAAAGTAAACTATAAAGTATAGAACATCATCTATCCAATAAAATTACATTTGCAAATTTTATAAACAGTGATAAGCACAGTATTGTTAGCAGTCCAGCTAGGATTCTGAAATAAGTATCTGAATCGGCGTGAAATTATGAATAAGCAGTACGTAGGACTGCATTCTGAAAGTTAAATAGCTTATTTGCTCGATCTGTAGGGCAATAAATTTGTAGAAGAGTGTATTTCAAATGTTTCTCTTTGTATTGCTGTTGCTGATAACGTATTTAGGTTAATCATACCAAGCAAAGAATGATGTGGCTCCCACGTGAGAATTAAAGTTAATTAAAAATGTCGGAAGGAGACGCCTTTGTTTTTAACGTCTACGCATGTACAGTAACTCCACTCAAATCTTCAGGATTGTATTTGCGCCATGTATTTTACTACTGTTAACTCAAGATACGGCAAAGCTTAACTATTTGTCAAATTAGGGTTTCCTACTTGTCCATATTTTAAAATACATCCATCGAAATGTCTTCAATCTGAGAGAGATGCTTCACAATGTCTACGCAATTAAAACCTCATTCGAAACTTTTAAAAACATAGACAAGGTAACGTAATACTCTTTTCAAATGAAGAACTTTTCAATCTGAATCTTCGATATTTATCGACCTTGTTTGCTGAGTAACCACCAATTTTAGTAAGAATGGTCTCTTCATTGATATTAATTTTCTTATTCCCAAAATACAAAGATTTTAAATATAATACACCTTTAGGTGTACTTCCTCGCGAAATACGAAAAGATTGCTTTAATTCCAGGTTGCACTTATCTCCAAAACAGCCTGGCGCAGCCATTCAGATTTTATCTCTTTCTGTATAAATCATAAGAGATATAAACAATTAGAAAGATGAATTTAATGTAAATTAAAACACAGTCTTCCTCGTAACAATTAACATATATTTTTACACACGCTACATGTTTCGGTTTAGCTGTTAAACCATCTTCAGGCTAATGTCAAAATCGGACATTAGCCAGAAAGATGGCTTAACAGCTAAACCGAAACATGTAGCGTGTGTAAAAATATATGTTAATTGTTATGAGGAAGACTGTGTTTTAATTTACATTAAATTACTGAATCACCTCATTGTGAGTATGGACCGGATCCTGAATTTTAGAAAGATAAATATATACCGATGATGCTTTTTGATCGTAATATTAGAATTTCATCCACTAGTAGTCCACCGATAGTAACCAATATCCTTTCAAAGGCTGACTAACACCCGTAAGGGGTGTCATTCCGAATATCATCCAAATCAGTCACAGCGTTCTATTGTTATAACCAAAATTAAAAGTGAGTTGAAAAATGTAACTCTGTATTTAGAAAACTAAGCCGTTTAAGACTAAAGTACACATCCTTAATTTTGGGAATTGAAGGACGACCCTGTATATTATATATACTTTTCTCCATTCACCGTTGTCTTATTTCTGATTCGCAGATTCGAAATTGTAATTTATTCTCATTTACTACTTCACATGTTGAGATGTATCAAATAGGCCATTCTGGATAATATAAGCTATTTACCCTTTTGGATGCCACAGAATCTCTGTCCACGACTGTGAGATAATAGTAGCCAGTAAGTAGCGCAGTAAGAAATATCCCCCACTTAGTTCTTGCAATTAGTCGTGGGTTGAAGTTTAAATTTTCTAAAGGCGTCAGGTCCAACAATATCTATAAAAATTCTCTAGATGGAAAAGAACGAACGCTCCAAATGAAGCATCTGACAGCCAAACTTTCCACTAACTCCACAGTGTGTTTTCATATAACTCGATTCAATAAATAGACAAAGATTCAATTTCTAAATAAATTACATGGAAATGTGTAGATTGACAAATGCATAAGTAAAATTATACCTAATCAAATAAGCAATTCGGTCAGTGTAGGAATTCTTTGACCGTATAGATATTATTCAGTATTTAAATACTGAAGTACGTATTGTAAGCGCTAACTGATGAGGTAATAGTTATTTACATCCCAAGTCATGAAAGTCATTGAACTTCGTACAATCTATTATGGTGGTTTGTGGAAAATTCTGCTACCTGTTAATGCTACCAACTGAACCATCAACCAAGGGCAGTACTACTGGGGGGGGGGGGGACACGCTGGGGTCCAAGAATGCCCATATAGTTTTATTATTACCAAATACATACTTTTCGCAGCAAAGAAGAAAAGCTCATTATTTAAGCTGTTAATGTTAAATTTGATGTTTAAGGAAGTCTCTTTAGGGTTTGTTTCCACGACAATTATAGGAACCGTAGTCAAATTTCAAAAGCATTATTCTGTTAAATACCCGACTGCTTTTAAGACCATTTATGTAAGTGAATCTTAACCCGTTTTGAGTAGTTTAATAAACGAAGAAGTAGATATAGTTCCAGAAATTGTATTTATTGGTGGATTGAAAACTATACTCTCAAAATGGCAGCAAAGGAAGCAATGTGATAGGTTAATTTCTATTTGTAACGCCGTTTGATGAAGTCTTAACTAGCAGCATCGTAAAGCCCGACGCGTTGGCGTCGATAGAGCAACTCACAATATCTGGCAAGCTTCCGCTTCCATTAATAATGTCTGCATATCTTTGTGAGAAATTACTTTTTCTAACGTCACACCCTCACGAGGGGAAAAGCATCCGTCGATTGCAAATTTCGCCTTTCCATCGCATTCGAATTTAGGTTTGAAACGATCGAGTCACAAGTTGTTGAGTGGAGAGGTTTTCTGTGGTTGTGACGCGATGGACATAAGTAGCATAAAAATCAGAAGCCCCCCTTGTCGTAAAGTTTTTTTTCAATTAGGCGAAAATGTCGAGTAAATACTGATTCCTTCCGAATAAACTACAATCAATTGTGAATCTTGTAACAAGTATCGTCAATTCAGTTTCCCTTTCAAATCACATTTTGTGGATATAACAGCTAGTAGTGTTTCCGTACCCGCTTTTCGAAACAACTTGGTGCCAACACCGTCCATGCAGTAACGCGGTGCTTGACAACGACATGTGCCAATTGCATCCCCGTCGGTATGTGTGAAAAACGCCGCACGCAGTAAGGGTAGTTCTTGAAGTTAAACCAAAGCGTTCTGCATTCAGCACCGGTAGAATGGCCTGTAATTGCTTGATTTTACATGTGTGTCGCGAAATACGCCCATATACGAGTATTTCGCCCATTTCGAACTAAATATAGTTTTTTCATTGGCATTTGTTGCGCTATTCTATTAAAAACTTGATTAGCCTTTTCGACGCATTGGGTTTGCTAGTCGTTCTAATAATTAGATACTCCGGACTTGGCTAGATACAAGTCTTGGTTTTTGTTTTATTCAATAGATAACTTGTTTTGTTGTGTATTTGATAGTAGTTCTTATAGCAGGAGCTAATAGCAGACACATTAAGAATCAACATATGTAGGTACCCGTTAATAAACAGCAGGATTCACATGTCATCCCTAAGAAGTAGCGAGACGTTTCTCGCTCGATTTCTCAGGTTCTGACAGGGTTAATGTGGATTGAATTAAGAACTTGTGGCGTTTTAGGCAAATATCACCTTGTATTAATTGGATACGCCTTGGCCTACTGTCTCACCCCCTTCGTCTCGACTGTATCTAGCCGTACAGCTTCTTGTTACATAAAGCTGCGGTTTCATAGATTTTCTTGCCCTTGGCACCCCAGGAGAGGAATTAAGCTTTTCCATTACGCACCCCTGTAATGTCGCTGGGTAGTTTTGGCCTTAAGTAGCGTTTTATGTTGTATAAATGATAAAACTGATGTGCAAACGAAGAGAAGCGATCGATCACGGAGATGACAAAATAAGGGAAAACTACTATAGGAGTAGGTTTGAAAAAGGAAGATTGTCAATATAATTTCTTTCGTTTCCTCAATTACTAATTATGTAAATAAAATCGCAGAAGTTGTACTTGTACTTGAATATTGATTTGCAACAAGGACATATGAAATGTCGCTAAACCAATATATCACTTTTCATCAGGTGGAGACAATACAAGTTTATAATTCACATATTCTTTCGACACGTAAGTTAATTGCTTTGGTGTGTGATTCAGCAGCCAACTTAATTTAAATACACAAACTTAACCCACTTGTTCGCCCAATGCTGTTTAATATTAATTGTACATTCGCACACAGTATAATTCAAAAGGCCTATATAATAATCCGAAGCATAAAAACAATGCAATGCAAAATAATCCTTAATGTCTCAATTACAATACAAGGTCTGTGTATCCTACAAACCATGCAAATGCATAATTTGACAAGGCCTTGCTTTGGCAGAAGATAAACGTCTGCTTCTCCGCATGCAGCAGCCCAAGCTTTTCGTTTTTTGCGCTCCTAGAGTAAATTGCATTAAGTATGCAGGTGTAATTGCGCATGCTCGTGTCTTCCAGTCACGAATCTTGGTATTAAGAAAATCAAGTTCAAACAGAACTGAATGAGCGGGGCGAGTTCAGTCGTGACGCTAATTCCACAAACGAAGCCGCGCAATAAATTGCACGTCAACATTCATTTTCCATCAGATGTAAAGCACAATAGGGCCGGAATAATGGAACTCGGGTCCATCTTGGAGAGATTTATTAATAACAAACACACTGTTATCTCCTGCCTTCGTATAACACGTCTCGAGTGTGTATGTCCGCTGATTGGGTTTATGTAAATCAGAATGGGCACAATGGGTTTCGTCTTCAGTCCTTTGCAGCGCTGTTAACAGTTCTTCGACGAAACATGAACACGAGCAGAGGTTCCGTTGTGATTGTACTGTATGGGTACCTATCTAATTGGTTATTTTTGCGATGACGATGCAGTAGGCGTTAATTGAGTTACACAAGAAACGAAGCTTTGAATTGGTAGGATGGTCAAAGCCAAAATAATTTCTAATTTAAAACCGATATACGGAAGACTATAGATTTTATAATATTCTTAACACCCTACTTCCTGCCTCTTCCTTCCTAAGTATTTTTAAGACTTAACAAAATTTATTAAAAGACACTTTCTTATACTTGGTCTTATTGTTCATGTTGAACCATCTCTCCCTACCTTCACAATATTCTCCAAGCTTCCTTGTTATAAATTTCTGGTACCCAATTTATTTCTGCTGTAGTTACAATATCATAGTTCTAACGTGTCTTAGCTCTTGCAACTTGCATACCTTTTTTTCATCTGTTTTCTTGCCTTCATATCTTATTATCCGTTATTTTACTATTTGGTGTGATAGATCTCTACAACTTTTGTACATTTTCTTACCCACTTTTCGCTTAATACCCAGTATTGCTATTTTCATGGCCCTTTGGGATAGTAGTATTGTTTTAAATAGTGATTTTGTTAGCGACCACGTTTTCGAATCATACAGTATTAGACGTTTAGGTAACCAACACCTCTCCAGCTTAGACCGTGTTCATCATGAAGAAGCCCCTTATCAAAGTGGACCGAAGGTTGGGTTATTCCAAAACTACTTGGAAGACTCATTCTTCGAAGAATCAAAGTAGATCTAGCACCAAAAAGCTTAGGTTTCGGAAAGATCGCTCAACAGCACAACAAATTCATCGCATCACTCACATCATAAACATCTCGAAGAAGACAAACGTTATACAATCGTTTTATTATATTAAATTAGGCCTTTGGCAGGGTCTAGCACACCAAACTTCTGTTCAAGATCAAACAGCTGCTCCCTCCATACTTCAACTTGCTTAAATCCTACAGTTTCAAGTCAAAATTAATAATGCAGTTTCAAACTCCTACCCAGTTAACGTCGGAGTGTCACAGGAAAATGTTCTTGGTTCGTTTCGTTATACACTGTTTACACCAGACCTGAATACTATGGAAAATACAATAACAGGACCATTTTTCGACAATATATGGCTTCTTGCCAGCCATAAGGACCTTACAATGGCTTCGTCACTCATACAAGAGAACCTAACTCTACTTCAGAATTGGGGAATCAAAATAAACGAAAACATTTACGCTTCTAAAGGGACATTGCATCTTAGTATACATAAAGAATACCCAAACACCGCAAACGAATCAAGTTAAAAATTTAAAACTCAACCTTGAGAGCAAATTGAATTTAAAAGTGATAGTGGCTAATTGGTCAAAAAACTCCTACTTATTTCTCGAAAACAAAATATTGATTTACGAGATCATAATTACACCCATTTGGACCTAGGAGGTGGAGCTGTAGGGCTGCACCAGCAAATTGAACATTGATATATGCCAAAGAAGCCAAGCAAAAGTTCTTACAACCCTAATAGATGCTTCGCGGTAAGTTTTAAATGTAACCCTCCATACAGAACTAAGGATCCCATTCGACCAGGAAATCATTCACGAGGGAAGCGCCAAACACTATTAAAAAATGGAATCGCACACCAATTTGTGTTTTTAGGTATTTGTGTTTTTGTGTAGCTACAATTTTGTAAACTGGTGAACGCAGGTATTAAATATTTTTAATTATTTGCTTGCTTTTCTGTTTGGTAATCTGCTGTTTTGTTTACAGTTTTTAAAGGTTTTGTTTGCATACGATGACAGGGAAGAGCAGGGACTGTACTTGTTGGAATTATCTGATTGCCATTTTCATTAATATAATGTATTTCAATTTTATATATTCTATTCCGATTATGTTGTACTATTTTTATATTATGAAAATAAACATTATTATTATTATTACGTTTTTTCTCTCACACTATGTGCAGGGTTTTTACCTCATGAGCCGAAAAACAAGGTGGAGGTAAGTAATATACTGATATGGTAAGTTAATTGATGTCATTATTTAGAAACGTTATGACGATGTTACACGTACTTAGTGTCACAGATTTTTGCATATTAATCTGCAGCTTTTCTTGAAGTTCCAAATGATTGAGAGACTTACGAAGTGTATGAGAAATAATCCCGGTAGCAGATGTAATAACAGGTAAGATGTATACCTTTTCCATTTTCCATAACTGCTGTAGCTCGTAGGCCAGGTCGGTGTTTTTTTGTCATGTTCTTTGCATAAGCGTTTAGTAAATTCGCACTATTAGGTATTGTTATGTCTATTAAAAATACAAATTTTCTGTGCTTATCACCTAAGGTGATATCTGGTCTATTATGTGCGATTGTTCGATCAGTAATGAGTCCTCTATCCCAATACAGCAGAGCTAGGTCGTTTTCTAAAACTTTCTGAGGATGGTACTTATAGTAAGGAACTATTATTATTATTATTATCCCTTACTAGAAGTGCTACTAACACAGATAGCGACAAACTCATTGTTGGACGTACCCTCATTACGCCATAATAGTGACATTGCAATTTTGTTATTATTGTTATAAAGTCTCAAATCACAGGATATAATTCATTTTGATGGCTGATCAATGAATTTTTAAATATCTTTGGTGTTTAAGGTTTGCGGCAATTTTAATACATTTTTTAACTTATCAAATCCTCCCCTCCCCATTCTGGTTTCATTATATTTCATAGTTTTGTCTATTTTCATTTACTGCGATCCTTTAGCCTAAATCTACCTATAATAATTTTGTTAATGTTAATTTCTAATCCAACTATTATTGGTGCTTGCTGCAAATGTGTTGTTATATTTTCTAGGTGATCTAAAACGTTAGCGAAAACGACTAAGTCATGCAGATATGGGATGTTTCATCCCGTTAGTTTCCATTCTAATACCTTAAATATGGCTTCAAGGGCTGTCGCAGAGATGTGGTAAAACCCCGACTCTCTTTTTTAACTCGATTGGGTTGGTGTATTTGCATAATTTTATTCCAAAAATGCTTGATTTGTAAAAAATATTCGATCTTCGTACTTGCTTTAACCAGCCATCACATACTTACTGATTCGATTGAATTGTGATCAGAATCAACAGAGTTGAGTCTTTGTAATCCACCTTAATATTAATTATCCTCAAACTAGCTATAAATTGCAAATATTTTAAAGTGTGTTACGAATTGTTCATAATGATTGTTGTTATAGTGGTTGCTAATATGGGGTTTTGTCCTACTTGCGCCCAGTTCATTTGCGCCCACCACCATTTTCGGCCCATTTGCGCCCCAGACAAACATCAACAGTAATTAATATATCATTTGCGCCCATGCTTTCATCTCATTAGTCAGCACAAGATCGAAAGTTGACCCACTAGTGAAGCGGCTTCCTACATTCAAAACAGTTATTATAAAAACAATAAATTTAACATTTTTAGCTTAGCTGCCCTAACTCCTATGCCTTTCTGTTGGTACTTTAATTTTTGTATTTATTTGGACTTTGTTTTAATACTTCAAAAGTTATTATACTAGTGTCAAATGTATTGATTAATAATTCCTAAAAAGTGAACCACACATTCTTGAGATGCTCTATTGTCTCTTACCAATAATAGCGACTTCAAAGCGTTTAATCATTTTTGCCAAATTCAATAAAAAAAGGTATCTAGTATTTAATAATAATAATAATGTTTGTATTTTACGAAATAAACAATACATTCTTTTTATACTAAAAGAAACATAGGCGAAGTTCAGCTTGACAATACAATTACCAGCTAATCTAGTACTTTACCCGCAAATAATTTTGTTAATTTATAAGATATTGTAGTTAAATGAAATACACTTCTTACATAACACCTATGTTCGCCTGACTAAAATAGAAAGACGTTAGTTGACATTAACTATAAAGAGAAGTTTTAAATGATACAACTTTTGTATTTTGTTAAGATAGCAACTTATCCGCCCTGTCCGATACTAAGTAACTTTCTCTTTTTTTCTAAAAGTAGATGAAGAACTACATAAAATATAAAAATTTTTATTTCGATAACATTATGTCCAAAAACTATGTGTCACTGACACGCTGAAAAAATGCGCTAATCTGTTTAATAATATTATTTTTTTTAATCAATCAATTTAACACCAATACAAAAATTCTTATGGCCGGTCTTATAAAAATCACTAATCTGAGGTTAAATTTAATTCGTTGTTAAAATAAACAAAAGCGCATCAAAATCTTAGTGCTTATGACATTTTATTCAGTAGTAAACAAATGTTGATGAGTTTTTGTTTGTTTTAACAAGGAATTAAAGTTAACCTCAGATTAATGGTCTTTATAAGACTGGCAGCTAAAGTTTTAAAATAAATCCCAATTAAACACAATAATAAGTTAGAGCAAGTAAGCGAAAACGCACTAGTCGGCCAACTTCGGATGTTCTGATGACTAATGAGATGCAAGAACGGGCGGAAATGAGACTTTAATTACTGTTGATACTTTTCTGGGGCGCATATGGGCCGAAAATGGCGGTGGGCGCAAATGGGGCAAAAACGGCGGTGGGCACAAATGAGCCGGGCGCAAGTATCGAATATGGTTGGTGAAAAAAGAAAGTTGAATACGCTATTTCTACCAGACAAAGTTGGACAATTCTAAAATTTATGAAAAAATTCTCAGAAAGGTGGAAGATGGTATATCCAATGATCACAAACGTTGTAAAACCTGTACTTATAAGGATACTGATAAAGAAAGTTAATCCTGGAAAATTAGACTTTTTCATGCAATATTTGTCCTCCATTTTCTATAGTTTTTCTATTTTGAACTTCAATCCACCCCCTCCTAGTCTCTCTCTCTCATCGTGGGCATCGTGTCCAAGAAAGGCTCAATATCACGCAACTATTTATTTAGTTTTACAATCAGGTATTTTAAAATTTCAGTGTAACATTGCAGATGCATCAGATTTTAAGTAAATCACTCATGTAGAACAAAAAATTGATTAGTATTGCTTCTTAAGAAGTATTTATTACCTTCCATTGGTGGTTTAATAATGCAAATAATCAATAAGTAAAATCCTCTGACATTCCAAAAATTAAGATCACAGTATTTCCAGATGACCAATTGTATTCCAATTATGGAGAACCTGAGTAGTTCTACTGCGTGTGTTGCTTTTTACTTTACTCGCATAACGTGAAAAAAACTGACCTTCCTAGATGTCTTCAGATCTTCACATTTCAGCACTAGATGATAAAAAAACATGTTTGCTCAATTCCGCCTGTTAGCTATAGCTCCAAAGCTATTGGTTGGAGAAGGACTATATTGATCTCGAAATCCTTCATAAAGCAGTTTTCAAAGTTTAGGGATTCAGGCTAGGGACGCTACGGTTTTTGTTTGTTGCAGCTCAAGTAACAGCTTCTTCTGATACAGATTTCTAGACTTAGTTCAAAGATGAGAATGGTTGTGATAATATGATTATACAACATGGCAACCTTAGCTCCGATCCGCTTGATTGTCAATAATTAATCAACCAAGATGAAACTATGGATTTAATCTGAAAGATGAAATCCATTTCTTCGTCTTCCTGTTTACTGCAAATCATTTTACTGTTTTAACCTTGATAACCGATTTAATTTTTCTAAACTAATTCAAAACTATTTTCCGTTCGTTGTAATACTATGCTGATTTGAAGCTATCTATTTAAGAAATGCCTGTATTGTTGCTTTCAACCTTGTATAATTTCAGAGCACCTTAGCAGATGTATATTGGCTGCATTTTTCTTCTTAAGTCGCGCTCATCCCGTAACATATCGGTTCGCAAAACCGAATAAGGCGGCGGCTTCTAAATGATGATAAATGCGGACATGTGTAGGCCATCAAGTTCCACAAACTGCTACATCTGATTCAATACAGTAACGTTAGGATCCGCGCTAAATCATTGTCGAGATCCTCTCGCCTGCAGTTTGACCCACATGCAAATTTGCAGATTACATCCGCTAATTTAGTGTAACTGCTTCGGCATCTTTGGACTTCGTTCCTTATTTCGGTGACTTTTCAAAGTGGATCAAGCATCCTCTCGGCTTTCCCACCGGCCGCCGCCATATGGTAACAAAGGCCGATTGTTATTCCTCTGGATTATTCTCGTGAGACTGCCAGGTTTTGCTTGGAAGCTTAATTTGGCGACTTATGTGAGTTCTGAGCTGCTGGTTCTAATTGGCATATGGACATCCCATGCTGTACGTGCGATGGGAAAAAATGTTAACTACCTAAACCTGCAGTAGATTAGACATACGAACGTACAGGGTGTGGCTAACGGCATATTCTGCAATTGCCATATTGTTAAATTTTTAACTTCCACGAAGCGGCTTGTAAAACGCAGCTTTCAAATTGCATAATAACACTAGCGCTTATTGAGGGATATTTTCAACGTTCAAAGCTCAACGTTTCTTTAGATAGTTTAGATGGTACTGCATGCGAAGATTTCAGACGTGTTCTTAGCTCACAGTGAGCTATGGTTTCTTGTTTAACTATTTGTAACGTGATGCAATATTTCAATCCTCTTCAAGGGCATGAATATAATAAATTATTGTACCTAGCGGAAGCTTCATTAGTTTAAACGGAGATATGGACATTTATAAATGTATTTCAATCATGATGATGCTAACTTAGACATATGAGAAGGCGAAACCAATAACGAGAAAACGTGGTATCATACTTTGTATTTTTTTGTTAAATACAAATCCACCAAAAATATATTCAGTACTCCAAACAGGGCTAAAATGCCGATTGACACTAATTGAAAATATTTCAATACTTCTTATGAAAACAACATATCCAATTCAATATTTCAAACAACGGCGACTTGAGCATTACTATTAATGAAGAATATTTCATATATCTGCATATCTTACTGGAAACCAGGATAAAAGATAATAATGGCTATTAAATATAATTTCACATAGAACAGATGCTCCATATCGAAAATAACCAGATACAAGTGTAATACTTATATCTAAGATGAAATTTGAGTTGCTACATGGTTACTAAGATAACATTTGGATACAAAATTTTATTTAGGAATCTGAGAAGTATATTCAATTAAACCAACCTATATTGGAAGATGTATTCAAAACACTAAACAAAAGCTAAACAGCATTAGCATTAATAGAGAATGCGTTGATGATCTACATTCAACATAGGAAACTTACAAATAATAAAAGCGGATACTAAAGTAAACTATTCCCAAAGATCACACTGAACTGAAACCATATCGTTCAACTGAATCACAAAGAAGTAGATGCTTGTGGAGTATTTGTTAAGAGGTTACTCATATAACAATGGTCGGAAATTAAAGTTGGCAAACTAAGAAATAGGTATGTTCAATTGAATCATCTTATATTGTAAAATGTATCCAACACACAAAACAGCATTGGCGTTAATAGAGAATGCGTCGATGATCTGTATCCAACATGGGAGTCTTGAAAATGATAATAGCGGATACTACAGAAAAAAACTATCAAATGTTATATTGAACTAGTGAATCACCAGAGCTACGCTTCGGCGGGAAAGGGTATTACATGTCACAATCAAAAACACATATAACCTTACCAATTATACATACAGAAATGTTGATAGATGAACATTGAAACTACATGGTTTAATTGTTCTTTTAAATTTGACGTCGAAATCGGTGCTGAAAAGTTCATTGTGATCGTACCACATCAGCTGTTTCAATCGATCGTATTTTAATATTACTTTACTTTTTCGTACTTTTTTTAAACTAAAAACCGGCCTACGATCTAAGTCTAAAAATTAGTAAAATTTTAAGCTATCATACAATTTAATCAGTCCACTATCTTCGGAGGAGGTAGCGAAAATAGGATTGTAAGTAATGGAGAATGCGTCCATGGTCTGCATCCAACAGAGGAAACTTACAAATGATAACAGTGGATACTAAAGAAACCTACTATCAAAGATCATATTGAATTTAGAGCGTAATGTTCAACTCAATTAAAAAAAACTGGGTTCTTGATCTTGGACTTGTCACGTGGTTACTCAAATAATCAAGGTCGATAAGAAATGGGATTTAGCAGACTGAGAAATATGTATGTTCAGTTGAACTAACCTATATTGGAATATGTATCCAATATACTAAACAGAGAGAAAACGGCATTAGCATTAATAGAAAATGTGTTGATGATCTATCGTGTGTTCCAAAAAAAAAAAACTCATTTAGGGTAGGCCTTGTAAAGAAAGATAGAAAATGTAGTCATGTCTTAACTTAAGTCTGTAGACGAATTTGTTTATGAACACATCTGTCAGTGTGACAGGTAAAAGTTTACACTACATTAAGTTTAATTGTATCAAGCAAAAGGAAAATAAGATGGCATGTACACAACAACAACGAGTGTAATAATCATAACGGTCAATAAACATTGTTTTTAATAAGTGTTTTGTATATTTTTAGGAAAATCGTACGACACTCATTAATGACCAATCGAAAAATTAGTTCACGAGCCGTAACTAAGACAACAACAAAATTTCTTGGAAATTTTTTGTAGATAGACATTACTTCTTTTTAGGGTTTGTATCGTTACGATTTTCTTACCGAATCTGCATTCGAGCATTAATTCATATCCGGAAATTATTTTTCGTGCAATCCAACAACGTCCTAATTTGCCCTCGCGTCCCGCTCGGGCAAATTAATACGACGTTGTTGGAACGCACTCAAAAAAATTTCCGGAAAGAATTAATGCTCTTATGAGATTATATGTGAAAATAATTCAAGATCAAGGTGAAATTTAGTTCTCTCTGACTTGGTAGTTCAATTGCATCAATGGGTATATCTCAAGTTACGGCAAACTTCAATTTGATCATGGCATGCTGCGTTTTTTTTTAGAACACACACAAACTCATAAATGATAACAGCGGACACTAAGAACAAGTACTATCAAACATCACATTGAATTGAAAACATAACGATCAACTGAATCAAATAGATACTTGGCATGAACTTATTACGTAGTTCCTCAAATAACGAAGGTCGATAAGAGATTAAATTTGGCAAACTGAGAAATACGTATGTTCAATGGAACGAACCTATATTGTATCGAATACACTAAGCCAAAGCAAATAGAGAATGCCTTGATGATCTGCATTTAACATAAGAAGCTTACAAATGATAATAGTGGATACAAAAAAAAAACAACTGTCAAAGTATAATTGAATTTAGAGCGTAATGCCCTACTGAATTAAAATAAACTAGATGCTTGTAACGGATTTGTAACGTGGTTGTTCAAATAATGAAGGTCGATAAGAAATTAAACTTGGCAAAGCGAGAAATATGCATTTTCCATTAAACCAACCTACATTGGAAAATGTATCCAATACACCAAAGACAAAAAGCATTGGAATTAATAGAGAATTTCTTGATGATCCGCATCCAAAATTGGCACTTACAAAGGATAATAGCGTATACTAAAAAATTACTATCAACGATCATACTGAATTCAGAACGTAAAGTTCAATTGAAAAAAAAAAATATCTGCTTGGCATGGACTTATAACGTGGTATTGAAATAGCGAAGGTCGGTATAAAATAAAATTTGGCAGACTGAGAAACATTTATGTTCAATTGAACCAACCTATATCGGGAGATATATCCAGTTCACCAAACAAAGGCAAAACAGCATTGGAGTTAACAGAAAATGCCTTGATCATCTGCATCCAACATAGGAAACTCACAAATGGTAAGTGTGGATACTAAAAAACTGCTATAAACGATTATATTTAATCGAGAACGTAACGTAAGGGTGAGCTGATGGCCCAGCGAGCAAATGCTCGCCGTTCATGCAGCCGTCCCGGGTTCAAATCCAGACGACTCGTACCGTACCTCCCCCCCCCCCCCGAGCTACTACGCTAACACCTGTGGTAATCGTTAACCCCTAACAAGAGAAGTTTTTCTCACTTTCGACGGGCATCTACCCGGCCTAAGGGCAAAGCGAGTTCATAGAACCACTTTGTGGTTAAAAAGAAGAGAACGTAACGTTCACCCGAATCAAAAAGAACGGGTTACTTAAATAACGAAAGTCTATAAGATATTAACTAGGCAAACTGAGAATAAAGTGTATGTTTAATTTAACTATTCTATATTGGAAGATAATATTCCATACACTTAAAATAATAAAACAGCATTAGCATTAATAGAGAATGCGTCTATGATCTGCATCGGACATAGGAAACTTAAAAATGATAATAGCGGATACTACGAAAAACTACTGTCAAAGATCATATTGAATTAACAACGTAACGTTCAAATGAATAACAAAGAACGCGATAATTGTCATGGTTTGTCACGTGGTTACTCAAACAACGATGGTGGTTAATAAACGAAATTCGGGAAAGCGAGAAATATGTATGTGCAACTAAACCAACCTTTATTGGAAGGTGTATTCAATGCACTAAACAAATGCGAAACAGCATTGGCATTAACAGAGAATGCGTCGGTGGGCTGTATCCAACACAGACAACTTAAAAATTATAAAAGCGGATACAACGAAATACTACTGTCAAAGATCATATTGAATTGAGAATGGAATTTTCAAGTGAATCACAAACAACTCGATAATTCCCATGGAGTTGTCACACGGTCATTAATAAACTAAATTTGGCAAAGTGAGGAATATGTTCAACTGAATCAATCTACATTGGAAGGTGTATCCAATGCGAAACATCATTGGTATTAATAGAAAATGCATCGGTAATCTGTATCCAACCTAGGAAACTTAAAAATGACAATAATGGATACTAAAGAGATCATATTGTATCAAGAACGTAACCTTCCATTGAATCAAAAAGATGTAAATGCTTGTCATCAATGGGTACCACTTTCTTCCCACCATTACCGTTACCAGATACTATGGTAAAAAGTTATAAAATTGACAAAATTGACAGAAAAGAAACTTTGGCTGTATAAGACGCATGATAACAGTAAGTAACTTCCTCCCAACGTACATAGCAAGTTTAAAATTGCAATTGGCGAAGCGCGGTATGAGACAAAGTGATAATACGTCTACAAAAAAATGATTGAGTGGAGACCAGTAATAAGAAAAGGATGCCACAACAGGTTTAGTACAAGACAAGTAATTGACATTAAGAAATGGTAGCAGCTGCAATAACAACTTAGAAGATCGATCAATACTTCAAATTCAGTACGGGTAGCATAGGACAATGTAATTCTAATGGGAATTTTCTGGCCGACGTTGCCGCTTCACTTCAGCGACCGGCGGTCTAAGTTTGCTTGAAGTAATGCCAGATGTGAATAAATCGAAGCAACCTATTAGTAGTTGTTAAGTGCACCGAAATATAAAAGTGGGATTTATATATGATTCACAGGTGCGTATTTATTTCCAGTCGTTCTGCATAAGACACTGTACTGAATTTAAAGTACGAATAGATCTATAGATGGAATATGTCACTAATGGTGACAATGGTAATAGCTATTATGGTATTATATTTCCTAAAGTCCAGTTTGTGGATCATTAATTTTATTATAGCCGCAGGTCTTATAAAAAAAAGTTCTATTAGGAATCAAAATTGATGAAGATTTTTAAAAATTTAATAAGTGAGACGTGATTGTTTTGAAGCAGACGTTCAGTTCTAGTTGCTGGCATGAATTTTTGACCAATGTTTGCATTAAAAATGTTGATTAACATCGATTATTAAAAATACCAACGTCATCACTGCCGCCTTACACATCACTATATTAATGACTAGCGATTCTAAAAGGACAGTTGATAATGAAACATCATTTCCTTTTTTGAAGGCATTGTAATAAATGATTCTGACCTAGGCAGCATTATGTTAAATATAGGTATCTAAGGAACACTATCGCACAAATCATATATACCAGTGAGAATGTATTTCTCATCATTAGAAAATTGTGTATGGTGATGATTACATCAACAATGGGTTTCCAGTTGCAGAGACAATGAACCATGCTTTTTTCTAAACTACTTGTGTTCCCAATCGCGTTTTGTGTATATTTCCGGAATGAACTACCAAATTCCATAATATAACATTCAAATTTAATATTTTATCCTTGCTAGAAGCAACTTCAGTTCAAGGTTATACTTATTTAGTAATTCTCCCATTCTAATAATTTTTAAGCGTTGCAGGGCAAAAACATGGTAACTGAGAGTAGACAAAAAAACAAAATTGTATAATTGGGTTCAAACACAAAGCGCACAATGGAAAAGGCGGCAATTTAAAATCACGCAGCAGGATGCTAATGGGAAACTTTTCTACCAAAATTAGGAGGTCAAGAGCATAGATCTGCTCATCTGCTAGAAAGTGCAATGAATTATTCCATTTTGTGTATTTTGAAGGCCAGGTCTTCGGTTTTTTACTCGAATTGATATCTAGCTGAGATACAGTTAATTCAAACTCGAATTTTTCGAAAACCTAAAAGGCGACGTTTAATAAAAAAATCTTTGAAATCGGAATAACACCCGTATCTTCATTCTTCTATTCCAATATAAGTAAAGCTGAAGGGTTGATTATTAAAATATTTCTCAAATGTCATTATTGCGAACTAAATAAACGATTCTGTACTGTTTCCTCAACAGTTTTGAGTTCTCATTCCAACAGTAATGTGTTACGATAGTTCAAGTACGATAGTTTTCCAAGCGTCGTAAAACTTTATGGTTTATCGATTCAGCTCGTCTGTTTACTAACTACACTGAAAATAAATTGCTTTATGCTTCATAATCGCATCGCTTGGGTTTGACATTTACTGCACAGAATGTTTAAACCAATTGAATATTTTACAAACAGCCATAAAACGTTATGTACTAGAAATTATATAAACGAATTCCTGTTTCCGAGCGCTTTGGAATTCCACACCTGAAACTAAGATCACGCACAACCTAATAAAAATTGGCAGCAGGAATAGGCGTTGGAACTGAAAGTTCGTAATTGACATTCATAAAGGTTTAAAAGTGAGACCAACAAATTTTCGACAGCAACGCCAAAAAAAAAGTGTGACGTCTGCAAATGAGAACTGACAACTCCGGCAGCTCTGAGGCGTGCCGAATATAATCTACTGATTTTTTATAGGAACAGGAAGTTACAAATAATTCCGAAAGCTGGCTTTAATAAAAAATTAACATCTAGAAAATGAGACGTGCTGAATAATAAAAATTTCAGCTGAATTTGTACGCATATTTTTACCAAGAAAAACTTTCATTAAAACCTAAAGCTCATGATTCATGAGCTTTCAACAAATAATATTCCTAGAAGCATTAGAAACCACAATTTGCACCGCTATTGTGATACCATGGAAAAGGAGGTCCCTGTAACGAGAAAAATGCTTCCCATGGGAGAATATACGCCTGCGACCTCGTCTGTGACCTTTTCTATTCTTTGCTGAGTAATACAATTTAATGTAATAATTTGACACCGTTCGATTGCATCGACATGCTTTTAAATACGTGAGACGTGTTCTTAGCAGGCTGAACTCTAATAAGACAACCACTTTGAAAAAGGGGACGAGGAAACTTGTTTTAGACCTTAGTCTGTTTGTTTCTTAATCGTCGGGATCAAGCAACCGCAACTTTATATAGCTCTGGTTTTTCATACGCTGGTTTGTGCTATTGTGTGTATAATATGCTGGGCTTGTGCAAAATTCATACAATATTTTATTTGAAATATAATATTATTCAGGAATTGGCATGCAATAATGAGGATTACGACAGTGAAAGGGTTTGGCTTCAGCATGACGGCGCTACCAGCCATGCGGTATACTACAACATTTCATATACAAATTTTGGAACAATCTTATGCAGAACCGTAAATTTCATGTAAGAGCAAGTAGGGTTAACCAATACATAAATATTTAATATAGACATTAATGCATCCTCACCTTTTTTAGGAAACGTTTGAAGGTAGTAAGAATTGTACAACTGTGCACATAATACAGACTGATACAAGTTTATTTTAACCACTACAAATTAATTCAAGCATGTTGCATACACTGACTTATGCAAATGGTATTCATTTCCCATTTGCACGATCAGGTTTAATAGCTACAATAACCGACAGTTGATAAAAAGTAAATATTTGTATAATGTGACAAGATTTCTATCGGAACTCTAATTGGAAAGCTTAATTAGAGCTATAAGAGTTGTTACGATGATTCAGAGTACAGATCATTGCATAGCTAATGATTATCCAGTTGATTTCTTCAGCTATTTAAATGAACGTTTCTATAGAAGTTAAATGAATTTCAATTGTTTTGTTGGAAAGCGCTACCTCTGAAGAATAGCAAGAGATCGTTGCTACCTCATATTTGCAATTGCCCAAATGCGACTCAAGGTGAAATGTTAAAAGGACCATTAAACACTAGTGATAAAACTCATCAAGAACGTTATAGTTAAAGGAAATAATTGTGGAATTAAAGTATATATTATTCTTCCTCGTGTATTTTTAATTGCCATGTACAGTCAAATTATTAACTGAAGAATTAGACTGGATAATTATGAGGTTAACAAATTTCCTATTAAAATTGATGAATTTAATAATGGAATTTACATATTGTCTTTGGAATCTAGTAGAAATTTTCTTTAGAAATAACAATAGTAAATTAAATTATTCGAAAACATATTGCCAATGTCAATACCAACATTAGGAAAGCAAATACAAATATATGCATATCTATTGGTGAGTTAATTTCGATAGTTGAATGCCATTCATAGTGGAGCATTATTTTTCAACACAAGCGTGAAATGCTGTACTATTTGTACTTTAGTAAGTTGAGAGTGGTTATTTCTTATACTTAAACCCACATGCACAGGTCTAAAATAGTTCAACATACTTAATTTAAATTAATCTTGCCTAAGTAAGCAGTTTTTATCAAAAATTATAGTATTAGGCCTATAGCGTACATATTTAATTGTTCCAATTGTTTCATTTCCCTTTATATAATATCAATTATAAGATCAATTGCAAAGGGTTTGGGTTACCCAAGATATTTTATACTTAAAAGCTAGTGTGCGAAGCACACTTCCCTTAGAAGAAGTTTGAAACACGAGCCAAAGGCGAGTGCACTAAGTATTTTACTATATTTTTCGATTTTTAGAGCTTGTTAATTCGCAAATAAACTTTTGGTCACTAATAAGTTCGTTTTCTTACTGGATTTATTAAAAATTCACCTTATTACCTAAATAACTACCCTATTGTATCACACTGTGGTAGTATTGAAAAGAGCATGATGCACGTGGTGATACTCAACGTCAGTCACTCTTGGTTTTACGTACATAACCATGGTGAAGGAGGCAAATTTACTTCATCAATAACTTACACTGAATAGACGTCATTACCGCAGCGCCACTAAAAATTATTTGAAATGACACGACACTTTATGGTATCTCATGTTGGTTACCATTGTGAATGGCTCCGCGACTTAGACAAAGAGGTCGGAAACATGTTTTTTCGAATG
>OW679199.1:86877114-87031755 GCA_940337035.1 Agriotes lineatus | reverse complement strand
ATGGTTTTAAAAGATAACTGCACAAATGCGATCAACTAATGCAGTGGTCGCCAACCTGTCGATCGCGAGCTACCGGTAGCTCGCGGGGGCAATTCTGGTAGCTCTCACAACGATTTTAATTTAAAAAATACAAAATCAGAGAAGCTTCTTAAATTCCACAAAAAAATCTAATTGTCATAATATTAAACATAAACAGCGGCAACGTTGCGGCGAGCGATCTGCCGCTGACGCCATCAAGCTAGAATCGGCTAGAATCGGCTAGAACCGACCAGCCGGACCAGTGCGTTAGTGTTTGAGAACGATCTGGATTGCTTTGAACGGGATAAATACGCACGGCGCGGCGACATTGCGCTTAGTTTAAAACTGAACGCGTAACCAACGTCCAGCGGTTGGGTTAGTAGTGAACAACAAAAAATAATATTATGGCAAGCAGTTGTAAGAAGGTAAAGACATACCACTTTCATTCGGAATGGGAAGAATAATACTTTTTTACAGAAGTTAAAGATAAAAATGTGTGTTTGTTATGTAATACTTCGGTCTCGTTGCTAAAAAAGGAAATATTGAGAGACATCATAAAACTGTACATTCTAATTTTGAAAATCATTCCCACTACATTCTGCCGCCAGAAAGGAGAAACTGAAACAGTTAAAAAAGCAGTTAATTGGACAACAATCAATATTTTTAAGAACAATCGACAAAAATAAGGCTGCAACTGAAGCATCGTACCGTGTGTCCCAGATAATTGCACAAAAAAAGAAACCTTATGAAGACGGAGAAATGATAAAACAGGCGTTTTTAGAAGCTGCTGACTCGTTATTTGCCAACTTTAGAAACAAAGACGAGATAGTTTCAGCTATAAAATCTATGCAACTTTCTGCTAATACAGTGATGAGACGTGTAGAAGTAATGAGCAATGATATTTTTTTACAGTTAAGAACTGACTTAGATAACTGTGTTTATTTTTCACTTCAACTGGATGAATCAACAGATGTCGTTGACACTGTCCAGATGGTCGTGTTCGTCAGGATGGTTTTTAGTGATTTTACGATTAAAGAAGATCTTTTGAAGTTTATTCCACTGAAAGGACACACTACTGGACAGGAGTTGTTTTCTCATTTAAAAAATATTATTTCTTCCGAGAAAATTCCAATATCGAAAATGGTAGGCTTAACAACCGATGGCGCTCCAGCTATGGTGGGTTTTGATAAGGGTCTGGTGGCGTTATGTCGTAAAGATGAAACTTTTCCGCAATTTCTCTCTTACCACTGCATTATCCATCAGGAAGCATTATGTGGAAATTTCCTGAAACTAAACAACGTTATGAAACTGGTGGTAAAAATTGTGAACAAGATTAGAGCTCAAGCGTTACAAAGAAGATTATTCAAAACCTTGGCCGATGAAGTTGACTGTCAATACGGGGACCTACTCCTTCACTCTGAAGTCCGATGGTTAAGTAGAGGACGGGTGCTGAAACGTTTTAATGATGTCCTATCCATAGTTCAATTTTTCAAAAAACGCGATGAACCGACTCCGGAACTAGAAAATTCAATCTGGCTTAGAGATTTTGGTTTTCTCGTGGACATTACCGAGAAATTAAACGAACTTAATTTGCAGCTTCAGGGGAGAGACAAAGAACTAGCAGAACTGATTTCTGATATAAAAGCATTTATCAAAAAGCTGGAGTTTTGGGAACAAAACCTAATTAACAGCGATGCCAAGCATTTTCCTATTCTTTCAGAAAAAATATCTCAAAATCCATTAGAACCCTATGACAGCAAATATCATGTAGAAATAGTTTCTACCCTGAAGAATAACTTCAAAAATCGTTTTAAGGATTTCAACGAAATGGCTTTAGTAGCGCAGTTTGTTGTTTCACCCTTTATGGAAATTGATATCCAACAGTTTGCAACTTGTGTTATGCAGAACTTTGGCGAAGACATCGCTGCAACAGAAATGGAAGTAATTGATTTTCAAAGTGATTTAGCCTTAAAATCGTTAGTCTCAAGTACCAAATGTATCTGGCCTATTGTAAGTAAAGACAAATATTCAGTTCTATGCCGTGTTGCCTTGAAAGTGAAAGCATTATTCAGTTCAACCTATTTGTGTGAATCTTCTTTTTCCAATATGAAGTTTATTAAGAACAAATATCGCAATCGACTTACAGATGAACATTTGGATAATTGTATTCGAATGGCTGTATCAAATTATACTGCAAACATTAAAAAAATTATCGATGAGTCTGAGTGTCAGCCTTCTCATTGAACGTGCTTTTTATTTTTCAATGTTTATGTTCATGATAGTGCGTTACTTTTTTATTGTTATTATTAACTATTTTTAAATCTTACGTGACATGCCGTTGTGGCTGGATAAAAGTTTGTGTTTATTTTTCAAACAACTTCGTTTGGTAGGTAGGAATGTAGTTATTATTAGTACCTATGTATTATGTATTACCAGTTAAATAAATAGTAAAATAAATACATATCATGATAAATTAACTGTGGATTATTTCATTTACGTTGCGTTACGTGGCTTCCGTGTGGGTAGCTCGCTGTTTATTCCAAAATTAACAAGTAGCTCAACACATTGAAGAGGTTGGCGACCACTGGTTTAGATGGTACTGCATGCGAAGATTTCAGACGTGTTCTTAGCTCACAGTGAGCTATGGTTTCTTGTTTAACTATTTGTAACGTGATGCAATATTTCAGTCCTCTTCAAGGGCATGAATATAATAAATTATTGTACCTAGCGGAAGCTTCATTAGTTTAAACGGAGATATGGACATTTATAAATGTATTTCAATCATGATGATGCTAACTTAGACATATAAAAAGGCGAAACCAATAACGAGAAAACGTGGTATAACACTTTACATTTTTTTGTTAAATACAAATCCACCAAAAATATATTCAGTACTCCAAACAGAGCTAAAATGCCGATTGACACTAATTGAAAATATTTCAATACTTCTTACGAAAACAACATATCCAATTCAATATCTCAAACAACGGCAACTTGAGCGTTACTATTAATGAAGAATATTTCATATATCTGCATATCTTATTGGAAACCAGGATAAAAGATGATAATGGCTATTAAGTATAATTTCACATAGAACAGATGTTCCATATCGAAAATAACCAGATACAAGTGCAATACTTATGTCTAAGATGAAATTTGAGTTGCTACATGGTTACTAAAATAACATTTGGATACAAAATTTAATTTAGGAATCTGAGAAGTATATTCAATTAAACCAACCTATATTGGAAGATGTATTCAAAACACTAAACAAAAGCAAAACAGCATTAGCATTAATAAAGAATGCGTACAAATAATAAAAGCTGATACTAAAGTAAACTATTCCCAAAGATCACACTGAACTGAAACCATATCGTTCAACTGAATCAAAAAGAAGTAGATGCTTGTGGAGTATTTGTTACGAGGCTACTCAGATAACAATGGTCGGAAATTAAATTTGGCAAACTAAGAAATATGTATGTTCAATTGAATCATCTTATATTGTAAAATATATCCAACACAAAAAACAGCATTGGCGTTAATAGAGGATGCGTCGATGATCTGTATCCAACATAGGAATCTTGAAAATGATAATAGCGGATACTACAGAAAAATACTATCAAATATTATATTGAACTAGTGGGTGTTACATGTCACAATCAAAAACACATACAACCTTACCAATTATACATAAAGTACATAAATGTTGATAGATGAACATTCAAACTACACGGTTTAATTGTTCTTTTAAATTTGACGTCCAAATCGGTGCTGAAGAGTTCATTGTGATCGTACCACATCAGCTGTTGCAATCGATCGTATTTTAATATTACTTTACTTTTTCGTATTTTTTTTAAATAAAAACCGCCTACGATCTAAGTCTAAAAATTTTAAGCTATCATACCATTTAATCAGTCCACTATCTTCGGAGGAGATAGCGAACAAAGAAAGAGATCATCGATTTTATGGTATAGGATTTAGAGCATAATGTTCAACTGAATCAAAAGATGTAATTACTCAAATAAAGAATGTCGATAAGAAATTAAATTTGACAAACTGAGAAATATGTATGTGCAATTGAACCATCCTATATTGGGAGATGTACCCAATACACTAAAAAGAGGCAAAATAGGCTTGCAATTAATGGAGATTGCGTCCATGGTCTGCATCCAACAGAGGAAACTTACAAATGATAACAGTGGATACTAAAGAAAACTACTATCAAAGATCATATTGAATTTAGAGCGTAATGTTCAACTCAATTAAAAAAACTAGGTTCTTGATCTTGGACTTGTCACATGGTTACTCAAGTAATCAAGGTCGATAAGAAATTGGATTTAGCAGACTGAGAAATATGTATGTTCAGTTGAACTAACCTATATTGGAATATGTATCCAATACACTAAAAAAAGAGAAAACGGCATTAGCATTAATAGAAAATGTGTTGATGATCTATCGTGTGTTCCAAAAAAAAAACTCATTTAGGGTAGGCTTTGGAAAGAAAGATAGACAATCTAGTCATGTCTTAACTTAAGTCTGTAGACGAATTTGTTTATGAACACATCTGCCAGTGTGACAGGTAAAAGTTTACACTATATTAAGTTTATCAAGCAAAAGGAAAATAAGATGGCATGTACACAATAACAACGAGTGTAATAATCATAACGGTCAATAAACATTGTTTTTAATAAGTGTTTTGTATATTTTTAGGAAAATAATTGAAGATCAAGGTGAAATTTAGTTCTCTCTGACTTGGTAGTTCAATTGCATCAATGGGTATATCTCAAGTTACGGCAAACTTCAATTTGATCATGGCATGCTGCGAATGATTTTTTTTTTAACACACGATACACAAATGATAATAGCGGACACTAAAAACAAGTACTATCAAAGATCACATTGAATTGAAAACATAACGATCAACTGAATCAAATAGATACTTGGCATGAACTTATTACGTAGTTCCTCAAATAACGAAGGTCGATAAGAGATTAAATTTGGCAAACTGAGAAATACGTATGTTCAATGGAACGAACCTATATTGTAAAATGTATCGAATACACTAAGCCAAGGCAAATAGAGAATGCCTTGATGATCTGCATTTAACATAAGAAGCTTACAAATGATAATACTGGATACAAAAAAAAAACAACTGTCAAAGTATAATTGAATTTAGAGAGTAATGCCCAACTGAATTAAAATAAACTAGATGCTTGTAATGGATTTGTAACGTTGTTGTTCAAATAATGAAGGTCGATAAGAAATTAAACTTGCCAAAGCGAGAAATATGCATTTTCCATTAAACCAACCTACATTGGAAAATGTATCCAATACACCAAAGACAAAAAACATTGGAATTAATAGAGAATTTCTTGATGATCCGCATCCAAAATTGGCACCTACAAAGGATAATAGCGTATACTAAAAAATTACTATCAACGTTCATACTGAATTCAGAACTTAAAGTTCAATTGAATAATAGTTATTTACTATACAAGTGGGATAACAGCATCATTAATATACGTGTGTGTAAGTTACAAACGAGTGCGTAGCACGAGTTATGTAAGCACACAAGTATATTAATGATGCATTATCACACATGTATTGTACAAAATTTTATCTACAACTGCCTAAAATTGAGAAAAGTGCATTAAGAGAAATGTCACATCTGTCATTTTCGAAAATATTTTAGTAGGCAAATGTCATTATGTCATACATTTGACACTATTTCAGTTAGGTAATGAAGTCATTACATAACTCAGTTGCGTAATGAAACTATTACATAACTGAGTGGTGTAATGACCTTCATTAACTAACTGAAATAGTGTCAAATGAGTGACGTAATGAGTTACTTATTCCACTGGAGTAGATAAAAAAAATTATCTGCTTGTCATGGACTTATTACGTGGTACTGACATAGCGAAGGTCGGTATAAAATTAAATTTGGCAGACTGAGAAACATTTATGTTCAATTAAACCAACCTATATCGGGAGATATATCCAGTACACCAAACAAAGGCAAAACAGCATTGGAGTTAATAGAAAATGCCTTGATCATCTGCACCCAACATAGGAAACTCACAAATGGTAAGCGTGGATACTAGAAAAACTGCTATAAACGATTATATTTAATCTAGAACGTAACGTAAGGGTGAGCTGATGGCCCAGCGAGCAAATGCTCGCCGTTCATGCAGCCGTCCCGGGTTCAAATCCCGGTGACTCGTACCGTACCCCCCCCCCCCCCCTACGAGCTACTACGCTAACACCTGTGGTAATCGTTAACCCCTAACAAGGGAAGTCTTTCTCACTTTCGACGGGCATCTACCCGGCCTAAGGGCAAAGAGAGCTCATAGAACCACTTTGTGGTTAAAAAGAAGAGAACGTAACGTTCACCCGAATCTAAAAGAACGGGTTACTTAAATAACGAAAGTCTATAAGATATTAACTAGGCAAACTGAGAATAAAGTGTATGTTTAATTTAACTATTCTATATTGGAAGATATATTCCATACACTTAAAAAAATAAAACAGCATTAGCATTAATAGAGAATGCGTCTATGATCTGCATCGAACATAGGAAACTGAAAAATGATAATAGCGGGTACTACTAAAAACTACTGTCAAAGATCATATTGAATTAAGAACGTAACGTTCAAATGAATAACAAAGAACGAGATAATTGTCATGGTTTGTCACGTGGTTAGTCAAACAACGATGGTGGTTAATAAACGAAATTCGGCAAAGTGAGGAATAAGTATGCGCAATACAACTGAACCAACCTTTATTGGAAGGTGTATTCAATGCACTAAGCAAATGCGAAACAGCATTGGCATTAACAGAAAATGTTAAAATTATAAAAGCGGATACTACGAAACACTACTGTCAAAGATCATATTGAATTGAGAACGTAATGTTCTAGTGAATCAAACAACTCGATAATTGCCATGGAGTTGTCACATGGTCATTAATAAACTAAATTTGGCAAAGTGAGGAATATGTTTAATTGAATCAATATACATTGGAAGGTGTATCCAATGCGAAACATCATTGGTATTAACAGAAAATGCATCGGTAATCTGTATCCAACCTAGGAAACTTAAAAATGACAATAATGGATACTAAAGAGATCATATTGTATCAAGAACGTAACCTTTCATTGAATCAAAAAGATGTAAATGCTTGTCATCAATAGGTACCACTTTCTTCCCACCATTACCGTTACCAGATACTATGGTAAAAAGTTATAAAATTGACAAAATTGACAGAAAAGAAACTTTGGCTGTATAAGACTCATGATAACAGTAAGTAACTTCCTCCCAACATACACAGCAAGTTTAAAATTGCAATTGGCGAAGCGGGGTATGAGACAAAGTGATAACACATCTACAAAATAAAATGATTGGAGATCAGTAATAAGAAAAGGATGCCACAACTGGTTTAGTACAAGACAGGTAATTGACATTAAGAAATGGTAGCAGCGGCAATAACAACTTAGAAGATCGATCAATACTTCAATTTCAGTACGATCAGCATAGGACAATGTACAGTCAAACGGGGTAAAGCGGATCAAAATTTCAGGTTTTTTTACGATTTTGCATTGTAAGGTACGTAGTTAAATTTTGCAGAAAATATATATTATTTGTGCATTTTTCTGCTATCTGATCCACTTATTAGTTTTTTTCTGTAACGCATGTGTCACCTCGTATATTTTTTTTAAAGGTGATCCGCTTTACCCCATCGTTTGGGGTAAAGCGGATCACCTATATTATTTGGTTTTAAAACCACTTTGAACGTATTGCGGGTAAAGCGGATCACCTAAAAAAATTTTTTTAAATTGTTTCCGTGAATACTGAAGGAGAGAGAGGCAAAACAAGGTGAAATAAATGTAGAATCGGTGTTTCACAAACATTTTAATGAAAATAAAATAGTATTCTCTTATACAAATGTATTAAAGTGTGTAAATAAATGAATTATATATGTACATTTTGGCAAAATAATATTACAAAAAATTCCTTGAAATACAAAATAAAATAAAAACATAATCATTTATAAATTCCTTGGACTTTTCGCACAGAACTTCGGACTACTCTAAAATTGAATCACAAACATGTCTAAATATGAATTCTCCCCTCCTCCCAGCATGTCCTACCACTTTCTCAATTATTTGACACTTTTTTATGATTGCAACATCTTTGACATCTGGGTAAACAAAAACTATTTGTTTTGTCCTTTCTTTTTTTCTCAACACATTAACTGTGTATTCATTTCCATCTTCGGATTCTATTTTGCCAATATACATCCTGTCTCTCTTATTTGTTTCAAATTTGATGATGACAAAATCCCCTACGCTTATAGTTCTGGCAATATCTTGGGGGTCATCTTCTTTTGACGTTGAAGGTGAATTTTCTTTTTCTATCATATTATCTTCCTCTCCTTCATAAACATTTTCTTCAGATATTTCGTTCAACCCTTCGTCGTCGCTTGTTTCTATATCTTGTTCCAAGTGGTTGTCAAACTCGAGTTCGTCTGGCTCTGGTTCAATTAATGTAGGTAGAAGATCAGCTGCTCCAATGCTCTTTCCTGCTGAAACATTAACTTTTTTCCCTCTTTTTGGAGCCTGCTCACCTCCAGATCGCATCTGATTGAGATGTGTCACAATAGTATCGGACCACGTTGTTTCCATTGCTCTTTCAACATCTTGTTGTTCTTCCTGTGGTCTTATGCTAACAATTTTTCTTAAAACCGCATCTGGATTAAATGGAACGATGCCACAAGCCTTGAATCCTGCCTCAACATTGGCCGTTGTTTTTACTCCAATTTTTTCAATTGTTTCATTCAATAATCTTGGAAACACTGTTTTCGGCAACACTCTTCGATTTTTCAACTTCCATATTTCTAAGACATCGCGCCATGCGCCTTTGAATGGACGGAAGTATGCGACATCTAAAGGTTGAAGGAGGTGTGTAGAATTTGGTGGCAAGAGAACAAATCTAATGTTATTATTTTCGCATTGTTCAATAACGCTGATCGTCAAATGACTACATAAATTGTCACCAATAATGACTTTGGGACCATCTAGATTGCGCATGAAAGGTAAAACAATTGTTGAAAACCAATCTTCAAATGTGCAGGAATCGAACCATCCACTCGAGGTACGGTTATATCTTGAACCTGGAAACCCGCCTTCTGTCCACCCAGGATATAAATGTTTAGCTTTATACACCACATAGGGTGGTAGCAACTTTCCATCTCCTGATATGGCAAACATAACACTGGTGCTAGATTTGGAAGTGTCTATTATTCTATGGGCATGTTTTACCCCACGCTTTACTATAACTTTCACAGAACCCGGATTATCAGAGAAGTTCGTCTCATCATAGTTGATTATGTTCGACGGCAATACATCTTTCAAAGAGTCTTTCAATTCACTGAAATATGATTCTACAATTTCATAAGATACAGCTGCTCGAACTCGTTTCGTATTTTCAGCTAATTTTATTGTTAAATTTGGATGCCTCAGCATGAAAGTTTTGAACCAGTCTAAACCAGGTAAATTTTCATGGAACCTTGCCTCCCTCTTTCCACTGCGATTTAAATATTGCTGCACCATATACCTCACATCATAACTTTTCATCGGAAATCCCCATTTGGCGCAAATCAAAAGAATTTCAACCAATTTCTCCTCCTCCAAAGTGTTAAGCGCTGGCGGCCTACCATATGCCAAAAGTTCATTGTTTTTGTCATTCACCCATCGATTCAATGTTGTATAAGGAACTGCAAACTGTTCGGATGCTTTTCTCAAGCTAAAAGTTCCCCGACGTACCGCCGCCACTGCCCTTTTGAGATATTCCATAACGTAATTCCGATTCCCGCGCGGTCCAATCTTCTTCCGATAATTTCGAGGCATCCTTACGTCTGAAAGATAAATTCTGGATTTAAATAAACCCTGATCCGCTTTACCCCATTAACATACAATTTTTCATAAAAAAATCTGTAAGTACATAAATTTCCGGTCTGTACCAAAACTAAGGTTATGACTATTTTGCGGAAAGTTTATTACACAAACATGTATTTCAACAGATTCACAGCTATTTCTACTCACTTTGTACAACAGTTTGTTTACACCACTTGTGGAAAACGCAAAATCCGACACAAATTTTTATTAATTAATCTGGAACGATTGAACTAGGTTATAATATCACAACCGGCAACAAAATACCAACAGAGATCAGCTGATTAGTGGTCACATGCGCGGGCACGATTCAGTGGCGTGACTTTGGGGATGCACAATTATTAGTAAAATAGTGTACTAGTGAGCCGCTTTACCCTGTATGATCCGTTTTACCCCATTTGACGGTAATTCTAATGGGAATTTTCTGGCCGACGTTGCCGCTTCTCTTCAGCGACCGGCGGTCTAAGTTTGCTTGAAGTAATGCCAGATGTGAATAAATCGAAGCAACCTATTAGTAGTTGTTAAGTGCACCGAAATACAAAAGTGGGATTTATATATGATTCACAGGTGCGTATTTATTTCCAGTCGTTCTGCATAAGACACTGTACTGAATTTGAAGTACGAATAGATCTATAGATGGAATATGTCACTAATGGTGACAATGGTAATAGCTATTATGGTATTATATTTCCTAAAGTCCAGTTTGTGGATCATTAACTTTATTAGAGCCGCAGGTCAAATAAAAAAAGTTCTATTAGGAATCAAAATTGATGAAGATTTTTAAAAATATAATAAGTGAGACGTGATTGTTTTGAAGCAGACGTTCAGTTCTAGTTGCTGATTAACATCGATTATCAAAAATACCAACGTCATCACTGCCGCCTTACACATCACTATATTAATGACTAGCGATTCTAAAAGGACAGCTGATAATGAAACATCATTTCCTTTTTTGAAGGCATTGTAATAAATGATTCTGACCTAGGCAGCATTATTTTAAATATGGGTATCTAAGAAACACTATCGCACAAATCATATATACCAGTGAGAATGTATTTCTCATCATTAGAAAATTGTGTATGCTTATGATTACATCAACAATGGGTTTCCAGTTGCAAAGACAATGAACCAAGCTTTTTTCTGAACTACTTGTGTTCCCAATCGCGTTTTGTGTATATTTCCGGAATGAACTATCAAATTCCATAATATAACATTCAAATTTAATATTTAATCCTTGCTTGAAGCAACTTCAGTTCAAGGTTATACTTATTTAGTAATTCTCTCATTCTAATAATTTTTAAGCGTTGCAGGACAAAAACATGGTAACTGAGAGTAGACAAAAAATCAAAATTGAATAATTGGGTTCAAACACAAAGCTCACAATGGAAAAGGCGGCAATTTAAAATCACGCAGCAGGATGCTAATAGGAAACTTTTCTACCAAAATTAGGAGGTCAAGAGCATAGATCTGCTCGTCTGCTAGAAAGTGCAATGAATTATTCCATTTTGTATATTTTGAAGGTCAGGTCTTTTGTTTTTTATTCGAATTGGTTTCTAGCTGAGATACAGTTAATTCAAACTTGAATTTTTCGAAAACCTAAAAGGCGACGTTTAATAAAAAAAATCTTTGAAATCGGAATAACACCCGTATCTTCATTCTTCTATTCCAATATAAGTAAAGCTGAAGGTAGAAAAACGGTCGATTATTAAAATATTTCTCAATTGTCATTATTTCGAACTAAATAAACGATTCTGTACTGTTTCCTCATCAGTTCTGAGTTCTCATTCCAACAGTAATGTGTTACGATAGTTCAAGTACGATAGTTTTCCAAGCGTCGTAAAACTTTATGGTTTATCGATTCAGCTCGTCTGTTTACTAACTACACTGAAAATAAATTGTTTTATGCTTCATAATCGCTTCGCTTGGGTTTGACATTTACTGCACAGAATGTTTAAACCAATTGAATATTGTACAAACAGCCATAAAACGTTATGTACTAGAAATTATATAAACGAATTCCTGTTTCCGAGCGCTTTGGAATTCCACACCTGAAACTAAGATCAAGCACAACCTAATAAAATGTGGCAGCAGGAATAGGCGTTGGAACTGAAAGTTCGTAATTTACATTCATAAAGGTTTAAAAGTGAGACCAACAAATTTTCGACAGCAACGCCAGAAAAAAGTGTGACATCTGTAAATGAGAACTGACAACTCCGGCAGCTCTGAGGCGTGCCGAATATAATCTACTATTTTTTTATAGGAACAGGAAGTTACAAATAATTCCGAAAGCTGACTCGAATAAAAAATTAACATTTTGTAGCAATACATCTAGTTGTGTAGTAAAGGAATCATCTAGAAAATGTAACGTGCTGAATAATACAAATTTCAGCTAAAATTATAAGCGTATTTTTACCAAGAAGTACTTTTATTAAAACCTATAGCCCATGATTCATGAGCTTTCAACAAATAATATTCCTAGAAGCATTAGAAACCACAATTCGCACCGCTATTGTGCTATCATGGAAAAGGAGGTCCCTGTAACGAGAAAAATACTTCCCATGGGAGAATATACGCCTGCGACCTCGTCTGTGACCTTTTCTATTCTTTGCTGAGTAATACAATTTAATGTAATAATTTGACACCGTTCGATTGCATCGACATGCTTTTAAATACGTGCGACGTGTTCTTAGCAGTCTGAACTCTAATAAGACAACCACTTTGAAAAAGGGGACGAGGAAACTTGTTTTAGACCTTAGTCTGTTTGTTTCTTAATCGTCGGGATCAAGCAACCGCAACTTTGTATAGCTCTGGTTTTTCTAAACATACGCTGGTTTGAGCTATTGTGTGTATAATATGCTGGGCTTGTGCAAAATTCATACAATATTTTATTTGAAATATAATATTATTCAGGAATTGGCATGCAATAATGAGGATTACGACAGTGAAAGAGTTTGGCTTCAGCATGACGGCGCTACCAGCCATACAGCATACTACAACATTTTATATACAAATTTTGGAATAATCTTCTGCAGAACGGTAAATTTCATGTAAGAGCAAGTAGGGTTAACGAATACATACCTAAATATTTAATATAGACATTAATGCATCCTCACCTTTTTTATGAAACGTTTGAAGATAGTAAGAATTGTACAACTGTGCACATAATACAGACTGATACAAGTTTATTTTAACCACTACAAATTAATTCAAGCATGTTGCATACACTGACTTATGCAAATGGTATTCATTTCCCTTTTGCACGATCAGGTTTAATAGCTACAATAACCGACAGTTGATAAAAAGTAAATATTTGTATAATGTGACAAGATTTCTATCGGAACTCTAATTGGAAAGCTTAATTAGAGCTATAAGAGTTGTTACGATGATTCAGAGTACAGATCATTGCATAGCTAATGATTATCCAGTTGATTTCTTCAGCTATTTAAATGAACGTTTCTATAGAATTTAACTGAATTTCAATTGTTTTGTTGGAAAGCGCTACCTCTGAAGAATAGCAAGAGAGCGTTGCTACCTTATATTTGCAATTGCCCAAATGCGACTCAAGGTGAAATGTTAAAAGGACCATTAAACACTAGTGATAAAACTCATCAAGAACGTTATGGTTAAAAGAAATAATTGTGGAATTAAAGTATATATTATTCTTCCTCGTGTATTTTTAATTGCCATGTACAGGGTGGGCCAAAGTAGACGCTTTCTTATGGAAACTCATGTTCCTGCCAGAGATAGAAACATTTTGACCAACGTCTCCCGAGCTCAAATTTTATGAAAAAGTTACTGGTGCAAACAGAATTTTGCTATCGTAAACCGTTAGGCCGCTAGGGGTCATTTTTCAAAATTCGTCAATTCCTTTAAACCCTTATAGCTTTTTTGTTTTTAGGAATAATTGATTTCTGTAAAAACTTTCTCATAGCAGGTTTTGGTGTAGAATAGGCTGGTGAATTTTGTTTTAATACAGGGTGATTCGTAAATTTGCTGCAACAAAAATTTTCTTTCTTCTTATGGGACACCCGGTATATTTAGACATATTTTTGTAGTCCTTAAAATTCTCTTTTTAAAAATATATAATACTATATGTCTAAAGTTAGCATTTTACGGTATATTTGGCTTTAAGTTAAATAAACTAAAAATATCAAGTAGCCATTGTGTCATAGCGCCGCATGACCATTGTTTTAAACCAACATTAGCAATATTTATGAGGAAAACAAAAACAAAAAGCATATAGGGTTACAAACATTCAGAACAAATAACAAAATTAATAAAACATATTACCACCTAACGATATGTCCTTTTATAACATATGTTCAAACTGGGCACCGTTCTGATTAATACACAAGCGGCAACGTTGTTTGACAGAATTTGCAGCATTTCTTAGCTCAAATTTAGAAGTTACAGCAAATGCATTTTGCACTGCTTCCTCTTGCAATTCTCTTGATGTAATCGGTTGTGTATATGTCAAATCTTGAATTTTTCCCCAAAAATAGCAGTCTAGGGGTGTCATATCGGGGGACTTCACTGGCCAAGCGATTGGTCCGTGGTTCCCTATCCACTCTTCACCAAACTGCACTTTTAAGTAGTTAGTTATAACTCTTCAATTATGAGGCGGTGCACCATCTTGTTGGAAGGTGGAAATTTAAATAGACACGGATAAAAAGCCAGATTCTGTTCAAATTCAAAAGCTATTCGACTAATTTGACAGCGGCCAACTTTGTTTTCCTCATAAATATTGCTAATGTTGGTTTAAAACAATGGTCATGAGGCGCTATGACACAATGGCTACATGATATTTTTAGTTTATTTAACTTAAATCCAAATACAGCGTAAAATGCTAAATTTGGACATATAGTATTCTATATTTTTGAATAGAGAATTTTAAGGACTACAAAAAAAATTATAAATATACCGGGTGTCCCATAAGAAAAAAGAAAATTTTTGGTGCAGCAAATTTACGAATCACCCTGTATTAAAACAAAATGCACCAGCCTATTCTACACCAAAAACTGCTATGAGAAAGTTTATACAGAAATCAATTATTCCTAAAAACAAAAAAGCTAGAAGGGTTTAAAGAAATCGACGAATTTTGAAAAACGCCCCCTAGCGGCCTAACGATTTACGATAGCAAAATTCTGTTTGCACCAGTAACTTTTACATAAAATTTGAGCTCGGGAGATGTTGGTCAAAATTTTTCTATCTTTGACAGGAACATGAGTTTCCATAAGAAAGCGTCTACTTTGGCCCACCCTGTACAGTCACTTCACGTGATCACATTAAATGGTAAGAGTAAAAACATATTGAGGATTAATCAAATTATTAACTGAAGAATTAGACTGGATAATTATGAGGTTAACAAATTTCCTATTAAAATTGATGAATTTAATAATGGAATTTACATATTGTCTTTGGAATCTATTAGAAATTTTCTTTAGAAATAACAATAGTAAATTAAGTTATCCGAAAACATATTGCCAATGTCAATACCAACATTAGGAATGCAAATAAAAATACATGCATATTTATTGGTGCATAATACGCATGAGTTAATTTCGATAGTTGAATGCCATTCATAGTGGAGCATTATTTTTCAACACAAGCGTGAAATGCTGTACTACTTGTACTTGAGAGTGGTTATTAATTATACTTAAACCCACATGCACAGGTCTAAAAGAGTTCCACATACTCAATTTAAATTAATCTTGCCTAAGTAAGCAGTTTTTATCAAAAATTCTAGTATTTGGCCTATAGCGTACAAATTTAATTGTTCCAATTGTTCCACTTTCCTTTATATAATATCAATTATAAGATCAATTGCAAATAGTTTGGGTTACCCGAGATATTTTATACTTAAAAACTAGTGTGCGAAGCACATTTCCCGTAGAAAAAGTTTGAAACACGAGCCACAGGCGAGTGCAGTAAGTATTTTACTACATTTTTCGACTTTTTAAGCTTGCTAATGCGCAAATAAACTGTTGGTCACTAATAAGTTCGTTTTCTTACTGGATTTATTAAAAATTCACCTTATTACCTAAATAATTACCCTATTGTATCACACTGTGGTAGTATTGAAAAGAATATGATGCACGTGGTGATACTCAACGTCAGTCACTCTTGGTTTTACGTACATAACCATCTAGTGAAGGAGGCAAATTTACTTCATCAATAACTTACACTGAATAGACGTCATTACCGCAGCGCCACTAAAAATTATTTGAAATGACACGACACTTTATGGTATCTCATGTTGGTTACCATTGTGAATGGCTCCGCGACTTAGACAAAGAGGTGGGAAACATGTTTTTTTGAATGCCTTTACAGATACTGAACTGTTTAGACTATTAACTAATACATTAATTTGCACATGGCTGTACTTGCATTGCAGAAGGCATAAAAGGTCTTTGTTGCCAGTAAATCAAATTAAAACGGTAGTTATTTGAAGAATCTTTTAAATATAATTAGTAAAACGGAATTTCCCCAAACAAATACGAAATTCTTTAATGTTTGCTGAAATCTTTGAAAACGTTTGAAGGCTACTATTGAAAACTACTATCAACAATAAAACCTGCTTTAAGCCATTAAAAACATAGTGAATTATAATGTAACAATGGAATACTTAAGTTTATTAATTTCTTGTAGGCAAACCGTTTTTATGGAACACACTAATGTTGGAATGCTGATTACATACTAATTTAAATAAATAGGTATACTTTGCTTCTGAATCGCTCAACATGGAACAATAACTTCTACTGCTGCTAAAGTTTCGGAAATTCTTTCAAAATTATGGAATTTAACAATTATTTAATAATGAAAATTTTAAAAATAAATTCTAATATAAACCATGACAAACAATACGACCACTTAGGACAAGTTTGTCAATTACTTTGTGCCCTGAAGCTATCATTGATATTTTTTTAAACATAGAAACATGTTCTTACTATGCAGGCATCTATCTTTGAAGAAGTTTTTTTATGGACAGGCCTATATACTCCCACACGCATCTTTTTGAGTTCTAGTCATTCTCATCCAGATTCTTAAAAATCTGAAACATGATTATGGGATTCCATAAAAAAGCTCAACCAATTGGAAACGTGTGTCTATTACTTTGCATTCCTTCTTTTATTATCCATAATATAGAAATACAAAAACACGCCCTTAAAATATCTGCAAATCTCTTTCCTGAAAGTATCGTTGTTAAACGCCTTATTAATTCATATGGGAATCTTTTATATCGCGATGATGATCAAAAGCGATTAAAACTGCAACCTATCCGCTTGTCGAATTGAAACGATTTGTCAATGTAGAAAACCAAAAATGTAAACCTGTAGTTGTAAGAAGACAGTGAAAGGAAACAGCAATTGAGGAAGTTCGATAGTAAAGCTATTGGCTCTAAACCAGAAAATCTGGGTTCAAAGCCCAGAACTCCAACGGCACAAAAATCATCTACCGACTCCACTGCGATTCCCCAATCTGGATTTGGCAACCGTGGAGTCTTAATGCCTAAATTTTTTTATTGATAATTTAAAACATACCCTTCATAATAACAATAAGTATCACTCCTAAAATGGTTTTATCATAATACCCGTTCACTTCCAATGCATTTTTTTGAACCGTCAAGATGATGAACGGCAATTGGAAGAAAATTATAAGAGTAACTGTTACTTGAAGATAAACAATATGAGTATGTGTCTTTTTTACTGCTTATAAAAATTTCACGTTGTTGGTTATGTTAGAATTTATACAAATTTCCATTTGATACAGTACCTATTCCCTAACAACCCGTTCTTGTAGAAGTTCTTATATGTCTCAAAATATCTTTATGGAATATTCAAGGGACTATTACTAAATCAAGTGAAGAAAATAGTAAAAAAATTACCTCGAATACTTCGAACAAGTTTATTCGTTACTATATCTTCTTTCTTGTCATCCATAATTCTATAAATACATTTTGAAAACAGTTCTTTAATATCTATAAGTGTTTTCATGGATATATATTTTGTTAAGATCCCTATGAATTTCTAGATATCTTTTTTTCGAATGGTACTTGCAATAAAGTAGAGTAAACCATTACGTATAGATAAACAATAATAACAGTTTAACGACTTGAAGCGGCTTCATCTGTTGCGGCTTATCTTAGTTTCTGTATTGCTATAACAATGGTTATGAATATTTACAGATTTTTCTTAAAATTCTAAGATAAAGTCTGGAATCGAATGCAGACAATAAGTACGAGTAGGTAAATTTCTATCTATGAGAAGACGCTGCCAAAAATTGTGATTTTGGGCAAATGTCACCTTGACAGCATTTTAAAACTGACCTGGATGAAAAATTGCAGTTTTTTTGTTTCAGTCAGTTTCTTATAGTTAATAAAGGGAGAAAATTATTACGCCATGGAAAAAGGTTGTGTGTAGACTTTAGCTAAAAGTAGGTAACAATAATTGACCAGTTGAAACAGTTGCTTGTATACTAAAGTTCAAAACGTGCCAACTACCATGCCGGGGGGATTATCTTTACTGGTAACCAATTTGCAGGGTAAAATATATTTAATAAATACCACTCAGCTGACATTTTTATGATGAACTGGAAACAGAAGAAGAGTTATTCAGTGGGAAAGGGAAAACGAAATTTTTAAACACGCCTCATAGGATGTTAAATTTCATAATAAAAAATATTATTTCTAATTTTCCCAATGTAGAAATCCTTCTAAGAATATATCTTTTTATGTCGACTAGCAACGTTTCTAAAAAGAGATTTGTCTCAGTCCGAGCAAATTATCAGCTTTATCTCTACTTACTTCAAATAGAAGTAGAACTAATCCAGTCTTTGAATTATGATAAGATAATAAACGATTTCGCTGGATTAAGCAAGAAAGAAAACTATATGTTTTTTTAAATTAGTTATCGTGTATAATTTATTTTCGTTTTGTGGCCTACTTTTGTATTGTTTCTATTAAACTGTTTTTTTTATTCCATAAATGTATGTATTTTTCTCAGCTGGTTTATCTTTATTTGCTTTCTAAATTCACGTGTAATAAATATTTGGTGCAAGACATTAAAAAAACACGTTTCCGCTAAGCTTATATTTATGGCCCTTTTGTATAGGGTCCGCAAATGTTTAAAATCGGCCTAGCTCTATTACCGTCTAAGAATAACAGTTTCTCTATAGCTGTCAAAATAGCTATATATGTGCACAGAATTTGTTTAAAGATCTTAAGTTGCCTAAATAAAATTACGTAGCATATTGAGGACATACAAAAAAATTGCTCTCTACTATTCTGTGCGTTTTTGTGTTATTCCTAATCTTTAAAATACCTTTTTCAATAAACTCTATAAAATATATTAAAAATGGCGCTATAAAATCTGATGGTAATCTTGATCCGTGACTGTGAGAATAAAAATTGTGAACTACTATCTGCAGTAAACAATGTCAAAACATTTGATAAGAGCTTTTAGTATGTTTTTCGTTCTTAATTTACAAACATCAGTACAGCACGCTTCGTCAATACGTTTTATTTCATTAAACGATACCGAAATCCACATGTTAGTACCAAAATGGTGGATATTCAAGAAGAACATCGCACTGACCATTACAGGATCATGTTTCTGAATAGATGATGGTTTGTGGTTTGTGAAGGAAGGTTAAACGGTTAAGTTTAACAATTTCTTGTCGTTATTTTGTGCATTTTATCTTGCCATTAAAGAAGCGTTTGAATAAAAGCCTGAAAAATATCCCATGAAGGGTTTACATATTTTTTCTATGAGAACCGCTATAGGAATTGTTTCAAATGTTATAATAACAATCAATAATTGGAGGAAGAATAAAATACTGCACGTAAACAATTTAAAAGGGTTTGTCGACTTGAAACAACTTAGCTTTTTTGGTGTATACTCAAGAATAATATTGCTTAGATAATTTACTTAAATTGGTACAGGATTATGAATCTGAGTAGATTATGATTTGGGAATGAAGATTAAGCTGCTAAGTTTAATAATTTTTGTCTTTATTTTGTGCGTTTCATCTTGTCATTCATTATTATTAAAAAGGCCTGTCTGATAAATATCGCATAAATAATTTGTATATTCTTCTTCTGATAGCCTCTATATGCATCAATGATAATTGGAGGAAGATGAAAATACGACACATAAACAATGTAAAAAACGTTTGTCGACTTCAAACGACTATGCTTCTTCTTCTTCCACCCTTGCTTTCATTGTCCAAATTTACTCAGTAGGTATCAATAGCGTACACGCCGCTAACATATACATAGGTGTTTTCCTGAGCAGTCCTTTATGCGAAAAAAGACCCAAATCCACATGGTCGCAAGTAAAGGATAATCCAGTAGGCGACCAAAAGGCCGCGGCCGGACAGCCGGCCAAAAATCAAAATCACACACCACATTCAAAACCGAAAGCGCGGCCGCTACTCGCACAACTGGTAAACAAACACACCTTGCAACTTCTTCTCGGTCTCCCAGAACTTCTGCAGCTCCGTGAAGTACTTGTCCAGAATGAAGACCTTAGAGAGCCCTAAGGTAGCCATCTTGAGTGATTAGGGCTAGGGAGCACGCTCGGCCATTTTCCGGACATCACACTACGAACACACACTCGCCGCCGAAGCACTCGATGCACTGGCGGGCAATCGGCCGCTACCTGCGACCTGTTCTTCGGCTCCCCGCTCACCTTTACACCTGTAAAAGCTTCGGGATTTCGGGATACGACCCAAGGGCTGAGTAACACCTGATGGCAGGCGCTTCTCAAACGGTTGGGCCTAGGGCTGGTTTAAAAATCGGCCAGGCAATTACAGTCACCTTCAGTTTTTTGTTGTCGACGATTTTATATTTTTGCAGAATCGAGTAATAATAATAATTTAAAGAATATCGTAATGACACCCTGTACCCGATTCATCGAAAGAAGCATGTACGTATATTGATATTACTCCACGTTGCGCGCCATAAATATATTGCTTTATCTATGAGTACTTTATAATTATATTTTAGTCAATTTAAATTGTCCTGTTTATTTTCTTTGAATATAAAAAATTATTCTTTTGGCTAGCTCCTGAAAATCAGGTGTTTCCGATTTTAATTTTGACAACTCAAAATAACTTCTGACAAATGGTACGTCAAACAACTTTGAAAATGCAATGACAAATAGGTACCTGATCGTTACATTTGTTATATAACAATATCAAACAGTAAGTAATTCCTTAATAATTAATTCACTTTTAATCTTTATAATCTTTCAGTGCTTATTTTAAATACCTAAACTCATTTATCTGTTATTTGAACTTATCAATGTCCTCGGCAGTAACCAACTCATCTCACTCTGCTACCGATCACAACTGCTACACCCACTAAACATGGCGAAAACCTCCACTGACAACCAAAATGTCAAAGCTGCCTAGAATCAGGAACAGAAGCTTCCTAAAAGCATGGATCCAAACAAACCCTAGTCGTTGTCACTTATCTCCAACACCGTATACAAAACCACTCTTCCAAAGTATTCCACCGACCAGCACCCAGGACAAGACACCAGACCTCAATTGCCAAATCCTTCAAACATGTTCCCTCTGCCAACGATCTCCTCGGAACTCTCCTTCCGTGCCAACAGCTCGCTGCAATCCAACTCAAGCGATGTGCAATGTCAAATGTAATTCCTCAACAAACTTAGTTGAATATAGATTAGCACTGCTTTAGTTAAATCTTCTCACCATTTTCTTTGTCTTCCTTCATTTTGGTATAATCATCTTCTTATTTTAAAATTTCATGTTTATTCCACCACGCAAATTTTGTCTTAATTGTAACCCTTTTTATTTTCCAAACATTTTACGTTTTAAGATAGGGTTTCTTTCATAATTTCAAGTTACACAAATTAATTACAGCTTTTTGTTTTTCAAATTTGTTATCTTAATAATCAAAACAAAGCCCTTAACGATATCATATTTTCTACTTCCAACACACTATATAAGCTTTATTTTGATTTCTATCCAATATGGGCAATAATCTATCTCAATTAAGTATTTGTCATTATTTTCCAATTTCATATTTAGATATTACATTAAATTCGAATCCTTCTGTTTCTCAATTAGCCTGATATTATTCAATTATAAATGCAATTTTCTTTTCTAATTACATACATTATTCAAATACCCAATTCATATTGATCCCTATAATATCGAACTACTGTAATCCCTTAATCCTATTTTAAAATTGATTTTTATAGCCCTGTATTCATATCATTACAATATATAACCTCTATTCACGACAAGAATTTTGATATTATATTCTGTGTTAAACAGATAATGGAGAAGATGGCAGCCAGTAATTAAAAGGTTTACTTATTATTCGTAGATATCAAAAAAGCCTATAATAATATTCAACAAAAAACAAGAACGGCAAAATATAAACAATAAAGCTCATAATCTAACCTTACGTCAAAAATTAAACTGGGGAACAGTTTATCAAAAACATTTATGGTAACAGAAATCAATATTTCAGAGACGTCAGTTGAGACGTTCTCCACCATTGAATTATATATTTTTTTTGGATTTATTGTTACGTTCTTTGATCAAAATATACCATTTGCGCAATATATCATTGTTCTTCCCTGAGTTTCCGTTTTCTATATTTCTAAATTAGCCTTGTTTTCACTCACAACAGTTCACTAAGTATTTATATTCTTCACATTTTTCCACACTTACATTGTTATTTAAAAAGGACTCCGCTGTCAGCTCCCACACATAAAAATGTTGTTTTATCTACATTCACTTGTAAACCCGATTTGCTATATTCACCATCTAATTTTCTGGCTATATCTTCTTTCGATTGGCAAATTACCACTTGGTCAACCCCAAATTGTAACAATTTCGCTATAATTCTCAGTAATACATTTTCAATTAATGCTCTTCATATTCCCCCAGGCTCTGGAGGTTTATCATTTTTCAATAATTTTGGTTTTATTATTAACATTCTCTGAATCAACACGATCAGGTGATGGTGTAGTAGATACGAAATTCGGTCTATCTACTTGAAATAATTTTTCGAAATAATCATTCCATTTATATTTATTAACGAATTTCCAAACTTCTAGACATCACCTTCCAGCTATGTATGTATCTATTTTATTGACTGTTTTATCCCAAATCAGATTTTTTTCTGCTATCGCTGATCTTCGCGCCTCACATTGTGCTTTGCTATGTCTTAGTTTATCTTCATGTTTCCTTATTGAAAGCCACGTGAAGTCTATTATTTTTTCTTTACTACGTTTTCTTCTATTTTTTTACTACATATAACGATTTCTTCTGCTTGCATGTTTTATTTTACCTAAAGCTTCTGTTGCTGATTCATATAAACATTCTTGTTTTTTACATAATTCAATAGTTGTAAATTTATGTTCTTTAATTTTTGTATCTAAGCGTTATAGTTATAAAAATACTTAATGTTAGGATGCTCTAGGCTCGTATTATTATAACGTGGATATGTATTCAATTATGTGTGTTGCCTCACCATTTGTTTCTTCTTTCTGTGAACGTTTCATGTTTCACTCCCATAATTTGCACCTTTTTACACTATTACATCTGATATACGTAATATACTGTTTTGCAGTATACTAATTTTAATTTTTGCATTTTTTGAGTTCAAGTAAATTTGTGTATGTCCTTATGTTGAAAAGAACCGTTTGTAATTCGCTGAGTATTTGGTCGTATAAATCAAGTAATCTTTGCCCAATGTCGTTCTTCATATTCACCCACTGTTTTGTTTCCATATAGCTGCCTTCTTCTTCTGTTACAGTGTCCAGCTCATCACCTATCAAGTTATTCTAGTATCAACTATTGTATTATTTAATTTATTAAAAATACTTTCTTTATTTAAAATGGTAGCCTCATAATTTGGTGCATATATTCCCACGGTCTGCTATTTTTAATTATAAAACTGTTTTCCCTTATTGCACTTCTGTCCCAAAATAAAGAAGATTTAGAATATATTACTCGAAAGCTAATATAGGAATGTAACTACATGAGCCTGGATAAGACTGAATATTTGCCAGTTGGGACAGAAGCAGAACTTCTCGAAGCGATACAGTTATGAAGCATACCATCAAACAGAATATGGGTCTACAAAAACAATTATAAATGGATTAAAATAGCACACCTGGTGTAGTATAGCTGGTGCAAAAAATGACAAACGCAAACTTCTAGAAAGAGTACTTTCGACTTTTAATATTTTTGAGTTTCGACTTTTTCGACTAAGCATTTTGCTATTATCAAATAGAGTTTTTTTTTGTTATACAACTCATATGCTAAGTTTATGTTCCAACAAAACTGTAAAAAGCCAAATAGATTATGTAACGTCTGTCTATAAACGCATAATCAGTTTTAAATACATCTAAGACGCCAGCAATCATAGAATGACTAGACCTCATCTGTAGATAGATAAACAAAAAGAACTAGAGAAACATGCCATTAAAGAATGAAGTACAACAAGTTAATTATGGAGAAAGACAAATATCAGAAAGAGTTACAACGAAAAATAATTAGAAATTCTATATTAAAACATAGAATATCAAGATGACAGTAGAAAAATATCTTACGCTGGCCATACATTTATAACTATGTCTTCTTGTACTCAAATGCGTCGATTTTGATTTCCAGTTTTCTTTATTCCTCTTTAGTAGCGATTTGACCCATGATTTCCTGTTATAAGCCGTTTCTCTTGCTTCCTGCCAATTTTCTATTTGCCATAAATACCAAATTGCCAAACCACCTTAGTTTCTGCTGTTTCTATTCTACGAGGCTTGTTCAATTGAAACCCATCTTTGGTCCAGAAAAAATTTATTGGCAAATATATTTACAAATAATTACCACTACAATTAAGGCACATATCCCATTGTTTCACCAACCGATGTATACCCTGCTTAAAGAATTCTTGTGGCTGCTGCTTGAAGAATTCTTTTACGGCATTTTGTACTTCTTCGTCCGACTGAAAACGATTACCTTTTAACGCCTTTTTCAGTGGCCCAAAGATGTGAAAATCGCAGGGCGATAAATCGGGACTATAGGGTGGATGCTCTAATATCCTCCATTTCTTTCGTTGTAGATTTTCTTTCACTACTTTGGCAACATGAGGCCGAGCATTGTCGTGAAAATCGCTGTCAAATACAAATGATAGGAACTAATCAGTGTGACGTTTACAAACACAACTAACATTGCAAAACGTCAGTTGAGTGATTACAATTGTTTCCAAGGCTAACCTGACCAAAGATGGGTTTCAATTGAACAAGCCTCGTATTATGTAGTTTCTTTATATTTCCATTGCAAAATATTTAAATCCCATAAGTTGTTCTATGTCTTGCTCTCTCAATTTAACACTTATTTCTATTTCATAATTTGATATTACAATGATTTTGCCAGCATTTTTCTCCAAATTTCCAAATTTCTGGCCTTAGCCTTCGTAATGTGCTCTATCCGATATTGGACATTAAGGTGAGGGTTAGAGTTTTATCGAGGTAAGCCTTATACACTTTATTATTTTGGAAAATATGCTTCCTGCGATAGTTTACCGCTGCCTTTCGCAGAGTTTGATATTTTATAAACGTATATAAACTTTTGTTACTAATCTACAGTTAACCAATCTTCAGATTGTTTATTCCAACGAGACCTCAAACAATCAACAGATTTGTTAAGCATCTTTTCCATTGGCGAGGTTCGAAGCTGAAGGATAAAAGAAAAAAATAAAAGTTGGTGTAATTTTCTTTCAAAATAAAATATTGATACTGGTGCCGAGTAGCTATGTTCCTTCTAAATTAATTTTGCTAATAATGCATTTTTCAGGCACCATAGCTGTTACACTCTGCATAGCATTGTCGACTTTTTACAAATTCACAAACGTTTTTGCCGATTTCCAAATCAGAACAAGGAAATGAGAGATCATTTACTAACACTAAAAAATATATAAGTGAATGTTGGGGTATGAAACAGCACGGAGAGGTGGAGACGGGGCTTCATCTTCTGCTGAGTGATTAGTAGAAGAAATAAATGATAAATGTAGTTCCACAAAACGCATAGAAGAAGCAATTATGAGTTCATCGGATGTATGGTAAAAACTTCTTGTTCTCCCTTCACGTCTTGCATTTTTATCCGTTTTGTTACTACGACTACAATATTGTAATTGCTCCATATATCGTTTTCTTCAACCCTTTGCTCGGTAGCTATAGTGTGTTTCTGGAAATCTTTTATTTTCCATTCTTTCCAAATGTTTCTGAATGTTTGGTAAAAAATATGTATTTTACTATTAACACGGAATACCTTAAGTACATTTCTTTTACTATAGTAAAGATTATATCCTGCTGTGTTACTTAGAAATCTAATTTCAAAGATTAATATTCTTAGTGATGGTCCAGTATTCGCTACCATAAATAATATGCAATTGTGTTAAATAGGTGTTTTTATACAGCTATTTTATCCGTTTCATTAATAAACATGTTATAATAAGGATCTCCAATGAAGTTGTATGTTACACACTTAACCCCCAAAAACGTGTTCGTCGTGATAATTTAACACAAAATAAATGGATATATTTTTTCATGTAAATTTCGACCAAAGTCTAAACTATATAATTCCTTACTACTTCGACTATTTACAATAGAAAACGAACGATCAAACTAAATAGGTTTATGAATTTAGACACATGGAATGTACAAGGACTTAAAACAAAACAAGTGGAGGTCTTCCAGCAATTGAAAAAAAATAACATAGATATGTAGCCATTCTCAGTGAAACAAAAACGAAAGGAAAAGGAATTGAGGAGATAACGGACTACATACATATATGCAGCGACGTCGACAAAGATAAAAGAACAAAAAGTGGGATATCGATAGCAGTAGAGAAGACTAAAGAAATGTATAAAGATTTAGGACTCAAATTGGAAATTAAAGGGTACGAGACTGCAATTATTGGAGTATATGCAGCAACTAACAGCGAATGTGATGAATAATAAACACACCTTTATGGTAATCTAAAAGCCGTATTAAATAATATAAATAGCAGAATAGAATATATTCTAATGGAAGACCTAAATGGAAGAATTGGTAGCAGAAATGGAAGCAACCTAAGTAGGACAGTATGGAGAAGCCACAATCAACAATAACAAAGAGAGGTTAATTGAAATTTATGAATAATGCGACCTAAAAATTCTAATTGGTATCTATGAACACAAACAAACACACAAGTATGTTTGGACACAGAACACGCGTAAATTAAGATCAATATTGGACTACGTAATTACAAAACAGAAAAGGCACATAGTTTTTGAAGATGTGACAGACCAGCGAGGGGCCGAATGTGGCTCAGGCCATTTCTTGGTGCGAGCAAATGCCAGATTTTTCATATAGGTCTCGGTCTAAATATGTTACAAATAAATCACAAATCACAATTTACATAGAGAAAATAATAGAATACTGAAATTCAGAACATGGAGTCACTTGGAAGAAACGTTTGAGAACCTCTGTCGCAATGGGTCACCAGCAGGTTTAGATTGAAGAAGCTTCGCTGGCCGGAAACTCCAGGACTACCGACGCTCTGGTTTGCATATTATGCAGGAATTTCATTATTTCATAGCTTTAGAAAATTAAAACATTACAACACGACGATAGCATCGCAGAAATGCCAATCCGGAAATCTAGCAGAGGCAGGTCTGTCAAAAATGTTAATTAATCTGCAATTACCATTTCGTAGCTACGATGCTATCGCGCAAATTAATAAGAAGCAAAACGTTATTACCGTGACGTGCAGAATAGGAGACTTCAACGCCGGGTCGGAAAGGAAACCCTAATGCATTAACTGGGTAATGATAAAATTGTAAGTATAAAGTGGATCGCTCGAGGTACGAGAACACCTGGCTAATTAATTCCGGAGAAAATTAAATGTGAGTAGTAATAAAATACGAAATCATAATTCGGCTGCCCGATTTCAGCGGCTGATAACAAAACTAAAGTGACATGCAACTAATTGCGAGCTGTAAACAAGGAAGGTTATAAAACTGGCGAAAAAATTGTTGAACCAAGAGATTTCAACATCTGTCAACACAACGCCAAGGTTTGCGGCTACCTTAAGCAGGTGCTTGGATACTAATATATCCCAAAAATTAATTCTATGTTTGTAAATGCTCACATAAAATTTATAAATGTTATATATATAATTACACTTTTTTAGTAGTGTATTAATGTAAAACTTTTAACATTCCAATATTTAGATACTAACACAAAATATTACTTTAGAAGTATTGAGAAAGTGTTATTTCGATTTTTTTTATTTATGAAAATTGCACTTCATGTTCTGTTGTCACTTTTGTCACATTACTTTCCAGAATATATACATATAAATATTAGATTAATGTATTTTATGTTTTTTTTTGCATAAGCAAACTCATTTTTTATTTCTATAATTTGCATAGTTCGGGTCCATAGCTTATCCTTACCTCAGATCATCATCCGTGGTGAAGAGCCGAGATAGACCTGTTAACTTAGAACACCATAGATCTAGACCAGAGAAGGCCGATAAGCAATTTACTCTAGCATAAAGCTAGTAATATAATTTAAGGTACTCGAAAACTTCGGACAGGATGGATCAAACCGACGACGAATGAAAAATAATAGGTATATCGGAACATTAAGAATTGGGGTTTGGAATCTAAATGGAATAAGAAATAGAGAAGAAGAATTAGAAACTTAGAAGATAGAAAGAGAAGGAACACAATCATAATAGGATCATACGTACCCGAAAATTGTAGAAAAGAAGAAAATACAGCATTTTATAAGACCTTGCATAAAGTCGTAGGTAAAGGTAAAATTAACAAAAATTATTATCTAATACTATCAGAAGACCTAGACGCCAGTGTGGGCTATCATCCCATTACTGGGCTAGTAGAAATTTTCAAAAAATTGAAAATTAAAAGCAATTCATCGACTTCTGTAGTCTCAACAATCGATGAATAATCAAGACAAGTACATAGAGAAAGCTGGGACAGATATGCAGAAAGTGACCTCCATGGTAATCTAAATAAGGTGTTATAAGATACTGAAACATTTAAATAATGACAAAAAAGAATTAACAGATACAAAGAAATGGCTAAACTACTTCAAAGAATTATAGATACCATAACAAGAAAAAGATAGTAGGAAAAAACTACTGTAGTAATCAGACTCTACTGCATTGAGCTAAGAGAAGCTCTAAAACAAAACAAAAATTAAGAAAACAAGCGGTAGTAACAATCTAAGCCTAGAATTACTAAAATATGCTTGAAATAAACTAAAAAAATACATAGGAATCCACCATCAGTTGTATTCTGCCTTAACGGGAACCGTGCGACAGACACACAGACACAGCGATCATAGTAACCACTTACTTTGTAAGTTTGGTTAATATCGACATCAATAGTACTACCTATATTCAAAATACCATCAATTGCAGTAATTATATGGACATAATTCTATTGAACACAATATATATATAGAACTTGTAACAAAGCGACTCACAGCTACAACAAATAATCTTTATCTAAAAACAGTCATAATTAAGAGAGGAAAAAGACAACATACTTACTAGAAAACAAATCATACAAAAACAACAAACACATCTGTTGTTCACAGTTTATGTTAAAGCTTTCGACAGATCTGGGAAATCTTAATAAGAACAAGAATACCACTACATAGTACCTAGGTCATTAAAGCAGACACTGCCGCTTGGCGATATGGAGCCAGGACGCCAACAAAGGAAGCGGTTGAGTCATCGAGTGACGCAATAAAGAAAGCATTTCCGATTAAGCCAGCGAGGACCAAAACCAGGTATTACGTAACTGTCGTCGTTTGAAAACAGGCACCAATGAAACTGCGTGGGAGCGCCCCAAAGTGCGTGTGCACCTATTTTCTATATTGAGTTCGCGCTACACTTAAACATAGACCCAGTAGGGTATCATTGCAAAGGTGTTGTTAGTAGACTAGAGCTGTATTCGAGAGCTTCGCACTGGTGTGTCGATAAACTCTCTCATTCGTACAGTGAAAGGTATTCAGCGAGATTAAGCGACGTTATCGAACTCAGCCTAGTAGCATAAACGCTTCAGAAAAACAGCTGACGGAGTATGAGGTAATAACTGTTAAAATAAATCCGTAGTAGAAACAGCTTTTTGCGCGTAGATTGACATTATTGCTCATGTAAATGCGGAGTAGAAATAACTGTTTGCTTTGTATTTTACTTTTTAAATTTATTATTCGTTAGCGTTATCTTTTATAGAAAATATAGCTATTGTCATTGATTTGTGAGTAAACTGGCTTTTATGCTAGTAGATTTTTGGAGATAACCTTTTTATCTGAGCACCAGTGTTGATACAACAAGGGCTTTTCATAACTATGACTGAGGTAATAAGGTAACATATTTCATTGCTATTGAGGCAGCTGGCAATAAGAGAGTTACAAGAGGCGTTAGATTATGATCAGACAGCCACATACGGCAACAACATCGATATTGAACAAAAAAATCTCAAAATTCCATCAGAGGTCGAAACAAATTAGAAGATTTTTCCGATTGGAAGTAAAACTTGCCCGGTAAACACAATTGTATAGAAGCAGGAAGCAAATCAAATAATAACAAACTATAGAGAAAAGTGGAAGGTACACGTGGAACGAATGCCAGCAACAATTGTGCCACGAAGAGAGGAAACAGAAATACAGGCAGGCCATTAAAACGATAGAATGACTCCAAAGTTGGAACAAGGCACGGGGAATAATTCACGATATTGAGGATAAATAAAGATGGAGATAGTTAATGACAATTGCTACTATTTTCATAATAGTTTAACTAATTTTGCAAATAATAAAAGTAAAATAAATTTTTGAAAGGGATAAATTAGGGTATCACGTGTTTTACGTAAATTGCAATTATTACTTTCATCATGTTTCATCGTTTTATCAAACTGTTTAAACAAGCCAGAGCTAAATGCGGAAAAATAAGATTTAATTTGGTTAAAATTGGCAAATTATTCCCTCTAGCTAAAATTTTTTATACCGGAAACTTTGCATGGCTAGGAAGTTTTCATAAAGCACACTCAAAAGCAATTTCTGCATCGAATACCCACTTCAAACGTCGCATTCAAGGTGCCATAAATTATAATAATAAAAAATTAAACGAGTGAACAATTCGGGCCTTGAGGTAATAGAACAAAGTTCAGTAAAATAAAGGTTTCCTCGATTATTGTTATCGCGGACAAGTGATGTTTTCTTCTAACTGAAGTGAAAGTTTAACACCTACGTAACAATTTCTGCTTCGCTACACAGAACATGGCAAAAAGTTATAACTATAGCTAGAGATTACACGCTCTACTCACTCGCAAACAGACACGAATGTTTCTCTAATTCGTTCTAATCTGATTAATGTTCTGTAAATGTAATGCCAGAATAGCAGACAGTAAATAAAGCTAAAAGTGTTTTAGTAATATAATAAAACGACATAAACAAAAAAAGGGTATAAAACATTTGCAACTGTGCTACAATGTCTTTGTGCTCTCCCTATACGAAATTTTTTAGAGAAAAATAAAAATATTAACCATGCTGATTCTAACATCAAATATCACATATCGGATCTACTAATACGTAAGTGCAAGCAGTAATTATTAAAACTATTTGATGTAAATCGCACGGAAAGTATAGAATTTAAACCGACGGCTTCCTGGTTCCGGGCCAAAAGGTGTGAAACGAGCACCTTAAATGTACTACAGGTAAGTATACTATTTTCCAACGTCAGACGCAAAAGACAATGAAATTGAGAAATTTCATGGAAAGCTCGAAAATGTTATGTGTAAGATGATCATCACTTAAGAAAAATGGAACATTTGGGAATTGGAGAGAGCAACGATGGGAGAATGGTTTTTGCAGTTCTGCATAGAACATCAACTGGCAATTATAAATAGTCACTTGCAACACCCTAAACGGCTCCAAAAGATCGACGTAGTACCCATGTAGTACCCAAATCGATCACATCCTGTTAAATAAGAGATAGAAATCCTCAGTACGAAATGCTAAAACATTCCCAGGAGCAGACTTTTAAGGGGTGAACAGCCGAAGGCCAATGACAATGCGGATACTACTTGGTCAATACTGAAAGCCAATGTGCAACATGCAACTAACAACTGTACAGAAAAAATAAAATACTTCTCCAATAAAGTAAAGATGCAGGCCGAGGAATTTAAACCAAGAAATTGGATCATTGCAAATTAACAGGGAAAATGTATTTACGGCATAGACTAGATATTAGAAAGGTGGAAGACATATTGGTATAGCTTATACGAGGACAATCGACCAAACAATAATAAAAGAAGTAACACTGAATTAAGTAACAATAACAGAAAATCGAATATTCTAAAAAAAGAAATAGAGAAAGCACTAAAATCCCTTAAAGTTAAAAAATCATCGGCAAGTGACAATATTTCCGTTGAGTTATTACAGAGATTATGAAGCGGGGTATAGCGTGGCTATGGCAAATATGTAATAAAATAGGAAAAATTAAAAATGAACAACAGATTGGTCAGCATCGGATTTCGTGCCCATTCACAAAAAGAGTCCACTACAACCTCCCTGAGGTACTCATGCGAGTAAAGTTTTGCTACACATTCTGAAGCAGCGTATTTCACCTCATATGAATCGAAAGTCACTACATGAACAAACGAGATTTGTTAAAGGTAAAGGAACTAGAGAACAAATAGTTTAAGTTTGAGATAACTGATAGAGAAAGGGCCACAGGACCAAGTAACATTCTTTCTAGTTGTATTACTTTCTATACTATAAAATAGTTTTCACCTGAGTATGTTGAGAAAAACTATGGAACATCTTGTTGGGGATGCCAGAGCCCAGAGCATTTAGTTCAATTGATCAGAAATTTGTACAATGCAAATTCGACAATGGTCAAAGTGGATGGCTATCACCCCTCAACGCTCACAGAGCACAAAGCGGTAAGCCAATGCTACAAACTATCCCCAGCTCTTTTACTGTATATGGGAATTTTATCATGAGAACGGTTGGGGAGGGGGAGGCGAAAGATATTCAATCTGCACTTTGCTAATAACATATCTCTAACTGCAAGTGAGAAAGAGATGGCGGAATTAATCACTCGGGTCAGAAGAGAAGACCAAAGATGCGGTCTTGAAATAAATAAAACCAAAAAGATCATTATTATAAATCGTTAGAACACCTATTAACTTAGCGACACCTTGAACGAATATGAAATTGTTGAAAAATTCCAATATCTAAGATGTCCAATCAGTAATAACGGCAGTTGCCAACCACAAATTAAGAGAAGAACTGCGATGACCCAAGCGACAATAACTAACAAGAATATGGAGGAATATAAAGATAAATAACAAGCTTAAGATAAAATTAGTGAACAGACTTTCTTCATATGTCTATATGGTTTCGAAAGTTAGAATTGTCTACCAACTAACAGGAAGAGAGTAGATGCCTTTTCTATCTCTAAGAGACGTATAAGGAGAGTAATATGGAAAATCCGTCGCACAAAGCTTCGATAATAGTAGAACTAGACATCAAAACCAGACTGTCTACAATATGTCTTCAAATAATTCTGCAGTTTTTCAACCACATTGCACACAAGGAAAAAAGTAACCTGGAAAGATTAATAATAACAGAAGATGTCCATGGTAAAATATGGGCAGACCAAATATAACAGGCCACCAATACCACATTTTATGGATCACTAAGAAAATCCCGAGGAGCCGAGATAAGTAAATAACCACACTGGATACCGACCTTCCGTGGGAAATGTAATTAGAAGAACAAGAAACTATATATTTAAAAAACAACTGTAACTAAACCTCCCTTCTTTATTTTACTTATTTTCACTCCAGTTTGTCGTCTGTTTTAACCGCGTTCATACATTAAACTTGCAGCTAAAATAATGTTATTATATAAACTTATCTTCAATAATTACAACACTAAGGATCAGCAAAGGCTAAGGATCTACAATGAGCTAAATAACCTCTTCAAAAGGTACAATAAATAACTACACTTATCCAGACCAACATGGTTCAGTAGTTAAGGAACTCGGTTGTGGTGCTGAGAAAGTCAATCCTTCTGACAATCGCTTTAAAAATTGTGTAAGACAGTTGTAGAAGTTCTGGTGCTAACCACATCACCTACTGAGCTGTTAACGGTGTGCTAGACGACTGCATTTCGGCCAGACCCGCTGAGTCTGAGATCATATTTCTTCATGGAATGCAGAACCCGAACTGTACCTTACTTTATCTACTTATACGGATTTGATCCACCTGGGATTTTTGAATTTATTTGGACTTCTAATAGTGAGAGTCATTATACCGACGTCTTAATCCATGACTGATAGCATACACATGTTGAATACTGTTTTTCCCAAATTTGTCAAGACCCCATCATTCTTCAGCTTTTCAAAGATTGTTCTTAACATTCTACATCGAGCGATTTCAGTCGCCTGCCTATTTTTTAAATTTTCATGATATTGTCGAGGTAGTATGTATAACGGTCAATCAATTCAATTGCACACTTTTTATATATATTACACTGGCTTTATTTGCTATTGCTTTCGTTTTACTCAGGTTCATTTCCAATATAATTTTTTGAGCACAACCCTTATTAACTCTTGAGCGACACTACCGATCAGTGCTACATTCTCAGAATATCTCAATTGCTAAAAACTTAGTAGGTACATCCTTGGTTTTTGAATATGGTGACACCAACTTCATGATATATAATTATTTTACAATGAATGGCAAACATACCCCAAACCAAAATTTCTCAATGACTCAAACCAGCTTTAAATTGTACTAAACATGCGTTCAGACTACATGGAGATATCGGAGAGCCGACTAGCTACAGTGGAGACGGCGAGTAGTCCTTTTTCAATAAACCACAAAGGGGATTAGAAATTACCAGAGGACGCCAAAGGGTATTTTGTACTACGATAAGTCAATTAGCTTACAACAACTCTTAAACTCACTTAGGTGCTATGCGTAGCCAATTCGCTACGGCCTAAAACACGACAAAATGAATCGATACCTCAATAGCTTGCATTAGCCATATACAAAATCATCGAAATCATTAGCAAGATTGATATTAATTAAATACAATACATGGTATACGGAAGGCTAAACCAATTTAATGTCAGAAATCGTATCAAACATACAGTGAAGACATAGCATTGGCCGAAAGTTACAATAATGTTGCCGGCAAGCAAAGCAAAGTGTGCTTGAAAAAAACAAAGCATAATAGTACGCCACACGTACGTAGGTATTTAGACTGTTCCTTAAATGCCCCAGTATTTAGTTGCTGACAAACTCGAAGGTGATGCAATACTATTCAGCGATCCCAATCTTTCGGTGCGCTTAACGTACAGATTTGTTTTTACCTTCACAACACAAGATCGTGTTTTAATACTCCCAGCAGTGATGCGAAATGGCACCGGAAAGCAAACAGCAACAATCAGCCACCAGTAAAACTTACCAGAAGCACACGGAAACACAACAAGGACCTGGACTAACAGCTGCGAATCTGTGTAACTTCCAACTAACAACGGGGCACATCAATGGTTCTAAAACCGCAGATTCCAGGCTATTAGTATCAACTAGTTGTTCATACTTTAACGACTTTAAAGTCGGCTCTTTAGCTTACAGATCGAAGACTTAAATCGTGACGCCAGAAAAATTCACAAGCAAATGCAATGAGTAATTAAGACCGAAATATCTTCGTAAATTATTATAAATTAGCCTTAAATTGAAGTAAATTTTAATACGAAGTAAACGCGTCCGATCAAGTCGAAGACGCTTGGAGAAGAGAACAAGGAACAAACACATCGTCGCAGGTAAGCAGAGATACTTGAATGATACTTGGTCTAGGGACGCATGACACCGAATCAGTAATCTATCTAGCGCGACTGACGGCCGTTGAAAACGAGTTCGACGACCTCAGTAACTGTAAAACACCCAGCGTTTGGACTGGGGTAGCCAAAGTTCATAAAATGGACGATACAATAATAGGCCATTAATGCATAACGATTTTTACCAGTAACGAAAGCTCTTTGAAATGTAACAAAATTAGAAAACTTGATTCGTAATATCGCCTTGCCCAACCTTCATTTGGTCAGCTCTTTTGTTCTGGATCATATACTAGAATCTTTACGAACTAGATATACCTTCGTCACAGCTAAATTTAACATATCTAGAATCTAGATAACCTTTCTTTAAAATACCGTTCTAGTGATGCGAGTATTTCTCTACGAATGTTATATGAAGTGAAATATTGTATTCTGTGAATAGTCGGTTTTGCTGAATCCTTTCCAAAAACCGCATTGTTCGAGTTGCTGCTAGAAGTCGAGCCTCCTTTTTAGTCTCTTAATTTTCGTCGGCTATTTATAAAGGTATAGTCTTTTCCATGCAAATGTTTAATTTGTGCGTTTTGTCACCAACAATAATATTGCAGGTCTCTCTATCAGGCTCTCAACCGATTTTCTGTTGTATTTCGGCCTGTTGTCCGTTATATATTTTTCTACTTAGTACTATGGCGATCATTATCTTGAATTTTTTCTATCTTTCGCTATTTTTTACCATCTTGTCCCTGCTTTGCATTACTGACTTACCCAATTTGTGGTTTTTCCACACTACTGATATCTAATATTTTCCACCAACTCTTATTTTGACGAATTTGCTTATAACGTCGTTCATTCTTTAATCCAAATATTGGGCCTCTTATTTGTTACGAAGTACGAAGATCCCTGACATTATCCTCTCCATAGCTTTCTAAGTTACTTTTATTTTATTTGTGATTTCTCACATTATCACTGATCGAAGATCTTTGTTTATGTGAGAATATTTGGTGTTTCATTATGTAACTAAGTTTCCCCACACCAATCATTCCAGTTTCACCATTCGTTTGAACTCTGTTGGTTTTCTTTTCCAATTTTTTTTACTGCCCAAGTAAATCATACCATATTACATGGTTTTTTCATTTTTCTTTCAAGGCCAACTTCAACTTTTCTGGATGGTACATTGAGATACGCTATGTTATTGTGTTATTAGTAAATGGTAAGCAATTCCTTATGGTTTCCAATCGAATTCATTAACCACATCTTGTTTTACTACAAATATCTATTTGGCATCTTCGCCGGAGTGACGCTTATAATCAATCGTTGCTGGAGTATGTCTCGCTTTTTATTAAAGTATATAGGTTTCCTCAGAAAACTTGAATGTCGTCCACTACAAAGTGCTCGTGGTTCTATGTATGATATCGTCTTGGTCTTCTGTTCCATATATTTTACTTTCTCATCTCTCATAGGCGATTTTATAACTTTAATGTTTTTATTGTAGTGTGTTATGGATTCGACGTGTCTTATATTGGAATTCCCTATATATGACTTTATTCCTTTACCGATTTGCTTATCCAAATTTGTGAATTATGAATGATTGCAGCTTAGTGATATTCTTTTCACATGAGATCTACGGTTATCTGGTTCATTTTTTGTTTTTCCTAGAACGTCGACCGGAACTTTTATATATTTCCTAACCGAGTTATTTTATAATTTATTCGCTTGGTCATATATGTCATATGCAGGCTTAGGATAAATATGCACTTAAAAATTGGAATATATGAATGCAAATATGCACGTAAAATACCGAAAATATGCACTTAAATATGCTCCTTCCCTAATTTGGTTCAATGTAGCACTGTGCAAGTCAGGAACGAAATTTTTTATTAATGTTGATTTGTGTACACACTTCATGTATTTCTCTAGAAATACCGTGATTTTTGGTTTTATTAATTTGGATAAAGGTATATCGGTAGAAATAAATGCTTTACATAAATCATAATTAAACTGTTGTGGTCCTGGTTTTGGCATTGTTGGTGTCTATTGACAGTTTTTTTGGTTTTTATTGTTCAGATGTTTTTCTGCTTGCATATGCTGAGTAACTTAACTTCGCAATATTTACAAAGTAGCGCACTACCATTAGTGAAGTATTAGAAATGAAGCGCAAACTGGTTTAGAACTACACTTGAAGGTATTTTCTCTTTTCTCATTTTAAATATTAATTTGGGCTTTGACTTATGTTTTATGTGTGACATTTTAATGTTGACTGTAGAATGGATGTTGGAGAACTAAACTTGTGGCTCTACTACAAAATGAAACTTAAAGAGGTGGCAACAAAAGGATTAGTAGAGATTTCCATAAACATATTTTGTCAATCAACACAAAGCCCCTTTTACACAATTTTCTAGTTAAATGTTAAAACAATATCATCCATCACTCAAAAGTGTTTAGTGAAGCATAGAACGGATCATTATAAAGCGTCATTCATTTGGCTTAACCAAAATATATGTTTACCTGGGCCATAATCACTAGACCGTTCTAAGAATCGACGAAAAAGGATTTACATTTCCTATTAAAAGGTTAGCATGGACCACTAGAAATGCTTAATCTACAAAAAAATACCAATATTTAACCAATAATGTAAACAGATGCATTTTTATGCTGTTCTGCTTTGAAAGTACTTAAAACTTCCAAAATAATTACATTATATGCAATTACAAATCAAAGTTTTTAGAAATATGCAGCATTAATTAGAAACCTTCAAAATATGCATTTATTGTATAAAACAGTAAAAATATGTATTTGCATATGCAGATATGCAAATGCATAATTATCCTAAGCCTGGTCATATGTGTTAGGTTGTATGCAGATGGTAAATTTTCGGTGCGTTCGCTATGATTATAGTTGAATCAATATGATTTGATTCTATTTTCAGACTAGCTGGCCAGGCAAACGTCGTTCTGCCCAAAAATAAGTTGTCTCTGAAACCCCGTTTCACCACTATAGAGTTTTAATTTTATGTCATGTCCATCGTCTTGCACTTAAAAATAAATGCCATTTTCGCAATCAACGTCCCAAAAAACCTCATTGCGGTTCGCACGTAAAGTATATACCCGCGCAGATAACTGACGACCTATGTTAGCTCGACGTACCTTTGGCATTGTAACGGACACTATAAAATGACACGGAATTGTTTTTACAATCACTTGTACACAAACCAAATTTGAATGTCTGACTGACTGACTGACTGCGACGACCTATGTAAGGCATTTGGAATTACCCCCTGCTCATAAATTGATATTAGTGTCTTATCTCTTCCGCCTTCGGTTACCTGATGCGGATTATGACATGATGGGGAAAACCCTTCAAAGCATTAAGCAATGACTGCAAATAAAAAGACACACTTTTGATATTTTCCAATTTTCCGGCTTTCCCTTTGGATTTTTCCGAATTTTCTTTTTTGCTAAAACACCTTGGGAGTAAGATGAACAAAACAAAAAAGTCATCCAAATCGGTCAAGTCGTTCTCGAGTTTTTGCGTGACTAACACACGGCGATTGATTTATATATATATATATATATAGTTTAAAGTTTTTTGTTCTTCAAATTACATTGAAAGTATACAATACTAGATATAACAATTATATAGAAATTACTATACATTTGCTGTTAAACCAATATTCGTGTAATCTAGTTTGCAAATAAATAAAATGCGATATTAAAGTGAATGAGGTAGCGCTATTTAATTATAAAAGGCAACTAATTAATTACAGGCTTACATACCGAATATATTAAGAACGCGCGATGATATCTGCATATCAGCCAAAGGAACAAAACCGAAGAAAGCCCCAGAGTCACATTTGCAGCGCGAATTAGATTTTAATTGCCTGTCCATCTCGCAATGCAAAAATTGGGTATTAACGAAGCAATTAAAAAAGCAGCACGACCGCCGAGATTATCTACAAAAGAAGACGTAACGTTTATCCTCTGATTAAGCGGAATGCCTGAATATAAATATTGGTGTAACTCACTGAACAAAATTATTAATCGCGCACAGGTGACTCGAATGCGTAAACAATTTTTTCCGCTGGAAGGCCATTAAATTTTCAACAAATAAGGCGATCCTGGGCCTGTAAAGAACCCATAAAAAACTTGTTTTCGAAAGATTTTCAAACTTGTTTGCAGTGTGACTGAACTCGGAACTAAAACGTTTCAAATGCTAGTGTACTCATGTTGTTATTATTGTAACACCGTAATGCCTACGAGCCGTCTGCGTTGTAACTCTTGCACTTTCATGAGCTGGATATGCGAGGTAGAGTCTATATTGCTCTATTTTCGGTCGCGCCTCAAAAGCTTCACAATGCTTGCGTTAAAATGGAGGTACACGACCACACACGTCTTGTTATATCTCCCCGAGGCCATATTAACTTCCATCATTACTTGTGCAGTTACTTGAGATGCGTATATAGATCACTTGTTGGATACTGGGAACGAATTGCGTATCTGCTGCAATTTATCGATTTCATAACCCCCCTTATAGCAGAAGGCGTGTTACTACATGTAACATGTGGTACCTCTGCACAAATATCTTCATCATCCGCATATTACATCTCATAGTCTGAATACAAAAATCCATTCTGTCAATTATTAAGTTTAATAAAGTCACTCCTTAGATTAATGTGGATTTTTTAATACAATTAAAGTGAAACACTGTATTATCCATTTTAACAATGTTTAAGACTATGTGTTTAATATTGCAATGATAAATAATTCGGTGTGAGTCATAAAGCTTCCAGAGTGGCACACCACCTTACCTGCGGTGTAATATAAAACTTGTTTTAAAAATTATAATGCAGATAAACACGACACTGTTATCAGAATCTTGACCCGCATATTCTATTTCTAAATTATCACGAGACTACATGGGCACATTTGAGGGCCAGCCAGCTAAATAGTAGAGGCGGCGTCTAGTCTTTTACTAAATTACTAAAATACAAACAAATGCTGAGGGCGCCAAGGCATATTTCTACAACAAACGTGCTCAGATAGAAACGAGAACTCGTAACCTCAAAAGCGGCAGTTAATCGCAAGATAATTCAAGATAAGACGGTTGTAGTAGCAAAGCAAAACAAGTAAATGGTAACAGCGTATAATATTCAAATAGAATAACAATGTATAATAAGTACACGGAGTACTTACTTACGTAATTTCTACAGTACTCCGGGTGCACCCAATAAACAACAAAGCCAAAATAATGGTACTAGCCTACATATCACAGATCCCCCTCCTAGACTAGATCAAAGATCCATACAAACAACGAACGATCAAATGTAAAACTACAAACAAACGTACGTCTAATCAACAGACATAGCGCACAAACAAATTAAGTGTTGAATTAAGATCCTAAAAGTTGAATATCAAATAAATTAGACAACTTAAACTTCCGTGAGGCCTGAGGGTAAAACTCATCGGAGGCGTGTATAACAATACGACAAGCAAAATGCAAAAGCAAGAGGTTAACGTTCCAAACGGTAACGTTCGAGAAATTCTAAAGGAATTCTATCGAATACGCTAGCAATTCGCATAGCCCAAAAATGTCTCAGGGAAGAAATTTAAAGTAAAATTTACGGGGAGCTGATGGGCTGATGGACTTAAACCTGCAACTTCGGATGCGTATACTACGTTGTTACATCTTCACAGTTCTTCTCTATGGCTCTGAGAGCTGGACTTTCAATCAATCAATGGAAAACCGGATCCACGCTTTTGAGATGTACTTGTATCGTCGTATCCTGCGTATATCCTAGAGTGACCAATGAGGAGGTACTCAGACGAATGGGGAAATGTAAAGAGCTTTTGACGACCATTAAAGAATGAAAGCTTCAATACATCCGACCCATCATGAGAGAGAGCGTTGCAAGATCCTTAATTAGACTCATCTTCGAGGGAAAATCAAAGGCAAAAGATCGGTGAGAACACGGCAGAACTCGTGGCTCAAAGATCTGCGTCAATGGTTCGGACGAACATCTATAGAAATTTTTAGAGGTGCAGTCTCGCGCACCATCATAGCCAGTTGGATCGTCAACCTTCGGAGGGAGACAGCGTCCTAAGAAGAAGATGGGTACCACTCGAGCTGAGTTCAGCATTGCACTTAAAAGGTCGCAAACACAATTAGGTAATGGGTAAATTTCAAAGGTGAACCTCTCCTGCTTCTGCTCCACGAAGGAATTTTACTCCTCTACGGGCGCCAACATAGCTATAGACACAACCAGCTGCAGAATCTTGGTTACTGAGTCAAAGTCGCCTTGACATGACGAACTCGCCGGACCATAAAGAACGCTCGGTCAATCACAAATGAGCTGGAAATCTGACTGCAAACCATAGAACAAATTAGAACAAAACCGTATAAGCCTCGACGCGAACAGAAGATGCAGAAGCTCATCCCAAGGTGGGCCAAGGAGTTCTGAATCCAGCAAATCTTGCGGCGTGTTTTGCTGATAGGGAAGACAAGGCTTCTAAAACATCGCTGCAAAGCCGAAATTCGATTGTCGACGTGATCTAACATACCATCTTCAACTACAACACTGGGAAGCGACGAACAGCAGCGACATGACTGGATGAATAAAGAATCTTAGCTTTACGATTAAATCTCGATCTCTTAACTGTTATGCATGGTCTACATTGCTATGCAGAGTTGAAGTATACACTCCTGAAGTTACCAGTATAAGTATAATTCAAGCCAACGATAGTGCTACAGAATAATGTTAAATCTCTATTTGGTGAGAGAAAATAACGGTTAGGAAGCAGCAGGGATAATAATCGTGGAGTGGCATTTGTTAAAAACAACAAAAAAGACGAAAGCTGAACACAAAGACACATAGTTCGAGCTGAAAAGAATTTCTTATTCCAGCTAATAACAGAAAGGAAGATAAGAGCAATAGAAAAAAATTGAAAAAAGAACATATCTAGGTACAAGTGTAATGCCGCGTTCAATTTTGTTTCAATGGCGCGTTCCTGCAATTAGCATCTTCTGTACGACCGTCTTATATCTAAATATTGTAGCAAAAGAACTCTGATTTATCGCATCAAGCGTCTGCCTTTAGCGATAAGACACCTGCAGCTTTTCTTGTCGTAGCACGTTAGTGGGCATTCATTCTGAATGGGCCGCTGGAAAACAGTGGAATCGCTCGATTATTATTGTATTTTTCACGAAGCACGTTTTGCGGATCTAATTGTTGGAATAGGCTGAAGCCGTTCTTGTTTTTAAACAAACTAAAGCAGCTAGCGCGTTGATTCTTCGAAAACGGGCGCAAACAGCTTGGTAAGAATGTTAATCTAATTTCATCTTTGTGTACTAATTCCGATATTTATGCTGGCTCCCCTGCCTCTTCTAATAAACGAAAACCGCCGCGGCGATGTTTTCTGCACAATTGCCCGTGAACACCGTTGCTAAGAATACTTCTTTTGCTCAATTTCGCATACTAATTTCAATATTTAGGCCGGCTCACGAGGTTCTCAGGAGGCTCCCATGAGGCTATCGTGCGGCCTATTCAGTTTTCCCTGCTTCTACAAGTTAAGCAGGAATTTCAGAATACCGCTGTTCGCTGTCTTCTGAACAGTGGCGACCTTGGGATTTTAAGCATTATGCTTAAATGTCTTCTTGGATAAGATGCAACGCACCAGGATCTCCCCTGCCGATCGCTGGATAATTGTAACGAATTAGATTGTAAGTACATACCCTTCTGAGCGTTTCCTTTGATCGACAAAGGCAAATGCCGCCAATATATCAGTTCTTACTAAGGCCTTAGAAACTCAAACTGAAGCGTGTTTAATCACTCTTTTGGTTCAATCATTTATTAACGCTAAAGAGCGAGAATTTCATTGTTTCTAAATTGCTGAAATAAGCATGTATCTGTAATCTCAAATAAGCCGAGTCCCTTGGACATTTTGCATTTATGTAAGTCGCGATAGCACAGGTGGTTATCATGAAATTGTAATTTGAGCTATAATTAGCAATTTGTGACTTGAATACTTGGAAGTTAGTTCCTATTTGTGGTTTATTTATTCATTTGATAGGAAATGGTTCTACAAACTTAAATTGCTGTCACTTAGCCTAACGGCTCATGAATATAATTCCTGTGTTACTGTGATTGCCATATAGGTATGCAGCGAAGCCCAAAAGGTAGGTGGCGTATTATTAATTAGTTAGTTTTGTTTTTATGTAGTGGGTAACGACAAGGCGCCCAAATTTGAATAATCTACTGCTCAATTGTAAAGCCCAAAGCATTGTTTTGCCTAGTCCTTACACCACGCCATATTCTGCCGAGAGTTAAAAGAGCTAGCCGAGGCCTTGTCAACCCCTCGTTTAAGTGTGGTACACAACATTGAACACACAATTAAGAAGAAGAAACTGTAGAAATGATAACGAGGCATTTAAACTAGCGATTGCTAACTTCTGGCAGCAGAGAAAGCATTGTAGGAGGTAACATTTTTAGTCTTATGTAAAGAAAGTAGTTTCAACATTACCAAGACAGTTTCAAATACAAAACTGGTTTACGATAATTCAAAAACTGAAAATCCCACAGAAGAAAAGAAAGATAATAGAAGAATAATTGCAAACATGTGCGGGCAAAAATAGTTCAAAATGTTGTAATCCTCTAGACGTTTTTTAAAGGATTCCAATGCTGTTTTCATAAAATCAATTTTTCTTAGTGTAGTAAAAATTTTAAGTATATTTTGAAGTAAGTTTACACTGCGTTTGAGAGAAAAGATATATTATACTTTATGAATTATTATTTCGGCATAACCCAATTATTGCATTCGATCTCAACCATGTTATGTAACATTTATAATTTTCGTAGTAACCTTCAATCATTCGCCACCGGCCTAAAAAGTATATCAAAAGCTTTGGCGTTAAAGGAAAGTTGAGTATGTCATTCTAGATGGATGTAAACGCGAAACTCGAGAATAGTACAAAGTATCTGGCTGATTTCCTCGCCAATCTATCTACAGTATTAAATGTCAATAACTGAAAAGCTTTTGGACAAGGTTGCTCGCTTTGGTAGGGTAATTGCTATAACTTTTCATGGATCGTATCAATTAAGCTTTTACTATATTATGCATAATTGCACACAACTATTATAAACATGCTTCTAAATATGATGCATTTCAATAAAATTATTTCGCAAAAAACTGCTACCAAACGGTAAATGGAAGGAATTGTTTATTCCGCTCCATTCAACTTTTGGATGGGATACAACCCAGACTAACTTAAAATCCTCGTCGATTACGGTCTTTATATTTTTTCTAAAAACGCTAAATCCTAATGTACACTACGTTACACAATATGGATGCCTCTCCAAAGCGAAGCGGATTTGTAATTATATTATCCTATCGCTTTTTTCATGACTTGGATCTGAATGGATTCCACAGCCACTAACGCTAAATTCAAAGAGAACTACTAAGACAGTGCTACAAAGTCTTCATAATATAAACAATTAGACGAAAAGAGGGCGGTCGGACTAGAGAGAATTGAGTCCTTTTTCTTGTGGGGGAGTTGGCCTATAATTTATCCTGTCAATCAAAGCGAAACAATTGATATCACATATCTGTAGGTGTAAAACGGCGTCAAAGATTTTGGGCGAACCATAAGTCAGCACACAGCCGAAAAGGGCGAGAATAAAGAACTAGAAAAATGCATATACTCCATCTGCGTTTTACTATAACGCTGGATGATGCCAGCTAAAAGGGTGAAATCCTTTTCTCAAGCCCAGGCCTGCAAGGGCATAATACGAACGAAGAACCCATACAATTAACCAGACTAAAAATAAGCAACATGCTCCACATACAGACGCGTAAGGTGAGCTAATTCCAAGGAACAGCATCGTTAGAATTGAAAAATTCTACAAATATAGAAAACATATCGCAAAACGTACCAAAACCCATTTTTGTCTGTAATATGCTATGGCAACAACACATTATACAGATTGATGGTGGATAATGTGAACATAGCCAGTCAAATGAGCTAGATTATAGTTTACGGACTTTGTATGGATTAGACAGAAATAGACATATATGACTTAAAATGACTTAGAATATTTGATTGAGTGTGCTAAACACAAAACACCTGGATTCAGCGGATACTAGATGTCAATCGCATATTAATCTGTTTCTGTCTAACGCATACAAATCCCATAAACTGTATTCTAGCCCATTTGATTGCCTATGTTCACATTATCCACCACCAATCTGTATAAGGTGCCGATAAGTGGCTTGCGCAGTCTCCTCTTGTTTCAGTTTCAAGTCATTAAACAACCTACCTTCGAAAGGAATCATCAATTCATTGTCGACTATATTTATCAATTTTAAGTACAAAATCATATAGCAATTCCTCAACCTCATAACACATAGTGGAGCTTACAGTTATGAAGTAACACCTAGCTAAGTTTACTGTCAGTTTTTCTAAAAATAGATAATAATCATTCGCCCACATGCACTTTAGTAGGTCATGCCCAACCACTTACGTTATTAGCAAAAATGGTGCTATTATCGTGGAACAAGCTTTGAGCGCTAATTAACACAATCGCTCGCCCAATTAATCAGTCATAACGTGGCAGATGTTTTATCTCTAGCTACCATAATAAATTTCTCCTTAGCCAACATGCTACATAACAAGGTTTTGCAATTACATATTCTAAGATTTCCAGTCAGTTCAGCTATTTCATACTGCACGAAGCCAGTGGTACAGCTGTTACAATAGTGAAAAATTGTTGTTAAAAACTCTAATTGCTTATGTAGTGCTCAACCTTTACAGAACTTTTATTTAATTTAGTTTTAGCACAATTACATTCCAAGTCTAGATACTCCCAAAGCCATATTGCAGATAACATTCAAAATATCTTGGAAGAAATTATCTTTTCTCTTTCACTTTCTTCCCTCTCTTTGTAGCATCGAAATACCTGAAATGCGTTTATGGCAATGAAAATTTTTACATGTGCCAGGATAATACGGATTATGAACTATTGCTACTTTTTATAGTCGTATGCGTTGATCCAACAACCCGTTTTATCACCTCAGGCGATACACTGAGGTACCGCTAATTTTTGAAATATGGTCCACGTAGCGAGTTGATGAACGTCCCCTTGGTCTTCTACCATCAACTTTTTCTTATACCAGCAGTTTTTCTAGAGAATCATCAGTTTTCCTCATGTGACCAAAGTATTTCAGAAAAACATATATGCTCGTGCTCAGTCTCTCTTTGATATTAAGATTAACTATAATTTAACTTTAAAATATAGCAAGGGTGCAACCGAATACATATCATCTGCCACTCAAAAGCCAACGTCACCTTGTCGCGGTGCACTTAATTTTCATTAACAAGGCTATGGGGTCCGATTATTGGCGATACAACCATAACACGCACGTAAAAAGTAGAAGAAGAAAATATCTTCATAAACACATAGCCCACTTGACAACTTGTGTGATACAAATTTTTCCAAGATAGAAAGGAGCTCTCATGATGATGTCTTCAAAAGTAAATTATTCCAGAGGTGAAACTGTTTCCCATTTGGGTTTCCAGGTAGGGGTTCCAGTAAACCAGGTAAACGGTATAAGAGATTTACGTAGTTTACTGCATTCAAACGATTTGGAACAACATGTGGTCCAATTAACTGATTTTCAATAACACTCCCCCAAACATTGACATACTTGATAGATAGAATGGGTATTTTTATAAACCCATTCATGTCTGTTGTGCGTATGAAACATTCCATCGCAAGCAGATGTAGCATCGTCTGTTCGCAAAACTCTTCCAAAAATGTTGGTTAAGCAACCATTCACAATACCTCATACGTAGAGGGTAGTCTTCAGGAAGCCATCCTTAAATTTTAAATGTGGTATGAATCTAAACCATCTTACTTAATAATTCTGTCGAAGGTACAGCATTATTTTGCAACAATATGGAAACTTAATAGAAATCTTCTACTTAAAATAATTCTAAAACTCTTGAACAACTGCCAACATAGTATGATTTTTTTTACTCTGAATTTCAAGAAGAATAATGTACTGTGCGTATTACGTTTTACAAACCCCGTAAATAAAAGACAAGAACAGAATAAACACAGGAATAGAAATACAGAGAAAACATCTACATGCTGAGATGAAATGTAACATGACGATAAATAGAATGGAGACTAAATTAATGATCTGCGATAAAATTGGCCGATGCCATGCATAAGTACGATTAGAGGACCGTAATTTAGAAAACGTATAGGAATTCTACTGCTTAGGAAGTACCATTAATAAATGTGAGAAAATCAGGAAAGAAATTGTGAGAGGAATACAGCAAGCAAAAGTCATGTTCCGTAAATAGAAAACAATACTCACATCAACTAGAATAGTTCTGTAAAAAAGGAAACGGCTGATTCAGATATATGAGTGGAATTTCGAAGAGCGAAAAAAAGAAGTTGAAGGCATTCGAAATGTGCTGCTGCAAAAGAATATTGAAAATAAGCTGGGTTGCTTTTTATATTGCATTACTGGTTTCTATCATCCACTCTTTTCACTTATCCTTTTTTCTATAGGTAGCTTTTGCATTCCACTATACCTTCTATATCTCTGCAAGTTACTTCCTCTTTTTCGTGCATTTTTATAGTTGCATATACTGCTGTGCTCTTCGTAGAAATTTATTATTTGTGACTTGTTCAATATAACCAATTCAGGCTTCTTCCTTTGACAGAAAATAAATGACAACTTCTTATTATTCGAGGTCTACCTTAAACTGCAATTTCTGTATATGCTTCTTATTCCATAAACCATAGGCGTAGCATAAAAAGAAGGTTCTTCACTTCATTAGAGATCTTTAATTTCAAATGTAAGAAAATTTGTAAAGAACTTTACTCAAAACATCTCTCGCAAGTAGAAGTTGAGACACTAAAAAATTTAAAAAATCAAAGGAAACTAGGAGCAAAAATATCTTTACGTAACGATAATGCGAATTACATCAACTGGCAAAAAAAAATAAGTTGCATACGGAGGGATTCGAACTCAGCGCGATTTAAGCGCTTGTAAGTGGGATTTCAACGCTTGGCAGCAGCCCGCACGCAATCTGTCCCGTAGCCACCCATCGCCACGAAGGACCACCAGGATTATATACGACATGCTTAGTGTTGCAAATGTTTGTCTTTTTATACCGTTTTCCCTGTGTATGTTGGGCCCCATATTCGTTAAATGTAAAAACCTGACTTTTATGCGAAATATTACTTTTATCTATTCATGAATTAAAGCAAACATAGACAACATTTTATGTTTTTAAGGTGCTCACCCTGTATGTGTTTCACCAAAAGTATATTCCGTTTCCAGCCAGACAGGCATATAATTTGCATACAAAATATCATCGTCTTACCCCAACAGAAGGACAGACAGACAGGCAAACCGACAGGTAGACAGACGGAATTGAGAAACAGTATATTACGCAACTAGTAGAGATAAGTGATGTTTTACTGAACAAGTATGGCTGGTTTGAGTACTTGAAAAAATTTGAAATGTTAATTTTTTATATAAAAGTGACACTAAATGTCAAAACATAACCAAGATGAGCAGAACTCGTTTCTATGTACTATTTATTTATTTATTTAGTACTCGGCCAACAGCCGTTAGGCCAATTATAGACGTCGCTGTACATTTTTACTAAAGCACAATTAGCAGCTCCAGCTGACGTTATGCATTTGACAGTACTGAAGTCTATCCTTGGTAGTACTGTAAGTCTACATCAAATTCGAGGTTAGATTTAGCGTCAGTTTGTATCAAAACTGACGCAAAACCCAACCTGATAACCTCGAATTTGACATAGACTTACAGTGGCATCTACAATACACTTGAGTATTGCCAAACGTAAAGCGAATCGCCGTTGCTATGCAGAAATGTGTTGCTATACAGAAAATTACCACATTTCTAAACGATTTTGAATATTGAAATGTAGTACATTATGAAATGAAATGCCATAAACATGGTTTTCGTCATCTAGGGATCCTGAAAAGTGAATATCTAAAGAAATCTCGGAAGGTGATTTTTTACTATTACAATACTTCCTTCGTGTGTTGGAAGAGTAAGAAACAACGTGAAACAATATAACGAAAGAATTGTTGAAGAAATAATTGCAGAATAGAAAGGCGAGAAAATATAATATTAATAAACGTCTTTATTCAGTGAGTTACAATATTACCTATAGTATTAAAATACATATTTAGAAAAGAAAATAGGTCATGGAATAAGAAAAATAATAAACATAATAGATGACACAGGGCAAATAATAAATGAAAAGCTGGGTATTCTAAGAACAATAAAACAATTCTACCAAAACACCAGAAATGCCAGAAATACAAAACAGCCCTAGAGGAAGAAGAACGTTAAAAAGACATTACACCTAGTAGATCCCACCTATCTGTAAATATGAAATTAAGGCAGCGATAAAAATAAATGGAAAACTATAAAGCAACAGGTATAGATAAAGTACTATAGATATGATAAAAATGAATTAGAGTAGGAAGAATACCTGCTACATGGAAGACCTCCAAAGTCATAGTTCTATTTAAAAAGAGAAACTATAGGCACTTAAGAAACTAAAGACCTATAACGCTAATGTTACATTTATATAAATTACGTACAAAAATTCTAAGCGACCGACTTTCTTATAAATTAGATGCATACAACACCGCAACAGGCAGAGTTTAGGCAGGGCTTTAGAACAATGGACCACATATATACAGTGCGTTAGTTAGTCAGGTCATAGAAGTTTCGAGAAGGTTTTCAACACAGTCGAAAGTTAGGCAACAACCAAAGTAATCAAAATATGTAGAATTGATCACAAATACTTCCTTTTAATCAAAGACCTGTACGAAAATTATTATTTACAAAATAGAGAACACTAACCCTATTCCAATTAACCGATGTATCAGCGATTCCAAATAACAGTTTTGGTTTTGGTGCTTCTTGAGAGGTGTGGATAAAATGTTGTACTGCATGCGTATGGCCTACGACCTCGTGGGCCAACATTTTTTTCTAGTGGGTAATATCCAAATAACACTACTTGTATAGTAAATAACGATGATTGCATAGCATGCTATAACAATATACTTTTAACATATGGAAAGTGTCAAATAATCGCGTGGATTTATACAAAAGTTGGGTGAAGTGGCAAGATGGGCGTTGTGTCGCTAGCGAAAAAATGGGCGAAGTTGTCCTGTTGGGCGTTGTGACATTCGAGAAAAATTGGGCGATATGGTACAAAAAGTCAGGTGGGCGAAGTGGTCGTTGAACGAAATGTTGGACCTCGTAAGCATTCATTAACCGAGTTCTAACTAATGAATTTTTGGTATTGTTGTCTATATTTGGGCGATGTGGGTCTATATAAAAGTTGGGTGTGTAGTGGACGTTGCCTCCACCGAAAAAGCTGGCAAAGTGGTCCTGTTGGGCGTTGTGTCTTTTGAGAAAAATTGGGGGATATGGTACAAAAAGTAAGGGGGGCGAAGTGGTCGTTGAACGAAATGGTGGGCCTCGTAAGCGTGCATTAACGGAGTTCTAACTAATGAATTTTTGGTATTGTGGTCTATATTTGGGGATGTGGGTCCATACAACAGTTGGGTGAAGTGGGCGTTGCCTCCACCGAAAAAGCTGGCAAACTGGTCCTGTTGGGCGTTGCGTCCTTTGAGAAAAATTGGGAGAAATGGTACAAAAAGTCAGATGGGCGAAGTGGTCGTTGAACGAAATGTTCGGCCTCGTAAGCGTGCATGAACCGAGTTCTAACTAATGAATTTTTGGTATTGTGGTCTATATTTGGGCGATGTGGGTCTATACAAAAGTTGGGTGAAGTGGCGAGGTGGGCGTTGTGTATCTAGCGAAAAAGTGGGCGAAGTGGTCCTGTTGGGCGTTGTGATCGTATTGACCGATGTGATATATATCAAATATAGGGCGAAGTAAACTTTCGCTTGTGCAATATGGTATTACAAGGCGGGTGGGCAAACTGGTCGATGGGTGCAGTATCCGGACCCCGAAGACTTAATCTTTCAAAAAACTGTTTCTCCAATTTTGTTGAGCGGTGTATATTACACGTACAATTATTAATACAATAGGTATTGATTATTAAAGAACTAGTGTCGTCTATGAGAATGATCAAAATCGTTAGAACCATGTTCCCGTTTTTCGACATTTTTGTGGTTTTTGGGCCTTCTGATATCATAAGGTGCAACACATCGAAATCAAAACATGATGTCATCGCTACAAAGCCCCATAGAAAAACTGAAAATAAAAATCCGTCTGTAACTTTCGCCCCTTTATGTGTGGAACATACATACATACATTAATAAATTGACGGAAATGAATTCTTGTCCAGTCGTTTCGAAATCATTCGCTTCGCGCGGTCAGTTATCCCAAATTATATGCTTTAAAACTGGTTCTTGTTTTTGTTTAGTATACAAAAAATATATATGCATATGACACACTAGTTTACGTGTCTCGCCCTGACAGGCTCGAACCGTGATGTACTAGCTTCAGCATAGATGTTTAGCTTCCCGGCCAATGTAGTAAATATTAAGCTATTAAGTTATTGTATTTGCTCCAAAAGCCCAATCCGAGACTATCTTTAAAATACGGTTTGTTCTGGAGTCAGTGTTGAATCCAGGGGGGTGACCGGGGGTGAAATTCCCCGCCGGGCATAACAAAATTCCCCCCGGAAACATTACCACTTCATATTCATGTTTCTTTAAATCTATTAAAATAATGGGCGGATTGCGGTGGAATAGGTAAAAATACCCCCCAGACGTTTCATTTTTCCCCCCGGAGTAATCAGTCTGAATTCAACACTATCTGGAGTCACTTCTGAGAAGACACGCCGTTGTTCAGAACAGGGCAGGGCGTTGTTTGCACGTCAAAATCGTTCTAGGAACTGCAGATAAAGCAGAACCGGATTAATAAAGCGGCTTGATTGTAATCTCACGTCGGGAACAAAAAGCGCGGCTGAATTTGGGAGCAAAACGCACCGACTCGATTACTGTCCGCAAAGCGTTACATTTTCCATCGCGCTTGGTTTGCGAATGCGAAAGATCGCTCCGAAGCCATTGTATTCTTATCCGGCCGTGGGAGGTTACCAAAGTATACGCTTGAAATATATCGCGTTCGTGGGGGCGATTTCTGAATATATAACTATCTGTGGGTAGCTCGGCTATTAATCTGTGGCAAAGGTAAGTCCTTTATGTTAGCCGGTTCTGGGCTCAACAAAGTTGCCAGAACGCGCCGAGACTTGTACTAGTTTTTCGAAAAGTGGAACAGTGACGTTTTGGTGCAGCTGAAAAGGCATGCCTTGGCCGCGGGTGACGAACGTGTGTATACTGAATATCCACAGATCTAGTTTCGCATTTCTTATTATTTTTGGTTTTTATATTGAAATATCACCGTGCCGTGGGAATCTATGTGTATAAAATAACGTTATTATATGACTACAAAACGAAATACAATAATTATTATCGTGTTCTCCGTCAAGAAAAATTAGACGCACATTGAAGAAGTTCATTAACTCTCACTGACTAGCTTTCAGCAAATTCCAAACAATCCAGTTTGGGGTTCTGTGCCACTTAAAAAACAAACATTGTAAAGCGTGCGCATGGTTATACACAAGCTATATTAATTGCATCAGAGTTGTCATAAAGTTTTACATATTTTAAATGTTGTTTTTGACCGGAAACATCTCACAGGGGATTTATCATCAATTTTAGTACATTGCAGCAAAAGACTTTGTATGCAGTGATGAACACGATAAACTATAGAATTTCTCTCGTGTGTTTTGAATTCTTTGCCAACTGTCAACAGCTCATTACCGAAAAGTCATTTAATAGAGAGTAGTAACCAAAATGCTCTCAAAGTGTATAAATAGATTTAGATCAGAAAATTGAGCAAGCCATGATATTGGTTTTTCACAACCAATGCGTTCATAACAATTTCCTTATAATAAATCTCTGGAAACAAGACAACGATAATGAAACAAAATACAAAACACTTCTACTTCTTCTTCTTCTTATCCTTCATGGAGTAGGTATTTGGCCTGTTTCTGTTTTCTTCCATCTCTACTTGGATCTTTTCCCATTTCTTTTGCATTTTGGTTTAGAATTTAAAACTTTCTTATAAATCCTCTCTTAGTCTATTCCCTCAAGATGATCTTTCCATTTTTTATATCGTACGGCTAAAAGACGAAGGAAGTATTGTAATCACGGAAAAATCACCTTCCGAGGTTTCTTCAGATCTTAGCATTTCAAGGTCTCTAGATGACGAAAAACCGGTGTTCTTAATTCCGTCCGTCTGTCTGTCTGGGTGTCTGTCTGTTGGCGGTATAATTCAAAAACTATTCGATAAAGGAAGGCGACATTTTGCATGCATATGATATGTCATGAAACCGAGAAAGTTTCGGAGAAATATATACAGGGTGAGCGTTTGCTTTACCTGAGAAATAGGTACAAGTAATAATTTGCACATAGCTCAGGCTTTATCATTGGCGAAAATGAGACCTAAAAGATACAGGGTAAACGCCAAAACTTGGACAGAATAATATGGTACTTTTAAGGCAGCAGAAACTCATCTGACTCGAACGCGCCCGTAGCTAAGTGATTCTAGCGGCGAACAAGACACTAACTTGAAATATTCGCCTCGAAGTGCGGAGTTCAAATCCCAGCGGACTACATTTTTTTATTTGCAAATTGATCAGATTCGCACGAGGGATATTCCGTGTAAGCCCTTTACAGATTTTTCTGTATTCTAATACTTTGTGATGGAACATATATTTTGGTCTTATTGAATGTCCCCCATTTTCATTTGTGCTATAACACAGGCTACCATATAGCATTATTGCTGTTGCCCTGAACAGTGTAAATGATGGTGTCGGAAAAAATTCCTGTTTTCGGGATTTTGAAAAGGTAACACTTTTAAACTTTTTAAAAAGTCTAGCTTCGAAAATTAGGTTATAGCGTCTAGATATCAAAGTAGAAGCTTGAGAAGCTCTATTTAAAGTGGAGCAATTTCTGTGAACGCCGTTGTACACATCTGAACTAAAACTTCCTTTTATAGTCATTTACATTTACATAGGAAACGTGCGCGCGCCTACATAAATAGCAAACTTAATTATTTATTTATTTATTGTATATAGGCAGCCATCCAATAATAGGTTTGGACATATAAACTACAGAAAAAAGAACGTACAATCCATGAGAAAACTAATTAAACAAAAATGCATTTTGAATCAAGGTGATTATTAATTTTGATACAATAGTCATCCAAAAAGTACTGTTATACAGACTTAGTAAAGCTAGATAAAGATTGAGAAAAAATGTCAGTGTTTGAAAGAGCTAAAAAATTTAGAATTCTGACCATAGGAGAGTGCAAAGAAAAATTAGTTGAGTAGTGGTCGTGCCAAAATATTAAAGATTTTCTTGTGAGGAATGTCGGAACGTAAAAGTAAATTTTCTGTATTTCCCCACAAAATAATGTTATTCATGTTTTTGAGTATAGTATTATTATGTAGCAAGCGAATAATAGAAAGGTACAAGGAAGTGTTAGAGGTATTTTAATTTAATTAAAAATAACTGTATGCAATATTCGTCTATTCTTTGAAAAATACTAGAACGCGTTGGCTAGCCTACGTCTGGCCCTGCCAGCGTAAAGAAACGGTTAACAATAAAAATGCTTGCTTAAGCTGGTAGCCAGCCGACGTCCGGCCCTGCCAGCGTTTACAATACCAATGCTTGCTGTGTCGCCACTTGTGCGCGGTCGGCATGTGCGCGCGCCAGTGCTCTCGGTCTGGACGGCCGGCGGCCGGCGGTCGACATCAGCTCTTATAATATAAGATACTTCCTTTATAGGCCATTCAGTAAACACAAAAACATATAAATTTTTTTGAAGTTGGCATATACGTAAAATTTGTCTGTTAGGGATTCTGTATTTTGTTTTGCAAAGGTTTCCATACCTGCATAAAAGTGACTTTGAATTTAAAAATGACAATTAATGAATATCATTAATTCAGTGTCAAAGTACATACTATTCTGGAAGTTTTTGCCTGAACTTTTATAAAATGTAATAAAAATACTTATTAATAAATGCTACATCAATAGTATCCAACACAGTATTTGTTTAACATCCTTAAAAGTAGTTATGACAGATGCTAATTAAATGTCACACTCTTAACCTATTTGTTTTAGTAACTTTTTGTAAGTACATTCATAGACAAAAGATGCATTTTGCAAGTACACTCATGAAATTTTAGAAATCAAAGGCCACTTTGTGTTTTTATGTTTAGTGAACAGACTATATATTTCTATAGTCCCGTGTAGAAAATTCAATAGAAATATGGAAAAATTACCATACTTCACGTTCAGTAAATTTAAATTTACATGTATTATAAAATGCCGAAAAGCTATATAATAGATAAAAGATATACCGGGTGTCCGTTCTCAAAGTCGAACATAGGCGATTAACATTGTATTGAACGTTTTTGCCGATTCCTGCTCGCCAATTCAACTTACAAGGAAGGTAATGTTATCAATGGAAAGATAACATTATTTCGCATCAAATGATACCAATAATAATATTCAAGATGCGATTTTGTTTTAAAACTTGGGAATTTTTAAATATGCCATGCCTTGCTTTTCAAGTTCGATAGCATTTGTCAAAAAAATTGGTAATTATTTATTTGGCTTAAATCAGGTATTTCCTGTCAACGTCTGTTAAAATTATCTACAGAAAAATGAATTATTTCAATGAAGAATGAGTGAATGCACTAATGTCAATTGCCTATGTTCGACTTTGAGAATGGACACCCGGTATATATAATAACTGCTAAAAAAGTTATTCTTTTTTGAATTTATTCTTTATTTCTTACCGCTACTGCGTCAGCAAGGACGGGCAAGATTATAAAGTCCAATTTTAAACAGTTTAAGTACAAGGGTTGGGCCTATATTATCTTCTCGCATGTAAAATTAACATAAATATGTAGTACGCAGGCTCTAGTAGAAAAACTAATTTAAATTAATAAATTAATGTCGATGCTATCAAATTATACAGGAGCAAAACGGCCAGAAGCGCTGCGTAGCTGTACGTGGCCTGTCCATGAACAATTCAGGCTAATGAACTGCTTTGACTCATCACTTAAATTTGTTCTAGGATATTTTCTTTAAAAGTCAATTTTTTTAGAATAATTCGGAAAGTAACGTTTTCAGAGATGCAATTAAAAACGTGTGCCGTGTGCAGTAACAGCTAGAAACTGCTCTGCTGTTGATTACCAAAATATTTCTAAACATAGTTCTACTCAAGCGATTAAAGTAATATAAGTACCCTGTTACTGTTTATTTTCTTAAATCTTGCTTCTTTATTATGTAGGTACTAACTATGCAGTTTTTATAAAGTACTTGCTAAGAAATGGATCATTACTTGTTGGCGTATTGAGAAACAGTAATATTTACGATAGTTTTCGAGATTTCTGTTTTGAATTGTTGAAATAATTAATAAAATACTTTTAGAACAACACACCTAACAGAAGCGAAAATGTATCAAATTCAGCAGCTACTATGTAATGAGTTAAGTACCGTAGATGTATGGTTATATTTGATAAAGCTCTGTTACAATCCGAAATACATAGCCTTGAATTTTTCGCCCGTGTTCGCAGTGTTCTATGATCTCGGCCTGGGTACATTTTTCGTTCTAACAAGCAAATATCTAAGTGCTTAAGTTAGAAATGGGAGATATTTTGTCAGTTCCTCGTACGGAAATCAGAATTTTTCTGAAGTTTGCTTCGGAAGCTACTCAAGGTGTTCGTGCGGGCTTCCTATGATTGCCGCGTCATGTAGGAGTTTCTCCCATTAGAACCGTCGCCACAGGAGACTTTGATCCTGTTGTTGGGTCGCCACAGCCGCCGACTATTTGATAATACGATAGTTTCTTTTTTGAAGCAAAATGTTCTGTGGACGTTCAATATACGAGGTCCTATTCGTGATTGGCTCGGTGAAATTTGTTTCAGATCTGCTTTCCTTTTCCGTTGCGTCCTTTCATTATGCAATGCATTTTTATTTTATGTTTACCGACGTCTTGAATTTTTATGTACTCGGGGGTTGGGACACCTACCGAGCGCGTCTCCAGGTGGCGGATAAGAGAACGGCCGAGGTCCTCCGGACTAAGGTTAGTGGTTAGCTAGTAGGGATATCCCGGGCCTAAACTCCTGTGTGATGGAACGAAAGCTGCCACCGCGGACCATCCCCCCTCTTCATTGAGTTGTGGCCGCTCAATGAACTTCACAGGGTTTTAGGTTACCCTCGTGTTTGTGCCGTGCGAGGCGACCCGTGTCGGTTGGATGAAGGGATCCTGGGGATTGAGCTGCCTCTGGGACGGTTTGGTTTCCTGGAGCGCAGTAACACATCTCTTTGGCCCTGATTTCACTTAGACGGGAGGTCGAGACTAACCCACCTCGATCAATCGGCTGTTCCGTCGGTTCAGACCGCCGGAAGGGTGAGCTCTTTGGGGGTGAAGGTGCATGCAGTGGGTCCTTGAGGTCCCTAGGGGTTCCGGTTTCTGATACCCTGGGGCTCGCCTAAAGGTGCCTGCTCGTGTGCAACTCATCTCTGGGAGCTATATCTCCTTAGTATCCTTGGCGTCGAAGTTCGGCGTCCCCTTGTTGGGCTCCGTGGTGGGTGGGGAGCTAGGGAGATGAATTTTTCTTTCAGCATGGATGATAAGAAGTTTGAAGAAACCGTACAGGGCGCGTCTTCGGATACCCCTCAAGCAGGACCGCAACAACAGCAGCAGCAAAATACAGAGGAGGAGCAACAGACTCTTCCAAAGAGGAAGAGGATCTCTGGTGCCGAACAGAAGCGCAGGAGGAAGGCTCGCTTAACCGCAGAGAACTCCGGCGCTACTGCCTCTACCTCCACCCAAAGGCTGGCTCCTGAAGCTAACCCTAAGGTGGCAGGTTCAGGCAAAATGAAGGATAGAAGTGGGAAGGGACGTGGGCCCTCCTCAACCACTACCAAGGGACTGGCTCCCAGAGCTAGCCCCAAGGCGGTAGGTTCCGGTAGGCCTACACCCTCCACAAGTAAAAGGATTAGATCAGATGGAAGCACGCCCTCCACCTCTAATCCGAAAAAGAAGGTCAAGCCAGACCAAAAGGTAACCGAAAGGACAGGTGGTTACAAAGAGGCCCTTACGAGGCACCTCCGCGTGGCCATCGTGGATCTAAGGACCCCACTCGGTAAGATCACCCAGGTCCAAGCGGACCTAATAAAAGCCCAATTGCTGGTGGCTCTGGACAACCATATGTTCGCCCTAGCTGAAGGCCAAATTGCACCCACTTTAAGGGCTGGCAGTACTCCGGAGAGATTCTTAGAATCACCTGCGAGGATGACCAGACCCTGAAGTGGCTAACAGAAGCAGTGTCAAACCTGCCCACTTTATGGGAGGGCGCCCGTCTCAATGTCGTCCAGGTGGATCGGCTGCCCAGGCTGGCGAAGGCAGCTCTGTGGATTCCAAGGAAACCTGAATCTACGGAGACTGTTACTCGCCGCCTGGCAGTGCAGAACCCCGGGATAGGTGTTCGGGACTGGCCCCTCTTCCACACAGCCGAAAAGGAGGAGCCCGTTGGCAGACTCCTAGTTTTTGGGCTAAACCAAGAGGCTGAAACAGCAGTCAAAAGTAAAGGTAGTAAACTGCACTATCAGTTTACAACTTTAAAATTAAAAATTCAGAGGCCTGGAGATGCACCTCCAGACTCCAACCCCCCAGGGCAATGTGCGTCTACGGATACCCCTAAACCCCTTGTTGTTGCAGACCAGGGTGCGTCCTCGGATACCCCTCCACCGCCAGTAGGAGAGCCGCTGCTACCGCAGCAGCCATCCGAAGGAGAAGCTTCACAACCCCCCACCCCCATGGATACTCTTGAGGAGGAGAGGGAGCTGATGAGTATGCTTCTAGGGTCCGGGTCGGACACCGAGGTCGAATAATTTATTGTCGACCTCATGTCCACCCAACCTTGCCTAAACATTATACAAATTAACCTGCAACACTGTCGAGAGGCTGCTGTTACTCTACGCAGACAGCTCGACAGCCAGCAGGACACTGTTGCATTAATACAAGAGCCTTGGATTGTAAAATCAAAGATCTGTGGATTAATTAACCGTAATGGCACTGTTTTTACAGATAGCACCCATGAGAAACCAAGGACGTGCATCTACTGTCCCAAGCATTTACAAGCCTTTGCTTTGCCACACCTCTGTACGCGTGATATTACGGCGATACAGATGAGCTGTAGTATAAACGAAGGGAAAGAAGATGTAATTTTCGCATCGGTATACCTCCCCAGTGACTCAATTGACCCTCCACCTAGCGCGGAGTTGATCGAATTGGTGAACTACTGTGAGAGGAACAACAAAAACTTAATTATTGGCTGTGATGCAAATGCTCACCACGTCTCGTGGGGTAGCAGTGGCATTAACACCCGAGGTAGGTTTTTACTTGAGTACCTAATAAGTACAAACTTAGAAATACTGAACCGTGGATGTGAACCAACTTTTGTCACAACGCGTAGCCAGACCGTGATTGATATCACTCTGGCCTCTTCAGATATTTCCAATAATATTGTGGGCTGGCAGGTATCACCTGTTGTGTCTATGTCAGACCACAGATGGCTTTGTTTCAAATTATCTGGAACTATAGCTCAACCAAAACAATATCGAAACCCTAGGCGGACTGACAGACTATCTTACAAGACAGATCTGGAAGCTCATCTGTCGGATTCGGTTTTCCCAGAAAAGATTTATCAGGTAGAGGACTTGCAAATCAGTGTGGATATCCTGCAGAACTCGATCCTACAATCTTACGAATCGTCATGCCCATTGAAGATATCCAAAGCGAGTCGCACAACCTCCTGGTGGTGTCCAAAACTCGATAGGATGAAATCAACATTGGGCAAACTCTTTAACAAAGCAAAAAGAACTAGAATTACTAGTGACTGGGAGGTCTATAAAGACCAAAAACGTTTATACAAAAAAGAAATCCGCCAGAGACAGAGGGACTCTTGGAAAACGTTTTGTAGTTCCATAGAGACCACTGCCTCCGCGGCTCGGCTGAAGAAGATCCTTTCTAAGGATCCAAACCAATAGCCAGGCTGTCTCAAGCGAGGGGATGGTTCTTTTACAACCAAACCCGAAGAGACAGCGGAAGTGCTAATTCAAACACATTTTCCAGGCTGTATTGTCACCCCTGACAATGTATGGCCAAGACCCAACATTCCACCTCCCTCAGAGGAGGATTGGAATGTGGCAAACCAGGTCGTACGGGGTGACAAGGTAACCTGGGCTATAAACTCCTTTCTCCCCTTCAAGTCGCCAGGAGTGGACGGTATCTTTCCAGCCCTACTACAGTGGGGACTGGACCTGATGCTTGTTCACCTGGTGCGCATCTACCGGGCGTGTATCGCTTTTCGATATATACCGGAGAGCTGGAGAGAAGTGAAGGTAGTTTTTATACCTAAACCAGGGCGTACGGATTATACCCAGGCCAAATCGTATCGTCCCATTAGTCTCACATCCTTCTTACTAAAGACGCTTGAGAGACTTTGCGACAGAGAAATACGGGAAAGGATGCTGGCTTTACACCCATTGCACCTGAACCAACACGCCTATATCTCAGGGAGATCTACTGAATCGGCGCTACATGCTGTAGTGAACCGCATTGAGAGATCGCTAGACAATAAAATGTCCACTCTGGGAGTCTTCATTGATATTGAAGGAGCCTTTGACAAGGCTTCATTTGAGAGCATTAACTCTGCCTTACGCAGGCATGGTGTGGCACCCACTCTCTGTGAGTGGATAAAACGCATGCTTACGATGAGAGCAGTACAATTTAATATAGGAGGCAACTCCATTAGAGGTGTTGTGACGAAGGGCTGTCCGCAAGGGGGGGTTCTGTCTCCACTACTGTGGAATACAGTGGTAGACAGCCTTCTAAGCACACTCAATGATGCTGGATTCTATACTACTGGATATGCGGATGACATCGTCATCCTCATTACTGGCAAGTTCGAGGGCACGCTCTGTAACTTGATGCAGACAGCTCTTCGAATAACAGAAACATGGTGTAATGAACAGTCACTCTCTGTCAATCCTTCGAAGACAGAAATGGTACTTTTCACAAAAAAAAGGAAGGTGGGACCTTTACGTAGTCCTCTCCTATTCAACACTTCTCTCAGCTTTTCAGACAATGTCAAATACTTGGGAGTTATTTTTGACAGACAGCTGAATTGGGAGAAACATTTAAAAGTTAAAACTGAAAAAGCATGCATGGCATTCTGGCAGTGTCGCCGCGCTTTAGGTAAATCCTGGGGACTCTCTCCCCGAATTACCTTGTGGCTGTATACTGCCGTGATTAGGCCCATGCTATGTTATGGAGCACTTGTCTGGTGGCCCAGGGTCAGACAGGCTACGGCAGCAAGTAAACTAGGACATGTGCAACGTCCTGCCTGTCTTAGTTCTACAGGTGCTATACGCTCAACCCCTACAGCCGCTTTAGAGGTGATCTTATGCCTTCCACCACTTGATCTTTTTGTGTAGGAAGTAGCCGTAAGGGCCGCCTTGAGGCTGCGCTACAAGGGGCTGTGGCACACAGCAGGCAAGGGAGGCAGGCATACCCGCATTCTGAATGAGGCCGTCGACAAGATCCCTCTTCTGGACGCCATGGTGGACTACCTCCCTCTGCAATATGCCTTCAATAGACAATTTAACGTTTATGAAAATGCCGGGTTTACCCAGCATATAGATATATCCATCTTTACTGATGGATCTAAAACAAAGCACGGAACAGGTGCCGGAGTTTTCTCTGACGATCTGAACCTCCGTCAAAGCATACCACTAGGCAAAATGGCCACTGTCTTTCAAGCGGAAGTAATTGGAATAATGCATGGTGCAAAAGCAATTCTTGAAAGGAAAATCGAGAATCAATGTATTGGTATCTTCAGTGACAGTAGAGCCGCTTTACTAGCCCTGGGCAGTTGCACAATTACCTCAGGTGTGGTACTGCAGTGCCGTGAAGCTCTCGAAGATATCTAAAAAAATAATGTTGTTTCTCTTGTATGGGTGAAAGGACATGACGGTAACTACGGCAATGAGGAGGCTGATGAGACTGCGAGACTGGCTTCCGGACAACCTCTCTGGGGGCCAGAACCCGTAATCCCCATATCCCTGACAATATTAAGCTCTATGCTATATCAAGAAACCTTAAACAGCTTCATACGAAGATGGGTTAACATGCAAAGCTGTCGTCAAGCACGGGCTGCTATTACAGCGCCCTCGCCAAAGACAGCCAAATATTGCTTGCAACTGTCCCGAAGGAACCTTCGACTAGTCGTGGGTATCCTATCTGGACACTGCACTCTAAACCAACATATGCACAGGATGAGACTGGTGGACAGCCCAAACTGTCGCGGATGCAACGAGGATGACGAGACAGCAGAACACGTTCTGTGTCACTGTCCAGCTCTCGCAAGAGTCAGAGGATCCATGTTGGGGGACTTCTGGCCCGATATGGCCAGAATTAGCAACATTCCAGTTGCGGTCGTCCTTAAGTACATTCAAAAGATTGGATGGCTTGAGTGATACCCAACTTGGAGAGCTGCTAGGAGGTAGCACAATGGGCCCACCTAATGCGGCCTAAGTGCGTGTGAGGTAACTCACCCTCCATTTTTAATCCAGAATCCAGAATTTTTATGTAAGGTTTGGTTATAATAAGTAACGATTGCAATAAAATGATCTAATTGTGCCACACGTGTTTGGAGTATAAAATTGCATAAAAAATGTGTTTCGAACAAGAGTCTTATAAAAGAGATATTTTAAACTACTTACAATAAGTATCTTTCTTCTTATTTCTACAGGCAGCGTTTGCGCTGTTGCAACTGCTTTTTACGACACACACAATTTTTTTAAAGTGTAACTTCATGGTTCGTAATCGTATGTTTGCAGATGACGATGGATGTTTTTTATTGTTTCTACTTTGCAGAAATGTGTCCAAATCCTCAATATTATACGCCCAAATTCCAAAAAGATAGTTACAGTTTAGAGTTCGTAATCGGTCGCATTAAAATTTTCACTGAATTAGCAGCAAATGCAAACATCTCGAGCGCTGGTGCCTATGTAATGAGTAGGCTTTGGATAAAACAGAATATATGCTTTTAGCATCAAAATTCTTGAAATGCGTAGTTTAAACATAGGAAACTTAAGCTGAGATGGCCGCTTTTTAGAAAAATAGCGTCATTTTAATGTTTGCTTTAAAAGTTACTCGACGTTTCCGCACTACGTGCAAACTTCATCAGTCAGAACCGCCGCAGCTGGCGAATATTTTGATATGAGATAGTTCTCATTACGAAGCAAAATATCCACGGACTGTCTGACAACCGTTATAATAACAGTTACAGTTGCTTCATGTCTCTTACTTTTTCTGTGTTTTCCGTTCATTTTTCCAGTTTTCTTCGTTTGTTACGTAATTTTCCTTTCTCTTCGCCGACGTTTAGTTGTCCTTTGGTTATCCTGCACTTTTTAAGATTTATCTTTCAAGATAGCTGCACGGTCTTGAGGTTTTTCCAATTTTGATAGCATAGAGACGCGCCTCGCGCTTTACAGCTGGTAAATTCCTGAGTTCGCCTATTTACATCCACCGTGTGCGTCCAAATAAATTTTATTGTTAACAGACCACTGTACGTCACATACCGTTTGTAAGTACATATCTTTCGATATAGTGTAACATTATCGATTTTAATAGGAATATCATTTATCTGTATTATTATGCAATCACAGAGAAGGTTAATCTCGGAAAGTACCAACAAAATTGCTAATTTTTATACAAAATTGTTGATCTCTAGACTTATCAACAGCATTATTTGCGCAACAAGTTATTCCGTAGTTTTGTGGGAGCGTTAATCGCAATCCTTAATTTAGGACCTCAAATATTTTCGCTCGAACGATTCTGCACGATATCAGTCAGGTGAAACTTTTATTAGCAGGTTTCCGTGTCCTGTTCGGGTATCTTACTAACTATATAGATAATTCCTCATTGTGAATTCATTTTGCATTTACGGGACCAGCTTAAATTTGAATTCATTCGTCAATGCGTCGGTTAATTTTACTGATACCGTAATTTTAGGTATCTGTGATAATGTTGTGATTGCGGTAATGTTGCTTGTGTGCCCGTATATTATATACATACATACCGGGTGACTATAAATGATTGAAATTTTTTTTCTTAGGTTGGCACTGTTTATGTTGGTGGCACTGTAAGTCTATGTTAAATTCAATGTTCGCAGGTTAGGTTTTGCGTCATTTTATGTCAAAACTGACGCAAAACCTAACCTGCTAACCTCGAATTTGACATAAACTTACAGTGCTACCAACATAAACAGTGCCAACCTAATAAAAAAAAATCAATCATTTATAGTCACTCGGTATTTGTAAGTCTGTTGTTACGATACTCCTTTGTTAAAATTGTAACGATTCGCCCAGTCGAAACGCGTTTTGTGAATTAAAATCAATTCGCGCGTTCCAGCCTAGCGATTTCTACGTTACAAGTTTGAATTTTTTGCACGCGCGGCCGGCTACGTCATCAAGAGTACCCTGCTCCACGTATTGCGCTGCTCCCCCACTTAGAAGGCCCGAGGTGGTGGCTTGATGCACGAAACACGAAGAGGAGCTATAAAAGCCGCTCCTCGTCCGTTCCAAGGGAGAGACTTCATTCATACATTCATCCGCATACATTCCAGTATCCTTCCAGCCCCACATCATCCCCAATCCTGATCCTATCCGACCGTTTAAGGAAAATTTTACCCGTCCTGTCATTAGTATTTTCCCGTAGCTACGATCGAACCCGAAGCCTCCAGTCTTGGAGACCGTGTTCCTAGCTAAACTTTAATTGAACCCGTTCCCCAGATAAACAGCTTTAAGAAACGACGCCCATGAATGGGAAACCGTTTCGCTGTTTAATTTAACACTTGTGAATATCCCGAACTAATAATTGTTGAAACATCTCCTGGAGGACGCTAGTAAATAATTATACCAAAATTTCCTGGAAGACGTATTCGAAACGAGGGTTAAACAACCAGGCCGTTTCATACGTCAATTTGGTATCACTAAATAAATCCACATTATTTGCTCGGCCTAGAAGGCCCCTGTAAGATTGCACTTAATTTCTGTTTGACTACAGGTTTGTACTCACCGTTTCAAACATCTTCCTATCGTAACACCGGAGAGCGACCGCGCCGCAACGATCTTAACCTATCTTGGGCCGAAGACACGAAGCGGTCCCCCAGGTGGAAGACGCCGCCGATGACTTCTCCTCCGGCCGCAATTCGCACTGCCAGTTCACAGTATCCCCGAGATTCACAACGCTAGCCCGGTGTCGTAAGGCGAAAAACGTAATATATTAGAAATAACCTAAACTTGCAGCTGCACGCGGTTTTCAACGTCGGACGTGACATTCGAGCGCGAAGGTTGGCTCCACTGCAAATCACTTTGGGCAAAACGTCTCCCTGGCCAGTGGCGTCCCGTTGATTCCTGCAGAAGGCGGCCATTCGGACCTTCCACACACAGATGCAAAACGGGTTGCCGGCGCGCAAGGAACTGGCAACTGGGTGCCCATCATAATTAATTAAACACATTGTAAAATACATTTTACTTGATTTCTTAAGAACAATACCTACGTTTGTAAATACTGAACCTTATAATTAAACTGTCTAAAATTATCCTGGTACTTGTTTGCTTCTCTCAAAGTGTATATCTGGCTGAACCAAATTACCTCCGACTGATAAACTACCCGATGGTGATTTATTAAATTCATTGGCCCTAATTAGCAGAGGGCTAGTACCGTTACAAAATTAATCAGGAAAACAACTATAAAAGATAAAGGAATGGAATACGACAACGTTGATAGTATCAACATACACCTCTCGAATTTATTAGCAAATTGCACGTGATGCAGTGGCAAATATATAAAAAGAATACTATGCATTCCCATCACGGGGCAGAATCAGCAATGTAAAGAAATACACCGAAACTGTTTTCCTTGACCATTTGTATGAAGAAACAAAGATTTTCAAAGAATCAGTTTTATGGAGTATATGTCTAATATGTGTTAAAGTTGACGTTTATTAGAAAACGCAACATCGGCGCTTCCCAACTTACATAATTCATAGTATTTATAAACAACAAAATACAGGGTAGAAATCGAAGAAATCTATATCTATACTATAGTATATAAAGTTGAATGTATGCTTGTATGTTCAAAAATCTTGGCAACTTCCAGACGACATAGATACTTAAAATTTGGTACATTTATAAGCTCTAGGGTCCTAATAAAGGAAAAAATTGTAAAAATTTCACCCCTAACACCCACCACGTTACACTTCTTAGAGTTTATAAGTTTTGCGCCTGCTAAAATTAAGAATTCTGTAAACAATCACTTTTGACACTATAAGCTGTGCAAAAGGTTGCTATTTTGACATGATCGTAGAACTATACACTCAGTAGAAGAAGAAAGTCTAAATGTGTTAGAATAAGAGCGACTACAGGTCCGTCTTCTGACGAGCGTGTTGAACAAGTCTCGTATATTTACAAGAGGAAATACAGGCTTCAGACAAAAACTGTACTTAATCTAATTTTTCTGATAGCACATTCTTGTAAGTTTTCAGGCTTGCTTAATCTTCGACGTCGCAGGTGCATGTCGAATGGATGAAGTTAAGAAATGGCCGCAAACGTTGTGAAAAATAGGAAAAACATTGTAATTGTTACAATACCAGACTCTAAGACAGGAAAATGTGCAACATTTACAATAACAAAGAAAATGTGAAAATTTAAATTCTACCGAAAAAAATCTTTCTTTAAGACCCTCACACACCACTGCCCACTGCACCTATTACTATCCACATATTTGGAAAAACCCCAAATCAAATCAGGCAGCTACAGCTCCCACATCGTAACCTTACAAAAAGTTTTACTTTGCGCAGCAATAAGCGTACACTCCGAGTTAAAAGTATATATCTTCGAAAGCGCTCAGTTGCAGCAGCGCTAGCGGTACGAAAGGAATGGGAACATAAGATTAAGAACATGTTTCATTATTGTGGGAATGCAGTCGCAGCTGAAGGATATATTGAGATGGTATTTAGCCCGCTACTCAACCCTGTTTGCAGCACAACAAATAAGTAAAACAAGTCAGATAGCACAGAGTTGGGGTAGTTCATGCAACTGCAAGATTGAACGTAAATTTCAATCCGGAATTACATTTGCAAAGAAATGCTGGTAGTAATGAGTTTATTTGAGTAAAGAAGGCAAAGGGCAGAGCTCGTTTTTCATAGATTGGAATCGATAATTCTAAATTAGCCAAAAATAAGAGGTTTGTGCAAAGCTAAAGCCGAACCAAAATAAATAGAACTGTCACAGAAAGGTTTAGAATATGTGCGTGTTAATTGAAGCGTAGATGTCAGAATAATTAAATAGGATACCTATGTTTATGAGCATTTTAAATAAAGGTAATTGAAGCAGAATTATGATAATACGTTGCAACGAGCATAAACCAAACAGAACAGGGCAATTATAATTATGGGACAGCAATATTCGAAAATTTGGAGGAAAGCGAACAGTTAAGAAAATTACATGAAATGGACACAGCAGGATGTGAAACAAAATTGGTGATTGAACAAACAAGTCAGTGTAATTGCGTGAGTGATAAGGACAATTTAAATAAAGCAAAGTGTAGTGGCGCTATGAGACAATTTAAAACCGAATTGAAAGGACAATAATTTAGAAATAGCATTCTTGAAAAACATTTTTAGTTATAAGAAATATTAGAACAAGAAGTTATTGTATTGTATTTGGTCAATTTCCGTTTTGTATAACTTAGATAGGCAATTGTTATTAACGACCAGTATCCAGAGACAATTGAATAAAACTATTGAATGACAACCAGTTTTTGTGCGCTCTGAAATTTACATATCTTACCTAGTAAATCATTAATTTTATCGATAAAAAGTACACAAGCGTGCCAAGAATTTGTCAGTGCACCTGTGAGAATGTGGGGAACATTTTCCCTTACCAAAAATAATTTTTCATCATGACCACATCCCGAGGACATCGGGGAAGCCAACGCAGTTCCCGAACATCAGCCAGGGCACATACTGAATTCCTGAGCCCAAGATTCTAGCAGCAGCATACAAGCACAGCGTATAGGAGGCCCCCACAACGGTAGCAGCACCGCAGGACCCCGTATCAAGCAGATATCACCAGGAGCTGCAGTCCGAATGAGCTGCCGCAGCTTTCATCGACAAGGTACCAATTTTACTAAAAGTAACGGTGTTAGCAACCGGAAATTTACATGACTACTAGAGCAACCATTCATGAACGAGACCCAGGCAGAGTTTAGCATCCATCAAAAATCAAATATTCAGTAATTTCCATAATCAAGTTTGAGGTTATGTTGATCCCATAGCAACGCTCCAAAAAAAAACAATTTAATGGTCTAACAACAAAGTGCAGGTTTTTGCCTGCAAACAAATGAGAATCAGTGATGCTAAGAGCGCAATAATTCAAAATTTACCTGATAAATCGATCATAAAACACCTTTTATTAGTTTAAATCACAAAAACGAAACACTAACCAAAATAAACCGATTTGTGCTAGGAGTTTGACAGAAATAGCGTCTGCGCCCTCGAGTTGAATTTATATTCCAGTGGCGTATCACGCGAGTTTAATATTAACGTATCAGGGAACCCAGTTTTGAGATATGAGTCATCTTGCCTACCGCTCTAGCCTCTGTAAGATTAAATTGCAGATGGATGAAGTATAATAAAGGGCACAATACTGTATACTTTATAAATAATTAACGAACCCAGTGAGTATTTTTAGTCAGTCGAAATTTGACCTAAATAAAAAAATAGTTGCAGGTAGTGGTAATTGCTATTCATTTTACCATCTTCATTATAATATTACAACACAGATCAAACCATTGCAATATATTGTTATATTGGTACAAGGATCTAAAAGATCAGATTAATAGGATTAAAGGATTACAGTAATTGGAAATGATAAAGATCAATTTAGATGTAAATTGGTTATTAAAATTATTAAGATGCATTTAATAAAAAAAGAAAATGGAATTTATAATTTAATAATATAAAACTGATTGAGAAAAACAAGGATTCTAACTTAATTTAATATCTAAAATGAAATTGGAAAATGATGACAAATATTTTTTCGAAATAGACTATTGAACGTAGTAGTTAGTAATCAAATAATAAAGCTTTTATAGTGCGTTGAATGGAGAAAATAAGTAAAATCGCTAAGGAGTTTGTTTTTATTGATACCGAAAATTTGAAACAGCATGTAACCAATTTTTGTAATAAGGAATTAATAAACAAACCCTTTTAAAAGTTTTAAAACATTTTTAGCGTATAGAAGGGTTAAAAGTTTAAGATAAAATGTGAGTGGTGTTAAAAAAGGTTAAAATATAAAGTGTTAAAAGAATAGAAGGTATGTAGACTATATGGAGGAAGGTAAAGAATGTTGAACAGAACTGCCTGGAGGCTGGATTAGGGTTTCGTTACTTGCACCGGTTCTTGTCCCCAACGTTTTGAGCACAAAGGGTGAGACTGCACCCTTGTTTTAAGAGAATGTAGTCAATGTCACTCAAAGGAACTAAGATATTTGTGACTACCCTGAAGCGCAGCCTCACGCTTCATAAATTTAGGCTTGGAAGGGTAGCATCGATGTAAATGAACCAAACTATAATAGTTGATTCGTTTATTACAAAAATAAAATTGTATATATAGAAACATAATTGCTTAGTTACTACGATTTCAAAGTGCAAAGTATATTTACTGTGACGATATAACATTTCATAACAGATATCAGCGTTTTCAAGCCAGTTTATTTCCGCTATAACTGCATTTACGTTACACTGAACTCTGATATTAGTAGGTCGTGCATTAACACAATATGTTTACTTGCAGTTGTGGCATTTAAACTTCGTGCATATGAAATCATAAATGCATTTTAAACCTACGAACTGGATTTCGTAAATTTTGGAACTAAGTTTAGTCTGTTTAATTTGAGATTAAACAATGTAGTGAGAAGACTAAACTAAAACATGTATAATCTATAAAAGCAAATAAAAGGAAAGAACTACTGAATTGGATTTATTGTAAGATTACATTTGACATTTGGCATTGATTGAATTGGATAACAAGTTACAATTTGCAAAAGAAGAGGTTCACAGAGAAGTCGTTGACAGAGTGAGCGTATTTGTGGGGCTTGTTTCTGCTCCGGATTCTTGGTGCTAAGCTGTAGCGGAATTCAAATGAATGATTTGGATTGAGTATTAAAGTAACGTAACTACGAACGAGGTCTGTTTGGATTTTTGCTGTGGTGAAGCTGTGTAGGCAGATTCATGGGGCAAACTAGGTTTCTGGGTTAATTCGGATCCTGATTCTGGACATTTTTGGCAGTTTGGTGGACAGTTTAGGCCTTCACCAAGGTTTTGAGTAGAGCAGTTGTAGAGTGATACGTGCAGAGTGGGACGAATTGGTTTCAGCAGATGAGTGCTAAGTTGGATGAAAGGTGGATGAATCCAGGTATTATATAAGAACTGAAATAAAATAAAGATTAAAGTGAAATAATTTTAATTAAGGAAGCACTTACTATTTGATATTGTCATATAACAAATGTAACGATCACGTATTTGTAAATTGAATTTTCAGAAACAGTTTGGCGTACTATTTGACAGAAGTTTGGAATTGTCATAATTAAAATAAGAACATAAATTTCAGAATAATCAATCTAGATAAAAGGAATCCACTCTGATTTTCAGTCAAGTGTATCTACAGCAGCTAGCAGAAAATAATTTTAAATATTCTAATTAAATAAATAGGCCAATTTAAATTGATTAAAATTAAATTATAAACATAAACTTATAGGCAACACAAAGCGGAGCCTTAACCTTATCAATATGGTGGTATATTAGTAGAAAATAGCAACAAGAATTTTTCAGGTCAATTTTCGAGCACACTATTCACTTCAGCAATTCTACAGCGACAATTCCCATGCACATCATCAACCGATTTTACTTTCCGCCGATTGCCAACAATTTCAAAGAAATTGTATCGTGCTATCTACACGCTACTAAAGTTATTTGTATCACTCCCGTGATTATTATCCACATAAGTGATAAAACCTTTAACTTTAGTGTAGGTATTTTAATTTACAGATTTCATAATAAAATACATAGATTTCGTCCTCTACAAGATTTTAATTTATAACTTCGGCTGTAAGTTCACTGCACTAGAAAAATTTAAAAAGGGCTAATTGCTCGTTCAATTAGCCGGGCATGTGATAATGACCGTAGCGTGTGAGCTGGCGATTTACGATGAATTCTTTCAAAATATTAGCACATGGAGCTATTCAGAACATTCCGAGCTATCCATCCGCGTGCATAATAGTCAGATTATACACCTGTGCAGGTAGCCACAGACGGCCAAGCGCGGCCGATTGTCTCTAGAAATGCTGTAAAAAAAGAACAGAGAACAAAACACAACAGTCCCTCAGCAAACGAAAGCCGCGAGAACCTGTTTCTTCAGCCCTCACCTTGGATTATTTTCGGAGACGTTAACGGTTTTATTTGGAAGCTTTTTGTCGAGCTGTTTTCGAATAACCCAATGGCCACCTTCTGGGAAAAATATCGAAATTCACCTTATGGGTCATTAGGATGAGAACTTCCTGACAACGTCTCCATGAAATGACATACCAGTACAGACGTATCATTTATTTTTAAAGTATTTGGCACTGTAATTCCACCAATCTACTATAACTTTTAGTTCAATAGCGGAATAATGTATAAAGCGTAATGAAATTGTTATCCATGAATGTCTTAATCAGTTAGAATAAAGAAATGTCTAGTCGAGCAATTACAAGTACAACCAGTCAAATGCAATAAACACTAAAAATTAAGTGTGACGGCTGAACCATATTTCTGCTGCAGAAACTGCAATAGTCGTAAAGTAGAACTTGATCTGTGTGTGAAATGTGTACCGTACCGTTTACCACACCTTCATATATGGCTCGCTGCGGAATTATTGAATCAATCAATGGCTGATAGCGATATAAAATGAAGTTGACATTGTAGCAGGGGACGTTTATAGCGCCTTAAATTATATTCTATATATTTATACAACCTTTACACTAGCTTGAGGGCGGTTTAATAATTAATAATTGCAACATTGTACCCAAGTAAAACCTCGAGGTAAACCAATATATACTCACACATATGTAATTAGCGCTAAAAAAGGCTTTCACCAAATGAAAAGTAATTGTGAAATATTAACAAATATGAAAACATTGTTACCTTAATTAAATAACCTGTAATATAAAAAGGAGGAAGATCATGCAAATCTCAAAGTTGACATAGCTTGACAGTGCTACCAACAATACAGTAGTGAGAGACATGGTTTTTACCTCACTAGTGGATTATGGTTTTTATGGTTATGGTTATGGCCCACTTTAGAGTTCTTAAATCGCTCTAATAATAGCCTTATAACTAGGAGATCCTGGATAAAACCATTTAGTTTTCTCCACGAGTTTATAAGAGTTTAGTAAGCAGCGACATGTTTCGAAACCAGGCTGGTTTCATTATAAGGCCCAAACAATACTCTACAGTGGTACAGTATTAAAATAGATATCCGTAATAAAAGGTTACACCTACGTGATTTATCAGAGCTAAAATAGCATATGGTAAAAGTGAAATTAAAATCTAAGGATAAACATATGCCAACAAGAATGTAAAACACCAACAAAGGGCAGAAGTGAACTAATTAAGCAGTAAACTCCATTATAAAAGTCGTTATAAATGGTTAAAATAAAATTATTGAAAGAACAATTTAAAAAGCGATTGCCATTGAAGATTCCAAAGCCAATAATGCAGTAAATTCGATACATATTTATGTAAACCTAAAATAGAAAAATCCCTAGATTCAATGACAATGAAATTACCAGAGCAGTTTAAAAATTAATTAGATAATAGAAAAGACAAAGGTCCAAATAAGAGATGGAATCAATGGAAGTACCCAAACCATTTAATATTCAGATAAATATAAATAGTGTCAAAATCGGTTATCTCTTTGAGTCTGAAATCATTATTGCTGGACATAATTTTAAATATCTCAAATAAATTCAAAATAATACCTTCATTAGCAGTATGTACTGTAAAATCTTATAGCTTTTGTTAGGGTCAAAGTTGTGGTTAAACTGTAAAATGTGATTGGCAAAAGTGGATTTACTAGGTTGATCAATAATAAAATTGCTATTTCTGATACAAGCAAGATGTTCTTTATTTATTTTTTTGAAAGTACGCTTGGTTTGACCAGTATAGAAACAATCGCACGACTAACAGTTTATACAGTAGCCACCAGATCTTTATATTGATAGGATCTTTATTAAAAATTTGTCATTTCTGAAGGGAATTGGTAGTGGAAAACGAAACTTTAAAGTTATATTGGCTTAAAATGCTTCTTATAGACCAGGGCTGTCTAATTTCAGATAATGCGAGGGCCACAAAGTTATTTTCTAAATGATTGGCGGGCCACACCTCAGCAAAATAAAGTAGTTGGAGGAATCGTTTATGTTATGCAACTCCTGGGTGATACAAAAATGCCGGACGAAATTCAGCTAATATGTATTACGTTATCAAAATTGAAATTGAAGTAATCCACTCACCCTGTAATACAGGCAATTGGCTAGGTCGGCTAGTAATTCTGCGTAAATAAACTGTCTCACAAACGCGGACTCATTTGTCCTGCATAAGTGCCCAAGGCCTATAAACCGCATCAAAACGAAGCTTCCACAAACAATATTTCAAAATAGCTGAAGCTAAGATCTAAAACTTGGAGGGCAATCACAGGAATTCTGCCGACATGGTGCCACTTTTTGCAAGAGAAAACAAAACAAGGGTCCTGAAACAGCTGCCGGTAAACCAGATTACTAACTAATTGCTAAAGCTGCGTTCGCACGGCGACCGCGTTCAAATAAATGAGCAGTTACATGGTTAAGAATACAGTGCCTTTATATAGACAGTGGCGACAATACATCTAAGCCACACCCTCGCCGTTTGACATTCGACATTTGCAGGTTAAGATTTGCGTCAGTCTGTGTCAAATAACAAACAAAACCTAACCTACTAACCTCGAATTTGACATAGACTGACAATACACTTCAGTACTGCCAAAAGTATATCACTATCGCAGGCGATTTAGCCTAAACATGGCGGCTAAAAGCACGTGATCTAGGGAGCCAATCAAAAATAGGACACTCTATTGTCGCCACTGTGTATATAAAGGCACTGTAGCTAAGAATTATGCACAAAATAAATTTTAATGTTAATTACGATTACGCTAACTGGTAAACTTTTGCATCACACTGCATCTGACATTTATACAAAATTTTCAACTTGGATTTCGGTCCTGGGATTAGCGCTTTTATGTTACGGAATGCAGTCCTTGTATCTACTCTCTCTGTTTAAATTGTGGTCGTACTACGATTATAAATGAAACGTAGGCTCGCCGGCGATAGATCAGACAGTTATTCCGGTAACCGCAGCAACGAGTTGACGACACGAACTGCACCCGCATCCACACTGTTGTTATTTGAAGCGGCAATGGTGACTCTAGTGTTTGCATTACTGTGTATAAGGTCACCTAAACATAATCGTTGCCAATCAGCGGGCCACTAATTACGATTTCAGAATCATTCTCAATTAAATAGGCATCGCGGGCAGCAAAATATGATTTTCCAAAATTCCTCGCGGGCCGCAGAGTACAGCTATGCGGGCTACATGCGGCCCGCGGGCCGCTAGTTGGACAACCCTGTTAGAGACAAAGAAATTGTGCCGTAATACGAATTGAATAAAATATTTTACTTTTGGAATTATTAATCGAAGCTAAGTGCGTAAAAAGAAGTTTAATTCGGTGTTTATAATAAAATAGGTAGAATTAGTTTAAGAGGATAATAGTTTTTAAGAGCAACAAAATTAATAACACTGAATTTTATGTTTAAATCTTTCTCTGACATAGGAATGGAAAGTAAACGAATGAATAAAAATTAAAAATTTGGAAGTTTGTGGAATAAAGGCTGAATGGACGAGTACATGATGGTATGGTCAGTACAACTGAACTTCCTGTAAACACTCAAACTAAATAGTTTAATATTAGATTTAGTGTTTCTTGTAATCAAAATATCTAAAAAAGGTAAATAGTTATTATGTTCAATTTCAAAAGTGAATTGAATATTTTGATATTGTATTGAGTTAAGCCAATTAATGTGATCATTTACGTTGGGGGGTGTTCGAATTACAAATTACCAGGATATCAATATATCTACTCCCGTAAATAATATTGTTGATAAAAGGAGCTTCATTAAAAAAATGTTTGCAAGTTATTCATAAAAATCTCTGCTAACGGAGGTGATAAGTTAGATTACATGGCTAAACCTAATTTTTGTTTAAAAAATGAAGAATCAAATTTGAAAAATTGGTAATTGAATTACTATTTTATTTGAGTAATTGAAAATGTGGTAATTCAATTACTTTATTGGGCGGTAATTGGTAATTAATTACTTTGTTAAAGTAATTTGCCCAGCATTGCCCTCAAACGTTCCCATGTAGTAACGATGTTTGATTTTGGCTTTGCGTCTATGCGCAGTTTTTTATGATGTTTAACAGGTGTTGTGGTATGTCCATTGTTTCCATAATCTTCGAAAATAAATTGGGATGTAATGTTCTATACCCTTTTGTGTTATTTGACAAGATTAAGATTTTGTTTTTTATTGGGACCCTATTCTGTATGAAAACAGTTTATTCAGAAGACTATTTAGACTATTTAGAAGACTGTAATACTGAGTGCAAGATGTAAAACATTATTTCATCTACGACCACTACTAAAAGTAGGCCTTTTAGCGCTAGCTTTTTTCACTAAAAGTGACGTTTTATAGTTTATCGTGGTTAAAGAAATCAGCTGTTTACTTTAAGCGCATGTGTGGTATAAAGTGAAGTGAGGTTATAAAACTACAATTTAGAACTGGAAGTGAAGTTGTAAAGTTATTCTAGTTACTTTTTGCGTTACAGGTAAAGTGTTTTTGAAATAATTAAAGCGTTATGTAATGAATACAGTCAGATGAGTAGTATTAATAATTACATTTCGTAACTGACCTTGACAGTACTAGCTCCGCAAACATTCGCCCGCGCTCCAAGGCCTACTGTTTATTACGACATAAATTATAAGTGTCGTAGATGCAAACTTTTGTTAAATCGATATTTATGGATTAATAACAGTAAAATTAAGGTCGTAGATAAAATATCGTATGCAACGCGTGCTAAGAGTCGTTCATGCACTCGACATGTTATAAAATTCAGCATTCGGCTTCGTTTCATAATTTTCATGTCTCGTGCATAAACGTTAACTTTTAGCACTTGTTGCATAAATAGCTATTATATATGTGAATTATCAATGCCAGAAGTCTGTCGTTTTCACAATTTTGAGTCGATTCTTTTTGTGTAGCCATTTTTATTCTTTAAGCCATTCTCCGGCATGCGATATCAACTGTCATACATATTTGTCATACATCTAAGCTTTTTTGCGTTTATTAAATACGATCCCGAAATAGTACAAACGTTACCAATCAGTTGGAAAATTGCAAGGAGCTGTCCAGAAAACAAATGTAATCTATATCCTACAATAATATGCTGTTCTTCTGATAGGATTATGTTAGATTTGCCATTAACAATATTCTATACAAATTCAGTTAGTTGCTCAGTTCGAGTTGGTTTTCCATATCTAACAGCTCCTTATGTATAACATCTTATTCTGCCAAATAGCTGCTTTTACGTTAAATGCTTCTTCTTTCTGTTCAACAATTGTTTTTTCTTCTACTGCTACATCTGAATAGTACTTCCAATTATTTTTGTCTCTCGTTATCCTACACAATTTATGTTACATCTGTTTAGCTAAAGCATAAACTATATGATTAAATAAGTTAATAAAACGGTATATAGTCAGCTACTAAGGAGTTTACGATTTACAGAAGCCTAAATAATATACAAGTGATCAACAAAAAAAATCCCCTCGAAGTATGCCTTCGAATTTGAACGTGTGTGTCCTCACTGTTAATCATTACAACCTCAAATTATATTTTTCATTTGATCCTTTATCGTTCAATATTTTTTTAATAAAGCTTTGACATGACTATTCTTATTTTACAAATATCGTAGGGCACTTGAGAACGTTTTCGATCATTCGGCTTCGATATTTAATCGCACAGATAGTAATACACCACTTCTTCCTAAAAAATTAAATTATACTGGCTGCTGGAACTGGTGATGTTTTTATCATAATAACAGAGAAATACTTTTGCAGGAATTTCCAGTCACCACTGAAAAAATGCAAAATATGTCAGTGTTTATATTACTCATACCATTCCGTTTATTAATTTTGCCACGAGTGAATCTTACCAATATAGAAATAAATCAAATTCAGCAGTTCTGCATTCTTATAAATAATTTTTAGCATAATTCGATCATGAAAGAAAGCAGTGGCTTTTAGAATTGAGTTTCTATTTTCATATTTTTAAACTAATATTGAAGTTTATCTCACTTTATTTCAAATAACTCTTCCTTTCCTTTTTGGCCAATATTTTCAAATTAGCACACGGCAATCTATCAAGGTATGGTACCTTACCTTAACCCACCAATTACCTGACATTGAAGACTACGTGATTGAACGATTTTGCCAATAGCAAGGTTGATAGGAATTCCTATTGCAACAATTATTGAAAGGTTTATTTAGATATTTAAAACAGAAACACTCCTAAAACATTTTGATAGCCAGAAATACCAAAAATTGAATACGTATAACGGTTGGCTCTCTGAAGAATACATTTTTGGTTTACTCATCTTTTACATAAATACATTCACATACATTTTTCGAAAATTACTTTTATCATTATTAAGTATAGGATAGTGTTGATAGTCTTCTAAAATACCAGCAGCAGATTCATTTCTCGCAGTGGTTAAAAGCGAGTACAAACAAGGCCAGCAAAAAGCCGAGGAATTCAAGGAAGAAGGCGCAATTAATTTTTTAGGCTGCAACTTGGTTTTTTGCGGTCTATCTTGTTAGCCGTGGGCAAAATGTAATAATAAATTCCGTTGAAGCAGCGTACACGCACTGCCTTTTCGCACGCATTAATTTGATTAGGCTTGAGTTATTTAAAATCGCAGAACGAACTGCTTTTAGATTCCATCAAACGTTCGGGTGTGCTCAATCCATATGAACATTAAGATAAAATAGTTTATTACACGATGAAGCAAAAGCGGAAACGTGTTCCACGTTAATGAATTTCGAATTTTTGACAGAATCATGATCCTTGGAGTTGACGACGTTGCCGCCAACTTGGGCCAAAACCAGAGAAATCTCGCTACGCATACGAGGGTCATGCTATAAGTTAATAGTAATAGCTGGTAGAATCAAATGCCCCCTTGTGATGTATAAAGAATCACTTTTTCTACAACTAAACCCATGCAGTAAAAGTGCACTTATATTATAATGCAGACATTCAAAGAGAGGCAATTGCGGAAATTTTCCACATGAAATGATATCGAGTGGTCCAAAAAAACTGATCCTCAGCGGGCTGTGGAATGAAAAGTCACGTCTTGACTTGTGTCAGCTGGAATTAAATATAATAATGAAACGTCATTTTTAGGAGCAGAAATCTTAACAATCTGTCAGATTCGTAGAGAAAATGACAACCAATTATTATCTGACACAAGTAAAGACGTGACTTTTCATTCCACAGCCCGCTGAGGATCAGTTTTTTTATCTCTCTTATATATCACGAAAGCCGTGTGAGTATCACAGCGATAGGCGGAATTCTAAAAAATCCAAAAAAGTAATACAGCTACGCCCTTAATTCTTAAAAGGCTACGAAAGAGAATACCGAATATGGTGAGAAGACAAATAGATCAAGGATAAGAAGAAGAATCTACAGAACTCTGTGGATTAGTGGTTAGCAAGTCTGCTTAGCATTCGGGAGGTCGTGGGTTTGATTCCCATGGCCGTCTGTCCTGATTCAGGTTTTTAGATGTTTTTTCTGAGTCAATAGAATACCTTCTCTCAGGCGAATGGCGGGGCAGTACTTCTCCACTTTTCCTGGCCTCTCTTCCATTCCCCACCCCTCCTTCCTCTAACCCGTCCTGAAATTTCCGTTATTGGCTGAAGAGGGACGCAAGAGGCCCCTACAGCAGCCCACCTCCAGTTGGGGTAATTGAACCTTTACCTTTTAAAGAAGAATTCATGAAACTTAGATATCTTTTCAAGAAAATTATATTCAACAAGGAAGTTGAGTGGCTTTTTAGAGATAAAATGCCAACAATAACAAAGTATAGACGTAGAGTTTTTGCTACTGCCGTCGTTTGCGCTTTAACTGTTTTTATTATTTTCTCCTATCGTCGCATGTGTTTTATTGAAAATAAATTTTTTGCATTTCTATTTGTCCTTTCATGACTTCCTTGATCCTCCCCATTTATTTATTACTCATAGTGCCCATTGGAATAACCTTTATCTTCCCCATTTATTTATTACTCATCGTGCCTATTGGAATAACCTTTCTTTAGGAAGGCGATTGAGATTTTCATACCATATTTAACGAGTTTCGTGTATTTGGTCGACTATGAGTATCTGTAAAAAATTGACTGGCGTGTTCACCGGCTTATTCTAAGACAAGAAGTTTCATGGGTCCGCAAGTTCTTCGTTTTCGAAATGTAGGGTGTTGAATTTGATTAAAAAAATCGTTAATTTCGTTAATTTTTGAAAACGCCAAAACAAGAATTTGGTGTGCATACAGGTGGCATGCGTTTGAGCCCCCTTGGCACGATTGAATAAGAAAAAATGCCAAATGGACGCCGCTATTTGTTTTGTTGTTTTTCAAAGTTATTTGAATTTATTGATTAAAACAAAAAACACTTCATGGGTCTTTTGTTAACATTCGCGGTTTTCTTTTTGTAACAATTATTTTTTTTAAGGTGTTTACACATAACTTCCCTCGCGTGAATTCGATCAATTAGCAAATAAAACAAATCTCTAAAAGGCTTTACTCAGAACTTGCCTCGCAAGTGGGCACGTCAATCAATTTTCTACACGTACTTAAGAAACACCCTGTAGTTTTATTTAAATTTATGTCAACCTCGTGTAGTCTAGTCTTTCTAATGCTTCTACGAACCTGTTTTGGTTTTATTAATTCGTCGATCTTCTAGGTTTTTACTCTCTAAATCAGTACTACTTCAAAATGTTCTTCACTATTGATTTGTATATCGCAACTTAGCTATGCTATGTCCGTTCTGCCATATATTGCTGTACAGCTTTGATTTCTTCTTTGTATTATCTCGGTTTCTGTTACTATTGGTAAACTTTGAAACTAAGGTAATTAAATTTAATTTCATTTAATTCTTGCCCATTTTTGCAATTTAGAGCTTCATCTATTTCAATGACCACACTATCTTCAGAGCTAAACTTATCCTTAGTCCCTATTCCAAATAATATATAGTATGATCAAAAATTATTTTCATCTAGTATGACCATGGAATAGTCCTAATTTATGAATGCAACTATAACTCACTTTCAAAGCAAATGTCAAATTTTGACATTAGTATAAACGTCGTTACATTCATAAATTAGGAACTATTCCATGGCCATACTAGATTAAAATAATTTTTGATTATACTTTACTTTTAACCTCCTTATGGTAAATGGTAGGTTGCTCTCACACCCTTGTATAACCACCTGATCGTCAACATATTGATAAAAAATTACGTAATACTAATATATTTGTTTTCCTTGCTTTTATGTACAGGGTGTCTCGCATTGATTGCGCCATATTTCACTAGTGTGTTCTAAGGTCAAAAAGAAATTAAAAAGTTCTAATAAACATATGTCCGCAAACGTATAATTCCCAAGATGATTGGATCATATATTTAGTTTAAGATAAGATTGTTCCTATCTATTAAAAATCACAGACTATGATAACAATAAAGCTACATTTATTGATAGTAATAACGAAATTGATTTTTATAGCATATGTTCAATATGTCTACCATTATTGTGGATGCACGTACGAATTCTTCTTCTAAATGAGTCTCGTACTCGTTCAAAATTCTCATGTTGGAAAGCATTTATAATTCAATTTCTTAACTGATACAAGTCGCGAATAGGTTCTGCATAAACTAAACCCTTTAAATAATTCCATATATAAAAAATCTGTAAAGGGCTATACACGGAACTTTCCTCGTAAATGGACGTTTTGAAACTAAAAATGTTTAAAATAACAAAGAAACAAAAGAATTGCGTTTTTAAGGTGGACACCCTGTATCTGTTGAGTCCAAAATATTTTGGTTAATGGTAAAAACCTGAGCTATGTGCAAGATATTACTAAACTAATAGTTCTCGAGTTAAATCAAAAATAAATAACATTGTATTTGTTTAATGTGCTCGCCCTGTATATATTTGGCCGGAAGTATATTCGGTTTCGTGCCAGGTAGACACCAAAGCCGCATGCAAAATATTGTCTTCCTCAAAGCAGTAGTTTTTGAGCTATACCGCCGACAGGTGGACAGACAAACAGACAGACGAACAGAGAAACGGATTTGAAAAAACATGTCGTTCGTCATCTACGAACCGTGAAACGTGTAAATCTGAAGAAATGTCGAAAGGTGATTTTTTCACGATTACAACACTTTCTTCGTCTTTTAGACGATGGAAGTAGAATGAAGGATCTCTAAATCTGTTGAACGAATAAGCCAAGGCACGAAACCGCGTTGTTCAATCCAGTTGTTCCACAAAACGTCATTTATCTCACAGAAAGTTGAAAAAACTGGTAGTGCGCTTCCTTTCTATGTAGGTTTCTGAATTTCCTGTCTTTATTTTTGCTCTGTATTAATTTTATATATTACCTATAGGGTTATTAAAAGTTGTTTGTTTTGAGATTTTCCAATTGTTTGCTTTTTGGTATTCGACGCCGAAAGCTTTTTCAAGATCGACGAACTTATTAAATAAGGAGGCAAATAATAGTAATTTATTATACAAGACGATAAAGTTAAATTTTATCCACGAGTGAATCGTTTAACGTCGAGACGAAGTCGAGACGTTAATGATTCAAGAGTGGATAGAAATAACTTTATCGTCGTGTATAATACAATATTTTTTTCTATAGCAAGAACTTTAACAATTTCAAAAGAAAATAATGACAGTCAATCACATTTCAAAACGTCAGTAGCTAGATCGGGTTGCTACGATAATACGAAGCTGTCATATTTAATTTAAACAAAATTTAGAAAATTAAATTACTTTATCTATCCTTGATGTTAAAGTGCTACTTTATCTACCCTTGCTGTTAAAGTAAAACTTGACCTTTTGTTTTGAGTTGATAAAAGCACACTTTAACATGTGCTATAGAAAAAATGTTATTTTTCATTTTCTTTTCATCAGTTGTTTCAGTATGAATATATTATTTATCTATAACCTTCCTCTTCGAGGAAACATTTGTGTTATATAGTTTTCTCCTTCTTACTGATTTTTTTATGTATTATATTTGAATGTAATTTGTCTACAGTTGCCATATTTTTATTCCCTATTTTACATCTCTCGCCTATGGTGACGGAATCATTGTAATCGTGAAAAAAACAACTTCCGACATTTCTTCAGATCTTTACATTTCAGGGTCCCTAGATGACGAAAACCATGTTTTCTCAATTCCGGCTGTCTATCTGTCTGTGTCAATTTGTCTGTCTGGCGGTCTGTCTGACTGTCTGTCCATCTGTTGGCGGTACAGCTCAAAATTACTTGTTGACGAAAGACGATACTTTGCGTACGGATTAGAAGTCTAACACGAAACCAAATAGTTAAATCAAAGTAATATTTTGCAGATTTTGGCCCTTGCCGAAAATAGGTATAGTTTTGACCCAGAAGGTGGACACCTTAATTTTCTTTTCCTTTTATATTTTCAAACATTTCAATTGCGTGGGAAGTTCCAAGTAAAGCCCTTTACTAATTTTTTTGTAAATTGGAGCTACAAAAAAGTATTTCCACACATATAGGATATGGTGTTGATCTACACCCTCTTCAAATTACTACTTTATTTATTCTTTATTTTACTAGTTCTGTGCCTACTCTTGTGTGATCAATAGCTTTGTGTTCTTTATTTTTTAATTTCTTGCCTATCTTTAATTATAAACTTTGTTGTATGCCTCGAATTTTAAAATACCGCGGAAAATTTCGGCCAGCACGTGTATGATCTCGTCCGTAAGTGGAGATTATCGCGTTGAACGTCTATCGGCGATCAGAAAATGGTTTACTTCCTCTCTATTCCTCTCTCTCTATTAGCTGAAGCTTACCCACCTTTATAATTAGAGGTAAATTGAATACTATTATTATACAATGGTGGGCAAAACTATGGAAACTTCTGTACATCTCCTATACTCTTGAAGAGATTCCTAGAAAATGCATCGTGTGTTAAAAAACTCATTTAGAGTAGACCTCGAAAAAAAAGATAACAAATCTAGTCATGTCTTCACTCAAGTCTTTAGTTGAATGTCAAATTGCATTTTGTTTATAAAAACATTTGTCACTGTGACACGCAAGAGTTTACACTGCATTAAGTTTACTAGTATTAAGCAAAAAGAAAAATAAGGTAGCACTTACACAACAACAACGAGTGTATTAATCATAACAGTCAATAAATATGGTTTTTATTAAGTGTTTTGAATATTTTTAGGAAAATAGTCCAAAATTAAGATGTAATTTAGTTCTCTCTGACTTATAGTTGTTTATTTTCTTCAATCGGTATGTATCAAGGTATGGCAAACTTCAATTTGATCATGGCATGCTGCAAATGAGTATATGTATAGTATTAGTAAGTTCCGGAAGTGCCACATAACTTAAATTTTGAAAAAGAACGCCCAATATATTTTTCAGTGTTAGAATAGAGAATTTGATAGCAAATTCAAAAATATTTAGTTTTGTGCATTTGTTGAGTTTTTCCATAAATACATCGAACAATATCCATAAATTCCTGTCATCAAAATAGCTTTGCAAAACAAAATCATGATAAGGAAAAATTGTATCTGTCAAATAATACAATTTAAAGTTTTTCTAATTAGTTTACGTTTAAAACGGCTCTGACTCCTCAATTTCATTATTCTCATTCATTTCTTTATAGAAAAGCTCAATAAAAGTACAAAACTAAATATTTTTAAATTCGCAATCAAATTCTCTAGGTATGTGAATACTGAAAAATATGCAAGGTATTCTATTTAAAAAATATAAGTTATATGCAACTTCCGTTTAAACGGAAAGTCGTGTTACATTAGGATTACTTCCATTTTACTTCTAACTTGTAACTAACGTGTGCTATTCACGTGTTCGCTTCACGGATACCAGCTCAACTTCCCTCAGGGAGGATCTTAAATGTTGTCGATATAGAAGTATCGTAAGATTGGGACCAACCTAATAAGTTTCATAAATTAAGAGTTTACAACCGCGACATCGCCCTAGGGTCATTTTCTCAGCGAATACGATCAACTCCGACTGCCGTCGAATATTTCACCCTGTATTTTGTGTTCAATATACATTCAATATGTGTGTTTGCCTATACTCCGCACAACTGCATGCAGATAATTTTATGAGCGAATTAACCATTAGAAACTTCAACGACATGCCCTTTGCCGAGGTGGTTCTCTTCTGGGCTAAGAAGCACCAATCATTTTCTGAGCGAAAATTAATATTTCAGTAGCACCCGACAAATAGTAATTACCTACTTTTCTTCTAAACTGATTTAGACAGAAACACTATAGCTATCTGGTTTGCACTTTTGCTGGATTTGTCGTAAATTCATTTCAGAGTGTAACAATTGGTTTCCTTTCTCCTTTTGCATTTAATGTTTGAATAATTCTGGACACGACTTCTTCAGTATATGAACTCTCTAAAGGTGTTATTAAAGCACTGCACAAATATAAATGGGTAAATAACACTTTTGTTAGACTTTTACACTTTTACAGGTGTTGTTAGAATTCTATAAGTATTCTATGCTACATTGTGTAATCTTTCTGTCTCATTTTTTACTCCCCTCGCCTAAAAGGACATTCCATATGTCTGTCCGTCTGTCTCTTGGCGGCATAATTCAAAAACTATTTGTTGGAAGAAGATTATATTTTGCAGGCGGAATATATCTACCTAGCACGAAACCGAAAAAATTTCGGTCAAGTATATACAGTGCGAGCATAAAAAAAATAAAATTTTGCTCATTTTTGCTTTAAATCAAGAATTATAAGCTAAATAAAAGAAATATTACGCACATAGCTTAGGTTTTTACCTTTATTTAGTAGTACTCAGCCAACAGCCGTTAGGCCACTTATAGGCGTCGCTGTACATTTTATGGGGACTTCCAACCCCACTAACGAATGTCATGATGTTATTATGACATCCGGAACCAACTATTTCCGTGGCAGCCGTACCACGAGGCGCCGAGAGATGCAGCCGTGGAACTCCCATCCAAGTTCTGACCAGAAAGAACGTCGCTTAACTCTGCTGATCGAACGTGGACGCTTGTTCAAGCTACACCACCCGGGACCTTTGAAGAATAAGGGCATATTTTGGACCAAGCATATATAGGGCGAACACCTTAAATACTCAATTCTTTTTTTCTTTAATATTTTCAAAATATTAAGTGTCAAAACTTCCACATGCGTGGGAAGTTCCGTGTAAAGCCGTTTGAAAATTTTTCATTAATATTTTTGTTCCACTATATTTGACCACCGCCACTACTTGACCATTTGTAAATTCTTCTCGTTATTTATTGATTTGTAATCTGGGCATGTAGAATTGTTTTCATTCCTAAGACTTCTTTTGCTGCTTGATGACATAATAATAATACATATATACATAATCTGTAACCCCTTATACCGTTTACACATTGTCGGAATAATAATAATATCAATAATATGTATACTTTCCTGATCAAAACAATGTTTACATAGAAGTCTGATGAGAAAAATCGCAGGGTTATAGTTCAAAAAGTAACACGAATGCTACCCTTGTTCTTCCCTGTAACCCTGAATAATTCAAGAGATTAATGAAAATGCCCATCCTCAGCAACAACATAAATATAAATAAAGGATATGTAATTTTGTAATGCATCAATCAGGAGAGTCGGTTATTTTGATTTTTAAATAATATATTATGTAGCTTAGACCTGAATGTACACAAACTATGCTTTTTAATATTTTATGAAGGTGGAGTAATTCTACATCAAGTGATGGACATCAGTCCTAAACGAGATTATATTATACAAATAATTAGGCGTTCCTTCTGAAATCATTGTATGATAAGGTTGCCAATTGTAGAACTCTCATTTCATGTTAAGCCATTGAGTATCCACGAGCTTATGAGAAAGGTGCTGAAAGATACGAATGTCAAAGATGAAACGCAAACATGAATACTGCACATTTTGCATGATTCCTTGATATGAGTAAATTTTTTGAATTAATTAGGTGCCCTGACATGTTCCATTGGTGTTGATTATCACCTGAGAGTGTTCTCTTATAACTTGTGTTTCTTCTATTCGTCCAATACGTTTAAAAACTACCAATTTCGACGAAATAGTAGCACAATTCTATGATTAAGGCTAATAAATATGTCATTCTTCTCAAAAGAAGTCTTAATGCCTAACACCTCCTTAGAGGGTAGAGAAAGATGCCCTAAACGTGAGGATGTTTTCAACAAAGCTGACCATGATAACCATAACTCAAGAAACGTTAATTTTGTACAAACATGTAAAAATTTCGACCAATAGTAGTTATCTGAGCTTCAATTTTTATAAATTTGCTTCGTTTTAAAATTAAATATAAAGAAGTTTTTGAAAAGCTTGCACATGGAACAAGAGATCAACCAAGCAATAATTGGGTTTTTCAACAACATTCCAAAATGCGAATGGCGTGTAATTTTGGATGATAAAAAGTGCACTGGTGCTGAAACGGATTGCTTTGTACTGAACTGAAATAAATACATAGGTCAACCGCGTACATAGTTACAGTTCCATATTTCAACAGTTCCAAAGTGACCCTCGTCTCGTAACGAACATCGCAAATAACAAACTGTGGGCTTGGTGTTGTTAACACTTGACACCATCATCAAAGTCGTGGTCGTTTTTTATATGGTTCACACGAATAACTTGGAACAGGAATCTAGCACTTTCCGTTAAATTGGTGAAGCCAGGCGAGTGCGCTGTCAAAATACCAGCGCGCTTGTAAACAAATGTAGTGTCATCGTAATGGATGGCCGCTGAAGGAATAAGAAGTCCCAGCGAGGCGAAGAGGAGTTAATGGTGCTGGTTTGGTGGCTATTGTAAGACGGGTCATTGGCTGCAGCTCGTCAGGGTCGCTCAGCATCTAATGTGGGTCGCCTAACTTCTTAGGCACGGCCGCTTTGCATGCAAACGCATTGCACAAGAGGGACAATTTCAGGCTGAAGCATTTCAGAAATTTGCTGTAGGGCAGTTGGGCGCGCGTAGACTAATTCCCGAACGGCTAATCAAGATAGATTTAGTAAACGAGGCAATCCCAGGAATCTTAGCCCAATGGTCTGCTGAATTATGATCTTCGTTTCAGCATTTTTGATGGTCGTTTGGAAACGAGATGTTAATTTACATGTGGAATTAATTGATATTAATTGAGGAAGCCATGATGCTATCGATGTTTGATACTTTTCATATTGAGGTAGCGTATTTTACTGGGCACCACCTTAATCTGGGCACTCCTGCCAATGTTTTGCATGGGCTTAGGAATTTGGAAAATGTGCAGCTTGTGTATGATTTTGATACATTGTTATGGTGTTCTTTGGAAGAGGTATGAAGTGCAGTTACTTTCTTCGTTGTATGTGTGGTTATTTATGCCATAGTTAAGTGAACAAATGTGAACAAGACTGTTTATTGTACTTAAATACATATAGTGAATGTTTCTAGATCCTTTCCGTTGGCAGTATATTAATTTGTTTTCATCCTCTTGTCATGCCGCGTACGTTTAGCGAACGTTGAGGATCACATTGCAATAAAAAAATGAATTGCTGCCGCTTCTCTGAAGTTATTCTGCTGTGTACCCAAACCAATGCGTAAAGTTTTTTTAACCAGAATTCTGGTCTTCTACCAGGGACCCTCTTCCCTTCGACCTTTTCTTGTAAGATAGTATAAATTCCTGGATGGTTCTGTCAGCTCAGCTGATTTAAGATCTTTAGACTCACAACTCAAATAATGCTTTAATCTTTTTCAAGGGCAGTCGGAAACCAGTAGAAAAAATCAACATCGTAGCAGTCGTAATCAAAGTTGGAAATTCAAGTTCGTGGGCACAATGTAGGGACTTTTCTCAAGCTGTTCGAGCTTTTACAATACGAGAACGAATTTCTAGTATGGTATCACTGATGATCAATAGTACTTCCCAAATAAGTATTTTTTCTTTTCCTGACAGTTGCAGATGATTGACTTATTGAATACCAATATCGTTCACCCTATTCTTACTAATGATCATATAACGGGTGTTCATAAACAGTCGTCATCCCAGTTGCTTTGAAAAACAAAATGTTATGTCTTTGATTAATTCGTGCAACACAATGACACGTCATTGAGTACTGTCATAGCGCATTTTTTCTCAATTTTAATACACATACGTTTCTGAAGTCAAAACCTACTGGGATGACGACTGTTTATGAACACCCGTTAGTTTGCATTTATGTTGTAGACTACATAGTTCGCATTTTTTATAGAAACAATATTAATGAGCTGCCCTCGAGTAAACTATCAGCTAAACGCACAGTATCGTCGACGTATAGTTTTAAAAGATACTGATCCCTGTGCATCACTAATGAGTTTCTTGCATTTTTGATAAATTTAAGAACGTAACTCACGACACTTATTCTATAAGCTACACAATGCAAGGCGCTTCTTCATCTTCTTAATAAGGGCAATAAATCTGCCATTGTTCACTTCCCTGCTTTTTCCAATGTGGAGGTTCTGCACTTTTTCCCCCGTAGGTGGTGTTTCTTGACTTCTTCCATTGAATACATTTTGTAGAAATATCCATCTGTAATCAATATGTTTGATATTGTACTAATACACTAAATAATTTGGCTTGTGCCTCATTTGCTCTTCCAAAGCAATGCAAGCCCATGATATAACGAACCACTTCTAAATAATGTCAACTATATCTTAATGGTTGACATGTTTAGTTACTGTGCACTCCTGTTTCACTCATGATGAAGCCCATTTAAAAGTTGACGAAACGTCAAGTTCTTCTAGCTCAACAATGAAAAAGTCATTCGTTACATATTGACAGTGGCTGCTCCTGGACATATCCATCCTTTAAGTTTAAACAATTAAAACCAGTCTTATACGCATAGGCCCAGAATAATGGACAATTGGTAACTTGAGCATTAAAAATTAAATAATACGATCGAAATGAAAAATATTGATAATAAAAATTTGGGGCAGTAAACGCTATTTTAAAGTCCAATTATCCAAATTCACGCGTTTTGTGTATCAACATTCTGAGATTCCTCTGGTAATACTTCTGGAATTGTACTTGAAAGTTCAAACCAGTGGAACTGGCTCAAAAGAGGAGAGTCTAGAAAGACCAAAATTTCCACCAACCTCTTATCTAGATTTGCAGTATTAAACACAAAGTTGGTGGTGTCCAGTAGGAATATAAAGCAAATTTAATATAATGCCACCAACTTCGAGGTATATAATTATTTTACTACAAACGGCAAACAATTTTAGACTCAAGCCCCAGATTAAATGTACTCAATTACTCTAACCAGCTTCCAATTTTATTAAACAAACGTTCAGGCTACATTGAGATATGAGAGGGCCGACTAGCTACAACGGAGATGATGTGCGGTTTTTTTTCTATAAATAGCAAAGGGTATTCAAAATTACCAGGGGGCGCCGAATAGTCTTTTCTCCATTAGATTATGAGAACTCTTGGTTCTAAGGTGCTATGCGTAGACATACACAAAATCAGAGTAAACATGAATAAGGTTTATTCACTACAATTCATATAATACAGAAGGTTACATCTTTAATGCACTCGCATAAAAAACGCAGAAGCGACCTCATAGTATGGGCCGAAAGTTACAAGTGCGATGCACACTATTCTAGCCACTGATTATAGGAGTACTATTTTTAAATAAAACCAAATTACAGTGAAGTTGCAGCAAGCAGAATAAAGTATGCCAATTACAAAGTAACAGTGATGTTGCCATTAAGCAAATTATTGTATACTACTTACAAAGTTACGATTATATTACAGGTTGAACATAGCAGGAGGGCGGCAATATGAGTACGCCATCACGTACGTAGAACTTTAAAATGTTCCATTAATACGCCAATTACTGACAAACTCTGAGGTAATGCAACACTAGCCGGGGATTCCAATATTTCAGTGCGCTTGATGTGCAAATTGGTTTTTACCTCCACAACACAATATCGTGTTTTAATACTACCAGCAATAATGCAAAGCGGCACCTGAAAACAAACAGCCACCAGAAAAAGCCACTAGAAGAAAGCGGCAACACAACAAGAGCCTCGAAAAACAGCTGCAAATCTGCCATACTTCAAACTAACAACGGGACTCAGCGATGGCTTCAAAAACTTGGCTTTCAAACTAGTAGCACAAACTAGTTGCTAATATTTTAACGATTCTAAGGTCGGCTCTGAAATCCATGAAATGCGAGTGCCCAATTAGAATAGAGAACAAGAAAGATAAAGCGCACACATACCTTCAGCTTACAGCTCCGCGACGACAGAAAATCCGCGATTGATAATTAAGACCCAAACAACTTTAATAAATCAACCATATAAATCCGTAGTAGCGCGAATGAACTAGGACACTATTATTGCTTTTATAAGTCACTATATACTAGCCTTACACTAAGGCAAAAATTCATGCAAAGTAAACGAGTGCGATCAAATCGAAGACACTTGCAGAAAAAAACGAGGAACCAAAAGAATCGCCGCAGATGCGCGGAGACAATTGAATGATACTTGGGCTAGTTACTCATGACACAGATTGATAATAAATCTCGGGAGACTGAAGGCCAGTCACAACGAGTTTGGCAACCTCCATAACCGTAAAACGCCGAGCGTTCGGACAGGAGAAGCCAAAATTCATAAAACAGACGGTACAATTAATGGGCCATTAAAGCGTAACGCTTTTCACCAGTTACAATAAAAATATTTAAAATAATAGTAAAATATGAGTAAATAATTTTTATACCATAACCGCCACAAAAATGTAACGTCACCCTCGATTCAACTTTGGCAACCTCGAGGCCTTAACGCCAAAATTTACTCGAAGAAGAGACGCTGATTCTGCTTCGCTTTTAAAAAATGTATATTATAAAAATCTGAGTTATTGGGCACCAGTGATAAGAAGAACATTAGGAGTATGCATCCAGTTGAAAACAATTGATTAACGTGGAGGTTGGCGTAGGCGTCAAAGCGATTCCCTTTTTTGAAATAGCAATTTAAATAAATATCAGATCTATTTTGTTGTAGCTGTATATAAACAGACTGTAACACAATTATCTAATAAAGCAGCTTGGAAAATGCTAACATCTTATAAAATATAAAAGAAATGTAAACCCCTGTAGCTCATGTGGACACTGCAGAAAATCGTATCGCAATTAAACCACTTCACGCTTGCAATAATACAATCCGGCTACTATAAACCACCATTAGCGTCTCAAAATGGATCTAATTCACGCCAATTTTCCATTTGAAGCCCATGACACGCGATGTTGTGATAACCGTTTGGAGGAGCAACAAGGATGTCGCAGTTGAAACAGTTCGCGCTGACTTCATTTTCGCAATAAAGCCTCGGCAAGACCGCCTTATACAAACACACCTGTTTGATTCCGATCCCATTAAATTTATTGCCAACTTGTATCATAAACATTTACTTTCCAGGAAATTGTAAATTAACTCGCCATAAAAAATGTATTAAGACCAACTCGCTTACGAAACAGCAGCTTCTTCTGCGGCGGAAGGGCGCCGGGCGGGTTTTAAGTAGGTTCTTTTTCGTCCTTGTTTGCTATTTTTATTTTGTTCTCGAGTCCAGTTAAGCAGTTCTTTATTGTGCTAATTAAAATTTGCATTCCTTAAATTAGTGCCATATTCGAGATTCTGCAGTCTTATTTGGCTATTAGTAAAAAAGTTGATTTTTAGTACGTCGCTTACAGCACACTTTACTTTTTTATCTTTAGATACATTTTTATTGTCTTGAAACTGGTATCCGACTTTTAAATAAATAATGTGTGTATGTGTATTCATAGCATCCATTAAGCTATTTTTTCTGTACAAAGCATACATACAAACAATAAAGTTCTTCCGTCGACAAAAATAAAGAAACCATACACTATAAACACATAAAAGGAAAAACTAGTTCTTGCCAACAACAAAATATTGGAAAGATGAAATCAATATATAGATCACTAAGACGAAGAAATAAATTTGACCAGATATTATGTAAGAGGTGTTGGGGGAAAATCCTAACAGCAGGTTTCGAAAATTGAAACAAAGACTTGACCTGGCTCGCCTGACTGTGGTTAGAATAGCATTTTAAAGTAGAACCGATTTGTACATATGTGTTTTCTTTTTATTTGCTGTTATATGTTTATAATTAGTTCTAAATGGCCATTATAGGTTTTAAACGCGTGTCAATGTGTTTTGTGAAAAAAGCGCCAATATTCGGGCGCATGTCGCGTTTTAATGTCAGAGACAAAATCGACTACAAAAACCTCAGTCTGAGCTGAGAGCCCAACAGAGACACCGACGTGCCCTAGGTGCTTTGTTTGCATACATAAGTCAAGTATGGCGAGGTTCCTGCATTTATCTAAGAACTAACAGTAAAAACCTCTCTTGAAACAGCAGTTTGGCGATTTAGAGTCAGGACGTCAACAAAGTAGTAAACTATCACTGTGAAGGCGACGTTGAAACAGCTGTCAGAGTGAGATCAATGTAGGACCATGCATAACATTTATGTAAACATATGTAACACGCATTCAAACTTACACAAATGTTCTTTTGCCAACTGCAGCCACTGAACTTCTGCTTGCCCGTTTTACCCCTCCCTGTCTTTGATATCGGTCGATACACCGGACACACAGCTAATTATACTTTGTGATTACATACATGACTCATAGAACCAGTTGTTGGCTGTGTGATTTAAACGTTGTTAATATAAATGCGTAGTAGAAACGGGTTTTTGCGCGTAGATCAATATTTTTTCAAATAAATGCGTAGTAGAAACAGGTTTGTCCGAGTTGGTTAATACTTTTGTTCAAATAAATGTTTAGAGGAAACTGTTATTTATTTCGTGGGTAAGTATTTTGATTTATTATTACTTAACGTTGTTTTACATGGAAAAATGTTTTTCGTTTTAAAAACATAGGAAGTTAGTATTTTCAGTGTAGCACTAGTATAGGTCAACTTCTACCTTGTTTCAACAGGGTTTTTTCGAACCAGGAACTGATATAAGTAGAAAAATGGAGGACAGAATGAATTTATAAAAGTGTAGAAACACATACTAACTGCTTTTAAAAATACTTTAGAAAGACCTTAGAAGAAAACCTGATCTGTTTAACATTCGGAGGAAAGTGGGAGCAAGAGATGCAATTTTAGCAATTAGAGTAATCGTAAAAAAACCATATCTCAAAATAAAAAAGAAAAAGAAAATAATTACATGCACAAACGGAAGAATACAAACAACCAAAATTCTTTTGGTTGGAACCAGAAATCAAAACATGTATGTGACTACGACACATGACCTATCAGCAGCAATGCAATAAAAAGAGTAGAAGAAGTGCAGTGTTACAGAAAAAATATGAAAATAAGCGAGACATATAGAATAATAATAATTTACATCGAATACTTAAAAAGAGTTGAAGAAAAATGAAAATGTGATATCGGTTCACGGAAATTATATGCAGTGTGATATTCTACTTTATAAGACGACGAGGCTTGCTGAAAGCTATCATTGAAATGAAAATTGAGAAAAGCCCTCATCGGAGGACCAGGACTAGATTATAGCAGTAAGAGAATGGAGAATAAGAGATGCAATAAAGACATGAAAAACCCAAACCAGAAGCATTGAAAGGCTGCGTTCAATCAGTTGATAACGCCCTTACAGCTCAAAAGAGAGAAGGAGGGACAAATAAACAATGTATTCGAGAATTAATATATAAAACCTTTAATTGCTAGAAGTAAATTTCAATTCGCGGGATTGATATAAAGTGAAAAAAATTACAAAAAGTTAAAGTACCTACACTAACATACAGGAATAAAAGAAATTAAGAGAATAGTTAGATACAAATAGAAAATAATAAAATAAATTAACTTTATAGATAGTCACAATACAGCATGTCTCATTTTCAATAAAATTACATTAAAATTTCGGATATTATTAGAGCTTCAATAAAATAGATCGAGCCATATAGGGTTAACGTTTCGACGGCAGTGTGATCGGGAAGATATTAGAACATATCTTTTGATTTGCGAGATACATTGGAAATTAAAAATCTCAACATTTTAAGTCGACACGGTTGGAAAACGTTAAAAATTATGTACGGAATATGTAAAAGCATCTTAATGTTTCTAAATATACTGAAACAGTTAGGGGAGACACTTAGTATGCCAATTGTATTAATTCGAAACAAGAAAAAAACACTGCAGTCGATGGGATTCGAATGCGTTCCCAGGCAGAATTCAATTCTGCTGCCTGACATACTTGCTTATTGTTGTATTATAAAAGGCACGGTGACGACAGGACCTATGGGAATCGAACTGCGCCAGATCGGTACCAATGAAAACAGGACAAATGCAGGCAGGCACAACATGCGATTATATATATAAGGAGAGCTAGATATTGTTTGAAGTTTGAAGTAATAGCTTGAAGATAATTAAAAAGACAAAGTAAACGAAACTAGCTGGCATGGAAACAAAATTTTAACTAAACGACGACAAATAGTACAAGTTTGAAAAGGTGGAACAGTAAATTAATGTAAATTAAACACAGTCTTCCTCATAACAATTAACATATATTTTACATACGCTACATGTTTTGGTTTATCTGATAAACCATCTTTAGGCTAATGTCAAAATTGGACAGTCATAACTAAACAATTTTGACATTAGCCTGAAGATGGTTTAACAGATAAACCGAAACATGTAGCGGATGTAAAATATATGTTAATTGTTATGAGGAGGACTGTGTTTAATTTACATTAATTTACTGAATCACCTCATTGTGAGTATGGACCAGATCCTGAATTTTTAAGGTGGAACAACTTGAGTATTGAAAAAATAGAGTGGAAAAGTGATCAGATAGCTACACCAAAGAGAAAAGCAGTGACGATATAAAAAGCACAACGGGACTGAATTGGTATAAGGAGGCTCAAAACCAAGAGCGGTAGAAAAGTATAAGGGGACAATATTCGAAGAATAGAGAATTGCTAGATGAACAACAAGAAGAGAAACTCCTTCAAATGGAAACGTTGCGACCTTTCTTGAAGACAAGAAGAAACATACATCGATGTAGAAGCTAACAGAAAACCCAGGTTTATTCAATATTACTTATTGCACAAATAAATGCATACAAGTGTATAAATAAAGATTGATTGTTACTTACCTAAGATCGTATGTTTGTGCTCGTAAAAAATCTGCAATAAACATCAAAAGGGAAATAAGAATCCCGAGATAGGAGGGTGATAACTTATAGATCTAAAAAAACCTGCCGAACTATCCTTCTAAATCAGGGCAGCTAGTGGAAGGGGCTGCAAAAACCCTCAAATCTAACCAGTTTCCATATGAATTGCGGTGAACAAACAATCTAGTTCTTGTTCGATTAATTTGTTGTTTCTCTTGGCTGATTTTCGGTTTCAGAATTGCTTTCTACTATGGTCCCCATTTTTTGAGGTATTTTTAAAACATGTTATCTCGATCGACAGTACATACTTGCCTAATATGATTTTTTCGCAAGGTATACTGTTGATGTCGTCTACATTTATCGGTAGATCACACATAAATCGGTTTGGAACAACTAATGATCACGAAGTTGCTTGATAATAAGTTAAAACTAATAGGATCACGCTGTTTGCTCTAGAAGAGACTGTTTGTTTGAAGAAAAGTCTAACGTCTAACTTTTTCATGGTTCGCCCATAGAACTTCACAAATCGTAAAAGGTCAAAATTTTCTGAAGGATGCTTTCGAGCTTTGGTATGTGGTCCTAGTGCTAGAGGAAAACATTCGATTTTCTCTACACCTGAATTCTTTAAGTCATCGTTAGGGGAAAAATACGTCCAAAGTCGAGCAACATCTAAAAACTTCTCTTGGGCTCCGCGAGAAAGTGGGTAAATGGCATTCCGCCGCTGCCAAAGTGATTTGTCATATTCTCCATCGATTGTTTTGAAAAAAAGGTTCGGTTGTACCGCTTTCTGACCTTCCTATGAGGTGCGAGGGACGCGCGTTAGCGCGGACGAAGCCATGTACTAACAAGAAAAATTATCGAATGCTGCAACAATGGAAGTTCTCATAATTGTCAGTTGTGTCAAACAATGTGTTTCATTCTATGTTCAATTTAGTTCTTCGCTATTTCACTGCGATTTCCCAAACTGGCTTTGACAACCGTGGGGTCTTAATGAATAACCTCCTAAAAAGGGTGCCCCTGCAGTGGGGATGATAATGTCAGGCTGAGAGGACCATATGAACAAGAAAACATCATACCAAATTATACATGTTGAGCTTTGTACATTTGCAGCACGTCTTAGAGCAGTTATAACATTACAAGGTGTACTCCAAACTGCCATACAATAATTATTTGCCTTCTCTACATAAATTTTAATAACTAGGTAACTTATATGTAAACGTCAAGTTACTTAACAGTGCTGTACATTTATCAAATTCCAAATATTTTGTGAAAAACTTCGCCAAGATATTTAACATTCTTACGAACTCAATCCTCCTGTGAATCAATTAAAACCGTGTAATATCGTTAAATTTGACGCATGAGCGAAGATGGACGTTTATTAAAGAAGCTTAATGGAGAAGGCCGCGGATAAAATCCTACAAATCGGTGATTTGAAAAATACATTAATGGAGTGTTGGGATTGATTTATCGAGCTTGTAAATCACTTAAGTACCGTTTTCGCCTTATTATTTTCTATGTCTCTTCTCCCACCAGGCCTGCTGCTTCTTGCACGAAGATGAATTTACACCAGAGATTTATTGGAAGAATTGCGCTTTTAATAAATAATTTTAACAACAGCCTTGAAGTTTCAGAGATGCTGCAGCCAAACAATGGCGTTTCAAATTCCAGCCAATGATAAATAAACAGTCGGGCGCGTACGCGTGTTTACAAAAATTTTACAAGCGACGCTTTCATGTTGCAGTGATTTAAACCCACACAATTTGCATTTAACGTACGGCCACGCCGCGTGATCCTTCCTCGCATAACCAAATAAGTTAAGCAATTTACAACTTTTTGCGGCAAAGGCTCTTCCATTACAACGCTAAATACCACTACAGTAAAGGCGCTTTTTTCTACTCAATGAAGGCTCATGGGGTACAGTCAAACGCCCGGGGGCAATCTGCATGCCAGACAACATTTCAAGAGTCTTCGGCACGAGGCCGTTTCGGAAGGAGTCGCGTTCCTTGAAGATCCGCTGAAGAAGCCAAGAGTAATTTTAGGCTGCGCCAGTACTGTTACTTAATTTGGCGATGGCTGTAATGGCAAAAACTATGCAAAGAAGACCATCAGAAGCAGCAAAACATACTCATTATAATCGTATTAATGTAGCAAATAGCAAACTGCCAAAAATCACCATCGGGCCTGAGGATACAACGGTGTTGATGAAGCATTAGGTCGGTTTTTATTATTTTTAACGGTAATTGCTACATTTCATTTTTATATGCGAATAGTTTGTACTATTGGTATGTTTTTATGTTGACAAAACGTGCACGATTTTTTTTAAATACTGAGTACATAGTTCGGGCGGCGAATATTCAGGCGAAACGGAGTCCTGGACCAGTTTTCTCTTACATGTTATCTTCAGCATTCGCTAACATTGGTGCGGCAAATTTTGTCAACTGCTGTGTTTAGTGGTATAACACCAAGGCGGTCTGTATTGTTCCAAACTGTGATGTTGGCTCTGATGTCAAATTTTCTCCTAGACCATTCCAGGACACACTCAGTTTTATAAAGATGAAACAAATTTGCCAAAAACGAGAATAATACAAGCTTTGTCGTAATTTTCGCCTATAGTTTAATTTTATATTTAAGATGCTATTGCAGATTTAGCTGTTCTAAACGGCAGGCAAAAAGTTATGCTAAAATTGAATTGTCATAAAAATTGTAAAAATATGGTCAACTCTAACTGGAGTACCAGCTTATTATTCATCTATTTTCTGTTTACTTGGTCAATTTCTATATCTCTTTCTCATTTTTGAAAGGTCAGAAAACGGTAATGGTGAAAAATTACTCGAAACGTAATTAAACCATAACGTGTCGTACATTGTTTAATTCGGAATCAGAAGGTCTTACATCAAAAAATCAAGACCGTATTTACAAAAATTAAATTGATGATGGTTGCTCGAATACGAAACATCAGATGAAAAATTAATAACAGTCTTTAAGTCCATTAAAAGTTTTTTTAAATCACTCAAAAACGAAATCTCATATCAAGGATTTTGTTAGTCCTTTAATAACACAACCTTTTCCTCATTTAACCAAATTTGTATCTCTTACTATTAACGAGATCCCAAACCGCCCATCTTGGACACACTCTATAAAGGGTAAGCACCTTAAAAAATAAATTTTTGACTATTTTTGCTTTAACTAAGAAATAACTACAAGACATAATTGGCACATAGCTCAGACTTTACCCTTGACGAACATAGGACCCAACAGATACAGGGTATATGTTGTGAAAGAGACAAAAATGGGCGACAATAAGGGTGTTGTGCAAAATCTAGTCGCATCGCGCAGCTGCGAGGCATTCCTTAGTGGCAGAATAGGACCAAAGGGCGGGCTGCGCGCGATCTGCTGCCAAGCATTGAAATCACCTTTGCAGGCGCTAAAATTGCTCTAAGTTCGAATCCCACCGCCTGCAATCCCTTTCATCATCATCAAGCAGCCCGTTCTGTCCACTGTTGGACATAGGCCTCCCTCATGTCTCTCCACTCATCTCTGTCCTGACCAGCTTGGATCCAGTTGTTTCTAATTCTTTTCAGGTCGTCGGTTCAGCGCGTCGGCGGTCTGCCTCTACTTCGTTTGTCGGCGCATGGTCTCCATTCCAGTAGCTTTTTCGTCCACCTTTTGGCATTCATTCGGGCTACGTGGCCAGTCCAGTTCCACTTCAGAGTAGATATTCTTTCGATGACGTCCGCTACTCCAGTTCTTAGGCGTAAGTCCTCGTTTTCAATACCTTTCTTATCTACAAATTGATGTAATTCACATTACCCAGTGTTTCCTTTTCTTATTTCAGTATTATTAGAGACGGTAAGATATTTCTACCTTAGTTTCTTTTGATTTTTCCAAATTTTTACTGTTACAACTTCCACTTGCGAGAGAAGTTCTGAGTAAGGCCCTTTACAGATTTTTTGTTATAGCATGAAGAATGAAATGTTGCCAGGTTTTGGTAGACCATTCGAGAGGTTACTTTATAGGCCCAGAGTCACGACCTAGAAACATATAGACCACCTTGATGATACTGTTTACAGGGTATCATTTCTAAGGAATTGTCAGACATTTTAAAGTGCTTTCGCTGATAAAGAGTTTGTAATAAAACGAAAGATTTTCTTAATACGATTAAATTGCTTGGTGGTCTTTCACTTTACAGAATATAGGTGTTTATAAAATGTTTCCGTATACCTGAGAATATATTCTTCTGCTTGCTCTTATTATAGGCCAGTGGCCTATTTTAACAAGTGGTTATATGTATAAGCCCTCTTTGCCCTTAGGTTAGATAAGTGGCTAGCCTTTGCCAGTCGAAAGTGAGAAACAGTCACCTTGTGAGGGGCAACAACTACCACATGTGTTAGCGTGGTAGGCGGAGAGCGTACGATTTTTAAACTTTAGAGTCACCGGGATTCGGCCGCCTGAGAGGCGAGGTTTTGCTCGCTGGACTGACTTCTTTTATAATGTCGTCATTGTATCCTGTATAGTAACCATGATTTTTTTCGAACTAGAGAACGGTTTATTCGATTGACCTGAAAATGTATATTGCAGTGGATCTTACGACTTGTTGTGTTTATATGATATTGATATTATTATTATTTAAATAAATGACTTTATCATCGCACAAGGTTGGGTTTCTACATCCTAGCAAATCTGATTCAATGTATAAAAATAACAACAACTTGGCTTCATATTAAAAATTGCGTAAATAATTACGTAAAAGTGCGTTGTCTAGGTGATTTAACAAACGTAAGTAATTAGACACCACAACAAAACACCCACGCCACTTTAAAACTTATACCAAATTACATTTTTAGGATAACCTTCTGACTTTGTTTGGCTTTCCTGATGCAAAATAGGACACCAGGCGTTCCCACAGAAAGTCCCACGACGAACAGGGGTTCCTCTTTCTCTCTGTTGACCAGCTGTAACAAGCCCGATACATTCAAACGCCGCCTGCAGCTTGCATCTTCGTCTTTGCCCCAGTTCCCAAGGCTCCGTACTACTCAGCACGAATATCGCTGCCTCCTACCCAGTTCCAGGACTATGCTAACCTCGCTATTGCTCCAAAAAATGCCACAGCAACACAGCTACCACTTGACGTACTACTCAACACTTTTTAAAACTCCCGTACAGGTGCAACGAACCAAAGCAACCCTCTACAGCTTATCCAAAACGCACTGCACTTATTATGAAACACTGAATTAGGAAAAATGGGTATTTATTTGCTTTTAAATGGATTATTTGTGGCGAAATCAAATTAACACATCTCACAGCTTGGCTTCGCTTCCCCCTTTTCCTTTTTTCCTTTTTTTACTTTTTCGCATACGGGAGTATAGAGAAAGTATTGTAATCGTCAAAAAAATCGACTTCGAGATTTTGACGAATCTTGACGTTTTAGACCTCCTAGAGTCCGAAAAAAACATTTTTCGAATTATGTCTGTGTGTGTGTATGTGTGTGTGTGTGTGTGAACACGATAACTTAAAAACGAAATAAGCTAGACCCTTGAAATTACGTACATAGTCATTATTCAAAATTTTTAGATTCCTTTCAAATTTTGAGCGAAATCGGTTAACCGGAAGTGGCACTTTACCTAAACAGGTAGCGGTACCTATTCAAGTAAAGTAACAGTTTGCTTCGAGATATTTGAAAAAAAATTTGTACATACATTTCTTATGTAGAAAAACTACCAGATATTACATTTCAGCATGATCGGTTAACCGGAAGTGGCATTTTACCTAAACAGGTAGCGGTATCCATTCAAGTAAAGTACCAGTTTGCTTCAAGGTATTTGCAAGAAAGTCTAGGGGAGCACACTCCCGATTTTTCTTTTTACATTCAACTTAAATTGTTATTCATTATTTCTAAGTCTGTTCTGATAACATTTTTTGTATCACTCAAGGCTAATACCATTTTTAATACCGTTTGTACACATTATTAACTCAATATTATTATTATTATTAATATTCATACAATTTGCAAAAAATAAACTAGCACATTTATAGAATACTTTCTAAAATAATATTTGAAATGTTTAAAATGTTATTAATTGCTATCATAATTTTACAGACTTTAACCGTGTTCCTTGCAATATATGGGTTTTTAGTATGAATTTTCTAGAGCAAGATCTTATTACGTAATGCCATTATCTAAAGCTTTTGTTAAAAACAAAATTTATAGAAAATATAGTTTTTAAACATCATTGCAAAACTAAATGTCTACAGAATTATTCTCCAAGTCCTAAAATTGATAATGGAAATATTTTTTTAAACCGTGGTATTGGTTTATATTACATAATTGTCAATAGATTTTGATAAAGTTTTTTTGTTAAGTTAGTTTTTGAAAAAATGCATAATTCAATTTTTACAAGCAGTAAAAGAAAGTCGTATGGTGACCACACCTCATCTTTTTGTCAATATAATTATTATATTGTTAAATCAATTTTAGATTCTAATCTGATTTTTTTCTTAAAACGGTTTCTTGGGTTTTATTTGAGTTACTAAACCTTCTTTGCTTTCTCTTAAACATGCTTTGTGTTTGTTATTATTAAGTAATACATTTCTGTTTGGTTGTTCTTGAATATTGATGTTAATCAATTGATATTATTTGTATTCTTATTTTAATGGTTAATTAAGATATTGCATACTGATGATATAATTTTCCGAATTTCATTTTCAATGTTTGTAATAATATTTTCAACTAGGAGTTGTAAATATTATAATTAGGTCCTAGTTCGAAAACATTGTGTACCTCCGTAGGTATGTCAATATTACTCAAATTAGTTCACTAATTATTTTTACAAAAGTTATTTTTGTTATGAATTTTCACATTATTTGTTTTAGCAATTTTTATTTTTTTCTCTCTCTCTCTATCAATTAGGAGCTTAATTTTTTCTATGTAGTTTTCTTCAGTTTTAATTTTTAATTTATTAACATGTTTAGTCAAATTATTAGGTACCAATAGGAAAAGAATTAAATATAGTCGGTACGGTCGACCCTGCAAAATTTAAACTGAGAAATTACGGCCTTACAAGATATTAAACTTAATTTACATGGACTTATTCCCACGTAGGAGGACTTTTCTTCATGGCCAGGTAGAGACCTGAATCCGTCCCACAAAGAATTTTCAGTATTTCAACCGTTAATCCCTACTTACTTAAATGTTGCCCGAGGCAATTTAGCAGGGTCGAACGGACTATATTAAATTTTGGGATATCTTTTTACCGTCGTCTGCGTTGATCGTCGTCTGCGTTGATTGTTTATAAGCAATCAACGCAAACGACGCTTTTTACTTTCGATGAAATTTTACTGTCTAATATTTTTTGTTTGGAATAATTTAATATATCATATGTCATTAAGTAAAATTATTAAATTTTTATGTATTAGTAAGATTTTTAAATTGGATATTGTTCAAGTTTTTTCTCCAAAAATTCAGGTATTAAATTATATCATTTACTTTTATGGAGAAAATTTAATCTCCCACTAAACTTTACAAATAGAATGCTATTTTTTGAAAATGTTTTTAAAGCGTGCTTCACTTTTGACGTCCGAAGCTGTTGTTGATAAATTGGTAAAACTCTCAGCAGATACATTTAAACGGGTCCATGCGTTGGTGGCTCATCACTAAGAATCGTTAAACCAGGTGATTTAGATTAGATCTATACTATTTCTTACGGCTGCTTGGTGATATCAAAAAGGGGGTTGGTGGTTTATAAGGCAGCCATTTAACAAAAGGAAAGATTTTCGTAATATATATTATAATCTTAAGCAATCTGTACTTTTCATATTGGTATCAATGAAAAAAAACTTTATACACTATGAGAATTCCACCCTATCAGTTTGGGAGCATGTAGTTTATTTACCTTATCCATTTTATTAAATGGCAGTATAGAAGTTGACAGTAATTTGATAAAGTCAATTTTTCGCCTTAATAATGTATAATCCACTTTTCAGTAATAAAAAACTATGCAATAGGGCAGATCAAATGATGTGTTTAATTCCACCACATCTTAAACCTTTGTAAATAATTAAAAGGCAAGTAAGATTAACTTAAGAAAATTTATTCAAGACACAAACCTAATTTAAACTTCTCTTTAGCATTTTCAGAATATGTAAATTTGTCATTTATAATCAACTTACACTAGAGACCATTCCTACTAGAAGTTGTATCAAAAATATCTTGAATTTTATTACATGGCTGCCTTATAAACCACCAACGTAGAGTAAAGGTTATTTGTACACACTTATTTTCGTTAACTCTAATCATCCATTTTTGTGATAAGTCGGTTATGACGTGTTTTGTAGATATTGAGCAGCTTTTTCTGAACTTTTGTCACACGCAAGAATGGCTGATTGTCCGCGAAAGTCCCTGTTGTACTATTTGGTGTCAATGGTAGGTTTTCCGTGTAAATCACATGAAAAAAGAACCCAACACACTTCTTTGTGGAACTTCAGAATAGACTTGTTTGTAATTAGATACTTTAAAGTAACGGTCAAATACATATAATTTGATTAACAGGTAGTATTGATGTGGAAAGATTTGTTTACTCGAATGATAGTTACTTGTGGCATACTTTATGAAAGGTGCAATTATCTTGGCCTCGAAACCCGGAAAGCCACCCAATGATGTATCATCATATCATCTTCTTACATTACTTCCTCTAGTATTAAATATTCTAGAAAAATAAATGCCCAAGGAAATACACGAACACCCAATCTTAGAAAACTATAAGCAAATCCCTTGGTGTTAATACCACACAGTACATTAACCTTTTATATCTTTCAGTTCTGTTATTGATAGTAAAATGTTGATTATCTTTTGACCACAACCTATAGTTTTGAGAAGATACAGCGTCACCGGTTAAGAAAGTTGATTCGATAGTAAGGTTTCCATAAAAATATCTGTTATCTATAGGTTTTTCACCAACCCATAAACAAAATTCCATTCTAAGTCCAGCATATCGCTCTTCTAAGATATTTCTAAACTTTGATTTATGCAGATAAGCCTTTTTTAAAGCTATGATGCACGTACTATTGTTATATAAAAAAAATTAGGACCAGGTTTTTTTAGATGTGTGAATATGAACTTGTAACTGGTAACTGAGATATGAATAAATATGAAGTTATTTCAAAACGTCACCGTCAATAATACCTGGAATGAGTTTAATTTCAAAAGCTAGAATTATTCCTTGCTTAGAAAACGGTAACTATTCGGAAAATTGTACATTTATCTAGTTTTCTAATTTTTTGTATTGTAGTTTATGATGTCATTCATTTGATATGACAAGTTTGAATTATTCACATGACGTTGCTACTGAACTGGTCTTCTTAATTTTTGTTATTAATTTACGTCAAGCTGTTTTACTTACTTTTACATTAGGAAAGCTATGATTCAACGTATTAATATACGTAGTCTACTTATAGGAAACGCTACCTACCCCATAACACTCAACAAATTATTTCTCCAAATGTTATAATTTTTATAAAATTCGGGAAAATATTTTCAGTTGCTGCTTACTACCTTTCTCGCATTTTCAATCGAAAATAACCAACTTAACTTGAAGATTTCCGTACTTTCAAAATTTCTTCTTTCCATAGAAATTAGTTTAAAACAGAATGGCACTATAATAGCATCACAGTTTCTTCATACTTAGAAAAGGTCATTAACAACTCTTGCAAACTCCGTCACTTTACAAGAATTTTGAATTAACTTCTGGCTATTATTTAAGCCAGCAAAATAAGTATCAATACAATGTTTGAGAAGGAAGTGCATCCTTTTTAAGATTGCAGTTCATTCCTGCTTGTATTAATCATTAAACTAGGCGTCTTCCTGCTTTTACCATAATAAAAACTTCCTCTTATGCGTTTGATAGAATAAGAAATGCTTCCTGCTAGAACTCTGCTTCAGGAATGTGGTATCATTTGAAGTATCATCACTTATTGCAAACACTTATCTGAAAGAGATGGTTTCACCAAGCGTATGTAAGCTGTTTCGCTGAATTCTAGCAGTACATACATAGCTTCCAAAGTTATTGTTTCAGTCAGTAGAGTTCTGATAAGAAACAATGACGATTACAATAGTTTGTCGTTTTATTCCATTTGATGGATAGTGAGTGCAGTTTTAAAAAATTAGACAAAGATTTAAGTTCGAAACCAGTGATACTGTGACTAAATATATATCCTTGCCTTACGCAATTTTTGCATAACCTAACTTAACCTCTCCAAATTTAACCTAACCTAATCCTACTCTACCAAAGAAAAATACTTCTAGTAACTATGTCCCCCAACAAGATGCAATATTATGTGGAAAAGTTGTGTTTTCAAAATATTTTCTTCCATATAAGCCATTTTAAATAATGCCGTTGTGCGTATCAGGTTGTCTATGTCGGTTTTTAATAATCCCTTTCTAAAAATTGTGCGCATGTTACTTCAGAATAGAGCTACTTTCCGGTTTCCATATTTAGAAAAGGTCCAGTCCTAAATTTACTTCAGAAGCTGCAAGTAGCCACCACTTATATTTACATTTTGCAAACGGTATCGTTCCGACAAATCATCCATAATTTGGTTCAGGTTTGGTTCTATTGGTTTATTAGATTCCTTCATCCGTCTATTAAATCAGGATCTGATAGCATTTAGCAGTAAACATCTGTTGGCACCTCAAAAGGCACCAAGACGAATTGGCCATTGCATGTAATCAACTCATAAATACAAAGAGAGATAAAGCACGACCAAGGTATTCATTGTCACAGGCAGATCTAAAGATTCTAAAGAAATGGATGGCGTAGCAGAATATCAAAATTGATGATGATATGGACTCGACATAGCTAAGTAAGAGTTGATAAGGCCGCATTTTAAAAGTTCGCCAATGTTGTTGTAGATTTTGCTCCAACATGTGTATGTGCGTGTGGGCTTTGGTTCGCTGGGATAAGGGTGCGGTTAGACGAATTATTTTTTGAAGGTGCATCCAGTACCAGTTGAAAGCAATGTTGTGTGTAATGGAATCCGGTTAGCTGCATAGACGAGCCGAAGACTTACGGACATTGCAGTGTGGAGATTTGGTGACCAGAAAGACAACGAAGGATACGGCCGCGTTATCAAGTGACGCAATAGCCAGGACATCGCCGTGAAAACAGACGAGAACCAAATACGAATATATTACAACTGATATTTATCATCCCTGCAAGTAGGCAATTCCATACCATATTAGGTCATTTGAGAACAGCCATCGAAGCAGAAACCGAGTGAGTCATTACACGCCAACATGCGTAGGCTCACTTCTTCTCTTGTTCGAAGCGCATTGCGCCTGATCATTTGCGCAGTAGGCTGTCAGCACAAAGGCGTCGTTTAAAGCAGCTTTCAGTGAGTGATTCAATGTTATGGTCCTATCCACACTGCACTTGAGCATCTGCGAAGTAGAAACAGCTGTGTGAACTAAAGACGTTTAATATAAATGCGTAGCAGAGACAGTTATCTAAGCTATGTAAAGAGCAACTATTTATAACGAAAAATAATATACCACTGAATACTATTCAGTATTCATGACCCAACAAAGTGGCATTATGAACAGTGATCAAGACACATAATTATTCAAAATAGACACCCAGGAGAGCTTGTATGGAATATGTGAACAAATCTATAGTCACCACTTTTCCAACAAAAATGTTTTGTCACATATTATACTGGTATTTGGTATACTCCCAAACTATGACAGACTACATCCCGTTCTACATATTCTTAGAAACCAGAATTCTCGAAAGCTATAAATGTTTCGTACTGTTAGGATAAAACCTTTGCTAACCAATCAGAATTGTCTCGAATATGCTACTAAACATAAGTTATTGCAGATTACATTTCTTGTTATTATTGCTAGTTCATTTCAGCAGAAACTTTAAACTGCATCAAATATATATTTTATGTTTTGGTAACCTCTGTTTGGTTAAATTACAAAACGTTATTTAAAAACAACGTTTGCTAATAGACAAGGATATTATGTATGTTTTCCATAAAATAATTTTTTGACTTTAATAATTAATCTCGCATTCGCATTCGCAATGCAATAAAATTCCCCGCCTCTAAAATTAATCCTTTTATCATGTAGAACCTGGGAGTTGTGGCTCGAATTTCCACATTAGCCACACATTGCGACACTTTACGCTGTTATCACACCGGTTCGACCTAAATCTTAACGTATCGATACATTGATCTGGCAGTGAAATATGTGGGACAATAAAAGTGGCGAAATACCAACACCTACAACATAAAATCCGAATTTATTACAGGCCGTTTGAAAGCTACAAAAATAAAGTGTAAATTGCATAATTACGATAATTGTCGAAAGTGTGGTTTAATAAACTATCGGTTGGGTTTTTGTTGGCCAGGATTTATTAGTATTCTGGCATAATTGGCTAACCTGCCCGGGAGATTTCAACGAGAAGTGTGAAATGGAACCCCAGTCGGATCTTGATTTTAGTACTTAGAATGTATGAGGTACGATTCACCTGTGTGCGATTTTTACAAGCTACAAAACAAGTTTGTAGCTAAAAGATATGCAGACGATTGTTTAAGATATAATTTTACAACCACTAGAAGATAATACTCCGACAATAGAATATAACCCACGTTTGAATAAAATAATGATAGGCTTGAAGCAATGAAAACTTGAAAAGTATGCACAACGTATAGTAAATCAAATTCTAAGAAAAGAAGGATACTTATCGAGGCAAAAATTACACGTAACTATTCTTTGTAAGATAATTTTTGTACTAACAAATACATACAAGAAACTTAGAAGGTGCCTTTCAAGCGGAAAATTATGGTATAAATCGTTAATAAAAATGTACAAATAGCAATAATAATAATAATAACATCATTTCTTTGCAATATCCATGGAAAAATTATACAGTTTGAGCATGCTTAAGCACGATCATTAAGAAATAAATGCAGTACATAAATGAGTTAAGAGTATTTATTTCTATACAAATAAATGTGCCAACAAGAGAAACAAATTGTGAAAAAGCGTTGTTCCCCCAGCACTTACAGAGGAAAAATAAGAAGCGGATAGTATATCAAATAAAACAGCCAAAGATCTATTTAAAAATATTGAATTAACAACTAATATATGGAATTCGTTATTTTAGCAGATATTGATCCGACAATACTAAGCGGTGTATTGAAACTAACAGATTTTACTTTGTGTTTAAAAGTAGGAAAACTATAGGAAAATAAATTTACCAATTTTTTATTATTGCAAAGTTTTGCTCAGTAGTTAGTTATCGCACTGTTCCAGTAGTAGCAAAAGTATAAAGGACAGTGTAGTTAGCATATGAAACAATATTAAACAAAAAAAGATTGGTTGATAGCCAAAACCTGCATACGCTTACGCCTTGATCCCATAAAGTTTTAATTTGAAAAGAAGAAGGGAGTGGGAAACAGTGCCAAAAACCTTAGCTAAGCCCAAGAACACCGTGACTCAACGCTTTTGAATGTCACAAAACTGAAAAATTTTTGAAACAAACCTAGGCATCCTCCATCCCTTTCCCTCCTCAAGAGCCAAATTGTTTACATAAAAATAAAGACTGAAAGCGATTAAAAACTATTAAGTTGTTCTTTTACGATTTTTTCAAGAATTTTGGACACTAAAACTTAGCCCTATAGTGTGATAATTACTGATTTAATCACAAAAGCTTTCCTTATGTAAAAGTTTTATTTAAATTTTTTAAAAGAATAGATATTAAATAAAGTAGACAAATGCTATGCAAAGTGATAATATCATGAGTCTATCGACTATAGTCCTTATAACATTATCGTAAAGCGTCTTTTTCATCTTTACTGGGATTTTCGGTGGGTATATAGGCCCCAATTACAGCCGTTTAACTTCATTTCCACCATAATTCTTCTACCTGCTACCGCTTCCCGTAATGTTATGTTCTTTTTAAATTGTTTTCTTCTAGCTATTAATACTCCTAGTTTTGCTCTTCGATTGTTGTTGTCTCCGCTCCATAAATATAATTTTCTATTTTCTCGCATCCGCTTCCTTGTTCTTTTATTTCAGTCCACTTTATACATTTCTTTTGTGTACGAAGTCCTTGAGTGTTTCACGTTCAGTGTAAGTACAATAGTTAAATGCAAATGTAGTTTTAGCAAAAAGCTAAGATTTTGGAAACGTTATCCCTTAATTCCGTCTAGTGCAAATATTCGATATAAGAAGAAATATACGAAAGAGGGCTATCGTCAACCAGAACCACAACAAAAATAGTCGAACTCACAGTCTAAATAAACCTCTTACCGTGTGCTGCCTTTGCTTAGAAAAACCTACTAAAAACGAAAATGTTGCGGTAGCAAAAACGAAGAAATAAAAGTCAAGCACCGAAGCGCGACTAGAAGACAGTACACGTGCCAGTAAATTTAGGGTATCAACGGTTTATCCCAAACTACATATTAAAACAAATAAACAGAACCGAGTAGATGAAAAATGAAAAATGAAAAACAGGGTTAGATGTTAATAAAATAAGCAAAAGCTACGTTAGGCCTCAAAACAATAAAATGTTTGGGCGTTAATAGTATCAAAGTTTATAATCAGAATGCAGTCACTAGAACTGAGCAAAAACCCATTATATTTGATGTCCAGCCTACCAGGCGCTGGTAAAAAGCCAATCTATAACTAGAGAAATATAACGCAAGTCTGTCGATAGGCCCTCGAAAAACTTAAAAACATGTACCATCAAAATAATATTTAAATACCTTTCGTTGGTTGCCTTATGCGCTAAAAAAGAAACTTCTCTTGCTACTATATTATCCACAACTGTTATTCAAATCTAAACATTGTAAAATATAGTTAATGCCCCAACGCAGCCAGGACTATGGTTTTCCGGGCAGTACAGCGTCGTCAAACCGGAATGCAACGAGAGACGGGATAAAGGTCGCAGAACCTCAGAATTTTCCAGCTATCACAAACGAAAGCGGTGTAGTTGGCAAAAGATTTACATGTCGTCGCCAAACGAATGCATTGAAACGGCTTAGCGGTTTCTAGCGTTTTCTAACAGGCCTATAACGCGAATCGCCTTATTAGCAATGCTAATCAAAAAGGGATAAAAGCCTACCTGAGATGGAGGGCGGCCCACGATCACGTGCAGTGTAAAAATTAAATTCGCACGGTCCGCATCTTGGTGGAAATAACTGCGTCGCCGCTGCAGAAAACTGTGAGTTCCTCTTAAACTCGATGATCTCTAAATAAGTAATGGAGTTTCAGTCCCTATCGGGCCTCATGTATCTCCGCTGCCGCTCTAAAATTTCAACCTTGCGTCGCTCATAAAAACTTCAGAGTAAAGTTAGCTCTATTCCCCAAATTCCTTTGAGTCAGTAATAAATAATAAATGAGTGAGTAAGCATATATTTACAAGAAGAATCCAAGCCGCCAACGCCAAAATCAAAAAGGGCCGTTATATATTTTACGGGAAAATATTTGTTTACAAGACCCATAGGTGACAAAAGTTCTTACTGCTTTAAGCAGTTGAAGTACAAGTACATTCAGGAAACAACCACGCAAATATGGAACCACTAAGAGAACCATGGCAGTTGCAACAACGTACTAAATCATGCAAGGAATTCTGGGCTATCACAAGTTATGCACGTACATGCGTGAATACTGATGAGTCCATATTATCTTATGATTCATGCAGCCGCATAGTCACTGGAACAGGCATAAAGCGTTCATTTGAATATATAAACAATTCGACCTAAGGTGAACGAACAAGCGCAGCAGAATCTCACAGTCCGGCGGGCTGAAAGCAAAACTAATAACCGCAATATATTTATTGACCTTGCCCAAAAAACGAGCTTATATTGTACGTGCTCCTGAGAAAGCTGCAGGGCAACTCCACTGAATTTCGCGGCAAAAACTAAGTCGGTAAAAGAACACACGACATCCAGGTATAACGCGTATTGTTGTGTCAGCGGCTTGGTCGGTTAATATTAGAAAGAGTGGGTTCGTCGGCAACGTTAACAAATCGTCTTCCGATGCCATAACTGAAAGTGTTAATATATAATGATGGATCATTAGTTAATGATGAGAACAAAGCAATTGAGCGTTTGAGCTTGCAATGATTAATTATATACAATCTTTGAAAAAATTTCGATAATTCAATCAGTTGAAATCGCCAATTTAAATCAGAACATTATTTCAAAAAGCTGCTTGGAAAGGCAACTGATTATAATTCGCTCAAAACGAAGAGTGAATCAAGATGAAGGTCTATAAATAATTTGAAATTCCAAACCGCTTAACCATTAATCAAATCAGATTAATGAATTTCGTTTGACGATGTTGCTATTCTATAAACTCCTATCATTAGGGCTAATTAATGAGTATTTTAATCTTTCTGACGAGAACAAAGTAATATGGCTTGTATCTGTCTATAAATTTTTAAAGATAAACGACACATTCCAATTACTTATATATTATTCACATATTCACTGTCATGTTTTTAAGTATCTTTTCTCGAATATTAAGCGTACACATGGATTTAAGTTGAGCATCCTTTAGAGGGGGAGGGGGCAAAATCAAAAATATCAACCGTCGAAACAGCTTCCACAAAATGTTTACAATAGAATTAGAAAATTATCCATGCACCATTTATTTATCAAACTTAAATTACTGAGTAAAAGTCAATTGCTTAAATAATCACATTTAACTAGAATATTATTAAATGTATATTCTGTACACTGTTTCAATGTTTACAACAACGTGGATGGAATTCATATTTTTTAAACAAACCCAAAAACTACCTGAATTACTAAACCATTGAAGGTATTAAAAACCAACTGCATTCCTGTAGCGTTGAGTGAACAACTCTAGAGTTGTTCACTCAACGCCTGTAGCCAATTTGAGTACACGCTCGAAATCTTCAACTTGTGTCGATGCTAGCGCTATCTAGGAGAGTCTTGCTGAACTAATTGTTTGAAGGTGAAACAGGATCGTTTCGCAACGCAGCAACCTCGTGCTGTTGCCTTCGGTACGAATGGTGATCTAGAAACAGGCGCTAATTCATCAGTTTTTGTACTGAATATTCGCTTTTAATTTATTTTTTTTTACTCTCAAATTTATTGGTATTACATCCAAGTTATTCGTCATTTACCAGAATAAAATTTTATAGAACGATATAAAGTTGAGTAGGTAATACAAATGTGAAGCAAAAAAAGTGTTACCGCCATCTTTATTACGCCAGAAAATCCCTACTTTTTCAGTGATTGAATGTAATATAGGTAGTATAAATTCGTAAAAACAATTCACTGTATTTAATACGAAAAAACTAAGCTTCAGCATCATGTAAGGCTTTATAGGTACTCTAGTAAAAGATGGAAATCACTATTAAACAATGCTGAATGGTTGGCGGAAGGGGTGACCTGTAAGGTCCCTCTCGAGGACGTTACCACATCATATTCATGTCTTTTTTAACATGTAAAAAATGGATGGATGTGCAGAAATAAGTATTTCCATTTCATTCTGCGTTGTTCCTGTAAATTAAGTAACCAGTATGTATTTTGCTACTTTAATTTAACCGACACTGCTATTAAGTCGTATTCCTCTCTGATTCCTAATAAGCAATATGCTTGCAATTTAAAAATAATAAAAATTGCAGATGTTTAGAAGTTATTAATGTAAGAGGTTATACGGCAACTGCAAAGAAAAAAAATGCAGTGTTCTTTGTAGATACATGAAATAAATATTCTTTAGAGTGCAGCTTTTTATTATCAAAACTACTTTCCACCTAAGCTTACATAGATCTTTGTGGCGATTTTAACAATTTCTATATCAATATTACACACAGTAACTTTTTGATTGCCATGATTCAACTAGGGAGTTTTGTCATCCGTGTTGTCACCTGGCAATCGAAAAAGTTAAAACAAACACGTACTGCGATTTAAAAATAATTGTTGGTTTTGATGTTTCTTGGGTTAATTGAGAGGTGTTGTATAAAATGTTGCACAGCACACGTAGTGTTATTAGGTATTATCCACACGAGCAAATTTACCCGCTCGGCCTATGGCTTCGTAGGCCAAACCTTTTCTCTAGTGGGTAATACCCACATAACACTATTTGTATAGTAAATAACTATAATTTGAGTATATTGATGTTGCTAGTGGTCAATCCAATGTCGTATTCATTGCAATCTTTTGTATTACACACTAATTTGTAAACAGCTGCTTTATACGTCGTATTAATGATGTCTTTTGAATCGGCAAACGTATTTTTTATGCTATCTGCTAATTTAAATGTTAACCTTATATTAGCTTTTTTTAGTACTATTAATTTTACTCGAGTTGTTGCTGTAAAATGTTAAACTATAATAATTATATCTTTGATTGCATGTGTTTTGTTGTAAAGTGGTAATTGATAATAAACTTTTTTTTTATTATTTCTAATCAATATTTTTTCTATTATTTTATTATCATAACCACTATCTATAGCTAGATGTTTTATGATCTTTAGTTCTATATCGAAATCTTGTTTTTTCAATAAAAGCATTATTATATACCTTATTTTATCTTTAACAATAAATTTTATATAAATCTACAGCTTGATCAGAATAATGGGTAACAAAGGGGCAACTTTATTTATTATCTATTTATTAGACCATTTTGTTTCTCATAAAAGTCCCTGCATCTTCTAAAAATCGAAATGCACTTGCCAACATTTAAATGGCTCACGAATTAAATACCCTAACTTTTCAAAATAAAAAAAAAATGTTATTTGAAAATGTTGCTTAGAATTAAAGCAAGGTGTCAAATATGAAGTCACAGTTACCTACTCCGGAAAACTATTTTCTCTTGTTTTTCTTATTTCATACCACCCTGTGTATTAAGAAAAGTGAGATACCTTAAAGTAAATTGATTATCAGATACGATGAGGATGTACTTTTAACCTTAAGTTTCGCTCACCTAGCAACCAGAAAATTACGTGAATCGAAATTAGTGTTAAAATATCAATATCTTGTGTCCAACGTGAAAAAACACAAGTAGCTTTGAAAATTAATAACAAATGGTCCGAATATCTAAAATAGCAAACATACAAAATAATAATAAAGAAGGAAACTTCAACAACTTTATTCTCAATATGTGACCACCTCCCTTCTAAATATTAGTTTAGTATAACATTTTAATTGAAAATTAAAGTTATAACGCAGGGGTCCTTTAAGCCGGATCTGCGCAGAAACCTGCACCCTAAAATGTGGGGCAGTCAGCCACCGTGTGTGAACCTTTGACTATCTCAGCTTAGATAGTCAAAGGTTAAAACAGAGCGAGCATTCAAAAATTGAACAAGTATCTGCTCTGAAAACAATACCAATGGATTCCACGAGCCCCTTGGTAATTCAGATGTCTACAGATCAATTAAAGCAATTGCTCAGTGGAATACAATCTCAGACAAATAAACAATTGCGCCAAATCCAATATGAGTTTAAGCAAATCCTGCGATTGCAACCTGCTACGCCAGAACTTTCAACTAGCATATCAAAAGGGAGTTTCGCGAAATGCACATTGCGGTTTGCGGGGAACAAGGGTGAAGACATTGCCGCGTTTCTTGACTCTGTGAATACATATCGCGAGTGTTTAAACGTGTCAATGCTGCTTGCAGGTTCTGCTGGAACTTGGTGGCAAGGAATCAAATCTTAGGTGACAAATTGGACAGATGCTGAAACAGCAATGAGAAATTCTTTCGGGCCGCGAAAACCAGCGTATCAAATCTATCGCGAATTATTTGCAAATGAGCAGGACGAGAGAACATCGACTGATATTTTCGTCAGTAATGCGAGGGCTATGTTTTCTCACTTAGAAAATGTACAGTGAGGCAATTCAAATTGATATGCTATTTGGTCTTTTACATCGTCGAATTCGGAAGCAGATTTTGCGAACAAACGTTAAGACTTACGATGTCCTGCTTAAACTTGCGCGCGAAGCTGAACAAACCTTACAGCAAATTCAGAAAAGTGAATTTCCGCGGTTTCCGCAACCAAGTGCATCAAAACCTAGGAAAGAGCGCACGCGATGCGATTATTGTCGCAATTATGACATTCGTTTGACGATTGCAAAATTCGTAAACGCAAACATCCAAGACACAATCAACAAGAGATAATAACTCCACCTGTGCAGCAGTCAGTTAAATGCTACGGGTGTGGAGCCATCGGTAAAGTGAGTGCCAATTGCCCAAACTGCAATCCAGAGCAACCACAAGGAACAAGTGCCAATTCCGCAACCATGTTGAATTTCACAACTATTATGGAAGCTTGCGTTTTTACAAATCCGTACACTAAACCTCTAACTACCGATTAAATTGCTCGATCGAGAGGGAATCGTCTATGCAGACTTAGGTGCTCAAGCCAGCATTGCAGGAAGGCGGGTGTACGATTATTTAAAATCGGTTAACATTCTTTCGCGCCATCACGAGTGACGATCGCCTATGCGGATGGAATTGCCAGAGAAGAGGATATATTGATAGCTCAGGTGCAATGGGAAGTTGCAGGTAGATCTATACCAACAGATCTTATGATTCTGCCTAAGTTGGAAAATAATCGTACCCTGTTAGGCATGGACTTCCTGAAAAACGCTGGGATTGTCATCAACTTCGGCCAGTACACCTGGAGCTTTGCAGATGATCCAAAGAGGGAGTTCGAATTCGGGGAGGACATCATTGTGCTAGAGGAAGGGGGGTCAAGGTCGCCCCAAGTTGTGGTCGAAGAAGAGGACTCGAAGCAAGAAATCGTAGATTCTGTTTCGAGTGTCCCTGAAACACCACGTGCGATCGTTGATCTAAAGCCGAAAACCGAACCTCAGCTGCGTGAAAATGAACGAGTTAATCTGGAATCTGATGAGAGGACTCGACTCAAGCAGCTACACGTTAAGTACAAAGGTACCATTAATCAAGGGGGTGGGGGAGAAGTAACTCCTTTTGCAGAACATGGCGTAAATACGGACACACTATCTGAAGCACGTGAGTCCAATGAGCACACCCAAGACCCAAGGAAGCGACAAACTGACAGGACACAAAGAGATTCCCCGCCATTCGATGCAGGAGACTTGGTGCTGATCAAGTCGCATCTACTGATCAATGGAACTACTTCGAAACTGGGGCCTCGTCGCGATGAGCCATATGTCATAATTAAAGTGGTTAGTCCAACCACCTATGAGATTGATCATCGTGCGAATGAAGATGTTTCCTTAGGAAAATACCATATATCTGATCTAACACCATACCACCTGGGAAATAAGGACATTTCTGAACCAGTGGTATAGGAAAAGGGGTCGTCCTAGGAAGCTGAAAAAACAAAAAAATCCTGGACAAAAACCCGTGACGTCTGTTTGATCCAGAGGGGGGGACTATAAAGCAAGGGTCATTTAAGCCGGATCTGCGCAGAAACCCGAACCCTAAAATCTGGGGCAGTCAGCCACCGTGTGTGAACAGACTTGCACGCATTTTAGCTTACGCAGTTCATTAATTACCAAATTTATATGATTGTTCAGTAAGTGTGGTGTTTCATTTTGTTGTTTGATAATTAATTTAAGAGCAGTGAGGCGCTATAAAGTTGTTTTCAATTCTTGTTGATGTTTTTTACTTTGGAAAGATTTGATTAATTAGAACTAATTTCGATTAATTTTCTTGTTGCTAAGTAAACGATACTGATGTTTGACAGTATATCCTTACCGTATCCGATAATAAGTTAACTCTGAAGTGTAATAGACGGGGTGGCAAAATAAAAGGAAAAACAAAAACAAAATTGGAGTAGATGACTGTGACTTTGCATTATACACCTGCTCTCAATTCTAAGCAACTTTTCCAAATCATATTTTTGTGTATTTTGAACAATAAGGGTAGCCTATTCATAAGCCATTTTCATATTTTTGGACTTCCCCGTATACGAAAAGAGATATTTAAATTTTTGGCAAGTTTATTTGGAGTTTTAGAAGATGCAGTAACTTTAACAAGAACAAAATTGTCTAATAAATGGAAAATAAAAAGGCACCTCTTTGTTACCCATTATTCTGATCACACTGTATATATACCTTCTTCCGTATCCTTTCCAGAGTTGGGTAAATTACTTTAAAAAAGTAATTATTTACCAATTACCAATTACCGACCAACGAAGCAATTTAACATTTCCAATTACTCAAATAAAATAGTATTTATAATAATAATAATAATAATAATATTTATTTATTTATTGGTTACTAACAAGTACACAAGTAAACACAATCTAAAAATTCAATACTTATAAAATAAAATAAAATGAGATACTTACAAAAAAAAAAAGAAAAAAGAGTAATTATTCCAGGTACTCGTTAGTGGGGACCAAAGGGTTCACAATCAGAACAACACAAGTGTGTTCTGCTCTTCCATGTGAACCTTATGAAAAAATATGTAAAATAAATAAATAAATAAAGGTAAATAAAAACAAAAAGCGCTGCCAATTCGAACTTAAATCTTATATAATTGTGAAAAAAAAACAAATAGGCACGTGGTGGTTATTGTTCTAGCTGCAACAGATGCCTAAGCCGTAACTTAAAGGTAGCCAGAGAAGCTGCTTCTATGCTGCATATCCTAGTATTGAATTCCCGTACAACACTATAGGAGAAAGATCTCTCAAAGAGAGAACTTTTGTGCAATGGAGGTGTTAACCGGCCTTTAAACCTTAAATTTAAATTGTGCACGTCTGTTCGAAAACTTAGGCGTTCAAAGAGATAAGATGGAGTCTTATTGTTTATGATTTTAAAATACAAACAAGAAGCTTGTAGAATCCGCCGATTTGCCATATTCAACCAATTTGTGTCAATTCAGTTACCAATTACTTGGTAATTGTAATTGCTCAACATAAATTACTTTTTCAATCACTTTCACTTGAAATTGTAGTCGTATATTTGTATTCAGTAGTATTTAGATAGCCATGTGCTAGTACATCATTTTAAACAAGCACATTGAAATAAATAAATAATTATTATGAACCGATATTATATAATGAAGGTATTTGTTGTCAATTGTTACTGAAAAAATTAAATTATATTTTTACCGTCTATCTCTATTTACCGCAGATATATTTTTCGCCTAGTCTATTTTTTTGTTTTATAATTTAGGGTAGGCTTTGCATTTATATTATTTTAGCAGTGTGCAACAGTTTAGTTACAAAATATAGCTAACATTCTATTATGTCGCTCTAAATTTATTTTTATATTTTTTATTTCCGCTGCCAAGTGTACACGAGGATCTACTTCATTTTGGACGTACTTAGTAATTTTTGTCACTGTTAAAAAGATTTTAAAATTTGGACCGTTGTTTACAAATACATTGGCATTTGCACCGGCTGCGCGGCTGTAGACTCCGAAGCAGACGATGAAGAAGTTATTAAAGTCGGAACAACATTAAGAGTGTCAAATCAAAATTTGAATTAATTTGACTTTGACATTTTTAAAATTTATATGTGATTGTCAAAATGACGTAAGACATAAAATGGCGGTCAACCAATGGGAATCGTGACCATATATGTCAAAACTGTTAACGATAGTGTATATACAGCGACTGTAAGTCATACTAGTGATCTAGTTGATATTCGTAGCATGGCCTACAGACTTTACTCACTTGCTTCGGTTAATGATGAATGAAGTATATCTCATAGTAAAGTTTACATTGTTTAAATACATGAAATCAAACTAGTTACTTTGGATGTATTAAGAAACAGCAATATTACTACTAAATAAGATGCAGTTTTGCAATGCAGTAGCAATATATGATTCTTATAATTTAAACTAAACAAACATAATTAGAGAAAACCAAGATAGCATAAAACTATGCTGACATAATAATTATGAAATCAACACAAAGAAGAAATTAAATCAGAAGGAAGGAAGACAGATTAATCAATAATAATTGTTCAAACTGCCGTCCACCTTGTGGTTCATATAAGCCAATTCATTTCAGAAGAGAATTTCTAACATGAGTCTAGAGTGATCGACTTACATGTTTCAACAATTCTTTCACATAAATCTCCTTTAGTTTCTACAGGAGGTTTGCAGACGTTTTACCCCACAAAAAGAAACCTAACGGAGTCAAGTCCGGGCTACGTGGAGGCTATGCATAAATTGCGTGCAATTAATATAAGTTTAATGTAAGTAGTTTCTTACAATTGTATGAAAGTGATCAGGTGCTCTAGCATGTTGAAACTAGATACGCTATCTAACAAAAACTGTTCTAAAGGAGGTGGGGGCCAACGATAAAGTTGTCAACGATACCACATCCCACATTTAAGACAAAAATTATTTAAACGTGGACTTGTCGAATCCACTGTGGGTTGATTATTTGTGAATAGAAATGGCAATTGTGTCTATTTATACCTACTGTAACTAAACTTAGCTTCGTCAGAGAATAGAATATTTCTTAAAAATTGTGGATCAGCAGATCGTTTTTATTATTTATTTCTACAAACTGAACTTATTCATGCATTACATTTACATGTGAGGAGTGTTGCCTACCTACTTGTTACCAGATAAATTACACACATTCTAACAGGTTTCTCAATCTGTGGCTCGCGAATAGCTTCACGCTTCATACACCAACAGATCTTTCCGTCACGAACAGATCTTACCGAAAGCTGACTCGTCTGGGTCGGATACAGTGGCATTTTAATGAAATTTCAAAAACCTCCAAATAAAAAAACTCAAATTTTTTGAGCCAGTTTTCACCTTAAGCATTCTGCAGTTTTTTCTGCACTTATTTCTGGGCATCAAATGAGAAAACGTTTTGCTTAGAGTTTTTTGGAAAATCAAACACTGGCGATCAGAAGTGACTGGGAACAGATTTGCTAAACAAAAGTTGTCACGTGACCCGTTATCGGCCAAGTTTTTGGAAAATTATGACGAAAAATGCATTTACTGGCCAAGGTAGAAAAAAAATCCAAAAAGAGTTGTTTCAACTGTGATTTTCCATCTAAATACAAAGTTTTGGCTCAACATTTTTAGAAAAAGGTCTTTGTTGAATTAGTAATCTTTTGTTACTTTAAGTAGGTATCCAAAAAGTGATTTAAAATAGTTGCATGGGCGCCATTAGAAAACTTCCCAAGGAGGGGCAATATTTTTTCGATATTGAGATAAGACAATTAAATTCACAGAAGGTCTAAAAAAAGCATTTGATGCACACCTAAAAATACTATTGCGTAGATTATAAGAAATATAAAAACTAAGTCGTTCAAGTTTTGGAAAAAATATCTGTATCACCAACACGTTTTGTGTATCTAAATAAAAAATAGTGGGCACCATTTGTAAAAATTGCACGCGCAAGGTACATTCAGATATCAGAAATAATAAAATCATTACGTTTTTTACTACATCGTTACCTTATGGTTTGGGCATTAAAGCGCGCAATATAGTGAAAGGTTGCTAATAGTACCCCTCAATAATGCTGACATAAAATTATTTAACAAATAAAATAATAGATGCAAACAATATACATACCGTATAGATTTGATCGAAGTCACAAATAAAAAACCATGTAAACCAGGATACACAATAATCTAACAGTAGTAACTCAACCAGGGAGTGAATAAGACTAACTTGACGTAAATAATGCATTTTACATTCCGTACAGTTGCACTGGGATTTGGCGAGCCATTGAATTTATTACTTGAACGTGCCTAGACACAAGAAAATCCAACATTTGTCGGTCCTTAAAGACGTCAAGAAACGGAAATCGAAATGTTGTTTTGTATCACGCTGAGTGACAAATTCATAGACGTCTCTCATCTCGATATTTCGGTCATCGGTTTATTCAAAGAATCGGTTCTGTAAAGTAAACGGGCCCTTAGGGTGGACAAAAGAATAAATTGTTGCTGTTATGATGCAGACTATCTAATATGATTACACCCTATGAAAAGAACTTCTGTGCGGTGAGTTCTGATAGCTCGGCGGTCAGCGAGTGGCGCGTACTAGGCAATCAAGGTTAATGTAGTGGTGGATTATTTTTGGAAAAAGTCCAGGGAGGGGCAAGTGCCCCTCCTTGCCCCTATGTAACGGCGCACATGACAGCAGCTATATTTTGTGAAACTTTCAGTTCCGAAAAATTGTCAAAAATAATACCGAGATTGTAACTCTAATTTGCGTTGCCATGGAAGTGACATTAACGTCAAACTTATTTTAAACAAACATTAACTTGTTATCTGTCAAATTTATTCAGTATCGTATATCTCTGGTCATACTGTATTTAATAATCAAAGTATACTATAACTAGCCCATATTCTGCCTAACATGTAAACTGAATAAAGAATAAATCTCCTCATTTAGGCAACCGTAAAAGAACATTTACAGGCCTTTTGTGAATATAATTTATTAAGAGGAGTACATTAGAGTTTTGAGAAGCCATTTAAATATATATGAATTATAACATATAATCTCATAAGAGCATTAATTCTTTCCGGAAATTTTGTTGAGTGCGTTCCAACAACGTCGTATTAATTTGCCCGAGCGGGACGCGGGAGGTATGACGTTGAAACTTTATATACAAATTTTGTGTGCTATCTAGATGCGACAGCAAGCTTTTTAAGAAAATCGCATAACCGGAAGTGTGGTGTTTACTCTTGTGATTTTTCAATTTTTTTCGATTTTTTCAGAAACGGCTCGAACGATTTTTTTCAAACTTTACATTTTTATTGCATTTCTAATGTGTATTGATGTGAGATAGGTGGTTTTCCAGTTGAATATCTCTAAAATGGGTTTCTTTTGTTTTTTCTATGAACTCCTATTTTAAATGGAACACCCGGCATATTATTACATTTTTGAATTCAGCTTAAAATTTTAGAAAAAATTTGTCGCGTGAACTAACGCTCTATTTTGTAGGGCTTCTGTAGAATTTGTAATTTTTGAAAATGTTTGACAAATGCTTAAAAATTAAAAATCTAATTTTTTGGCTAATTATCATTTTTCCTGTACTCAAATGAAAATAAGATTGCACTGAGTTGACTTGTACAGCGTCGTTGTTATTGAATTTTGTCTGTTTATTTCTTAATTGTGTCATAATAATTTAGATTATGGACATGGGTTCAAATCTGGCCGTAGCCGAGAATTTTCTCGGAGCGGCAGTGGATTTCAACTCATTAGTTAAGTTAGATGTAAGTTGTTGTGTGTGTGGTATGTTTGCATGCGGGGGAGCTTAGTGTAAGTTGCGTGCGGCGCATTACCTCCGTTGCACTTCCCGCGAGGTATGAATGGTCCCCGACACCGAAAGGTAAAAGAGGGTATAGATTATGAATGAATGAATGAATTATTTTACTACCTAGTCATTATCTCAACGTATTTACTGCCTAATTGACCATCAACTGTCCGTAATATCATGCATTTACTGATTATCGGCAAAATTTCAGCTCACTAGGATTTTTTTGGCAGGCTAAACCTAATGCGCCTGGAGTAAGTGGTTTGAATAATAATAGGTTGGGTTTGCTAAAGGGCGTCATTTTTTGTGACTAACCCTGCATAAACGTGTTAGGAAAATTCCGTGATTGGAAGAAAATGAAAAACGCCAATGTTGTAACGGAAGAACTGATGGTAGCTTATTTAAATGGATTGATGGGAAAAAAGCAAAAAAAGCAGGAAGAAATTAAATCTGAAAATCGACCGAATTTTGAGAAAGGAAATGAAGTGGAAAAAGAAAGCTCATTAAAAGTACTTTTTAAAAATACAGGGATATACAGGGTGTTCCATTTAAATAAATCAAACTAATTATATTTGCAGATTATGAATTCTCTGTACAGCTTTAATACTCAAAGCAGGAAAGGAGAACTATTTGAACATTTAGTGTAATTACGTATAAGCTTTTGGTGTATTGGCTTTTCTTTTTTTTATCTGATTTAATTTGACCGTGGAATTAATTTATTCCTACATTTATCGTTTTTTTTCTTGTTTATAATTTCCTGTATCAACACTGACTGAATTTATATTTTCTAAACCTGGTTTTGTGTTTTTATTTTTAGAGAGATCATGCGTTTAAATCACTATTTTAAGGGCGTTTGTTTTTTATCCCATCTTACGGGGTTTAAATTGTTTTTATGTTCAAACACACATATCTGAAAAACAGTTGAACTCAGAAGTATGAAGTAACATATCAAAAGAAAGCTCATTAAAAGGACTCTTCAAAAATAAAAAATATACAGGGCGTTCCATTTGAAAAAAATATCGAAATTATTAAATTTGCAAATATTGAGCACCCTATATAACATTAATACCCAGATCCACCATTTTACACTTCTTCATTCAATTGTTTTCTGTCGCTTCAGTCGCCTGAAGTTCAGCATTTTTTTTGCATAAAATCGTTAATATCTCCAAAACAGTTGACGTTCGACCCACACAACTTTATATGAAAATGATGAGCATTTCAATACAAAACTTTTAAGCTACCCAAATATAGGGCATTTTATTTAAAAAAGTAAGTTTGATTCGCCATACGTTTTTGCGACACCCTGTATAATCAAAAATATTTTAGTAATGTCCACCACTTTCGTACTTACAACTTTTATATACACAATATTCATGTAACTCTCATAGTTTTAGAAATATCTTCCACCCCCGCTTTGTTGCCGGACTCTGTATTTATACAGTACAGTAAACATTGCGCTTCCATACTTTGGCCAAAATTATTTAAAAAGCTATTTTTGTCAACTACACGGAAAAATTGCATGTTCAACACATTGGAAAAATGATTCTTCCATGTTCATGTAAAACTTTTACATTCGCTGGAAAACTCTCACTTTTCTTAACTTGTAGAACAATCTACTATTAATTCACTAGGGATTTAAGAACAACTCGCTAGCATATAAACATTATAAACAGTTACTTATGGTTGCTATTATAGAGTTAATAATAATAATGTCAGTTTAAAATGACAAAGAAATAATTAATCGAGTTATTTAACAATAACAGTAACGGCGTAACTGGAGACTTGAGTTACCGCATTTATATTTTTATGACGCTCAACGGCTTAAACCTGAAAAGAAACACAGATTGCAAGCAGCTGAAAATTATTTCGGTGGCACAAATAATTCTCACATATAATCTCATAAGAGTATTAATTCTTTCCTGATTTTTTTTGACTGCATCTAACAACGTCGTATTAATTAGGACGCCTTCCAGAGGCGAGCGTTTCCTTTCCAGAGACTTTCCATTTGAAAATATATTTTTTGGAACTTTTCCTTACTGCCAATCTCTAGCGTGCTTTTAAAACTTTCTTTAGTGCAACAAAAGTTATTACATTTGTCGTACATTTTAAATGCGGCATATGCCGCGGGTTTCAGCTAGTTTTTGATAAAGTAGATATTAGTAGTAAGTTTCATAGTGTTCTATTTTTCAAATTATTTGGTGTAACTCTGTGTTTAATTTATAAATTTAAGGTTTTGTTTGCGAATTTGAAAATTAAGTCTAAGGGATATCAACCTAAGAAAGCGAACACGTTTGAGCAGGAAGATGTGGAGAAGTTTATAATAAATTGAAGCTCGCGATAAAATGTATCTGTTTATGAATATGGTTGTTGTAATGGGAGTTATGGGTGCTCAAAACAACTGATATTGAAGATTCATTCATGATCTATAGCCTCTTTTACCTTTCGGTGTCGAGGACCATTCATATTGAAGATAAAGGGTCTATATTGGTTGTCAATATTCTCAAAACGAAAAACTACAAACCTCGTTCTTTTATTGTTAGTGATGCTGAAGGAAATGGTTTTACTGGTTTAGAGATCTATCGAAAATATGCAGCGTTACGTCCTAAATCTCTTGGTGAGGAAAGATTCTTCTTGTGTTCGTTCGGGAAAATGTACAGTGTAACCAGTAGCTATAAAATAAATACTCTTTCAAAGATACTTAAACTGATGGCGAACTATCTGAAGTTGAAAAATGCCCATTTCTATACAGAACATTGTTATCGACGAACGTCAGCAACATTATTGGCTAATACGTCTGCCGATGTTCTTACGCTTAAAAGACATGGAGGTTGGCGTTCGTCGTCTATTGCTGAAAGTTATGTAGAAGAGTCGGTGACTAATAAGATTAAAATAGCAAAAAAAATTATCAGCAGTGAAGTTACAAGTAAGACAATTCTCTTGCAAGATGAGGTAACAGAGGAGTCGGCGGAAAATCAATCCACGACTTATGTAAATTACCCAGTGTGTCATAACTGTACTGTGTATTTTCATATTAATAAGTAAATGTCGATTATTGCTTGTTGTGTTGTTGTTGTTATGAAGGAATGAATAAATACATTGAATAAATTCTATTTTGGGAGTGAGGAAAGTGAGTGGGCAAAAAAAGTTTTTATCTCACTGCTTTCGCTTACGTTGTCATAGTAAACGATGTGGGTGAGCAAAACAAACGCTTTCTCGGTTCTGTATCCAAGAAACAACAAATTTCAGTAGCAGGATTGAACAAAAGTTGTTTTCTGACCTTGAGATTGTGCAGTTAACCAAAACTAACTCACGATAAATAAAAATTCATTGACATATTGTTTAATATTCGAAAAATTGCACTTTTTTGGTTTTGACAATTTCGAAACATAATTTTCTAACTAAGTAAAAATCATTTGCGATATCTGATAAGGTCTAAATAAGTTTTCAAACAAGCACACATTATTGCCATAAAAGGTTTTTTACAAAATCAAAAAATGAAAACGTCAAGAAAAAATCTTAGACAAACGCAGTACCACCCGGAAGCTCCTCATTTAATGGAAACCGGCAGTGAAAACCTACAACATTTCAGAAGGGTAAGTCACAAGCAAAGTAGTTTTTCAAATGATATTATAGTTTGATTCTACATAGCAGAGGGATGGAGACAGTACCCAGTTATAATTTGTGCAGAAAATTACAATATTGTGATGAGGAAAGAGATCAACACTTTAACGTGCAAAACTATCAGAGCGATTAAATGGTATTTCTAGGAAAATACAACTTATTTGTATGCATGTCTGTACGAATGAACTAATATCTTATCTGCCTACAATCAAGGTTATCTCTATGACTGTCCATACGTTTTAGAAAACAACTTCCAGATTGTGTAAGCATTCCAGTTGGGCCTTTTAATGCGCTTCGTTGTATAGTTACGTCAACTTTTAGGTAAATCTCTAATTTTTAAGTTAGTCTAAGGCAAGCAAAGCCAATTTTTTGTCTTTAAAACAATATCATTGCTGTAAGGCATTAAAATTAATGGTAAAATTTATTTGATAAGCTATTTTTGTAAAATTTGGAGTTAGTTGATGAAGATGTGTTGATACTTTATATTCTACTGATTGTAATTCTAATTAGGTAGGTACCTAATTTAATAAGCAAATATTGTTACCCTAATTTAAGTTAAATTAAAATATGCTAATAATATTCCTTCGAGGTCGTCTTATCAGGGTTACTAATTATTAATGATTTATTGACAAAAGGTTTTGAGATACACTATAGATATTTCGCTTATCTTAAAGATACGGTATCACTTAAACTGCGGTAAAGCTGCCGAATTCCAGTATTCCAAAATAAATTTAATATAACTTTCCTAAAATCTAGTGAAAATTTGAACTTTCTTTTATATGTTCTTTTTTACTTGTACATTTCTGAAAATGTTCTTTTTTCTCAATTTATTAAAATTGTCCATGTCTTAAACCATATGATATCTATATCAGGTACATTTTTGTTAATAACAACAGATTTTGAAGGCATGAGACCATACGTTCAGGTAAACTAAGAAAGCAGAATACACCATAACGTATTTTTAATTGCTGAAATTAAAAAAAAGAAGAACTTGTCTACATAGGTGTCTGTAGAGAAAAACAACCTTAATGGAGGGCTTGATATACCATGAACTATCGGAGCAATTTTGTGCATTTTAAACAATGGCATTAAAATAAGAAAAAAATCTGTAAGAAAGTTTTTATAGAATTCCAAAAATGATGACAAAGGCAATAGATATCTGAGATATTAAGCGGGTTAGATACATTTCCCGTAGCTGACTATCATTAAATTCATTTATCCGATTTTGCCAGCATTTATCTTTTAAAATCAGCACAGTATTCCATGGTGAAATACGAAAAATGGACACCCGGTATATCTGCCTTCATAAGCAAGTAAATACATATGGTTTAAGCGTTTAAGAAACTCAAAAATGTAAATACTTTTTTTTAAGTTTGCACTCCAGTTTGAAGCCCTAACTTGAAATTAGGGAGTACAGATTGAACTGAACTGAATTTCTAAAACTCTTTTTATTATTTAAGAAGTTAGTAAATTATTTGAGATTTTTAACTATTTCTTTATGACCAACTTTATGATTTCATGCTAATATATACCTACGATTTTGTTATAAAATCTATATTTTCTGCCTAGAATCATTGAAGGTGTCGGTTGACACAGGTACTTACAATAAACTATATTCGGCTATAACCACGCGCAATGCTGTTAATCCATTCTTCTTAACGAAGGCCATATCAAAGGGTGTTATATCAAAAACTTTAAATATATGGTATTTAAAAAAGAAACCAAAGCAATCATTTAGGACTTAAATAATACGATAGCGGTACATCTAGTAATTTCATTGTTCTTCTAAACTTGGAGTTAAACTATCTTGCAAAACTGTATTTATAACAACAAAAAAAAGGTTTTGTTTCGGGATTCAATCAAACGTAACCATTTCCAAACCTTCTAAATAAGATTAAGGTTGTTAATCTAACTGTTGTATAACTTTAAGGTTTAAACAACCCTGGAAAATCATGGAGGAAGTCTCCTCGGTATCTCCAGCAATTTTAGAAAAACTGAGGTGCTCGATTTGCAAGGACTATTTATCTTGCAGTCCCATTAGAGTTTCACCCGATGGTGGCAGCATCTGCGGTTGCTGTTTACCTCCATCTGATGAAGGGCCTACGTACAGGAACTTAATTTTGGAAGAAATGATGCGCAAACTTACCTACCTTTCCATGTAAGTTTCAAAAGGAGGGCTGCAAAGAATGTCTACCGTTTGATCAAACGAAGCAACACGAAGAAAATTGTTACTATGATACAACATCCTGTCCTCTCTCAACTTCATGTTCATGGAAAGGGTTACTGTTGACATTACCCGATCATCTTACTAAGAATCATGCCGACTGCATTAAAGATGACTTTGAGTTCGAAATTCAGACGGATCAGGATAAGCAAGATGTTTTTATGGTCACTAAAGACGAAATACCGTTTGTCATTAAATATGAGTTCAACTGTAGTCACGGCGAACTACAATATAACATTACCTACATTAATGCTAATGTAAAAGAAATGACATACCGGGTTGAGCTGACAAATAACACTGTTTCTGATTACAATATTAGTGTGAAAGGGGATATGTCTGCTTCGTGTAGAACTCAGTCGGTTTTGAATGTAGCTCATTGTTTAAAGTTCTTGGGAAACCCTAGCAGCTTGATGGTTGCATTATTTTTAAATGTGACTAAGTCCTGTCGATGGAGTGGGTGTGGGCGAACAGGATTAGACATATCAACACATGAGCAGCTTTGCCAGTTTCGGCTTAACAAATGCTATTTTTGTGATGTATCGTTTAACTGGAAAGCAGCAAAGGACCACCTGAGGCAACACGACTGTACAGAACTTCCTTTCCGAGCAGTTTACAGTAAGTGGTTTTATCGCATCGATACCAATAAAATTACATACCTTGGTTCGCGAGTGGATTTGAATAACATGCACTTTACCCCGTGAACAATTTTGACCAAAATCTTTCCATCCTTCTTAGCCTTACTGTAACTGTCCAAATGGGTTTATTCATTTACAATCCTTTTTTTTTTAAATATTATCCACCATTCTCAGAGAGGTTTTAGTTCACTATTGAGCTAATTCTATTTCCAATAATTTCGTCCTTAATGTATTTTGACATCTTAGGTATTTTTTAAATACTATGAGCATATCTTCCTTCTACTATTTTTTCAAAATGAAGGCTTCATTGTAGATTTAGGGATATATTAACAAAATAAATAATGGACTGTAAGTGATTACGTTTAATATGTTTCAAGTTACATGATAAATTAATTGTTATTACTTATATGTATGCATAGTGTGCAAAGTTTGCAAAGATGTGTTTCACGTCTGGAAACAAAACACGGTTTCTACGATACCAAAATCGTGACAGAAATAATGATTTATTCCCTAGAGGGGATAAATTTACCTATGCAGTTTTCATTATGACAGAAACAACAAGAAATTTTAATTATGTCAAATTCGAGGTTAGCAGGTTAGGTTTTGCGCCAGTCTATGTCAAAACTGATGAAAAACCTAACCTGATAACCTCGAATTTGACATAGACTTCAGTGCCACCAACTTTAAAATTTATCATAGGCTACTAATTTTAAAATAATTGTAACTAAAATGTCAATAAACTACTTTAAAAAAAAGGTTTTAGTTTTAAATCTTCCTGCAAGGTGAAAAAATAATATATGCAATTCGGAGAGACTACTGTTTTGCTTCAGTGCACATCAGCAAAATAACGCATTTCTCTCCCTCATTGTATAATCTACTATTTTTTCCAATTTAGTTACGAAAAGTAACCATTGTGATATGTCATTTTAGTTGTCAAACGTGTTTATAACTAGTGATAAAAAGTGACATTATTTTATCACTAGTGTTAAAAAGTGACTTTAGTTAATTATTAATAGAATTAAGGAATCAATTTTATTTATTATATATGTTAGTTGTACAATTTTCCAATTTATTGTTGCAAATCTCTGTCATCTTCTGTTTCTTAGATGCTTCGTCTTCATCATTATCGATAAACTGAGGTAGGCGACAGTCCATAACAATATTGGTAGATGTACTTGCTTCGGCGATTTTTAGGGATGTATCCATTCCAAATATTCGTTGAAGTGCATTCTCCAAGAATTCTTACATCTACTTTCCTCTTGTTTTTTATTGATTCTTTAACATAGCTTTCTGCCACCGCATTCGACCTCCATGCGCCACGTCTCTTATGAATTAATAAATCAGCACCAGAATTTGCCAACAATGATGCAGATGGTCTGCGAAAACAGTGACCTGTATACAGTTCCGGATTTGGTAGGATAAGAAATATTGCAATCCTTTTTGGAATTTCAGCAAATGTGTTGATACCCACTAACTGGATGGTGCACTTTCCGTTTCTGTATCCCAAAAAGAAACGATTATTTGGCACATGCTTGGGGAACATACGCACATACTTTGGTACAATTTCAATTAAATTTATTTCCTTATGTCCCTTTCGCTTATTGTAAATGTTCTTGAAATGTTGGTATTTTTGTATTTGGGATAGTGATTTTGATAAGAAAGAATTACAATCGCGAACATATTCAGTACGCATACGTACTAGTTCGTCCTTTCGAAAACCTCCTGCAATTGCAACTACCAAATAACCTAGAAAAATTGGAAAAATTGTTTTAGAAACAAAAAATCCTCATTGAATGTGTAATTACTAAATCCAAAATATATCTGGTCATTTGCTTGCTTTAAAAATCTACTGAAATCTTCTTTATTAAAAATTTTGGCCTTTCTTGGTCGGTAACCTTCCGCATTCCGCTTCAAAACGGCAATCAGTCTTGTAAATTGACTAATGTCTCTATTTCGATTAATGGAAATGGTCGTTCGCAACACGAAGAATGGTTCCACATTGTTCAGGGCTTGAAAACGTTTGTATTATTAGCAAAATGGGCAAGAATAACTGTTTCGGTCACCATTTTTATCTTCTTGGAGTCGCACCATTTTTCAAAGTTTTTATAAGTAGATTCGTATGATTTCTTTGATTTATCTGGTAACAAATTAGAAATTGCACCTTTTGCAGTCTCTTCAACGTCTGAAGGTACAGAAGAATCTTCTGAATCATTCATTTTTAACATTACTTTGTACACGGCCTGCTGAATTGTGTGACAAAAGTAAGTGACGTTCGTCGCACAATTCAGCAGGCCGTGACTTTGTAAAATGCAAATCTGACAGAATAGTAAATTGTGTATCTAGGACGAAAAGTGTAACATTCCGAGACGACTGTGAATATTGTTGGGCGAGTAGGTATTCCCATAGCAACTCCGCGATGGTAATATTATTCTGGAAAATTATTTAAATCTCAGATTTAAACATAATTCGAATCAGATACGTGTCCTTTTCGTAACTAAATTGGAAAAAAACTGGCTTTTTGCACACGACGTGTTCACGTCTAGTACAAAAAAGACGCTCATTTTGCAACTCGTTGCATATATAACTATTTAGTATTAATACGTTAATAAAAATAGTGTCGTAGTAGGCACTCATTACATGCTGAAAACTTCAAGAACATTTTCATTACGCACGAAGTGGAGCAAAAACATCAAAATCGATTTAAAAGTAGATTACTTTTATTTATAGTTATGTAAAGCAAACATAATTTGATTGAAGTAAGAGTTAGCCATCTTTAAAATATTTTAATTCAACCGGCATTTATTTTCAAACAGGTCATTTAACGTTTAAACTAAACGGATAGATCAGTGTCACGTTGTAATATTAAGGTGTTAAAAATCTTAGGTAGTCAGAATTATTTGGAAATTGCGATAAATACTACTGCATCGAAAATACATTTTGTTGCTAATTAAAAAATCTGCAAAGGACTTTACAAGGAACTTCCCTCGCAAGTACTGCGAGCCTCGACCGGTGTGCATTGCTATCTGTAATAATGAGCTCCGCGCCCATTGTTACACATTTCTGTTTCTTGCGTTGAATGCCGCGCGCGGCAATTTTTACACCTTTCCGTTACACTGGCTGCAGTCCGCAGCGATCGTTTTCTTTTCTTTTTTTACGATGCTCACCCTGTACATAGTGGGTCCCATTTTATCAAAGGTAAAACCCTAACTATGTCCAAATTATTAGTGTTACTTATTTCTGCGTTAAAGCAAAAATAGACACATTCTATTATTTTAAGGTGCCCGCACTGTATATATTTGACCGGAAGCATACGCGGTTTCGTGCCAAGTAGACATCTAATTCCCATGCATAATATATTCTTTCTCCAACAAGTAGTGTTTGAGCTATACCGGCAAATTGACAGACGGACAGATGGACGGACGGGCAGACATACATAAAGACAGACGGAATTGATAAAACATGTTTTTCGTCATCTAGGGAAGAAATCTTGAAAGGTGATCTTTTCACCAGTACCATTAAGTTCGATGTGAATTAATTCACACTATTGTAATTTTTAAAAATAAACTTGTTCCATTACATTTATTGTACTGTAAAACCAAACGCTAAATAAGTAAATAAATAAATTTGTAAGTATCAAAGCAACGCTAAAAAAAGAAGGTTTTATCAAATTAGAAATGTTCAGCCTATCTGAAGGAATAAGGGTAGTTTACTCCTAATAAGCTTCTGATTATTTAGAAAAAAATTAGACTTACTGCTGGCTTAATGCTGCTAATATTAAACAAATATATTTAAATACTATAAATAACTGTCTTATTGTTTATTCTTCTTGCCATGTTACATTATAAGATATTTCTCAAACTGCCAACAAAATCACTGGTATCGGTTATTATAGACTCTACTATAAAATTTTATATAAGTATTAGCTGTGTATATGAAGAACGTTTACAAAATCAAGACGTGGAAAAAATGTAAACAATTCTTTGCTACTACTGCAAAGAGTTTGCTTTGCTTAAATATGTGTTTGTATAGAACTTACTTCTTCATTTCGTTTTTATTCTCCACGTTTAAAAGACGAATGAAGTATTTTAATCGTGAAACAATTACCAACCGAGAATTTGTCAGAGTCCCTAGATGACGACACACATGTTTTTTCAATTCTGTCTATCCGTCCGTAATTTTTAGTTTGTTGTATAGCCTGTATAACGTCCAACAAATTTACTCTCATTTGACGGAATAGATTACTGTTGCCAGATGTATTACATATTTTGGTAGTACATGTGAAGAAATATTTAAAATCTAAAGTTTTGTGAGAGAATCTGTGTACTTAATTAAAGATGTCTTTAATTACACAATTACTGAAACTGTATATATACATAGAAATTACTAGTTCTATTTCCTGTTCTGCTTAAATATGGCACTTTGCATTTCAATGTGTTTGGTCATGTTTCTAACCTAAATGCGTCCGAAAAACCTAATCTCAGCTGCAAACCTCATTTAAACAAAGCAACATAATTTTACACAGCTAAATTGGGGAGACTTCTGTGATCAACCTTTATGCAACAAATCTTTGAAGGGATTTATACGGAACTTCTTTAGCAAGAGCGCACCTCATAGGGGTAAAATATCTTATAGTTCCTAATAATACTGTAACAATAAAGAGAAACATTTCGTAATTTGAATTACATCAATTGGCAAATACAAAAAATTCAGCCGATGGGATTCGTACCCAGGACGGACCCGATCGCTAGTCCCGTTGGGCCACGACGCCATCCTCTTATTTATAAAATGCATTTACCCCCTAGTCATTATGTCAATGTATTTATTTCCTCTTGACTTGTTAAAGGGTCATTACTCTCGTTTGAACTGATTCGGTAAACGAGTTTTTACAATTCAGGTGCCTGTAAAGTGTTACTGTCGTCTGAACTGATCGGTAAATGAGTCTTTACTGTTTGAAATACACGCTTGGAAACGTCTGCGAAATGGAATCTTTACCCATTCTAACATATCAGGCATAATTGACCTGCATGATTGAACTATCCTATTTTTAAGATCTTCCTCATCTACAAGGGGCGTATCATACACAACGCTGTTGATGTAGTCCCATAAAAAGTATTCTAAAGGCGTAATGTCGGGGCTTCTGGAAGGCCATGTCCTATTTAAATATTTTCTCACATTCCTGTGGTGATGTGCTGGAGCGGCGTCTAATTGAAGCCAAAGTCGGCGTCTGACAGCCAATTGTACATGTTCCAATAATTCTGGTAAAGTTGCTTTCAAAGAGTTTAAAAATGTCATACCTGTCAAAGTACCGTCGAACAAATGAGGCTCGATTATCTGGTTTCCAACTATGTCGCACCAGACATTTACCGAGAAAATACGCGGGAAATGTGCTTTCCTAATTCAGTACGAATTTTCTAAGTCGCAATAATGGCAGTTATGTCTTTTCACACCCCCATTATTAGAAAACGTCGCCCCATCACCTATAAAGTACGCAATTCAATTGATCTTGTTTTGCACAGTTCTAAAAAACTCTAGTCTTTTTGGATAATATCCTTCTAAATGTTGTAGCAAGCACATGTGGTAAAGATAAAACTTATTTGCTTATCCGCGAAACTGAAGCTTGACTAATGCCAACTTCCCTGGCAATTACATTTTGACTGAAGATCGGGTTTTCTTCGAATTTTTCCAAAACTAACATTTCCGTTTCTTCAGCGGTAGCGCTTCTTCTCCTGGACCTTTTTAGTGAATGCGAATTCTTATGTAAATGCCTTTCTAATCGTTTAAATATTTTTTCCATAGGATTTCTTAAAGGGTAGCTTCGCCGGTACGTTACTGCTGCAGAGTTTGAATGTTTTCGACACTTTCCATAAATTAATATCATGTCTGTTTTTCCATTATTTGAAAATATTATGAAATTTTTTTTTTTGCACTATCGGGACTAAAGTTGGCTCTTTAGTCCCTAGGGACTAGAGTAAAAATGTTACCGTAACTATGGTAAATTTAATTACGCGGCATTCTTAATAAAATTTGTATTTAAAATTAATACGTTGGCAGTACTGAAGTGCATTGTCACTCTATATCACATTCGTGGTTAGTAGGTTAGGTTTTGTTTGTCATTTGACACACACTGCCGCAAAACTTAACCTGCAAATCTCGAATTTGACATAGACTGACAATACACTTCAGTACTGCCAACTGATTCATTCTATACAGGGCCTGCTGCAATTCAGTTGTTAAAAAATCACTCCAGAACATTTTTAATAAAATTCGTATTTAAAATTAAATTGTAATTGTCAGTTTCCAAATTGACAGATTCCACATTTTTCAAATGTTTGATGATAATGTTCCCAAAAGTGCAAAAATAGCGTATATCACACGGGACTAAAGTGCCTAAATCCCTTGAGTAATTATTTCCCTCGGGCCCTATGGGCCCTCAAGATATAATATTCACTCGCGGGATTTAATGATGCACTTTATTCCCTCATGATATAATATACTATAATATTATGTAGTATAACACTGACGTGTGAAATGTCAAACTGAACAAACATAAATGACACGACAAATGACTGTCTTTTGCCTGCTTGGATTGATTTTCAATTTTTTTTATTTTAAAATATCAATAACTGTAGGTTGGGTTGCCGATAACTTTTGTTAAGGACAGTTATTTCTCGTGAATAACCTTGTATAAACGTGTTAGGAAAATACGGTGATTGTAACGCAAGAACTGTTGGTAGCTTATTTTAAAGCATTGATAGAAAAATTTTGGGCCCCCCTTCTTTGTGGTCTACGTATTCAATGTTAAAGTCGACCTTATTTGTTTTTGAGAAAGTAGATATTAGCAGGTAAGTTTCATAATGCTCTATTTTTCAAATTATTTGGTGTTACTGTGTGATTAATTTATAAATTTAGGATTTTGTTTGCGATTTGAAAATTAAGTCTAAGGGATATCAACCTAAGAAGGCGAAAAGGTTTGAGCAGAAAGATGTGGAGAAGTTTATAATTGAAGCTCCCGATGAGATGTGCCTGTTTATAAAGATGCTTGTTGTAATGGGTGCTTATAGGTGCGATGAATTAGTAAATCTCAAAACAACTGCTATTGAAGATAAAGGGTCTATATTCGTTGTCAATATTCTACAAACGAAAAACTACAAACCTCGTTCTTTTATTGTTACTGATGCTGAAGGAAATGCTTTTAATGGTTTAGAGATATATCGAAACTATGCAGCGTTGCGTCCTAAATCTCTTGGTGAGGAAATATTCTTGTTGTGTTCGTTCGGGAAAATGTACAGTGCAACCAGTAGGTATAAAATAAATACTCTTTCAAAGATACCTAAACTGATGGCGAACTATCTGAAGTTGAAGGATGCTCATTTGTATACAGGACATTGTTATCGACGAACGTTAGCAACATTATTGTCGAATACGTCTCCCGATATTCTTACTCTTAAAAGACATGGAGGTTGGCGTTCGTCGTCTATTGCTGAAAGTTATGCAGAAGAGTCGGTGACTAATAAGATTGAAGTAGCAAGAAAAATTATCAGCAGGGAAGTTACAAGTAAGACAACACTATACTGTGTATTTTCATATTAATGAGCAAATGTCGATTATTGCTTGTTGTATTGTTGTTGTTATGAAGGAATGAATAAATGCATTGAATAAATTCTATTTTAGGAGTGGGGAAAATGAGTGGACAAAAAGTTTTTACCTCACAACTTTCGCCTACGTTGTTATAGCAAACAACGTGAGTGAGTAAAAGAAAGGCTTACCCTTTCTATATCCAAGTAAGAACAAAAGTTATTTCCTGGACTTGAGATTGTGCAGTTAACTAAAACCAACCCACGATAAATAAAAATTCATTGACATCTTGCTTAATATTTGACAAATAGCACTTTCTCGATTTTTGCCAATTTCGAAACCAGCATTTTCTAACGAAGTAAAAATAAACACACCATTTTCTAACTAAGTCAAATCATTTGATATCTGGTAAGGTCTAAGTAAGTTTTCAGGCAATCACAAATTATTGCCATAAAACGTTTTTCTTTCAAAAGCAAAAAATAAAAAAGTCAAGAAAGAATCTTAAACAAACACGGTACCACCTGGAAGCTCCTCATTTAATAGAAACCGCCAGTGAAAGCTTACAACATTTCAGAAGCAGTGGCGTAACTATCATATGTGCAGGGGGTGTGAAGAACCTCGGCGCCGAATCTATATAGGCGCCGCGGTAGCGGAGTTTTTAGTGAAAATAAAAGTTTTCCTAGAATAGTGGTTCAAAGCGACAACAGACTATGATACGTGAGCGCCACTGGGATCTTTTGATGCGCAGTTTTTTCTCCTTTTGAGTAGGTTAGAAGTTGCAGCTCTAGTGTGTGTTTGTGATTCTTAGATTTCATAGTGCAGAGTGCATAGTGACATACTATAAATTCAAAGTTTTAAACCGCAAATTTCTGACGATTGCCTCAGATACAGAGGTCATAGAGAGTGCCAAATTACTACAAATTACGTATGAAACTGATCTCGATGACGGCTTACTAAAGCAAATTGTACAATTTCGATCTTCGTACACAACTAGTATTAAATCTTGCTTATCAGTGAAGGAAGTGGGAGAAAAATTTCTGTCTAATCACACATCATTGGCTACGTTTCCAGATTTGTATACAGCTTATATCCTATTTTTTACATCCCGTCACTACAGCCTCCACTGAGAGATCTTTTTCTAAATTAAAAATTCTTAAAAACTTTTTGCTAAGTAAGATGAGCCAAATACGCCTAAAGAGTTTTTGCATTACTGAGTATCGAGAAAGTAAGAGCCAGTACTCTTGGTTTTAATTCACTGATAGATATGTTAGCTTTAGCAAAGTCTCGCAAAAGAAAGTTTAATTAAAGTGCTATAACTACATATTTATATATCTATATATTTTATTTTTCTTGTGAATTATTTAAATTTGTATTCCTTTTACGTGGTTTTGTTTTTGTATTTTCATATGTATTTTTATGTTTCATGCTATATTTTGCGAGTGTTTGATGTAATGGTATAAAACCTGTTCTACTTTATGGATCGGAATCGTGGACGGTTACAGAACTCGTAAAGCAGAAATTGCAGGTGTTTGTAAATAGGTGTTTGGTGGCCAGTCATTATTTCAAACAAAGAGCTTTGGGACCGAACAAATCAGGTGGACATTAGTATAGAAATTAGGAGAAGAAAATATGCATGGTTAGGGATACGTTGCGAAAAAATGAAACTGAAATTTGCAGAAAAGTTTTGATTGGAACTCTTACGCCCGTATTCATAGTCGTTCGCCAGCGGATCGCCGGCGACTCGCCAGAGTTTCATTATGAATAGTATGTTGGCGGCACTGTACGTCTATGTCAAATTCGAGGTTAGCAGGTTAGATTTTGTGTCAGTTTCTGTCAAAACTGACTGAAAACCTAACCTGATCACCTAGAATTTGACATAGACGTACAGTGCCGCCAACATACTATTCATAACGAATCTCCGGCGGGTCGCCGGCGATCCGCTGGCGAACGACTATGAATACGGGTGTTAGGGTTTCAGAAATAGAACACGCCCGCGAAAAACGTGGAGGAGAACTGTAAAACAAGAGACAGGAAATACTATAGCACAACTGAGCCAAATAGCAAAGAAAAATGACAACTGGAGAGAATATACGAATACCCCATGTCCCAATAGGGAATAATGGAATTATTATTATTATTATTATTATGTTATATTTAATAAAAGATTGAAACATCTAAATGTGTTTTATTTTGCAGTAAGTAACCTTTCATGTTAAGAAAAGAGCTTATTAATTTTCTTTTAAATTTCAAGTGTTGCATGACCAAAAATTACCCCCCCCCCTATTTTTTCTGAAACTTCTTGCCTACAGCGGCTATCATTTATTCTTGCACCCCGGCGCCAATCCGTCTTGTTACGCCACTGTTCAGAAGTGTAAATCACAAGCAAAGGAGTTTTTCAAATGATATTCTAGTTTGATTCTACATAGCAAAGGGATGGAGACAGTACCCAGTTATAATTTGTACAGAAAATTGCAATATTGTGATGAGGAAAGAGATCAACACTTTAACTTGCAAAACTATCAGGGCGATTAAACGGTATTTCTAGGAAAATACAACTTATTTGTATGGATGTCTGTACGAATGAACTAATATCTTATCTGCCTACAATCAAGGTTATCTCTATGACTGTCCATACGTTTTAGAAAACAACTTCCAGATTGTGTAAGCCATATATGTAATACTTACTATATTGCTAGCGCTATGATTGGGAAACTCACGAAGGAAGGGAGACAGACAACCCAACTCCTAAATGTATATGGTGACCTGTGCGCAAGAGCGTCGTCCACGCAGTGGGAAAGTGAACCAACCAAGTTTAAAATTCGCTTCTAAAGGCGGAGTTCGAATTCTCACGCATGTGCACGAGACGCGTTATACTCTAAGTGACACTATGTCAGCGCGGTAATGTTTTCGGGCGTTCCGAGGCCCTACTAGCAATATATGTATAATACATATATGGTGTAAGCATTCCAGTTGGGCCTTTTAGTGCGCTTCGTTGTATAGTTGCGTCAGGTTTTAGGTAAATCTCTAATTTTTAAGTTAATCTAAGGCAAGCAAAGCCAATTCCTTTGTCTTTAAAATAATCATTGCTGGAAGGCATTAAAATTAATAGTTAAATTTATTTGATAGGTTATTTTTGTAAAATTTGGAGTTAGTTGATGAAGATGTGTTGATACTTTATATTCTACTGATTGTAATTCTAAATAGGTACCTAATTTAATAAGCAAATATTGTTACTTTAATTTAAGTTAAATTAAAATATGCTAATAATATTCCTTCGAGGTCGATTTATCAGAATTACTAATTATTAATGATTTAATGAAAAAGGTTTTGCTATTAACTGTAGATATTTGGCTTATCTTAAAGATAAGGTATCACTAAAATTGCGATAAAGCTGCCGAATTGCAGTATTCCAAAAGAAATTTAATATAACTTTCCTAAAACCTACTCAAAATTTGAATTTTCGTTGATATGTTCTCTTTTATTTGTAAATTTCTGAAAATTTTCTTTTTTTCTCAATTTATTAAAATTGTTTCCATGTGTTAAACCATATCATATCTATCAGGAAAATGTTGTTATTAACACCAGATTTTGACGGCATGTGAACATACGTTCAGGTAAAATTAGAGACTAGAATACACCATATTTTCAATTGCTGAAATTAGAAAGAAACTTGTCTGCATAGATGTTTGTAGGGAAAAACAAACTTAATGGAGAGCTTGATATACTTTGAACTATCTCAGCAATTTTGTGCATTTTAAGTAATGGCATTAAAAGAAGAAACTAATCTGTAAGAAAGTTTTTATAGAATTTCAAAAATGATGACAAAGGCAATAGATATCTGAGATATTAAGCGGGTTAGATACATTTCCCGTAGCTGACTATCATTAAATTCATTTATCCGATTTTGCCAGCATTTATCTTTTAAAATCAGCACAGTATTTCATGGTAAAATACGAAAAATGGACACCCTGTATATCGGCCTTCATAAGCAAGTAATACATATGGTTTAAGCGTTTAAGAAACTCCAAGATGTTAATTCCTTTTTTTTAAGTTTGCACTCCACAGTTTGAAGCCCTAACTTGAAATTTGGAGTACAGATTGAACTGAACTGAATTTCTAAAGCTCTTTATTATTTAAGAAGTTACTAAATTATTTGAGATTTTTAACTATTTTTTTATAACCAATTTTATGATATTATGGCTTTTATGCTAATATATACCTACGATGTTGTTATAAAATCTATATTTTCTGCGTAGAATCATTGAAGATGTCGGATGACACAAGTACTTACAATAAACTATATTCGGCGATTACCACGCGCGATGCTGTTCTTCTCAACGAAGGCCATATATATCAAAGGGTGTTATATTAAAGACTTTAAATATATGGTATTTATAAAAGAAACCAAAGCAATCCTTTAGGACTTCATTTAAAAAATACGATAGCGGTACATTTAGTAATTTCATTGTTCTTCTGAACTTCTTCTATCTTGCAAAATTGTATTTATAACAACAAAAATGAGGTTTTGTTTCGGGATTAATCTTATACAACAGTAATAAAAAATCCAGTTTTCAAAAATCAAACGTAACCATTTCCAAACCTTCTAAATAAGATTAAGCTTTTTAATCAAACTGTTGTATAACTTTAAGGTTCAAAGAATTCTGGGAAATTATGGAGGAAGTCTCGGTTTCTCCAGCAATGTTAGAAAAACTGAGGTGCTCGATTTGCAAGGACTATTTATCGTGCAGTCCCATAAGAGTTTCACCCGATGGTGGTAGCATCTGCGGTCGCTGTGTACCTCCATCCGATGAAGGGCCTACGTACAGGAATCTAATTTTGGGAGAAATGATGAGCAAACTTACCTTTCCATGTAAGTTTCAAAAGGAGGGCTGCGAAGAATGTCTACCGTTTGATCAAACGAAGCAACACGAAGAAAATTGTTACTATAATACAACATCCTGCCCTCTCTTAACTTCCTGTTCATGGAGAGGGTTACTGTTGACATTACCAAATCACTTTACTGAGAATCATGCCGACTGCATAAAAGATAAACTTGAGTTCGATATTCAGACGGATCAGGATAAGCAAGACGTTTTTATGGTCACTAAAGACGAAATACCGTTTGTCATTAAATATGAGTTCAACTGTAGTCACGGCGAACTACAATATAACATTACCTACATTAATGCTAATGTAAAAGAAATGGCATACGGGGCTAAGCTGACAAATAACACAGATTCTGATTACAATATTAGTGTGAAAGGGGATATAGGTGCTTCGTATAGAACTCAGTCGGTTTTGAATGTCGCTCAATGTTTAAAGTTATTGGGAAATCCTAGCAGCTTGATGGTTGCATTATTTTTAAATGTAAGTAAGTCCTGTCGATGGAGAGGGTGTGGCCAAACAGAATTAGACATATCTACACATGAGCAGCTTTGCCAGTTTCGGCTTCATAAATGCTATTTTTGTGATGTATTGTTTAATTGGAAAACAGCAAAGGACCACCTGAGACAACACGACTGTACAGAACTTCCTTTCGGAGCTATCACATTTTACGATAGAAAAAAAATCGTTTTGAAGTTTAAAGAAAATGAGTGGTTTTATCGCATCGATCCCAATAAAATTACATACATTCGTTCGGGAGTGGTATTGAATAACTGTCAATATGTAGCAGTAAATGCCAAATAGTAATGGAGAAATGCAGTAGTGTTCGAGAAAGGCTACTTCGTGAACAATTTTGACCAAAATGCTTTCCATCCTTCTTAGCCTTACTGTAAGTGTCCAATTGGGTTTATTAATTTACAATTCTTTTTTTTTGTAAATATTATCCACCATTCTCAGAGAGGTTTTAGTTCACTATTGAGCTAATTCCATTTCCAATAAATTCGTCTTTAAGGTATTTTGACATCTTAGGTATTTTTTAAATACTATAAGCATATCTTCCTTCTACTATTTTTTCAAAATGAAGGCTTCATTGTAGATTTAGGGATAAATTAACAAAATAAATAACGAACTGTAAGTGATTAAGCTTAATATGTTTCAAGTTACATGATAAATTCATTGTTATTACTTATATGTATGCATAGTGTGCAAAGTTTGCAAAGATGTTTTTCACATCTGGAAACAAAACACGGTTTCTACGATACCAAAATCGTGACAGAAATAATGATTTATTCCCTAGAGGGGAGAAATTTACCTATAAAGTTTTCATTATGACAGAAACAACAAGAAATTTTAATGATGTCAAATTCGAGATTAGCAGGTTAGGTTTTGCGTCAGTTTATGTCAAAACTGATGAAAAACCTAACCTGATAACCTCAAATTTGACATAGACTTCAGTGCCACCAACTTTAAATTTATCATAGGCTACTAATTTTAAAATAATTGTAACTAAAATGTCAATAAACTACGTTTAAAAAAAAGGTTCAGTTTTAAATCTTCCTGCAACGTGAAAGAATAATATATGCAATTCGGAGAGACTGCTATTTTGCTTCAGTGCACATCAGCAAAATAACGCATTTTTCTCCCTCATTGCATAATCTACTATTTTTTCCAATTTAGTTACGAAAAGTAACCATTGTGATATGTCATTTTAGTTGTCAAACGTACTTAATTTTATAACTAGTGATAAAAAGTGACATTATTTTATCACTAGTGTTAAAAAGTGACTTTAGTAAATCATTAATAGAATTAAGGAATCAAATTTATTTATTATATATGTTAGTTGTACTATTTTCAAATTTATTGTTGCAAATCCCTGTCATCTTATGTTTCTTAGATGCTTCGTCTTCATCATTATCGATAAACTGAGATAGGCGAGAGTGCATAACAATATTGGTAGATGTACTTGCTTCGGCGATTTTTACGGATGCATCTATTCCAATATTCGTTGAAGTGCATTCTCCAAGAATTCTTACAGCTACTTTCCTCTTGTTTTCTATTGATTCTTCAACATAGCTTTCTGCTACCGCATTCGACCTCCATGCGCCACGTCTCTTATGCATTAATAAATCAGCACCAGAATTTGCCAACAATGTTGCAGATGATCTGCGAAAACAGCTCGGTTCCTCTTCCAATCCAATTTTTTTTATAAATGTCATTTCAGTAAGTGGTAATGCGCGGGGTGCCATCATTTTGGAACCACATTTGTCGTTTAACGTTTAGTGTAACGTCTTCTAGTAATCCAGGGAGTTCCTCGAGCAAAAACCGTAAATATCGTTCACCTGTTAAAGTTTCATTCACAGAAAACACTCTCTGAAAATGTGTTACACGTATCCAGTGAGGATTTTCTTGGACATAGTAATGACTGTTGTGTCCGTTTACACCACCGCTGTTTGAAAATTTCGTTTCGTCACTGAACATAATTTTTTTTATCATTTTACGTGCATACCTTCAAAATGTACATACAGCCAAGATGTATGTATGTATAATCGATAACCTCGTTTTACCTTTCGGTGTAGAAGCTGATGCTTTATGTGCTTGCATCTGGCGGTACAATGCTCAACTTGCCCCGGATTTGGGATACAAAGTTGGAGCGCGCCTTTTGTGCTTGCACAGCAACCATTGTGTGAGGTGTGTGTCTTGGTGATGTGTTGACCTTGTTACTCTATCTCTTAGGTCTGTGGTTCTGAGTAGAGCACAGTTAATTTGGAGCTCAACTGTGAATGGTTTCACCGAGCCCGATTCCAATCGCCAAGGCTACGAAAAAATTCCGACCCTCGCGGGATTCGAACCGAGGACTTGCTTAATGCAAGGCAAGCGAGCCAAGATATTAAAATTTAATTATGGAATATATAAATATTCCTTTTACATGCTGTTTTTAATTATTAAATAACTATAAAATGTAATATACTATCCAAACTTTCATTATATCACAATCATGTGATTTTACAACCTTTAACAACGTAACAAAATTTTTACTGATGACGCTAATACTATTAGCGAAACGTTTAATTAATTATTAAATTATATATTGCGACTAAATGATTTTTTATTCATTCAATAAAAAATCATTTCTTATAATGTTATTCAACAATTTTGACACAAGCAACTAATATATTTGACTAAGCGTTAAAATGTTTGATATGACTAGAAATTGTAATTAACTGACTTTATATTTATCTCTGATATATTCTTCTTTTGTAAAAATGTATTTATTTATAATTCTGTTATTTTAGCTATTGATATTTAACGCCGTTTTATATCAAGTACTGACAAACAACTTTTAAGTTAAATTTAGAACGTCTACTTTTATTTCTTCTTACTAGAAATTTTCTTCTACTTCTAGTTATTTGCTTGTGTTGATTTTAAATTAGTAATTTAATAATGCTATCATAGATATGTATGTCTTTTACCTCACTAATTAACAGCATACAACCCACCACTATGCGACACTAGAAATAAATGCTTGCATGGAAAATATAAACACATACAGAGTTTTTTTTTCATTATCACTATAGGGATCTCAGAAACCGTGAAAGATAGAAGGTTGGTTAAATGGAGAAAGCATTGCAGTTTTATGAGCTTATTCGAGATGTGCTTTTGTTTCTTTGAAAAAATCCAAGGTCTACTCGATACAAGCAAAATATTAAAATTATTTCATTTCTTAAAGTCGGTCTAGCGCCGTTATTATTGAAAATAGAAAAAAAATAATAAGAATAAAAGTTTTAGTTATTTTTACGGTGTTTATCTTACACTTATTGGTTTTCTTCTAGCTTTCATAGTTTTTGAGTTATAACATTAAGTTACATTTTTTTAAATAGCAATCATAGTTGGCTTAGACATTTCTAAAAAGAGCTCACTTTTCCGCTTAAAATGACATAAGGTTTGTTATACCTATTTTGACAAATAATTCTTTTATAATAATTTTCGTAATAAGAAAATGACGAAAACAAAAACTATGAAAGCTAGAAGGAAATTAATAAGTGTAAGATAAACACCCTAAAAATAGCTAAAACTTTGATTCTTATTATTTTTTCTATTTTCAATAGACAGGCTTTAAAAGATTAAGTAATTTTAATATTTTGTTTATATCTAGTAGGCCTTGGATTTTTTAAAAGAAACAAAAGCACACTTTGAAGAAGCTCATAAAACTGCAATTCTTTCTCCATTTAGCAAACGAGATATGCTTTTTTAGAAATGTTTAAGCCAACTATGATTGCTATTTAAAAACATTTAAAAAAACTTAATGTTATAACTCAAAAACTATGAAAGCTTGAAGAAAACTAATAAGTATAAGATAAACACCGTAAACATAGCTAAAACTTTTATTCTTATTATTTTTTTTTCTATTTTCAATAATAACGGCGCTAGACCGACTTTAAGAAATTAAGTAATTTTAATATTTTGCTTGTATCTAGTAGGCCTTGCATTTTTTCAAAGAAACAAAAGCACATCTCGAATAAGCTCATAAAACTGCAATTCTTTCTCCATTTAACCAACCTTCTATCTTTCACGGTTTCCGAGATCCCTATAGTGATAATGAAAAAAAAACTCACCCTGTATAAGTACTATAAAAATCAGTGAAAAATATAGGACTACACTAAAGTAGGATCAAAAAGTATCTTCATCTAATATGGCTAAGGAGTACTTCCTAGTTTATGAATGCAACTACGTGTATACTTAAAAGTCAAACTTGACACTTCATTTTTAAGTGACTTATGGTTGCATCAATTAAGAACTATTCCATAGCCATACAAAATGACAATAATGTTTGATTACACTATAGAAGAAATACCGCTGCATTATAAAAGTGCTTTTAAGACTATTTTACTAACATTGTTTATTATCCCATTATAACCAACTCGTAATCCTTTGATATTACACAATACACGAAAACATATCGGGTAAGTTTAGTAAGTGTTAGCAGCCGGGACTAGTGTTTTTCGCAGTTTCAAGAATGGAACCACAATTCATAATCCACCGTTGCTACTAGCTCAACCTGTAGTAATATTTCAGAACTAATTATTGAGACTAACGAGCTGTCCGGTTTGCTTCTGACAAGATATGAGTATGCAACTTCTTCGCTGAAACTTAGTATGAATGGTGATCTAAAATTAGGCGCTGTCTGCGTGGATTCACCTACTTCAAACCAAAGAATATAATATAGTATATAAACTACATACTCTTTGCTTAAACATTGCTTTAGATTTCTGCTTTACCGTTCAGTTTCAGTATTGCTTCGTTGATGTAGTACAATTTGGTTTAGATAGTATATTTTCTAGATGCAAAAAGCAATGTAACATTACGCTGCGTTTCCAAATTTAACATTCAAAATTGTCCCATTATTTAAAAAAATTAACTTTAGCCTCTAAGTTGAGTTTCATTTCCATTTCCAAATCATATTACTTCAACTGAACTTGTCGATATGGAATAATTTTTCATATTATTTAAGATTATTGCTCAACAGTGGCAATTTTGTTATCAATATAATTTTTTTATAAAATAAATTATTGGCAGTAAAAACAATGTAAGCAAAATTTTAAACCCACATGTAATTCTATTTTACTTTTAGCTGTATTAAAACTCTCCAAGAAAGCTTATTAGAGTGTTTTAAAATATTTGAGGAACTAAATAGGTATTTTGTATGCAAGACAATAATATTATATTTTATCGACAAGCGGAAAATGATTTTGATAATTAAATTTGATCCTCTTGTATAAAATTATATATTTTTCTATGGCAGATTTTATTGGAAAAAAAATAAGTAAAACTTAAGCAAATCATAAAAAAGTACTTTATCTAAGACCACTACTAAAAGTAGGCCTTTTAGCGCTAGCTTGTTTCACTAAAAGTGACGTTTTATAGTTTACCGTGGTTAAAGAAATCAGCTGTTTACTTTTAGCTCTAGTGCTAAAAGTGAAGTGAGGTTATAAAACTACAATTTCGAACTGGAAGTGAAGTTGTAAAGTTATTCTAGTTGCTTCTTGCGTTACAGGTCAAGTGTTTTTGAAATAATTAAAGCGTTATGTAATGAATACACTCAGATGTGGAGTATTAATAATTACATTTCGTAACTGAGCTTGAAAGCACTGGCTTGGCAAACATTCGCCCGCGCATTGCCTACTATTTATTATGACATAAATTAGAAGTGTCGTAGATGCAAACATTTGATAAAATATTGTATGCAACGCGTACTAAGAGTCGTTTATGCACGAGACATGTTATGAAACTCAGCCTTCGGCTTCGTTTCATAATTTTCATGTCTCGTGCATAAACGTCGACTTTTAGCACTTGTTGCATAAATAGCTATTATCTACCCTTCCTGTTATCTCTGCATAAAATTGAATGCAATGTATGATTATATACAGTGTGTCCTTGGATAGGTGAAACGACTGGGAAGTACAAAAATGTCGAATTTAATTTTAATTTTTTGGGGTTCAGCCCTGCTTAGTTAAAAGCAAATTTCTAACATAATTTTAATTTTGAAAAAGAAAGTATGCCTTGGAAATAGGTATTCAAAGAGGCTATTTTTCTGTAGAGTAAAGTGCTTTTTATGTGGCAAATACGACAAAAAATTATTAAGAGATGTTGTTTAGAATCAACATCTAGGCCCCTACACCAAATTTCAAAATCCTCGGCCAACTTTGATCTCTCACATTTTCTTTAATGTTTATTTCCCAAATCAAGGAATTTTATTTTTAACAAAGTTTTTTTTATTATGAATAAAAAAATTTCGTAAAAATATTTGTTTTCCATGTTCCCGAAAAAATGTAGGAACGTTTACCTTTAACTGACGCTAGATCGCGTCCTGAAGGTTAAGAGCGCCCGCCGTGTACCTGTGCGTACGACTGTGGGAAGCACAGTCGCTCTCTGCAGAACCCCTCGCGGTCATTTGCCGGAATGCGCAGTATGAGCAAACAAATCAACCGTAATTCAGTTACCAGTGGCATTCGATCGTTTCACATACTTACTAAATTTAATTATTAGAATCTAATTATAAACACTAAAGAGCACAAGTGCATACATCGGCTGTATATTAAAATGTTAGTTCAAATGCCCTCAGGCGAGTAAGGTCAAGTTCCAGTTACAATATTTTCTAATTATAATAAAATACTTAAACAATGACGTCGTTATTTTCTTTGATATAAATGATATTTTTATTACTAAACCAATTGAAACAAGAATTATTATTACTATTAAATGTAAGGTAACATAACCCAGTTTAAAAAAATTATTGTCAATTTTTAGCTGAAATAATTAGTCCACAGGGCCGGCCAAATCTTACTCACACGTAAGGACGCAAGGCCCCTATTTTTGGACTCAATTTCTTATATCATCTGCCATTCTTTCAAAAATCCTCAAAATGTGTCCTCATCATCAGTTGAATTACTTTATTAGTCGAATGATTCAATTATTTTCAGGTACTCCATTAGCCCGTTATATTTTACTATAGACAGTCCAATATCTGGTCCAGGATTGAAGACGGCGTTTGAATTTCTTCGTTGTAGTCGAGTAAATGGCGCCATGAGTTAAGTTTTTGCTTCTGTTCTAAAACAGCGCTTTTTGCCATTAAAAAATTACATTACAAAAGTTTAATTTCCAACCAGTTTTGACTTGATCACTTTCTCATTGAAATAGTTCTAACAAACCACGTCCATTTTTGTGAAAAAAAATTTTGGATTGTATTTTCTGGTTCGTACGTATGGCAGCTCTACATGCGTAGGATGCATTACTAAAAGTGTTACCCCGTACACCGGTCCTGGAAATAATTTAACCTCAAAATTAATCTGTAGCGTCAAACTTTTTGATTTGCAAAAATAATTATAATCAATTAAATATTCAAAAATAAATTATCATATCTGGAGGTAAAAAAATAGACCCTGTTACATTAGTTTTTGCTGATGATGAGTGGAAACATGCTATCGACTAGTTAAAGAGAAGGATCAGGGTTCACTTGCTTTGAAAAGGTAAAATTTAAATTAAAGGGCGCTAAGTGGTTCTAACTGGCCCGTCCCCTTCTGATTTCTTAAGATAACAATAAATGAAAATAAGATAAATGGCTCAAATATAGCAAAATGAAAGGCAAACGAGTGAAACTCAAATTTGAATAGTTCGTCTAACGATAAACAATAAAATATAAATAACAAGTTGTAATTACTCATATTAACAACTCCTCGACAACGCTTGTATAACTAGTAACGAATATCACAAAAAATGTAAATATCACAGACCGTGCACACACCTGGCTTATCAATAAATTTATAAATGAGGAGATGGAGCCTAACCTCCAGCACGCTATCTATTCACAAATGTAGAAAACAATTTTATTATCGCTGCTGAGTAATGGTCCGATAAATAGTTAAATGAAACAATAGCCCAATACAAGAAATTAATTTCGATTAATTTGAAATAGTAGTTTTAACTCGCTAGGTAAAAAACTGTCTACACATTCTCAAAATGCAATGTATCTAGTGTAACCGAGGGTTATTATTCAGGTGCCTGCATGTCCGCCGTACAACTGTATTAAATTAATTTTTCTGGAGTAATAAATCCGTAAACAACATTACTGGGACGTTCGAAGCTCTCTAAACTTTGGAAAGTGTACAACGTTAGATGGTTAATCAATCAGCAAACCCGCAAATATAATGGTTATTTAAACTTAATACTCAAATCTGTCTCAGCATCGCTTTTGCATATTAACTTTAACAACGTGAACAGGTGAAGCCTTGGTGAAGGTTTTCATAAAAATAAAGTTTCCAATGCCACTTAGCTAAAGAAGCCACATCGAACGGTGCACCTGGGGAGCTGATACTGGGGACCGTGGAGATTCCTAGCCGAAATAAACGTCTGCTCAGAGCTCACCTTGCTCCTTGCATGAAAAGTTGCCGGGCCGAATTCCCCTAATACAACAACGTCCCTGGACGCGGAGCACAGCCTAATAGGACTCCCACCATAACCTTCAATGGCACCTCGGTGACGACCACAAAAATTTTCGCCACTCAAGCTTCATCTCACAAAAATTGGCAGAAAAATCTGCTTCCTGAGCTTAAAAATTGCAATTTGCAGTGACCACGCTGTACGTGGTTTTTGAGGTTAAAACAGATATGCTGCCATACAGAACTTACTCAACTACAACAACACTCGCTCAAGTACGCTGTATTGAAAAGAACTCTTTCCCTTCAAACGGGTGCTTACATCATAAAATGTTAGTAGTTTGTTGTGCTCAGTGTAAATATGAAATCACTGTAGAAATCCTCAGATAGTAATTGAAACTAAAAATTAGAAAAATGTACGTCTCGAATTCATAATAATTATTGAATACGACTCGGAAATACAAATGAACATTTTAATATCTAAGCAGTACCATACATTTATGGTGCTTTAGAGAAACTAATCATACAAACAAATGCAATAAAGCAATCGGCATTAAATTTGCTCAGGAAGCAGTTAGATCTCAATAATTGCACATTCTTTGATTCGTTCCACTCATGAAATAGAATTTTCCCATCCTCAATGTTTCAGGTGAGGCTTTTCTTTGCTGTAATTACTGATTTGATCCGGTTCACAGGTCGAAACTACTTTTCACATGTAATTTTAAATTACTCTATTCGACCGTGACAAGTTTATTGTTTTAAAATTAAAATAAATGGAAACTTATGCTTTTAATTTTGATATTTAAAATTATTTAAATGCTACCGGAACGACAATATTAATTCTGTATTTAAATTTGATTAGCGAGTACGGAAAGTTACATTACGTCAGGAAAATTCAATTAATTACCCGAATCTTTGCTAGCTATTAAAATGAAATATCTAACCGTTATGACATTAATAGCAGTTAATCGCCGACTTATTAAATTACAGGTGGTTTAATAGGCTTCTAAGCCTATAAATTGCTGCGTTTCTCGATAGCTTATTAATAGCGCTAATAATCGTAATCGTAGCGGGAAGGATTTGCCAAAGCGGCGAAGAAATGCCGCATCGTAAAAATAATTTATGGCCCATTTTTGCTCAGTCCCAACAGTGAAAGTCAACACCTAAAATTTACTTGGCGAAAAGGTGAGCAGGTGGACGCAGCTTTCTCAGCCACGCGATTAATCTATTAGAACACAAATAAGCAAATTAAATCTGTAGAAGGTGACGTATGGCCGGATGATAAATTACATCCTGTCCATAGCCCCATCATAATCAATCCTTTGTGGCGATCAAATTAACCCAGCAGCCGCAATTAGAGCGTGCATTATTAATAATTACAGTGCTGGATCAGTTCGAAGCTATGAATTCGCACAACTTAATCTAATGTGTAATTTATAGGCTCCGGTAGCCCCCTTGGCAGCAAGTTATGGATTATGTACCATCGGTCACGCATTAGGACACACTGAAATATAATGCAAACGTTGCAAATATATACTCAGCCCGTACTCGTTTACAGTGATAGTTTACATTGCCTAGTAGTTGTCGTAAACAGTCTATGTTGCTACCTAATATCTATGTGATTACCATACATTAGTTATTCATTGTTTCATCGTTCGTGACAGTTCCACCTTCTTCTATTACCATAATTTCTTTCAACATTGCTTTGCTATATCAATTAAACCGTAAAGGTGACAATACGCATCTTTGTTGTACTTAAATCTTAATTTAGATTTTATACGTCACCTGTTCTTTAACTTTTCCGAAATGCTGAACCAGATCTTAAAGTCTTAATTTTTCATAATGGATTTTTTCAAGCGCCTTCTTCAAGTATATGAAATAGGCGTCTACTTCTTGATGGTTATATAATGTTGTTGGATAAGTCTAGCAGAATATGTAACAATTGGTCATTAACGCATTTTAAAATTTCTTCAGATATATCATCTGGTTCAGCCATGTCTTTTTCAGCCAAATTGTTTTTGTCGTTACGCAGCAGCTCTGTTTAACTCCCTCGTAAACCGCCTATTTGGCTTTCAAATATAAAACTGCCGTTCTTTTGAATTAGGTCACGTTAAGCGCCTGTGTGTGGAGCCATTGCCTATTTTTACTTTATTGATTTTTTTTTAAATCTTCCTTATCTTTATTCTTCCGCTCCGTGTCTGATTTGATGGTGGAGGCTTCTTCCACGTTTTACGAGAACTTTTCCACCTGCTTTCCAGTATTCCGGCCGGAAACTCAAGATGGAAGATTTTTCTCCTCTAGCCATCCTTTATTGAGGTGCCACTATTATGGCGTCTTTACGTTAATCTCTTTGGGCGGTGTGTAGATTTTCCGTGGTTAGCTGCCATTTCGCTATTGGCCGATTGTCACCAGCAGATATGTGGACAGCACAAGACAAAAATGCGTCTGCAGGCTATGTTTTCGGTTCTTCCGGCTTTGTGCCTTCTTTAATGATCTGGGCGTCTTATAGACCTAGAGACCTGATGTATTTACGGTCACAGCGCCGCTGTCCGACCTGCAGCACATGAATGACGGAAGCGGGAGTTTTCTTTGTTTTGTCGCCATATATCCGCATGGTGTAGCTGTACTCCAACGATAAGTATCGCTAAAAGTTCCATACGTTCTCCATCCAAACCACCTGGTGCTTGGAATTTAGAGAAAATACTTGGGATCATTGATCATCGGAGTAACTTTAAAATAGCAAGCTCCCAGTAATAGTTTCTTGATCTTTATTTAATGTTTTCAAGCGTTAAAATTGTAATTAATTTGTTTATAGCCAACGATCATTGCTGC